>CM034147.1:659032282-660232282 GCA_019776745.2 Taxus chinensis | reverse complement strand
GAGTTAGGCATCCTCCCACTACCTAAATGAATGGTTCTTTGTAGTTAGCGGCGACCAACCCAGGTCACCATCGAACCTATAAAGCCACATTTCCCCATCCAAAGGATGCATCATCAAATATTTCATGCGTTTTGTGACCTTATCTTCGTGCTTGAGCTTCTGTGTAGTTGTTTCAATCTTCTTGGAGTCCATTTGAGCTTGCTTGCATCATTTGTGGAGACTTTGGGGAATTTAATTTTCCCTTATGTTGATTCATTCCATTATTACATCATTGTTATTGCTATTATAAGTTACTAACATTTTATAGGTCCAACTACCATCAAAGCTTCAGATCCAACCTTTCCTTCATCCATTTTGTGTGCAAGTTGTCAATCCAATCCATTCACTTTTGAATTTTCCTAGATCAGCCTAGGTCATTGACGACCCTGCCTCTATTGTGTTACTTATTCTACCATCTAGATCCACAACAATTTTTTTTCTATTTATTACCACCCCACATAGTTTCTAGATCCATCATTCTATCATTCTGTCAGTCCAGATCCATTCTATTAGTCTTCGGTCACCTCTAACCCAATCTAGTTGCCATCGAATTGAGCCATATCTTAAACCTACCCATCCAAATCCTTGTTTTCTTATATATTTTTTATTTCCCCCTTTTCAGATCTCTTTTGTAGGTTACTATTAGTTTCTACAGGCCTTCAACATCTCCAGATTTGTATACAGAGCTGTCTAGATCTATACTTTAAGTTACTATTTTGATCCATTTTCCCACGTTGTTGTCGACTGGACCTCTACAACTTGGGTTGCCATCGACCTAGCCAGACATATTTCATTTTGTGTTAATCTAGGTCAAATTTACACTTTCCTTTTAGTTCTATAATTTCAAATTCTATTTAGGTTTAGATTCTGCATGTTATTCAGTCTTTTATCATTTAATTTATCCTCTTTTATCAAATACTAGGGTTGAAATCTGCATAAGGAAGTTCACGCTTCTTGGAATTGACTTCATCGAGAAACCCCCTCATCTACCATCTAATCCATTTTCCTTCTAGTTATCTTTGTTGTGTAGATCCATTCAAATTGCAATGGGTTATCTACTTTGCACTCATCCATCTGTCACCATCTAATTCCAAGGTACTTTAAAACCTTGCATGTTCTGAGTTGTTTCATTTTCTTTAATATCTAGTCCAATAATATGAACAAGAAAGAGAAAATATAGTCCATTCCATATAATTTTTGGTTCCATGTAACTATAGACTGTCATTTTTTTAGTATATTTCCTAAACACTTAAATTTTTGAAGATTTTGGTGAGAACATTAGTGTAAGGGAAAAAATCTATAAGTGTAATCATCAATTGGAAAATTTGATCATGGTTCGATTTCCAAAATTTGGAGCACGGTTTGTTTTCACGAAGGTTTCAAAAATCGGTATGCGTTCTCACTTTTGTTCCTTCCAAATTTTTTAAATTCTGTAAATGTAGAATTTTCCATAGCCTTTTCAACAAAACCCTATTTTCTGTGCTTCCAATAGTCATTTTTGTCTCTTCTTTAATGATATTTGAAAAACATTTATGAACTAATAGGGTTTGACATCATTTTTTCATTCTATCCATTTATCCCTAAATGATTTACAAAATATGTGTGTACTGTACTTGCGAGTAATGCAAAAACATGTTATGGGAATTTTGTTTATAAGAGGATTGAGAAATGTCTCGTAAAATAACTGACATAGACAACGATGATTGTTAGAATCAAACAAAATGGGTGTTGTTGAAAAGGCCGAGGAAAATATATTTTGTTCAGTTAGGGATATTATTAATTTAGGGATTTTGGACTACTATCGACCGTTCTCTATAGATATTTCGTTATAAATTAAACTAAAGTAGTGAAATAGTGATAGTAACTTCTAGAAGATGAAATAGTAATAGTAACACAAGTAATTGTTTGCTTATTTATAGTAATTATTTTCTTGCACAAGGTAATGGTGGAAAATACAATTTTATTAAAACATATATATGACTACCAAGGAAAAAATACAAAGGGTTCCATCTGTGTAGGTTCCTCGAAAAACAATGAATCGGGGAATTATAAAACCTACAATTTCAGAAGTTAAGCTAAACAAGATTTTGAATAATGTTTCACTTACTTGATAGTTCTAGAAATATATATGCAGTAATTACAAATTAAAATTATAGGATCTGGTTGTTTTAGTTAAATAAGGTAATGATATATTGACACTAAAAATTATAAGATGACACAACTTTTCTTTCTTAATATGAATTTACTAATTGTGAGGAAAGTTTTTTTTACTATAGATCTTGATAAGAGCTAGCGGCAAATTGGGGTAAATGAGATAAAGGATTTTATTTCTTATTATTTTTTAATGGTAGGTGAAAACATATGGAAATAAGGAGATGTGATATCTTGTGAAATTGTGATATTTAATGAAAAAAGAGATTATACATAGGGTTCGTAGTCTGTATGTTCATACTGACAATATAAAGAGTGAGGTCATTATATTTATATTCATTATACCATGGAATTTGAGACTTCATTTAATGACTAGTTATAGACCACCATGGCTTTTGAGATTTCATTTATCATTAAAATGCATAATTTATATATTCCATTCAATAACTTCAGTAAATAGTATGAGAACTACATAATACATGATCCCTCTCAAGGGTATGTAGTGCAACACTTGGCTCCGCTAGGGATAGTCCAACAAATATAGTAAAATTATAAATAAGTAAATAGAGGTATACACAACCGTGTAAAAAACTAATAAGAGCTAAGTAAAGCTTGAACCCTGAAGAAAACATGTAATGCAACTCAATTCAAGTTAAATAATCTATAGATGTCTAGTGAATGATGCCTAATAAACACTAAGTTCAAAATATTTTGTCGACGTTGGTCATAATGACCACTAAGCATTAAATATTTTGTTGTGGATGACCTCTGCGAACGCTAGGAACATAAATTCATATGCCTTGACCCCTCTATAGTACATGTGTTGCCACACTTCACTCATTGCATTGATATTTTTTTGGTAATGATTCCTAACGACCGCTAAGTTTTAAATATTTTGTTGTGGTTGACCTTAGAGACCACTACGAATAGAAATTGGTATGCCTTGATGCCTTTATAGTGTATGTTTTTCCACTCTTTTCTCATTGCATTGATATTTTCTTGGTATTGATGCCTAGCTCCCTATAAACTCAAAATATTTCATTGTGGTTGACCCTAGCTACCATTAAGATCAGAACAACATATGTCATGACCCCTCAAGAGTGCATGTATTTCTGTATTTTTCTCATTGCATTAATAGTTTTACTTTTAATGATGCCTAAAGACTGCTAACATATAAATATTTCATTTTAGCACATCTTAACAACCGCTAAGAAAAAAGTATGTATGTCATGACCCCTCGATAGTACATGTATTTCCACACAGAGCTGATTACATTAATAGTTTTCATGTTAATGTTGATTAGTGACTGCCAAGCTCTAAATATTTCTTTGGGAAAACTATCCAAACAAGATACATTTTTATCTCTTCCCAATTTTTTTGATATTTTGTAAAAGTAGAATTTCATGTAGCCTTTTCAACAAAACCCATTTTGTGCCCTTTTGACAGTCAATTTTTTCCATGGTACCATATTATTTCACGCATTTTAACAAAAAATTATCAAATAAAATGTTTTGGCATCATTTTTTCATTCAATATGATGATCCTTAAATGATTGTGAAATATGTGTATATCATTCTTGCGAGAAATACAAAAATATGTGTATACCATGGCTGAACTTAGCGATTGCTAGGATTAGAACTACACATGTCTTGAAGCCTCAAGACTACTTGTATTGATGGACTTATCTCATTACATTAATATTTTTACTGTGAGTGATGCCTAGAAAACGCTATGATCAAAACTACGTATATCTTGACCCCTCAATGGTGCATGTACTACCATACTTTTCTCATTATATTAGTAGTAATGGTCACATAGGAGTTATAAATCATGGTCACCTATAATACCAAGAAAAAGACATATGTATACAAAGTAAATTCCTTCTAAATAAAATGTGTGATTTATATATATACTTTCAATAAATTGTAACATTTATTATGAGAACTACATAAGCCTTGATCCCTCTCGAGGGTATGTAGTTTAACACTTGGCTCCGCCAGGGATAGTCCAACCAATATAGTACAATTATAAATTAATTAAAGAGAGGTATACACATCCCTGCAAAAAACTAATCAGACCTAAGTAAAGGTTGAAAACTTAAGAAAACATGTATTATAACTCTTTTCTTAGGTCAATAATTGATGTCCATTGAATGGTGTTTAGCTAACATTAAGTTCAAAACATTTTGTCAAGGTTGATCTTATTGACCACTAAGATTTATATATTTTGTTGTGGCTTACCTTAGCGAATGATAGGATCATAAATATGTATTTCTTGACCCCTCAATAATGCATGTATTGCCAAAATTTTCTTGTTAATGCATTAACAATTTTCCTATTAATGATGCATAACGACCGCTAAGCGATAGATATATCGTTGTGGATGATTGTAGTAATAACTAGGATAAGAACACATTTATTTGTTAATGATTCCTAGCCACCACTAAGCTCTAAAAAATATGTTGCGGCTGACCCTAGCGACCACTAGGATTAAAACTACTTATTTTTGTACCCCTTAGTAGTGAAATATTGGAATTATTTTGCTCATAACAATAATAGTTGTCCTTTGAATAAAGCCTAGATACGACCAAGCTCTAAACAATTAATGGTGGCTGAACTTAGCAACCGCTAGGATTAACACTATGTATGTCTTGAACCCTCACCAGTGTAAAGATTGGCAAAATTTTACTCATTTTAATAATAGTTGTCATGTGAATAATGCATAGATATGACCAATCTCTAAATATTTTTTTATGATTGAACTTAACAACCACTAGGATCAGAACTATGTAAGTCTTGAAGCCTCAAGAGTGAATTTATTGATGGAATTTTCTCATTGCATTAATATTTTTACTATGAGTGATGCCTAACAAACAATATGATCAAAAATACATAAATCTTTGTTCCTCAGTGGTGTATGTACTTCTGCGCTTTTCTCATTGCACTAATAGTAAGTCTGTGAATGATGCTTGGTGACCGATAAACTCTAAATATTTATTTATGGCTGACCCTAGCGACCGCTAGGATCAACACTTCTTTCATTTATTTGGAAATGATTTTCTAATCTAACCAAGATTCAGAATAAGAGACATATGAATGTTGTTGTAAATTCAAGTACGCCATTTGTATCAGTAATTGTTTATGTTGATGATATATGCGGATCTCTAATTTTTTAATATTATGGGAAACCCTAAAATGTCAACAATAGATTCTTATTTATATTCCTATGAGGAAACAAGAGTAATTATAGATACCATGTTTGATTCAACTACCTTACATCATGAATTTCATCATTAATCAACTATTTTTTCCGTAGTACAGGATGAAAGTGTTGATGTTCATGTAGTAGAAAAAAAGGGTATACCGAAAGATTTGGCACTAAGGTCTTGAGACATAACGACAATAAAAAGAGGTGGTATCCATTTAATTTCCACTAAATTAGAGGTGCTTCGATTTCCAGAATTGATCGTTTCCTATCTAACTATTTACAATTCCAAGGAGTGGACCTTATTTTTTAAATCATGAAAAAATAGAATAGGTTTTTTTAACCGGGCATGTATACAAAATTTGTTATAAAATTTTAGAGCCTGATACCCTATACAATGCACAAACAATCGAGTCCTAGATGTCCCAAAGGAGAATAAGAGTTCTTTTACAAAGTTGGGCCATTGACCCATTAGATAATATGGATGATTATCATATGAGAAATATCCTTATTAAGAGGTTTAGACCAGGAGTCCATATTGGCATGGCCCTCATGAATAAATTATATGGAAATTATTTTCTCTCTAAGGTCGATATTAGATCCTAGTTTTATTATTGATAAAGGAAATATTACCTCCTTAGGTAAAGTACTCAATTCAATTTAAGGAGACAAAGAAATAATTTTATTGACAATTGGAAATCATTTTACATGGTTTCCAATCCTCTCGATGCTATGTGTGGTGTTCTCAATTGTTTGAATTTCTATCAAAACTGGCATCCTTCATGACCTTTGAAGCTAAATGAACAATATTAAGACTTATATGCCCATTGATTTAGATATCATATTCAAGATATATGCACTTATTTGTATCCTACTCTCTACCAATAATTACATGAATCGGAAACACCGAATATCCACAAACATCCTCACTTCAATAAGGAAAACGAGAGTTGTATTATTCTATCTAGAATATATAATTATCATGATCAATGAGATCCTTACACCTCCTTTTTAGTTGGTATTTCTGGAAAGTGCAAAGAGAAGAAGATTAAAACACATCCCCCCTCCCAGTCACTGTGGGATGTAAGAAAATTAATAGGTTTCCTGATTTGAAAGCTACATTAACCCATATAAATTCATTCCATCTCCTCCAACACCTTATAAGGAAATATGACCGAATGAAAAGGGTATCCAAACACCTTCCATCGCTTAGAGGACACATAAATATATCCTATGCACACGTGCATGATGCCAATGAATAGGTATGGATTACCCAAATAGAAGATAGCCTTGTTGAGAAGAATATGAAGGAGGCTGGGGAGGTTCCACATATGAGAGTAACTATTAAAAATGAGGCTACAAAGAGAAAGGAAAAGTTATATATTTAGAAAAATTAGAAAATACCAGTGCTCACTTATCTCAATCAATTGAAACTCTATCTGAGTTTTGAGAAGTCTTTCCTATACCAAATGAAGCTCCAACTTTTGTGGCATATGCCTTAACTTCTTTAGGTGAAGAAGAGGAGACTATGCAAACTGAAATTTCAGCCATCATAGCTCTAGTGAAACCCTCTCAATCTTTTCCCTCCATTTCACATGAAGCGAGACAAGATTGGGTTGATAAATCCATAATTTCCCACAAAGAACATCTAGATTTGGAGGCACAAGAAGAGACCTTAATAAAAATTGAATTCAATCCAAGGATGGGAACCTTGAAAATGGTAACCAAAAAGAAGATGTCAACACAACGAACCATTGTGTGGCACAAAACTTTTGAATACCTCTTCACTATTACAAAGAAATGGAAATCCAAAGGATCCCAAGTGGTGCAATATGAGGAATATCCACAATCCTTGATAATGATATTCACTAGAAGTAGCCATAGAACTAGTGAGAGGTGTACGTGCTAGAAATAAAGAGATTGAAACTCAATTAAAGGCCACAGTTCCTTCTGGTACAATTTCTGATGTAGAAGAGGCATTTCATGGTCTGTACAATAATATAAACAACATGCATCACTATAAAGGTGGAGGAAGAAGCATACTTGAAAAAGAATGAAAAATATCATTACTAAAACAAGAGTGTTACAGAAAAACATTAATATATATGGGGTAGGCCATTGAAGAAGGAATTTGTAAAAACCCTTCAATTATGACCATGGATGATATTGGTATATGCCACACATATGCTAATTATATGAAGGAAAGACTAAGGGAATGGAATGATAAGGTAAGAAAAATATCTTTTGAGTTTGATGAAATTATTTTGAGAGGAAATCAAATTTTCGTAGAAGCCTCGGTTATGGAAGTATTTAATGGAAACCATAAATTGGTTTCTGATGAAGAGTCTCGTGACATCGCTTAATAAATTCTTGGTTAATTTTCAAAGGAGAATAATAGAGGAAAACAAAGGAGAAACTTCACATGTCATTTAAATTATCTCCAAACCACAAGAAAAAATGCAGAAAATAGAGACTCTGAAGGAAATTGCAAAAAAATCAATTTTTAGTCAAAGGGTTTTGCTTGACAAGTCTAGTGTGCTATATAGAAACCCGATTATGGACATAGGAAAGATAAGTAGAGATTATAATATTTGCAAAGAATATGTTGAGGTGACACAATAGGAAGATGATAAAAGAGGTCTTGCACAAGAGAAACAAACATAGGAAGCAACTTTGTATGCAGACTCAGAATCAACAACGACCCATAATTAAGGAAGAACCACACTGAATCATAAATTGTAGTATTTGAGATAGACATGAAAACACTAAAATATGTATGAGATGTAAATAGATGAATATTTATAAATTATTGAATGTTCGTGTATATATTCCAAATAATATAATTATCTAAACATGCACTTGTTGTTGGATATGGTAAGCTCCAAATATGTTATTGTGGCATAAACTAGCGCACACTATGATCAAATATCTATAAATGAATAGCGATCACTAAGATCAGAATATGTTATTGTGGCATAACCTATCAACCACTAAGCTTGCAATATCTTACTTTTTTTTGGTAAATCCTAGTAATAACTAATATTCAAATAATATGTTGTAACATAAGCTAATGGATGCTAAGATAAAAATACCATTCTTTGACTTGTTAAATTCTAGTGACATCTAAGCTTGAAATATTATATTGTGGAAGCACCTAGATGTCGAGTAGCTCAAAATATGTTAATTTGATTTGTTAAAGCATACCATCGATAACCTCCAAATATTATGATTAAAAATATCCTAGTGGCCTCTAGGCTCATAGAATCTTTATTTAATGTGTTGAATCCTAAACGCCGATATGATCCATATATTATGTGATAAATCCTAACAAATGCTAAGATTAAATTATTATATAATTGTAAAGACTAGCAACCACAAAGGTAAAATCAATTTCCTTCAAATTGTTAAATCCCGTTGAGAGAATTGCTCTAAATATTATGCTTTGGAAGTACTTAGCAGTCACTAATTTCATACTACTGTAATTTAATTTATGAAATGCTAGCGACTACTAAGCTCCAAATAATATGTTGCGACAATACCTAGCGGACGCTAGTATCAAAATATCTTACTTTATTTTGTTAAATCTTAGCGACCGTTGTGTTCCAACTATTATGTTGTGGTAGTGTCTTAGCAACCTCAAAGTTCAAAATATCTGTAAATGACTAGCAATCGCTAAGCTCAGAAGTTGCATAAACTCTAGGCCTCTAAGATCACAATATCTTACTTGTTTTTGTTAAACCCCAATGACAACTAATCTTCAAATAATATGTTGTAACACAAGCTAGTGGATGTTAAGATAAAAATATCATTATTTGACTTGTTAAATGCTAGTGACATCTAAGCTCAAAATATTATATTGTGGAAGCACCTAGATGGCAAGTAGCTCAAAATATGTTAATTTGATTTGTTGAAGCATACTACCGATAAAATCCAAATATTATGATTAAGAATATACTAGTGGCTGCGAGGATCCTAGAATAGTAGTTTAATGTGTTGAATCTTGAATGCTGATATGCTCCATATATTATGCGTTAAATCCTAATGAATGCTAAGCTTAAATTACTATGTCGTTGTAAAGACTAGCGACCACAAAGCTCAAATTAGTTTCCTTAAAAATGTTAAATGTGGTCAATAATTTTTCTCTAAATATTATGCTGTGGCAGTACTTAGTGGCTGCTAGTTTCATACTACCTTAATTTAATTTGTGAAATCCTAGCGATCACTAAGCTCCAAATAATATGTTGCAACAATACCTAATGGACACTAATTTTGAAATATATTACTTTATTTTGTTATTAAATCTTAACGACCGCTATGTTCCATCTATTATGTTGTGGTAGTGTCTTAGTGGCCTCAAAGATCAAAATATCCACAAATGTCTAGAGATCGCTAAGCTACAAATATAGTATTATGATATACTCTAGCAACCGCTAATCTAACAATATATTTCTTGTTTTTGTTAAATCCTAGCGACAACTACTATCTAAATAATATGTTGTAGCATAACCTAGTAGACACTAAGATAAGAATATAATTCCTTAACGTGTTAAACATTGACAACCCTAATGTTCGAGATATTATTTTGTGGCTGTGCATAACGATTGTAAGCTCCAAATAATATGATCTGGCATATCCAAGTGTCCACTAAGATCATAATATTTTAATATTTTTTTAATAATAACCACTGCATGGATCCAAATATTATTCAATGGCATTTCTTAGTGGCCTCTAAGCTTTTCACAAATATTATTTGGTGGCATAGCCTAGCCACCGCTAATCTCAAAAAATCTTACTATAAATTCTTAAATTTAATTGTAAATTAAAGTAATGTATAGAGATTTGGTTTTCGTAATAAATAATTTGTCTGTCTTATTTTCTCAAGGCTTTAACTGGTGACCGCTAAGCTCTAAACATCAACCTGCTACGTGTTATACAATTATACATAGATTTTTATTATCACCGAGATTCAAATAGTTTTTCTTCAAAAGAGAATTATAGCCTAGCGACTGCTAAGATACATAACATTTTCTTGATTGATTATATTTTGATAAGAGAAATAAAATTGAAAAACTATAAACGATAACAAATAAATTTGGAGTTTCCATTTAGATACATAGAAATACGTGTAGAATCATGAATTAATATATATGACAACACTCTATCTTTCACCAATAATACGTGGCATATTAATAATAATGTTTAAAAATAATTATATCATTGTGACTACAAAGTTTTGTGATTTTTTATCATGGCTTAGCGGGTGGAAAAGGAAATATAAATTTAAATATATACTGATTAAAATTTTTATTTGATAATATTTACGTGTATATATAATATGTTTACCTTCCATTGTATAAAAATTTATCATATAATTGAAAACTTAATATGATTCAATAATTTTAAATAATTTTTTTTATCTCAAATATCTTCTCATAAAGTCAACGCAGAAACCATATAAATAATGTATAATGAAATAATTATCTCGGGTTATTTCTATCAACATAATAAAAAGTAGAAAAGGTAGTTAAAAGGAACATCTAAACAATACTTTGGGTCTCGCAAACCATTACCCATTTTAAAAACTAGTGACTATGCGACAATCCAACATTATCAGGAAAAAATAATCCTAGGTATGAGAATGAAAGAGCCAAAAAAAATCTAGAGGGAGGCATAGAGCGGAAGATACATGAAAGCGTTCAAATGAAATAAAAACTAGAGCTGAAAAGGGATTAAATTTTCTTTCGTTAGGGCACAACAGAAACCTTGTTTTCATGAAGAAGAAGACGGTTTCACAAGACAATTAAAAGGGACCGGTAAGTAGAATTGGGTCGTGGAGAGAATTTGGGTAGGGAAAAACAGGGTTAGAATGACGTGAAAAACAAAGGAACTATTCGAAGATAAAATGACTGAACAAGCCCACAATAAAAAATGTGCACATTTACTATAATTTTTTTTTGATAAATACTTGATTTAGATATGATATTAATTTGTGATTGGTGATTTCTTTCAAACCTCCCTCTGTTGCATTAAAATACCTATCTGGATGATTTTATCCACAACCCCTTTTCATTCCATCCTTTGTCTTACTCTGCGTGTTTTCTCTGCAAATGATATTATAATTACTACCTGATTGTTACCTTTCCAAAACAGCCGAGATTCTTGCACTCGGCCCTCTAATCTATGACTTTCTTGTATTGTTATGTGATTTCACGAGATGTTATTGTGTAAGATCAAAAAAATAGAAATACCAAAAAAATAGTTCTCTGGGATATTTAATTATTATTTTTGGCACATTCCATGTTAGAAATTTTGAAAATAAAAAAAGTACGGGTTATGAAAATTTGAAATTTAGACTTTCCTAAAAAATTAATCGAAAGAGTTGGGGAATCTGAGAGTATATTCAAATTTCAAATACTCTCAAATGTAAGGGAATTCTCAATTCAAAATTTGAATTTACCACTCATTAAGAAAAGTTGCGGGATATTGAAAAAATAACTAATATTGAAAAAAATGCGTTTTGTTATTGGCTATAGCTTAAAATAGTAAAAATGTAATAAAACATAATATTATAATAAAACAAAAGAAATAAATTGTATAAATGTATAGGCACATTTATTTTTTATTTTTACCCAAATCAACCAAGACAATGTTAGATGTAGTGCGCTAATGAAATATACTTCTCCAATTAAATCCTGTGCCACATGGCAAGTTTGAACCTGATAGTTAGAAAACATTATAATTGACACATTTATCATGAAATATATATATACAGAAATGGGTATAAAGTGTTTTAAACCTATATGAATCTGCAATATTATTATATAAATAGTACCCACTAAAATGACCACATGTGGCATGAAAAATTATGAAATATCAAAAGGTGTTTTTTTGCATTTAAATAATGAAATACAATAGCACTTCAAAGCTGTAAAGATAGTGTTTACAATGAAAACAGGTAATAGTATGAGCCTAGTGGCCACTAAGCTATATCATGATTTGTTATTCTATCACTATTTCCAAATTAAGAAACTGTTGAGCCTAGCAGATGTTATGTCATTGATTTTAATAAATAAAATAGCTTAATAGCCGCTAAACATTTTCTTTGATAAGAACTGATGTGAATTATATGTTACAATGATATATCTTATAAAAGCTACATAAGTATCAATTCCTTTCAGGGGTGTATAGTGCGACACTAGGCTACGAAAGGGCTAGTCTAGCCAATATGATGCAATTTTAATCAATGTAATGAGAAGATACATTACATGGAAGATGGGATAACAAGATTGGATTTACCTGGTCATTGGCCTAAAATATGTTTTCACATTATGAAATACATAATATTAGATGGGAAGTATAGGAAGTTGCATACCCATCATTTTACTCTTCTCAATCATTTCCATCAAAATAGGAAAGTCAATATTCCCTTCTTTCTGTTTAGCTCCTTGCAAGCCTCAATTCGGGAGTTTCAAATGGAGAAGGCAATAACTCCTCTCCACTAGGGCCTTATTTTTTGTTGGTAAAAAAAGGCTCCCCCTTTTGCGAGTACTAGGGTTCTTGGTGTGAATTTAGGGGAGTATTGTGAAAATAATCTTTCTTTGGTGGATCATGGGAAGCTACTGCAGATGAAAATTAAAGCAAAGTAGGATTATAACGCGACTACTAACCTTCAAAGTCTTGCTGAGGGATATTCTTTTGGTGTTTAGGAAGGGAATAAACTCATTAAGTTTCTCTCTTATAAAATGGAATCCCTGGAGGATACGACTGAGCAACTTAAGGTGATGAACAATAATTTGATTAATAATGTAAAGCGAATGAATCCTGAGATGATCATATATGGGCATATATTGGACATGTTGTAGGATACTGAGGCTATGGAAAAGGGTAAGCATATGAGATTGGTCCTGAGTAGTTCTGAAGATGAATAAATACCTATGCATAAGTGATTGAGGAATGAAGGCCTAAACTCAAGGACCAGAAATAATTCTTCCTAATAGGATCATTTGCATACTTTTTACAGACCAATTTTTCTCTACTATGTAACTCTATCTGTATATGTTTCTATCTTTGTAATCATTTTTTTTTGTTCTAAGTATAGGCTTGTTTTGAGTCAATTAATTTTTGACTCGTGCCCTAGGTTATTGGTTTTTTGTTCTCTGTGATATTTCATGTTATATATTTTGTATTGGCCCTTGGATCCTTTCCAAAAATTATCAATTAAAAAATAAAACATAGTATTGATACAAAGCTGTAAATATAGTGTTCACAATAAAAAGAGGTATTGGTATGAGCCTAGAGGCCGCTAAGCTATATCATGATTTGTTATTCTATCGCTATTTCTAAATCAAGAAACTGTTGAGCCTGGTAGCCACTATGTCATTCCTTTTAATTAGTAATGGAGCTTTGTGGTCACTAAGAATTTTATTTGATATGAACTGGTGTGAATTATAATTTACAAAGATATATCTTAGGAGAAAAAAAAAAGTCTTGATCCCTTTCGATGGAATGTAGTGCAATAATTGGGTTCGCTAGGTAAAGTCCAGCCAATACGATAAAACTACAATCAATGAAAAAAATGTTGATCCAAATTTGAACAAATAATGATTGCAATAAAAAGTGGTAATAATAGGAGTTGAGTGACCGCTACGCTAGTCCATGATTTGTTCTTATATAGCTATTTTGAAATTAAGAAAAAATTAAGCCTAACGACTGCCGTATTATTCCTTTCAAATAGTACTAGATCTTAACGGTCCCTAATAATTTTATTTGTTATGAAAAAATGTGAATTATGATTTACAAAGATATATATTAGGAGAAATAAATAAGTCTTGATCCCTCTCGATGGAAACTAGTGAAATAATTAGATCCACCAGGTAACGTCTAGCCAATTTGATACAATTATAATCATTGAAAATTACATTCAATCCAAAGCTGTACAGATAGTGATTACTATGAAAAGAGGTAATGATAGGATCCTAGCGGCCATTATGCTTGACCATGATTTGTTATTCTGTAGATATTTTGAAATTAAGAAACTGTTGGGCCTAGTAGTTTCTAGGAATTTTCTTTGATATGAACGAATATGGATTATAATTTATAAAGATATATCTTAGGAGAAATAAATAAGTCTTGATCCATCTCGATGGAATGTACTTCAAAAATTGGGTCCGACTGGGATAGTCCAGATGATATAATATAATTAAAATCAATGATAAACAATATCGATCCAGAGCTATAAAGATAATGTTTGTAATGATAGTAGGTAATGTTAGGAACTTGGTGACAGCTAAGATAGAACATGATTTCTTATTCTATCACTATTTTTCAAATCAAGAAAATGTTGAGCCTAGCTGACGCTATGTCATTAATGGAGGTTAGCGGTCACTAAGATTTTTCTTTGATACGAACTAATGTGAATCATAATTTACAAAGATATATCTTAGGAGAAATAAACAAGTCTTGATCCCTATCGATGGAATGTAGTGTAGCAATTGGGTCCACCTGGGATAGTCCAGCCAATAAGATATACTTACAATCAATGAAAAATAGTATCACTCCATAACATGTGACAGATAGTGTTTACGATGACAAAGATCTAACGGTAGGAACTGGGCGACCGCTAATCTAGACCATGATTTTTTATATTACCAGCTATTTTCTAATTAAGAAAAAAATTTAGCCTAGTACACTGCTATGTCATTCCTTAATATTAGTAATTCAACATAATGCACTATCTAAGAATTTTAAAATATAAAAACCTATGTGAAATATAAGTTAGAAAGAATATATCTTATGAGAACTACATAAGGTTTCACCTCAGCTCAAGGGTATGTAGTGCATCACATTTGGATCCATTAGGGATAGTCAACCCAAAAAGATACACTTATAATCATTGAAATACAATATTGATTCAAATCTCTAAGAACCATAGTCTTGTACAATGAAAAGGTTGGTAATTTGGTGTTGTTAGTATATTCTAACAAAACTATCTTTTCAATTGCTATAAGACATTCATTTTGACATTATATCACTATTTTTAAATCATATAGAATTGATGAAACCTCTTGGCCTCTATGTCATTCCTTTCAATTAGTAATAGGTTTGATCTTCGACGGTCGTTAACATGCCAAGTTGTTTACTATGCTGAGGATAACATGGATTTTTCTAATTATGTGTTATCGCACAATTTAAACCAAATTTGGACGGCCCGAAAAAGAATACTAAATAATTTGCATTGTTGAAGAAAGCACCCATTATATGGCCACTAAGAATAAACTTCAACTAATCAATAATGTCATTACTTTTTGAACATTGGTAAAGTATTTTTAATTGATGTTAGCAAGGTACTACTGTAGCGACCGCTAGAATATCAATTTCGTCCTATAGATGATGATAATGTTGACCTTCATATGCACTCTATGTTGATAAATGTTATTCCTAGATAGAGGGACAAAATTTCTCTTCCCTTATGGCAGTCTACGAATAATCCATTGTGGAACTCTAAGATCTGAAATAAATGAGCAACAAGGATGATGTTACATTTTATATACTTGATGACCAACATATAATAATCTACTAAAAATGCTATATGGGATCAGGTACTTACAAGTATTTATATCCAAGGCAAAGGTTTTAAAGGGATTCCATGTCATGTCTATCTACGCAACTAATGAAGCCATTACTAATATTTTCAAACGAAAAAATGAAGTGAACCCAAATTCCATAGAAACATAGTGTTGTGTGATTAGTTGTACAAAGCTAGATCACTTTCGTAATCATTAGGATGTCTATTATTATCCTGGATGTGATCCACAAAATAAGAATTACTATAACCAATTGAAGGTTATGTATTTTAATTTTATTGTATTTTTTTTTATCAAATCCAAATAGGTCATTGAAGGGACTATACCTTGTATACATTAGGGCTCAAAAGCCAGATTATAATAAGGTGAGATGAAACATCTACATATTAGTGCAAATCAGCCAAGGATAATAGGGCTTAATATTCAAATATGACAATACAAGTGCAGAAAGGATCCAAACGAATAATGACTCCATAAAGAAGAAGTAATTATAAATATATTCTACTCCAATTGCAGAAACTACATTTAGATGTCTTACCAAAAAGTTCAGCGCCAGAACTTCCAGTTCTCGAACAATTCACATTCATTAAAAAAACAACTGAGTAACCCGTTGGACTTGAAAACAGATGAGGAATGGTTGGTCTTGAAATCCATTCAAAGACTTGAAGAAGGCTACTGACAGTCGACTGAGTGGTTGTCTCTCATTTCCACCCGATGACGAACATGATGATAGTCGGTATGGTCTATAGGGCCTCAACATGTCCTCATTGATTTGAGTTACACTGTGTGTTCACTAGTCGAGCATGCATTGACTAATGAAAATAATAAGTGTCTCATTAAGGGCAGATAGATATGGAGTCATTGTGACTGTTTGCTTTCCCCATTCATGAAATAGAAGGGCTGAAAGCCTCTTGATAGACAAACAACCATATTCCCCTATTCATCTATCATCATTGAAGAATTTGGGTTTTCCCTATAGATTTTTACAAAACTGGATGTTTAAATGTAGAAGACCCTTCAGAGTGACATGCTTGCATCTACTTTTCAGAAAATTGTCCACTCTGAACTAATAAATTCATCTTCTATTTGGCTCATGCATTGGTTTACTGATATTCAGGAGGTTCTCAGCAAATTCCAGGTCTTTGTGGCTCCAAAGGACCCATTGTCAAGAAGGGATTTTAGCTATGTTGAGGCTCTTGAACATATCTTGACTGGAATTGTAGCAGCTTCAATCCATCCTTTTCAGCAGGGGGGATTGGAAGCGGTGTGAGCAACGGTTGAGGTATGGAGGAATAAGGTGGGGTAGGATTCATGGGGGGGGCATTTCTAAAGAACAGCAACCATTATATTCACTAAAATAGAGCCCCTGGTGCAAAGGGATTCAGCCCTAGAGTGGCATTTGTTCTTGTTTAATGGTGAAGTATTTTCTATTGAGTGTTATCAAGGTTCCAGTGTAGCACCTCTAGAATGATTAGTATCATCCTATGAGAGTGATTTAGAAATGTTAAATGTTCTTGAGGTACACTCACAAATGTTGATTCAAGATGTTACATACCTAACAACCACCCTGGAAAGCTCAGCAAAAGGCTTCAGGAATCAACGCCTTCTTGCATGTCTATGCAGTAATGAATTGTGGATTCTCTCCAATCATCCAGAAACTACCTGGAAAGGGACCTCCCTGATAAACCTTCTTACTGAAGACTTTGGAGGCCAACAGGCTGAGGCCCATGATGTGGACAAAAAAGATTTTCCGTGATCTCAATCTACATGTTACAATAATTTGACAATTCGAGGCTTCCATCCCTGGGAAAATATGATAGGGCTCACATGTCTTTCTACAAATGTAACTAACGAATCCATTCACTTAATATTTGACAAACAACAGAATTGAAGGTGAATTCCAATGCTCCGTATTCTCTTTCCACGCCGGATTATGGGTCAGTTGATTTGTTGTACAAATCTAGATCCCCCATGTTTCCTCTGAAATCAGTAGGATGTCCTCAACGGTACCAAATGCTGTCAAAATGTGGGACAAAAACAGCTTTGATGTTGGAAGGTGAATGTATCCTTTCCATGAAATCAGGTTTAATTTTATTGTATTCACTATTAACATTTACTTTCGTTATATGAAAATAATAAAACATACGATTGTTCCTTTGAATGGAGAACTTTGAGAATCAATTCCTTTTTATTTTCAAAGTGGAAAAAAATGGAAACTCTATTTGCATAAATGCACTTTTCTATTGTTTCCAGATGATATATGGACTAAATGGAACAACAAGATTTCATTTTTTTAGATTAGGTGGCCTTGCTTGTTCACCTATTAAATATAATCAGGTTTAACTTTCAGGCAAATTCATTGGAAAGATTCACAACCAATTCATTCATGGTTGTTAGAGGAATGACTAGACGAAGAACTATGAGTACTGGTAGATAAAGTGCAATCAGGGAATGTCTTGTTAACTGGCTCTGTTCAAACAGAGCATAATAGCAGAGACATTTTATTCTTACTGCCGGAGAATAAATGGAGACATAAAAATGAGAGAAAAAATTATACATTATTTTAAAGAATAATGATCCAGATAATATTCTATTTCCATCCTCCATTGTATCCAATGTAATAGAAAAATTTAAATTACATGAATCACACTACCACTAATTGGCTATACTATTGGGTGAAGAGAGAAAAGGAAAGAGAAAATCTGATTCCCAAATAGGGGAGAAAATGTGAAACAAAAAAAGGACCATGCGGTGGAAGAAGATCTTCCCGTCTAGCCTCATATAATATTAGACAATTATGTGATGTCAATGGAATAAAATATACCAATAAGGATGGAGGACACCGAATATTTTACTTGTCAATGTGCATACCCGTTCCATCTTTCGTCAACTTTATCAGCTATTCCTGCCATAAATCCTTTCAATGTTGAATGTGTTATCGCTGATTTTTTATATTTTGCCTAGCAACATTTCTTCTGAAGTAATAATGGAGTTGATAATAGTTATTGGAACCAATGTGTTGGATTGTATTATTATTGTTCTCATACCAATTGAATATTCGAAAATGTTAAGAGAAATAGTAAAAAATACATGGTAAAGGTTAAAGACTGTGGATAATCGATTCTAGATGGATGTTACAGACTCTATGATAGCAGTGGGAAATTTAAACGTTTGTGTCTTATGTACACAATAACTAGTGTGCACAACTATGATGATAAAAAAGATGAAAGAGAATAAGTCACTAGGGATTAGATGGAGAAACTACCACATAAATTGATAACTGCAAGCGAAATTGTCCTAAAAGAAAACAAACTTTCTTTTCCTTGCGAGCGATCATATGAGTTCTAGGATGAGATGTTCACTCAATTTTTTTCCCAAAATTATTTAGTATTAGTACTTTATGGCGACAGAATGTTTGCACTTCGTGTATTAGTTGAATCCAATCTATTTGTAATTATTTATTTTTGAGATACATAGTCACGAAATTTTTTAGAAACATTATTATTCTCATATGAAGAAAGGTTCGTCTCAGAATACAACTTGAACAAGTGATTTTGTTTAATGGTTTTTTAGCTAATAAAAGATACTTACACATTTATTATTTACACAGACAACCAAAAAACAATAGGACTTGATGTACAACCCTCTCAACTTGATGCACTACATAACCAGTTCAACATGTTGATTGACTTTCAATCATTTTATAAATATTTTTAATGAGCTCATGTTTTCAATTACCATGTGGTTTTTCATTTTTTTAACAATACTCTATGTTCACTAGCTCTGATGACAGATGAGGAGAACTCAGGCCACATTTGGCATGTCTATGCAATCAAATCCTGATATGTTAGTTGTATGTGAATTTATAAATAAAAACTGCTACTAATCCCCACAAATTTACTAAGACAATTAATGGTTTATGTAGACAACCAACAACCAGAGAGTGTAACAATGGAGTGCGTAGTGGTAACCAGTACTTGAATATGTAGTCAGAAACCTGATATGTTAGCCATGCGTATATTTGTAAACAAAACCATTTATAAGGATCACAAAAATATAGAAAATGATATCAGCTAACTCTAGAAGAGGAACCATTTTCAAAGAAGGAATAACCAAATAATTTAGTTTTGCAAAAGTTCATGGTGGCAGCCAATGCTCTATAGTTTGTAGTTACCATTTCATAACTAACAAATATTAGTATTGATGCTTAGTCTAGCCAATGATGGCATAGCCTAGCGGTTGCTAATCCAAATCAATTCTCAGAACTTTTTTCCACCAATGGTTGGTTTAACAAATATAAACGAACC
This sequence comes from Taxus chinensis, assembly GCA_019776745.2. Lineage (NCBI taxonomy): Eukaryota > Viridiplantae > Streptophyta > Pinopsida > Cupressales > Taxaceae > Taxus > Taxus chinensis. The sequence continues at coordinate 660,211,998 of CM034147.1, read as the reverse complement.
TAGTGGTAGCTAAAATTCATTCACAAGACATAAAACAATTTATTTTATACTTACCATATTACCATAGAGAGCAATATGATTTTCAATTATGCTTTCATTTTCCATAAAATGAAATTGATTAATTATTTTTCGATATATCTTGCATCAAAAAACCATGGATAAGGTCGATGAAATCCAATCCAAAATCTCATTCGGTAAGTGGTAGCCTCCTAAAGTGATGATATTGAATTTACCATTTTACCACGTAGATCACTATGTCTTTTCAAATATGCTTTCATTTTCCATAACAATAACTAGATTATGAATAGATTAATGTTTGTTTTAAATAGATCTTGCATCAAAGGATCTAGCTACAGCTAAAGAAGATGCAATCCTACACATAAGACCCATCGGTAAGTGGTAGTCATAAGCTAAAATGTTGATTATTTCCATTAGTTAGAATCGATATGAGACCAAGTAAAACAATTATTTACTTCACTTTAGTCAGTGAAAAGAATTATTTTCTTATTTTAGATTCGGAGGGCTTACTGTATGAGAAAAACCAATAGTCCACTAAGGAGATGTCATTCAAGTTCAGCAAGGATACTATCTACCTATGAGGTGGCCTGAAAGAGTTTATAAAGTCATTGTCAAAAAAATTTGAAATGGGATTCTGGTCCGACAAAATCACTTCTGCTGATGTTGAAAAGATGAAAAGGCCTTCACTAAAAAATTATCCACTGAATTGAATCCAATACTCACCTGGAGAAAAGAACATTGCAATATAGTCGATAGAATTTCAATAAAATATCTAGAAAATTTTTGGAGTAGAAATGATTTTCCCTACAGTTCTAAATACACATTGTGTATTACATTAGGTGAAAAGGGAAACCATCCTATAAATTTTATGGTTGGGATGACAAGTAGAGGAGAAAATTCTTGAAAATATATCTGGTTGATGACCAATTTGTACAAAGACTTATCACTAACAGTGTCTAAGGGATTGAATAGGGTAGAGGGAATAAAATATTTGGAGTGATAAAAAGATAAATAAATACTTATCATGTCAAAATGTTATTATGATGATACTGCTTAACATTGTAAATAAAATACATTCATATATTTTTATAATGGTTGTGCTTAACTATTTTGCATGCTAAGATTGTACGAATATAAGTTGGGAATATTTATATTTTCCCTGATTATAAGTTGAGAGTATGAGTGTATAAGTTGCAAATGAAAATTAATAGAGAAATTTTATTGTAGCAAATGTTTGAGAAATTTTTATTAATCAAATATGTATTCCTAAATTAATTCTATACATGTTTAAATAATTTTTTTCTTCAATAATAGAAAACGTATACCACTTTGAAATGCAATGAAATAACTATAATAAGGTATGTAAAGACTCATCACACTGAAACATTACATGCGATTGAAACAAATTATGCAAAAAAAATTCCTAGTACAATAAGAAATGAGGAACACCCTTAGATTTTTTCCCTTCTTCACCACCTACAACCTTTTGATTTTTGATATAACAATATCAAGAGGGACTTGTTTTTTATTTTTCAATTCATTCACCACCCTCAACCATTTGATTTTGTTTTTTATTTATAGATAAGAACACATGCAACATGAAATTGATCATATTTGATATAAATGGTTTTTTGGCACACACCCTCCACAAGGCTGATTCGACATACAAATAGTTAAAATTTTTTGGTGGCATCAAGCTCAAAACAAAAAATTATTTTCTTAGACCTAATGTGAAAGAGTTCTTGCAATGATGCAAAGAACATTTCAAAATAGCACTATGGACATTGGTGAGAAAGTCAAATGTTGATGACATGATGCCTTCATTCCTTCATAACATTGGCTTAGAGGTTGGAAGCTTCAAGTTCATATTTACACATGAAGATTGTGTCAAGACCAAATGCACCGATTATGAAGGTTATAAGAATCCAAAATTATATCTCAAGAATCTTAACTCCATTTGGTGGCGGTTTAATGCATCGTACCATTGTAAAAATATATTGCTTGTAAATGACTCGTTAAAGAAAAACATGTTCAATGATGTTGGGAACTACATAATTACTAAAACATTTAACATATATTTTAAGTTAGAAGACAAATAATTGTTATATGGGTTGTGGCCTTTGTTACAACCGTTGAAGGATGTTAAAGATGTTCGAGATTTTATTAGATCAAAAAAATAATTATAGGGATATTTTTATTAGAGATTTACTATGATTTCTATTGTTGATTTCATATCCATATTTAAATATGAAAATAAATATGGCATGTTTTTACAGTTAATTTTATATCTAAATTTAAATATGAAAATATATTTGGAATGGTTTAACAGTTAATTACATTCTCTTACACTATATTGTCTCCCCCTGCTAATTTCTTAATAACATCTTAAGAAATTATCTGGTTGCACTGAGGGTCAATCGCACCATAGTAAATGAAGTTAATTTGATTTATAAACTTAAATATGAAAATATATCTGAATTGGTTTTACATTTAATTACATTCTCCTAAACTGAATCATCTCCCTCTGTTAGTTTTTTCATAACATCTTCGGTAATTCTCTGGTTTCCCCAAGTTTCAATCACACCATAGTAAATAAACATAGAAGTGTCTCACATCTCGTGAATGTCATTAGCCTAGCGACCACTAGGCCAAAGGCATTTTAAATATTCAAATCTGAATAGTTTAATCTTAAATGCATCTTAAAACTTATAAGAATCTTATTCCAAAGTAAACATTAAGCCTAATAGCTTCTAGCTCATATAAAACAAAACCTGTTTCTATTTTATATGGGATAGTGACTGTGAGGAATTATTTATTAGATTAGTATTGGATTCCTTGAAATCATTAAACACTTTTTCACAGATTCATTAATTTAATTCATGATAAAGATATATTGGAATCTAAAAGGAGAATTAGCGGATTCCAATATTGCAGTTTTTGGATTCCAATATATGTGACTTTAGAGTAAAATAAATTTCAATTTAGGTGATTCTGGATTCCAATATATGCTACACCCTTAACCTATTGCTTGTATTAGGATATGCGTAGCCGACTTGTGGCTTACCATATCAATTTGCTATATCATTTATACTTTCTCATGCTTAGTAGGCCAACCTTGGTGATGGCCATAACATATGAATAGTATAAATAGGGGATTGTAGGTAGTAGTTCAGGATGATTCGAGCATTTGAGTCTTATTGATTGGTTTGGAGGTTGCCACCTCAAAGTGGAAAAGCTATTTTAATTTCATATTGAGATCATTTATCTGTAATATTGAGTTATTGGGTGTTCTATCTATGCTCATAATCTGAATTATACAAGTAATTTCATTACACGTGGCATTAGAGCTACAATCCGGGCCAAAATTAGGGAAAAAAACCCTAATTTTTAGTTTCATATATATCTTGTAAACTAGAGAGAATTTGTCGGATTATTTTTACCAGAGTTTGAAAATAATTCCAAGTAAGATTCCCTCAAAATTTTAGAATTTTTAAATTTATTTTGAAAAAGTTATTACAAATTTAGGGTTTTTCATAAAATCATTCCCTAGGCTGAAATTTGTGGAATTTTTCCAAGTTCTTTACATTTTCAAAAATCCCTTAAAACAATATTGGTAATATATTATTTGTGTTTTTTCCTATTCGGCCAAATTTTTATTGAAACCATAAACACTAGGGTTTGAAATCATGACGGGGCCTTCCACAAGAGCCAAAAATAATCTGGTCACTTTGGGTTAAACCCCAGATAAAGATGGGGTAGTGATAGAAGAGTTTGGAATCAGAGGGGGGTAAATACAAATTCTTTAGCACTAGGGTTTACCTCAGTTGATCATAAGGTGAGCCAACTCGAGTATGAACTGTGAAATGTACAATCTGAGATGGCTTGTAAAGGAGACATAGACCAAATCAATTAGTGGTTGGATGATATCATGCAACATATAAATAGTAAACAATATGTCCCAAATCAGTCCCAACTCAACCAAGTAGGATCTTCAGTTCATAATAATGAGAAAAATAACCATTTTGGATAACTTTTCCAACCAAATCAGAATCTAACTTATTCGCAACCACAGAACATGATGCCGAAAGTAGAGATGCACAAATTTAATGGGAAGGATCCATTGAATTAGATAAATAAAATGGATAAATTATTTGAGTTACATCAAACCCCATCAGGAAAAAGGTGACCTTGGCATCCATGTATCTTAAAACAAACCAATTCATTTGGTATCGATGGTTATGTGCTTAGAGGCAAAAGATTCGTCTTAGTGTCACTTGGATATTTTTTATTGAGGAGTTGCAATTGCACTATAGTTCTAGTGTTTCAGATAACTACTTTAGTTAATTGGAAAAGTTAAGATAAACAAGATCAGTGAAATATTGTGTGTATCAATTCCAAAAACCTATCCTTAAGGGTGGAGAATATTACAGAAGAGAACCTAAATGACCTATTTCTTAGGGGTCTTAAGGACAACATTGAGCATGAGGTACGTATGTTTAATCCACTCAAGCTTTCTGATTCTATTATCATGGCCCGTAGAGAAGAGGAAATTTTTTTTGTAGTAGGAGGCATCCTTTCACTAACACCAGAGACCGTAGTACCCCCTTACCCATCATTCACTTGGCCAATTAGACTGAATCCTAAAAAAATGGAAGAAAAAAGCTTAAAAGGATTATGTTTTAACTACGACAACAAATATGGACCAAGAGACAAATGTGCCGAGAAGAAGTTTTTTATATATTTAAGGAGGAAATGAGGATGAAGAGGAAGATGAAGTTATAAGAGAAGCTGAGGTAACCAGTAGAAGATGAAGTAGAGGATCACCAACCTAAAATTTCTTGCCATGCGTTGTCAGGTATTAGTACTCCTCAAAACACTCAAGGTTATTGGCTATCTCAAAAAATAGAAGGTGATGATGTTGATTGACTCAGGGAGTAGTACTCATAACTTCATAAATAGTAAGTTAGCTACCTACCTTGATTGTTTTATTTACCCATCTCCAAAAATGCAAGTTATAATTGTGGATGGTGGGACAGTCAAGAGCATAGGAAAGTGCCATAATATCAAGCTTTCCATGGGGAGACTACATGTTAGACTCACCTATGTTTGCTATTTATATGGGAGGGGTAGATATTGTTTTGGGTGTCCAATGGCTCACAACCTAGGGTAATATAGAAATGAATTTCCAAGAATAGTTCATGTAAGTTCATTCAGAAGGAAGGAAAATACAATTGAAAGGGGTGGTAGCTAAGTATCCACATATTTTTAGCTCTCATCAGATGTAGAAGGTTATAAGAAAAGGCGGTATATGGATTTGTAGCAAAGTTATTTTCCATAGAGGTAAAAAATACATATTCTTTAATGTCACCCGATCTTCAGAAGATTGTTGATGCTCACTTGTGTGTTTTGTATGTAATTCTAAAGGTACTACCACAAGGTAGGGATCATGATCATGCCATTCGGTTGATTATAGGGAGCCAACCACCTAACATCAGACCATACAGATACCCATATTCCCAGAAAAAGTGATATCGAGAAAATGGTGCCGGAAATGTTAAAGGCAAGTATCATCAGTCATATCTAGAGTGCATAGTCTTCACCAGTGGTCATGATACATAAGAAGGATGGAACATGAAGAATGTGTCTAGATTACCAAGAACTCAACAAGTACACCATCAAAGATAAATTTCCATTTTCTAGTAATTGATGATTTACTTGATGAATTGCCATGGTGCTATTTATTTCAGAAAATTAGATCTTCATTCGGGGGGTACCATCAAATTAGAATAAGAGAGGAATATTTTCATAAAATGAATTTCAGGACTCATGAGGGCCATTGTTAGTTTTTGGTAATGCATTTCAGTCTTAAAAATGCTCCCTCACCATTTCAAATCTTGATGAAGATTGTTTTTAGGCCATTTTAAAGGAAATTTGTATTAGTTTTCTGTGATGACATATTGATTTATAGTAAGACATGTGAAGAACACTTTCAATGTGGTAAATTAAGTGTTGGAAGTTTTGGAGAAACATAAGCTCAATGAAAATCCATCCAAATGTTATTTTGGTGTACAATAGGTAGAGTACTTGGGTCACATTGTATCCCATGAAGGTGTCAAAATTTTTTCCTCAGAAGATCAAAGCTATGGTGGATTGGCCAAGGCCCAAAACTCTTAAAAATATCATAGTGTTCCTAGGAATAACATGGTACTACAGAAGATTTGTGAGGGGATATGGTAGAATTGCATCTCCACTCATTACATTGTTAAAGAAGGATGTATTCCATTGGATAGACATAACCATTAAATCCTTTGAGTAGTTGAAGGAATCCATGTGCACCACCCCAATTTTTGGCTACTCCCAACTTCTCAAAAACCTTCATTATTGAATGTGATGCTTTGGGATTAGGATTGGGAGCAGTTCTAATGAAGGAATGAAGACCAATTACATTTGAGAGTCACCAATTCAAAGGAAAATATCTACTTAAACCTGTCAATGAGAAAGAAATGATGGCTATTCTTCATGCAGTCAAGCAACGGAGGCCTTATCTAATGGGTATACACTTCAAGGTAAAAACTTATCATGGTAGTCTCAAATAATTTTTGGAGCAAAGGTTATCATTTGAGAAACAAAAAAAGTGGGTAACAAAAATGGTTGGGTTATGATTTTCAAATCATATAAAAAAAGGGTAAAGAAAATGTAGTAGCCGATGTGCTATCCAGAAGGGATATATCAGTAGATGCCTTACTATGTGTAATGTCCATATTGAAGGCCAATTGAGTGGATGAAGCAAGATTGGAATGGTAACATGACAAGGATACACAATCTCTAATACAAAATATCAAACAAGGGCTCTATAACATCTAACAAATTTGATTGGAAAGGTAATGCCTTATGGTACAAGGACACATTTTTCTTATGTAAAAATTCTGAGTTGAAGCATAAGATTCTTGCAGAGCTACATGCATCACTTGTTGGAGGACACTATAGGTTTTTGAAGACATATCATAGAATAAAAATATAATTATTTTGGGAAGGACTTAAGGGGGATGTACAAAATGTTGTATCAGAGTGTTTGGTTTTCCAACAGAACAAAGGCGAAACTATTAAGACACCATGTCTATTTCAACCATTACCAATTCCTAGCAAGAGATGGGAGGATGTCTCCATGGATTTCATCACAGGATTGCCTTGTTAAGAGGGTAAGAATTTTATTTTGGTGATTGTGGATAGGCTCACAAAATGTTCCCATTTTTGTGCCCTGTCACATCTATTTACAACCAGTACAATCACAACTATTTTTTTGAGACAGTTATAAGGCTACATGGAACCCCAAAGATAATTGTAAGTGATTGTGATCCTATTTTCACAAGTAATTTTTGGACATAATTATTTACATGTTTGGGTACTCAGCTAACTCACAATTCATCTTACCATCCTCAAACTGATGGGCAAACAAAAGTGGTCAAACAATTTCTTAGAGGGGTATCTACGTTGTTTCGTATCAGATAAGAAAGAACGACAGGTTAAATGGCTACCACTTGCAGAATGGTGGTATAACACATATTTTCATACCTCTTCTTAAATGACCCCATTTTTAGCATTATATAATTACCATACACCATCTATCACTTCTTCCTTGAGGGTGCAAACTAAGGTCAAAGATGTTGAGGAACACGTTCAACATTAACAACAAGTTTTGGCTGGTTTGAAGGAGAATTTGGCATTGGCACAAAACAAGATGAAACAAAAAGTAGATCAACACCGTAGTGAAAGAAATTTTGAAATTGGTGATTGGGTTTTTGTATGTCTATGGCCTTATAAGTAGATGTCCCTGAAGTAATAGAAAAAGGGAATTTTTTTTTTCTCCTAAATATTATGGTCCTTATCAGGTTCTAGAGAGAATTAGAAGTGTTTCTTATAAACTAGAGTTACCTCAATCTTCACTCATACACCCAGTATTCCGTGTTTCCTTCTTGAAGAAGGTTATTGGACAGAAATTTGCAGCCTAGAAAGAGCCACCAGAACTTGATGAGGAAGGAAGAATATTTTTGGATCTAGAGAAGATTCTGCAAACACGTAATAAGAGGTTGAGAACCAGAGACATTAAGGAATATTTGATCAAGTGGAAGAATCTAAGCATAGAGGATGTGACCTGGGAGGATGAAGGTTTTATGCAGTAACATCCATGATTATTGAACATTGAGGACAACATTGGTTTGAAGGGGGAAGGGCATGCTACGCCCTTAACCTATTTCTTGCATTAGGATATGAGTAGCTGACTTATGGCTTACCATATAATTTATACTTTCTCATGCCTAGTAGATCAACCTTGGTGATGGCCATAACATATGACTAGTGTATATAGGGGATTGTAGGTAGTAGTTAAGGATGTTTCAAGCATTTTAGTCTTATTATATGGGTTTGGAGGTTGCCTCCTCGAAGTGCTGAAGCTATTTTAATTGCATATTGAGATCATTTAACTGTAATATTGTGTTCTTTGGTGTTCTATTTATGTTCATAATCTGAATTATACAAGTAATTTCTTTACAATATATGTGATTTTGGATTACAATATATGTGATATTGGAATCCAATATGTGTGATTTTGGAGTGAAGATAATTGCAATATTTAACATTTTTGGAATCCAAAACTAGTAATATTGGATTCCACTATTGGCTATATTTTTTAGCTGCTCAGACTAGAATAAGTCCAAATTTAGTGAAATAAGCATTCATTGATAAATGGGGTTAGGTTTTTTACAATTTTACTGTATAACAACTAAGAAATATGCAATGGGTTAGAAACATGTAGACACATGTTTTCGATACGCTACATTATTTATCCATACTATCCACATTCCTATTCAAAACATTAAACTATCTTATTATCCTATAAACCATGTCCTCACCTCCCGTAAAATCTTATTTTACCCCTTAGTAAATACTATATTTCACTCACCTTAAACCACCCTAATACCACCTAAAATTCATCCTAGCCCATTTTAACCCTAACCATCTAACCTCCTAACATCCTCAACATCTTCCTAACATCTTCACTCATCCCCATACCCAAATTAACCCTTTTGGAAGTGGTTGAAACCACTTCCAAGTGGGTTTCCCCAATTTTTCTGGGTTAGCAGTGATTCTAACTAATCACCAACAATTATATAAGTAACATCAAACCTCTATGGAAAGGATCCTCAGACATTTGCAATGAAGATATGGTTCTTCGACGACCTAGACGACATCATTATAGATACCCTGACATCACCTGCATCCATGTCACATCCTTAGAAGCTTCACAAATCTTGTAAAATTCCACAACATTCGTTTCTTAGCATTCTTCATCCAAGGTAAGATCTTGTCATCTGTTTTCATATTCAGTTTGTTAATGCATCACCTTAAAGCTCAAATCAATATACAAATAATCTATTCTGCACCTTATTCACATCTTATTTGGAAATCAATATTTTCCACAATAATCACCAATGATTTATCTAAATCACCAGTGATTACCTCAAATCACTAGTGATCCCTGTCTTTTTATCACTTTAATCACATTTCTCATATTTGACAATCAATATATCAATCTATTTTCTATCCAATCTGCATGTTTTCAAGTTGTTTCTCTTTGTAGATGATAATACCAGGTCAGGCACATCTGATTATAAGCATATATGACCTTCCTATTATTTCACAACCACTAGTTTGGGAACAATTTAACATTGCACATGAACTCAGTCTCTGTGCCATCTCCTTGACACCAAACATTGAAGACATCAAAGATCAACTTGAATCATACGTGAAGAACAAGACATTGTTGAAAAATCCTAGTTCAGTTACTTCTTATATTTCTAGCTTTCCATAACCCTCACCTGGGCCACCTATCACAGTAGAGCATAGGATCTCTCTATCCCTTTAGATTTTTAATCATACTCTTATTATCAATTATTTTCCTATCATTATCACTTGATTGTAAAATGAGTTGACACCCTTCAAGGAAGCCCTTTGGTTCCTGGGATTGAGCCTTTTTTGAGAAAACTCATCATATCCTCATCTAATATCTATCTTGTCTAGTTATCTTTTTGTGTGTAGGTTTCTCTCATTCACTGGAAGTAGGAGTCCCACACCCATTTTGCATCAACACATCTTAACATTGCATTATTGATGTAAGTATCATTAAATCATGTTGTCTTCTGATTTTTTGTGTTTTTCATATAATTAATGAACCAAAATTCACTTGAAACATTTGACACTCTCGGTGGGACCCTTAGTTTTTTTATCAGATTTTATATCTTCTTATTTTGTTTCCTTGTCAAATCATCTCACTTGTAAATTTGGAGTACTTTGTTACTACTTCTTCAAAAATGCATAAAATAACAAAAAAAAGGAATAGACGGAACATAGTTCATTTATTTTCTTTCATTTCTCTTTCAACATCGCATTTTTGGTTGATCTTGTCTTCATCAAAATAAATATTTCCTTTTGGGTCTTAAAATGAACCTTCATTTGGATTTCTCATATAGTTTAATTAGGGGTTAAATGATTGCATTCAAAAAATTCCCCTCACACACAACCTAACCACATAACAAATCAAACTTGCATCTAAACAATCCCTTCGAGGCCTACTTACTTATATTTCATCACCAAGGGGGAATCCAACTTGGTGTTCTGGCTGAGTATAAATAACTGGTGGGAGGTATATTGGCTAAGCACATGACACCCTTATCATTACAGGACCATGAAGTGAGGGGGTAGGCCCCAATACCAGGCCTCGTACTAACACCAACATATACTTGGGCCTCATGTACCTTTGGGTATATCAAGGAATCCAACCATAACTTCACCTAAAACCAACCTTAGCTAGCCGTTTTTCTAGTTCCCTTTTCAACCATTTTTCATTTCACACTTTTCTTAAGATAATCAAGATAATCCAAAACTTCCTTGTGTTTGCGTGGTTCTTTTAAAATAATAACTATCTTTATTTTCTTTATTTATTTGTTTTTTCAGTTCATGGTTCTGACTACATAATAGTCTCACCTTCAAAACATCATAAACATGATATAACCCACTTCAGAAATCCATGGAATCAATCTAGTCTTGCATTCAAAACATCTCAAACATGACAGACCCACTTCACTAATCCTTAGAATCAATCCAGTCTTGTATTCAAAACATCCCAAGCATGATAGATCCATTACAACCACCCTTAGAAATAGATCAAGAACCTCCACATTCTCCCAGTACTCAATCTGGGACATCAAAAGCTCTTTGTCTTGACCCTCCATAGTTCTTCTAGAGTGGTGACATAGTCTTTGTAGAACTCTTAGAACTCCAATCCAATTTCCCTTAGTAGCTATCCTTGCTACCAAAGGTATTCGTATCGGTTATCCCCCTATCCAAAATATTTTCCATCTTCTTCCATCAACACTTGCAACTATTCCAAACTTTACAACCCTGACTATCAATCGATTATAGAGAAAATATCTCCTTACCCCTTTACTAGTGATACAAGGATGTCAACACCCGCTTCATCACTTCTTGTTGCTAGTTTTGAACTCAATTCCATATCATCACAAAACATGACTAGCCTCAATAAATCACTTGCATCATCGGTTTCCCATCTAGCCCATAGCATATACACAAACTCATACTACTACCTTCCCACCCACATACAATCACACAACCTCCGCTGCTCCTCCTCCTCCTACAAGCTCAATTGGTGTCCCTCTCTCCATAAATCCTCTGATCATGTCTCAAACTATTTCATCACAACAACCTATGTCTTTGATTCAAAATATAGTCCTATCCATCCCTACATCTATACCACCTATCAACACAAGTGCCATTGCTAGTACTCTATCCTTTTCACAACAAACATCCACTATGTTTGTCTCACAATATAGTTACATCTCTTCTCAATATATCCCACAACCATCACAACCTCCTCGTCAACACTTCTATTCCTCCTCCCTATCAATACATCAAATCCTCTTCACAACCATTAGTCTCTTAATACACTTACAATATCCCAACAAATATTCCTCCTTCTCAAAATATTCCATTACCATATCACTTGTATCAAAAATACAAACCCTCACCTATAATCAAGCCACTCCTTCCTCTTCGAATGTCCAACAATCTCAAAATGATCCCATGTAAGAATTGTTAAGAAAAATAGATAGCCTTGAAGCTACCACTATGGGACCTAAGAACAACCTTTCATATGAGAAAATCTACAACAAACCTATCAACCCATATGTTCCTTTTAAGGCCTATCCTCCACACTGGGAACTCTCAAAATTCATCAAGTTTTATAGTAAGGAGGACCCACAACAACATATCAGGGCCTTCCATCATGCATGTTATCTTATCACTCATGACCAGGATCTCATGTTGAGGACATTCCCCATGTCCTTAGCTATGGCCCTACCCTTGACTAGTACAATATTATCCCACAACATTTCTTTTATCATTCACATAACTCACACAGTTGTTCCTAGAACACTTCTCCATCAACATTTCTCATAAAATATCCATCACTGATCTCTATGTCATCAAAAAATTTGAGGATGAGTATGTTGCTGATTTCATTGCCAGATGGCAAGGGATTATCAACCAATTGTCCTTCTCTCTTCCACAAACTGAGCTCATCGAAGTTATTTTCTTGATCCTGCATGAAACACATATCATCAACCTCCAAATTCAATCCTTTCAAACATTTGACAAGGCCTTTACCATGTTCTGGAAAAACTATAAATCTGTGCCCTCAAGGATGGTAAATTAAATTAAATAATTATGATAAGAAACCAAAACCCAAGCCTCTTTTAAAAATTCTTCTAACAATGACAAATCTAAAGGGTCCAAAAACATGTAGTTGTTTTGAAAACTACATCCAAAGGTCATTCAAACTCTGAATGGTTCTTACCTCAATGTAAATACACACCTTTAGAGGAGTCCTATAGTGTTATCTTTGACAAAAATTTAGTTGCTTGTATGATTAAGCTCCCTCTCATCTGACCTATTGAGGAATCATCCAAGCCTTCATGGTATAGGGACAATGACTATTGTAAATACCATCAAGTTCAAGGACATGACATTGAAAGGTGTCATTCATTCAGAAACATCCTCCAAGACCTTATTGAATGAGGTGAATTACAACTTGATAACCCAAATGCACCTCCTAATCAAGGATTGGACGTGTTTAAACAACCTTTTCCAAACCACTCCCCATCCAACATAGTCAGCCTCAGTCTAACACTTGTAGGATCTCATCACATCATCAACATTGTCAATGAATTCACACCCACACATACAATACCCAATGTTTCCATAGATGAAACACCAACCAAACAACATCACTCCTTGGATATCCTCACTGTCAAGATTTCAATCCCATCCACATCACAACATCTGGAGTATTCTACATCTACTCCACACAAGTGTCTCTATCATCCCCTCAGGATCTCAAGAAGAGAAACCCATTGAAATTTTGAATAGCTCTTTCCAAGACCACATCATCCAAAATCAAATAAAAAATATTAGTAATCCAATTCAAAATCCCACAAATCATTCATCTAGAAAGACAAAAACTCTACCAAATATTCACCAGAAAACCATACCATGAAACATACAATCCCTTTCCCTCTATTTTGGGGCCTCATCCTTCATCCAAACTTACAATCACAATCACAAAATCTAAGGTTGTTCCTTGACCAACACCTAAACATGCCACACAAAACATGACTCTAGTATCTCATACCTCTAAATCATCAAACAATATCCAAAATCCTTCACCTTCATCATCATCTCAGTTCAGCCACAATAGGATATTATACTAAAATCCTTGAGAATCTTATTTGATCATCCATCATAACACTACCACCTACTAAGCCCTCTGATTCTTGAGGGTGGAAGACCTCTTGGTATAACTATGAGGTGTTTTGTGCTTATCATCAAATGTCAAGACACTTCACCAAGGACTGTAAATCCCTCCACACCATAATTTAAAGTCTCGCTAGCAAAGGACTTCTCCCCACAATAAAAACCATCTCACCCTCTGATCTCGATATAATCAAATCCAGACATCAAATCAGACCTACCCATCAAATCCCTAAACATATCAGTTCTAAACCATCACTTGACATCACATCTAATAAAAGCAAGGCTTCCTCCAGTAAATCCCCACTCCACTAGATAGATGTTGTCTGTATAACCACAAGAGCACATACACAAGACCTAAAATCTCAAAATTCAAGTGGGCCCAAAGTCTCTATCACTGTTGCTCCTCTAAATCACCTAACCCATCATTTTCTAAAGCCAAGGTTTCCATCCTTATGGCACCTCAAACCCAATCTTGCAACATCCATACAAAATTTTGTCATCAAACAATTACATCAGGATCCTATTAAGATGTCTCTTTACGAGCTCATCCAAAATTCTCCATGCAGCATCAATAAGCCATGATTGAAGTTCTTCAATCCATTTCAGTACCATCAGACGACCCCTAACCATTTTCCAACCTTGTTGGAACCCTTAAAATGTCTTCCACTATCACATTTGAGGACTCTAAAATTCCCTCCTTACAGCCTAAATACCATGATCTTCCTCTCTTTGTTACCACCCAAATTAATGAAACTCTTGTCAAAATATTAATGATCAAAAATGGTGCCAACATTAACATAATATCATCTCATGCACTTCAAACAAATTCAACTACCAGACACCATAGTTTCCCAATCACCTGTCCATGCTCTGTGCTTTCAATGACATTATCACCCCTACATTGGGCATAATTCATTTTACCTATTAAAATAGGCATTAAAATCCTTCATGAATATTTTATCTTGTAAAAGGAGAGTTCTAATATAACATACTACTAGGTCATCCTTGGATATGTGGCTATACATGTTGTATCCCATCAACATTACATAGATTGTCTAAAATATGAACATGAGGGTAAAACCTTCACGGTCCTCCTGCCATGACCCTAATCCCTTCAAGGCCTATCACATGACCTATAGACCTAATGACATATTCTTCCATTACAAAACTCCACATGTCTTCAGATCAAGATTCAACAATATCTTCCATCCCCTCATCCAAACTACCAGAATGATCAATCCTTCAAAGATGTCATACAACTATTCTCACTAGGGGAGTATCATCCTTCTAGCTCTTAATGCACTCCCTATGCCTAAAATGTATGGGAGACTTGAAAAATAACTGCTCTACAAACCTAACATAGGAAATATTATTTCCTTTGGTCCCCCTTTCCTCCAAACACAGTTAGTGTACAGGAGGCATCGACTTCCCTTCATCTCATCTTAATGATCAACCACACACAAAACCATTTTCCTCAAACTTTTCATTCTTGGATAAACCTTAGTTTTCCAGGACTTACCTCCACCATTGTGCATGGAAGGGATTTGGTCTATGTAGATATGAAAAGGGTCCACATGACTTACCCTTTTAGGATCCTAAGAAAACCTCACATGAGAAACATAAGCCTCAGTCTTCAAAGTACCTTCTTCTAATATATCATCATCAATATCAGAATCAACCACACCCATCATCATCAGACCATCCTCTGACATTAATGATGTAACTCTCTCTTATATCTATCCCATATAATTTTTTAAAATCAATTCCATCACACTTACCCTTTTAGACCACTAACTTATCGAGCTAACAACAAGAAATGAAACTCTTCCCCTAACGTTACTGCATATGATAGAGGAATGATTCCCCTATTATTGAAATTCTTCATTGCCATGATGATGACGATGCTATCCTGACTTACATGGGTGTTGAGGAAATCCATCTTTAGAAAACCCTTCCTCTCGAACACACCTACACTTCTCAATGAATTGACCACCGATGTTAATATTGACACACTGTAAGAGCCACACATTGTCAAAATCAGCCAAGCCTTAGACTCATGTGAACTCCAACAATTCACCACTTTCTTATCCAAACACACTCAAGCCTTTTCATGGTCCTATAGTGACATGCCTGGTATAAACCCTAACATCATTATCCACAACATTGTTACCATCCTGGATGCTAAACTCCATAAAGAAAAAACTTTGTAGGATGCATCCTCATGTCACACTACTATTCAAGGAATAACTTCAACATCATCCTTTTATCCAACTTCATACTACCTATTGATTATCCAAAATGGGTTTCCAACATTGTACCTATCACTAAATCCACTAGAAAATTACACATCTATACAAACTTCTGAGACCTTGAACCTCACTTATCCAAAAGATGATTTTCCTCTACCCAACATTGATCAACTCGTAGATTAAATAACATGCCACAAGATGCTATCTCTTATGGATGGTTTATTTTAGTTATAATCAAATCCTCATCTTACCATAAGATCAACTTACAGACATATCCTTTATTACCCCATGGGGAACCTTCTGTTATAGAGTAATGCCCTTTGTATTGAAAACTAAAAAATCTACTTATCAATACATGTCATGACTTACATCTTCCATGACCTCATCCACAAATACCACAGAAGAATATGTCAAATGATATTTTAGGTAAATACAAACACTGAAGAGACCACTTAGCCATGTTCTTAACGTGATATTTTCACATATATTAGGATTATTTATCCATCTTAAATCCTTCTAAGTTTGTTTTTTCAAAGTTCTCATAGGAAAACTCCTAGGATTTATAGTTTCTATCAGGGGAATTGAAGTTCGACCCCTTCTAAATTCAAATCCATTATCAAAATCCCCCCCACCAACTAATATCAAGATAGCTTCATAGCCTTCAAGGAAAAAATTTAGTATATTCATGTTGTTTCATCTCTCAATTATCAGAACCATTGTAAACCTTTCCATCACCTTATTAGAAAAGACACCCGACTTCAAGTGGGAGGATAATTGTCAACAAGCCTTTGATTCCCTCAAATAATATATTTTTATCTCCTCCAATGATTTAAATCTCCACGTAAGAGGGAAGCTATTATATATTTATATCTCTGTGTGACTAACCATGTCTTGGGATCCATGTTGGCACATTGAGATGAACAAGGCAAGGAAAAAATTATCTATTATATTAGTCATACCCTGTCATGATTACGAGACTTATTACCCTGGAATAGAAAATTTGTGTTGTGCCTTGTACTTCACAACTTCCAAACTTCGTCACTATCTCCTTCAATTAAAAAAATTACAACATCACAAAACTTTAATCCTACTTAAATCTATGTATTCCAAACCATATCACAATGATCACATCACTCGATGTGGATCATGTTGATGAATAAATTTGACCTTGAATTTATCTCTGATAAATCCATTAAAGGGCAGGTCATTTACTGATTCACCTCGTTGAATCTCCCCTGCCTACCAATCAACTGCTTTGCAAACAATTCCCATTGATTAATATATCAACACTTTGGATCATGACATTGACCCTCTTAAAATGACCTTTTTCTTCTACATGGGTCCAAATGTAGGCAGGTGAGAGGTGCCAAAATAGTCATAATACCCCCTTCTTACACTCCTATTTCGTCAGCCTTCAAATTAATTTCAAAAGCACTAATAACATAGTAGAATATAAGGCCCTCATCATGGTACTTTAGACCATTGCATTTCTTGTTGTATAAATAGTTGACATTTATAGAGACTCACAACTTTTCATCAACCAAATCAAAGGGATCTACCAATGTAAAAATGAGATCCTACAAAAATATTAAACCATCATCTAAGGATTACTACAACTCTTTGACCATTATGAAATCCTAACCACCCCTCCCTCATCTAATAAATTTGTGGACACCATCGCATGACTTGCCTATCTCATCCCTTTATCACCATACAATTCCAAACTCTTCATTATTGTACACAAAATCAATCAACCATCCTGTACCAACATTGATCTTCCAACTATAAGTTTTTAGTGTAAAATTACAACACCCTATGAATGCTTAAAAGTGAGTATGTTTGGGAAATTAGTGTAATTTTCTAGTATGGAGTTGTATCTAGGTGTAGGACCTTGCAGTTGAGACAACTCTCTAGAAGAAGCTGGTTCTTCTTCCTAAACTAGTGCGAAAACTAACTATAATGAAGGAAAATATACTTCCTAATCATATATTATCATTTCCAAGGGACCAAGGAGAAGTGAAATAACATGAAAATATAAATATCCTACACTAAGGGAGGTGATAACACCAAGAGAAGGGTAGTTTCAACACTCTCTAAAGATGAAATGGAGTAAAATGGAGATAGAAAGGATGTTTATAAACTTCACAATCTACAACATACATTCACAACACCATTTCAATGAGACACAATCATTTAGAACATACAAGAAACCATAAAGAATGCACATAATACCTTTAGATGTAGTGAAGAGGCTAGATAAACTAATAAAACACAAAACAAGGGTTGTAAAATCACCACAAACTTGATCTTATTGCTTCAAAAATTGACATAGATAATTACATTAAAGAATGAAGGCATGTGTTCTTTGCAAAGTGCTAAAAAATGGAGGTTTTTTAGCTCACAATAGATTTGCAATACCTTTAGGGAGTAAAGGAGAAACTGGAAAATGTCTAACTATGCAAAATGAACACATTTTCACAATATATGAGAGAGAGAAGGGCTCAAAAATTTTTAATTCAACCACCCAAAATTTACATTAAATATATTAGAGAAGGGATGGGATGCCCTGAAAAACTCATGATTTCTTTATACCTTGCCTTGTGAGAGAATAAAAATGCAACCCCTTGCTTCATTTAATCCATTTTAATCTATCTAGGATGTATTTTTTAAAATCTAGGTCTTTCCATGTATTTTCTCACCTACCAAATCCATCTAATTTGCATTTTAATTATTTTATGTAATATATGGGAAATATACAAGACAAATGAGACAAATTTCATTAAATTTGGTGATCTGGAGCTCGATTTATGGAGATGTGGGTTCTAGGGGGTTGTATTGCACTTTTTGTGAATAACTCTACCTTTGTGTTTATTACTTCTCACTCCCCTATCCTTGGTGACCTTTTAGCCACGTGTCCACTTTCCATTATATTGTAGGTCAATTAAGGGTGTGGAGAACTTTATTTTTCATGCAACTAGGATATGAGTTCTTCTTGTTCCAGAGATACTTGACACTCCCACATTTAGCTCTGCCTCCGGTTCAGTGAGCTAGGTCAGCTCGCCGAGCTATCCCCTTAGCTTGATGACCTTATGACTCCTCGGAATCAGCCACGTGTTATATGTGTATTGGTTCAGGCCTTTTAGTTCTATGAGGAATAGGTTCCCCACGACTTACTGTGCTCCACGGGCTTTACCTTTCCGCATTCCATTGTCTCTCTTCACTCAACATCTTGATGATCCTAGGTAGTTCACCCGAGCTCTATATTAACTCATCTGCAACATTACGACACCTTGGACATCATGTGAACATGTAAAATCCCCATGACTCGGTCCTTGAGGGCCACCAACTTCTGCATCTCTGCACTAAATTGCGCAGATGCCCACGTGCCCACCCACCACTACGCCATGAATTTTCGAGCCCGCTAGAGAACTTAAACCCATGGAAAAAAAGTTCCCTGGGGGTCTCTTGATCATGTATATGCCTTTGCCCCATAATATGTTGAAAGTTGATCTCCCCTCCATCACGCAGTTTTGTTCCTTAACTCGTGGATTTTGTTTCTTCGCCATTCAAACTGTGACTTGCCTTTATGTTTCCGCGGGTCTTCCCTTAGAGTTGCGGCTCTCATTCCTTATCCTCCACTTCCCGCAGATCTTGATTCATCTACAATACGAAGGGGGAAGTGGTATATGTTCAATGTGGCTCAAAAAATTGTTCTTATAACATTACCCTCGACCCGCATAACTCTAAAAAAACAACATTTTCCCCCCTTTTAAGCCAAACTTCTCCATACTTCGCACCAAATTTAAGGATTTTTCAAGGGAAAAGGAGTAATTTTACAAACTTTACCCAGTTTAATCCATTTTAATCAACTTTTTTTGCTGAGTATGGGCCTAAAACCAAGGGGTGAAGGCCTTCCAACTACTCCAATATTTTCCAATCTTCTAGTTAAACCAATTCCAAGCCAAGAGATGATGTAGGTTATCAAAATCACCTTTTGAGGATTTTAGATAACAATTTGATGACTCAATGGGGCTATCTTCCTATTAGATAAAGTGATTAGTGGCCTTGCAAAGTCCATTGGGCATGGAGTCAACCTAGTGATCCGAAACTTGATCTTGAACCTTTAAATTTGATCCTTGAGTCACTTAAGACACTACTTGGAATTGAAACTGGTCTACGTGATTACATTTTTCATCCTTTTATAAAAAAATATTGAATTTTCCATGAGTGGGAAATTGTTTTGAGATAAAAAATTACCTTCTCTGCTACAAGCTGCACTATAAATTGGAATTCTTACCCAAAACTTTCCCAAAACACCGTTGAATGTTGAAACTACTTTGAAGCTGCCCAAGCTACTCACATGTTCATCATATTTTTAACTCAAATACACTATACTACCACTAAAAATTATTTCCTGACCAAAGAAGAGGCACTAGAAGATCAGCCTGTGACTGATCTTAAGAGGCAACATAATGAGAACAATGAAATCACCTCTAAATCTGATTTTAGTTGCTCTGCATTTGAAAATTCTTGAAAATAGAAACTATTCCTTACAACCTTGAGCTCCTTCCTACAACATTATCTCTGGAAACATAATGAACTATGCAAAGAAACCCACTTGAAGCAATAGAACCCATGCAAGAGCACTTAGGGAAGGGAAACCTACTCTAAAAATAGAATAGTGTGCTAAAATCTCGTAGAGGAATAAGAAATTCTAAACTAATATGTACAAAGGATGATATTTTACTTTAGTAACAGTGCTTGAGATAGATTCCATTGACTAGAATCAAAATTTATTCATCATCCAGCTTTGACAACTGGAAAGCATTATTACTCTTGCACCCCATGATCATGTATGGACCACTCCATATAACATCAAACTTGGAATGCTTGCCCATATTTTCCCTATCAACATCCCATTTCAGTATTAAGTCACCTTCCTGTAAGTTCTTGGATTTAGATTTTTTGTCAAAAGACCTCTTGATTAAATCTTGGTATTTCTTTATGGTTTACACTGCTTGGTTCCTTAGGTCTTCCAACTCCATGAGTTATGAATACCTAGATTCCATAGGCTCAAGCTTAGAGTACTCAAGCTGCTTGAGTAGATCTAGTGCTGGAAATTCAAGAGATATGGAAAATCTATCTTATTTTCCATAGATTAGCTTGTATGGAGATTTTATAGTAGACCTCTTAGGTTTGATCCTATCAGCCCACAAGGATGATTTTAGATTAGTGTGCCACATCCTCTAGTTCTCATCCAGAGTCCTTCAAATAATTCTCAGCAAGTTCTTATTTGTGGACTTAGATTCTTCATTACCATGGGGGTAATAATTAGATGAGGTACTCAAATATATCCCATTCCTAACCGCCCACAAAAAAATATTGGTTCCAAGGAATGCTAGATCTTTTTATGATATGATAGTGGTTGGGACATCGAATGTGGTAATAATTCCCTCATAGAAGTCTAGAATACTAGAGTCATTTACCTCCTTGAGTGCCACTACTTCAGTCCACTTGGTGAAATAATATTTTACCATTAGGATCCACTTATGGCCTTGGCTTGAGTTTGGATTGATGACTTGAGTGAATTCAAATCCCCGCTATATGAATGGTTTTTAAATTGAGATTGGGTGAAGTACTAGTGCTACTAGCTTCTCTTTTCCTTTGAAGAATGCACATTTTTTACACTTCTTGATCCATACATAATAGTCACAAAACATTGTGGGATGATAGTAGCTAGACTTCATGATCTTGTGGGATATTACTCATGGAGAAAAGTGACCCCCATATTCCCCATCATGGAACTCATGTAGAAATTTTTTAATTTGATTTGTTGGAACACACCTCAAGAGAACTCCATTCATGTCCTTCTTGAATAAGATACCATCAATGAGACCATACATAATGGATTGGAGTCTAAAATATATTATCTTTGCCTTGCTAAGTCCTGGAGAGCATAAAAATTGTTTGAAGATAATGTATCATATCCTGGGTTGCACAAGGGGTGGGCATACCATCTACAACTTGCTCTTAATTATCTTGTAACACCAAAATAAATTCTTCTTTATCTCTTGACTCAACATGTGGATTGGAATGTATATGTTCACACATGCCTTTGCCATAGGACAATTTGGTTACTCTAATTTATATATCATACTCCATGGAACGATTGATCCAACTAACCATTTTTTCATTCAAATACTTGTTTATAAGAAATTCCTTCACCCCAAAATGAGACACTAACAACTGGATTTTGTTGTTTGAAACCAAGTGCCAGAACCTCTTCAAAATCCTTATAACAATGAGGACATGCTTCTCAATGAAAGAGTACCTCACCTCATCATCTTCCAAACTATGAATGAAGAAAGCTATGGGCTAATCTAATACTTCCTTGTTCATCTCCATCAAGATGGAAGAGACTGTATCTAAGCCACCAAAGGCATAGAGGAAGAAGTCCTTTGAAAAATATAAATGAGCATTGGAGCTTGATATATTTCATGTTTGATAGCCTCAAAAATATATTTTACCTCTACTATTCACTTGAATACCATACTCTTCTTCAACATAATTATTAATGGATTAACCCAAGTGGAAAATTCAGGCACGAACCTTCAGAAAAAATTGATTTTCCCTAAGAATATTTATAGAGCCTTCTTGTGGCTTAGAAATGGTAGTTTGTGTATGGCTTCAACTTTATCTGGATTAATTGTCAGCCCCTCCATAGACACAATGTGGCATAGGAGCTTTCCTTCATGAGCCAAGAATATACATTTTTTAGGATTGGAACACTTTCTTGAGATGATGGAGGTGGTCATCTTCATTCTTGGAGAATATATTTATGTCATCTAAGTACACAAGAACTATATTATTAATCAGCCCCTTGAATGCCATATCCATATCCCTATGAAATGTAACTCCAGTGTTGGATAAGACAAAAGGAATCTTCTTGTAAGTGTAAGTGTCCCATTTTGTGGTGAAGTTTGTTTTGAATTGGTCCTCATATTTCACCATAATTTGGTTATAGATTGAGTAGCCATCTAGAAGTGAGAACCTTTCTGATCCAGCTACTACTTGTAAGATTTCCTCTATGGAGGAAGTTGATAATGGTCCTTGAGAGAATCTTTTTTCAAGTCCTGGAAATCCACACACAATCTGATTTCTCTATTTCTTTTTCTCATTGGAATGAGATTTTCCACCCATGATGAGTGCTTGATTGGAAAAATAATACTTGTCTTAATGAGATTGTTTAATTCTTTCCTCATGAGATGATCAATAAGAGGGTTCACCAAACTTTTCTTTTGCATAATGGGATTTGATTCTAGATTCAATTCAATAGTATACTATGCGAATATTGGATCAAAGCCTCTCAAATATTTATAACTCCAAGAAAATACATTTGGAAATCCTTGACAAAGTTGAAAAAAATCAGATTTCTCTTGGTGAGTTTTTTACTTTGCCAATTTGGATCACCTTGTCTTTCCCAACCAAAATTGGTTCTGAATCTTCACCCTTGGCTTGAATGTTTTCTCTCTCTCTCTCTCTAGAAGTAGTCATTGGGATTGAAAATAGATTCAAGGGTCACTAATCCTTTTGGTATTTTGTTCATTCTTAGGTGGAAAATTTGGTGACCATACTGCTACTCCAATTTCTCTTGATTCTTCACAAAGAACTTAGTTTCTTCCTGAAGGAAATTGATGATTTACTGATCATTTTGAACGTTTTACAACTAGTGTTGTTGTCAGGAAAAAATTTCCTTTTAACCACTTTGATATGGGGATGAGTTCAATATTCCTTGATACTTTCAACCACATAAAATTCTACCCCAATTTCTGTAAGCCTATCCGTAACCTCCTTCTTCTTTCTTGGAATGAAAAAAATGTTAAAATATTCAAAGTCTTCAATTAGATCCCATACTTGGTTCTTATAGCTCTTTAGGAGATCATTTTTAGCAACATTCTACCCTTTAACTTGGTTGACAATTAACTCAATATCCCCAAAAAATTACAAGTTCTTGATACCTCTTCT
Source organism: Taxus chinensis (assembly GCA_019776745.2). Lineage (NCBI taxonomy): Eukaryota > Viridiplantae > Streptophyta > Pinopsida > Cupressales > Taxaceae > Taxus > Taxus chinensis. The sequence goes on along the minus strand of CM034147.1, from coordinate 660,187,822 downwards.
CCTTGCCCAAAGTAACCCATGGATTAATGCTTCATATTCAGTTGTGTTATTAGAACAAATAAATTGGAAACAGAAGGATGATTAATATTTTTTTTCTTAGGGAGACATAAGCATGGCTCCTACTCCTACACCTTGTCTACTCCTAGAACTGTAAAATAATAGTTATCAAAATTCATTTTCATAATTTCATTCTGGTTTGGTGATGCTAGGGAGAGGTGGATTTTCCTTATGTAAGAAATAGATACCCAAATCAACTTCTTCCATTTCTTTATACGGGTCATAGCCATGCATTTTGTTTTCAAATTCATCTAATGTCAAATATGGAATGCCTCCAACCTTGGTATTTGTCTTTGGAGTAATTGGGAAGTCTTCTTGATAAAAAGATGAGAAATTAGTGTTGATTGGAATTGGGACATAAGGTTGAATGTGATAATTAGAAATTGGTTCTGATATGATTATAGCTTTAGCTCCATATATTGTTATAAAAATCATGTGTGACCAATAATCTAATAGGCACCCACCCATTTTAGCCATGAAATATTGAGACAAGCACAAGACAAAGAGTGGAAGAAGGTCAATAAATGATACATCTTGTTGGACTGTGACACTCGTGTATGCATGTAGCGTTAGATTTAGATCCCCGATGATTCTAACTATTTTCACTGTTGTCACATCCAATTGCATCACTCCTTTAGAAGTATTTTCATATTTTAAACCCAACTAATCCGCTATTTGTTTTGGCATCACTAGGCTACTTTCCCTCGAGTCAATCATGTAATTGTGTACAAGACTCTTCATTATGATCAAAGATATGTAAAATAGTAGAGGTTTGATATTACTCCTTTATTGACCCACTTCTTATTGAGTTTCATTTGTGATCACTTTTTCTTGATCCTTGGACACTTGATTTGGAATAGATAAGTTTTCCATGGTTGTTTACAAGAAATCCCTTTGTCCTAGAATTTTTAGTGACTCCCACATTGAGATACTCACATTCATTTTCTTCATTTGATCAATGATGTTGAAGGGAGATGGGTTGTCCTTCTACTTCCATTTTATTGGTGCTACTTTCTCTTTCACATGAGCTGCTACAATAGGTACTCTAGGATGATTTTTTGAGCTTGGAGATGAATTTGAACTACTAACTCCTTGAGGTGTGATAGAAGGTTAAGAAACACTGGTATTAGATGAATGTTCTTCCTCTATATTTATCTTCTTAGATCTTGTGTTCACTACCACACCCTGAGAAGGAACTTGATTCATCCCACATAAATCTTCAGCTTGCTAATTCACAAGTGAAGTCTCACTTGGAGGTGTTTCTTAAGTGTTTATTTGTTTTTGATTTTATTCTCGTCTTGTTTCTTGAGGCACACCAACAGTTTACAGCATTACTATTTGATTCAAAGCACCATTGAACATGTTACTTGATTATGGGGTTGACCACAAGGAAACACCATTCATATTCTTGTGCCAAGTTGTTCTGGATTAGAACCAAGGCCCTGGATGTTGATGCTGCATTAGGATTATATGGGTGAAATGGCTTGGTAGCTTTAGGTTTCCCTTGGTTTTGATTTACAGCTTGAGTTGGAGGTCTATTTGACTGATATGGAGGCCTATTTAGCTAGGCTTGAGGCTGATATGTTCTTAAATTTTGTGTTTGTTTCCTCTTAATTGTTACCAACTCATTCCCTAATTTCTGTAATTTCTTCATGACTTATTGGAGTTAATTTGAGGTGCTAGAATAAAAAGTATAAGATTCATTAAAATTATGATTTTAGGAGTTGGGATAGGAGCTAATGTAGGTGTTTGACTGGAACTAGGATTCCCCATTTCTGGGTAAATAGGAATAGATGGCGTAATTGAAAGTTTACTGGATTGAATTAGGTAATTTTCAACTCTAATGGCTATGACATAAGCTAGGTAATGTTGTCCCTCCCATAGAATATATCATGACAGATATCTTAGAATTTAGAGATTTAAGAAAGTAGAGGAATACACCTTTTGCTGTTGGTCTCACAGGAATTGGAATCCTGTCCCATGTTCGTTGGAATCTAAAGTTAAAATAAGCCATTTGTTCATTTAGATTCCTCTTGATTATGGTGTGCTACTTTAAAAGAGTAAGTTGTCTGCTTCTTCTCCAAACTAGTTATAGAGTCTTGAACATAGTTCATTCCAGTTATTTATTGACCTAGCTGTTAGAATTCTAAACCATTGGAAGGCCTTTCCTTTGAGGGAAGAAGTAAGGAGTCTAACTGATACATCCATCTCATTACTCTTGTGAATAGAAAAGACATTTAAAATGTCTTGAATATGATCAATAGGGGTTTTATGGTTCTCCCCAGTAAAGTAGGGAATGTTCTTTAATGATGCCACTAGAATTGGATTTTGTGCATTAAGGGCAAGTGAACTGCTACTTGTGGATTTGAAAAATGGGTGTGGTGGTTATTGAGCCATTTTGATTGGCTTAAGAAATCTCGTTGATTGAAGAAATGGCCTACCAGGTGTAGTTGTTGAATGGTTTTTATTTTGTGGAGATGGAGATCTCTGTACTTATATTCTTCTTCTTTCCCTTCCCAAAGATAGCTATGAATATTCAAATATCGCTCCTTCTCTAGTTCTCGAATTGGTTTGGATTCTTCTCATGAATTTGAGAAATTAGGGCTACCAAAATAATTGAATTTTGTCCTTGGGAGTCGTCAGATGTGCTAAGAACAAGCCTCCAAAGGCTAGGAATTCACCAAGACACACATGCAATCTTGGAAAAAATGGAAATATTGACCTCTTTATCCCACTAGGCATGCCAGAACTGTTAGTGAAAAATTACAACATCCTCTGAATGCTTACAAGTGAGTATGTATTGGAAATCAGTGTAATTTTCTAACATGGAGTTGTCTCGGGGTGTGTGACCTTACAGTTGAGATAACTCTCCAGAGAAAGATGGTTATTCTTCCTAAACTAGTGCAACAACTAACTCTAATGAAAGAAAATATCCTACCTAATCCTATCCTATCATTTCCAAGGGACCAGAGAGAAGGAAATAAAATGAAAATAAAAGATCCTACACTAAGGGAGGTGATAACACCAAGAGAAGGGTAGTTTCAACACTCTCCAAGGATGAAATGGAGTAAAATAGAGATATAGAGGATGTTTACAACTTCATAGTCTATAAAACACATTTACAACATCATTTTAGTGAAAAACAATAATTTAGAACATACAAGAAACCATAAGAATGCATAAAATACCTTTAAATGCATTTAAGAGGCCAGAGAAACTAATAAAACACAAACGAGGGTTGCAAAATCAAAATGAACTTGATCTTATTGCTTCAAACATTGACATAGATCATTACATTGAATAATGGAGGCACGTTTTCCTTGTAAAGTACTAAAAAATGGAGATTTTTTTAGCTCATAATACATATGCAATACCTATAGGGAGTAAAGGATCAACTAGAGAATGTCTAACTATGAAAAATGAGCTCGTTTTTACAATATATGAGAGAGAGAAGGACTCGAAATGTTTTCTTCAACCACCCAAAATTTAGATTAAATGGCATAGAGAAGGGATGAGATGCAATGGAAAACCCATGCTTTCTTGTACCTTTCCTTGTGAGAGAAGAAAAATGTGACCCCTTGCTTCATTTAATCCATTTAAATATGTTTGGGACGTATTTTAAAAAATATGGGTCTTTTCATGTCTTTTATTACCTACCAAATCAACCTAATCAACATTTTAATTATTTCATGTAATAGATGGGATAAATACGATTGAAATGAGACAAATTTCATGATTTTTTTTGTTCTAGAGCTTGAGTTATGGAGATACAGGTTCTAGGGGTTTGTATCGCACTTTTTGTGGATAACTCGTATTCTGTGTTTTTTACTTCTTAGTCCCTGTAATTGGTTGATTTGATTCAAGTTTCAGCCCTTTCATATTTTGGCCAAGTGTCCACTTTCCATTAGATTTAAAGTGGTTTGAGGGTGTGAAGAACCTGCTCTGTCGTGGAACTGAGACACGAGTTCTTCCTATGCTCGAGATACCTAACACTCTCACATTTAGCTCTACCTCTAGTTTGGTGAGCTAGGTCAGCTCACCGAGCTATCCCTTTAGTTCAGAACCCTTATGACTCCCTGAGATTAGCCACATGTCACATGTGTATTGGTGTGGGCCTTTTAATTATGTGGGGATCTTGTTTCGTGGGGAACAGGTTCCCCATAACTTATTGTGCTCAGCCAACTTTACCTTCCTGTGTTCTATTGTCACTTTGCACTCAAAACCTTGACGAGACCAACTAGCTCACAGAGCTCTATATTAACTTGGCTACCTCATCATAACATCTTGGCTTCATCTAGTCACACAAACTCCCTGTGACACAGATCCTTGATGGCCGCCAACTTCCACATCTCTGCACTGTACTCTGTGGATGCCACGTGTCCACCTGCCTCTGCACCATGGGTTTTGGAGCCCACCGGAGAACTTAACCCCATGGAAAAAAATTTCTCCACAGATATCTTAATCCCGTAGATGCCTCCTCCCCACAATATGTTGAAAGTTGGTCTCCCCTCCATCACATGGTTTTATTCCTTAGCCCACAGATTTTATTTCTTTTTCCTTCAAACCACGTCCTACCTCAATGTTTTCTATGGGTCTTCCCTTTGAATCACGGATCTCATTCCTTATCCTTTAGTTCCCGTGGACCCTAATTTATCTACAATATAAAGTGGGTAGTGTTCTATGTTCAATGCGGCTCAAATCCATGTTCCTATAACATTACCTCGACCCGTACAACACTAGAAAACACCATTTTTCCCCTTATAAGCCAAATGTTTCCATATTTAGCCTAATTTTAGAAATTTTCAAGGGAAAAGGACTCATTTTAACAACTTTACCCATTTTAATCCATTTTAATCAAAATATTTTGTTGAGTATGGGCTTGAAACCAAGGGGTGAATTCCTTCCTACTGCTCCAATATTTTCCAATCTTCTGGTTAAACTAATTCCAAGCCAAGAGATGATGTAGGTTATCAAAATTACCTTTGGGGGGGATTTTATATAGCATCAGTCACATAGAATAAAAATCATCTAACACTTGGTATATGTATACATATGATTATATTTCCACTAGTAAAGTACCCGTAGATCTATCCAAATACTACAGAAGATATTTCCAACAACGTGCATCCCGTTACATTATCCTACGGAGTATTTTTTATGGCTGAAAATCAACACGTTATTTTTTACACATGCAATCTCTTGGGGTCATTCTGAGACATTTAGAATGTGATAGATGAGATGGTGATATGATGGAAAAATAGAGTTTAGGTGGGAAATTTGGGAATGATGATATAAGGTCTAGGAAATCGAAGGTTCTCAACTAGAAAATTGGGGATTTATTCGTTAGAGTGATAAATTCTCACCTAAATTGTGTGGGGGTAATAATATGATCAAGGATGATCATGATGCATAGATCTTAGTCAATGTTAGTGGAACCAAATAAAACTTTACTCAGTTGAGGAATGTGGGGAAATTTTCCTTTGTCTTCTGTGTATTTCTGTCTAAAGAGGGTCATGAAGGTATGAGAGAAGGTGCAAAAAGAAAAAATCAAGGGTTACAAGGTCTAAGTTTGTCTACTTGGTTAACCCAATACTCTTTGAAAATGTCTGATTTGGTCTTAAGGGAAATAATTTGGCCAATAATTTCAAGAGGTACATGAGTGTCTCTGAAGAATAATTAGTGCAAGCCTTGATCAATGTCTATTTGGTTTCTATCAATATTTTGATGTCTTATGATTGGATCAAAGATTGTAATGCATTTTTTGTGGTCAAATTAGAATGGTCATGTGGGGACAAAAATGATTATAATGGAAACAAACAAGAAAATTAGGATCCAAAGGGGCTGAGAGCTAAGATATCGTAGCCTAGGACACTAGGGAAGTGTTGTTGTGTAAATGTGTAACATGGAAATTAGAAGTTTCCAAGCATGATAACTATACCCTTGTGCCAAAATTTTCATGTTTTATCATTCCTAGGTACCCCAGGTCAAATCCATTAGTTTAGTCACCCCTTATTTTATGTCAAATTGGTCCCCTAGGTGATTTAGGAAAGTCAATTTAATCCCCAAGGTGATTTTAGGAAGTTCTAAAAATATGTTATCTTCTAGCAGTATTGGGAAGGGCTATCGCTGGCCTTCCTAGGATTAGATCAAACCCCTTGGAGTAGAATGTAAGGGAAAAATTAAACATGGAGGTAAATTGAATACCTTCGAACATCAGGGAAATTATTTTTGAAGTTTTGGAGAAGTCTTGAAATACTTGGAGTAGTCTGAGTAAAAATAGGGTTCATAAGCCTAGGCAGCACACATGCCTAAAACAAATGTCGGGCTTCATAAAAAGATTCAAGGAGCTCTGGATGGAGTTAGAAGTAAAAAAAAGCATCACCAGAAAGAGGATCCCAATACCTACATGATGGTGGAATAATATTTTTCACAACACCTCGGTGCATATGATTTTGAGGAAGTTTTTATTAGTTACAAATAGAGTCTCAAATCACAAATACAATTTTTTAGGGATCGTATGGATGAATCAAGACATCATACCCACACCATTGGATTCAAAATTCCATTTACAGTTAGTATAATATAAAATTTCACCAAGAAATTCCACCGGGAGCTCAAGTTATCATTGTTCCAAGTTACCCTCTCAAAGGCAGTTCAGGACTTAGTCATTTTTTGGTAGGACACGTGTCAACACCAGGAGCCTGGTGGGATTTCATGTCCTTAACGTCCTTGAGGTCAGGTACACCAACCACTGAAAAATGTGCCTAGCCTCCATGTGACCTCTGGGATCCTCATGTGACCTCCAGACTTGACAATTCATCCCCCATGTGACCTTCGTGACCCTTATGTGACCTCCATACTTAACAGTTCAACCCCCAGGTGTATTTTTGGAGTATCCATTCCCTGTCGTCGGATCAAGTGCCACATGTCAGCTCCAAGAACACTGTGGAAACTGATTTCCCTCATTTACCTGAGGTTGGGGACATAAAGCATGGAAAAATGCACCCAGACCCTATGGGGTGTCTTTTGGTCACCCACATGACCGACTTTCAGCCCCCAGGTGCATTTTTTGGAGCATCCATTCCCTACCATCAGATCAAGTGCCATGTGTCAGCTCTAGGACCACTTTGGAAACTAATTTCCTTCATGTCCCTAAGATGAGGGAAACCAAACACAAAAAAATGCACCCATACCTCTAGGAGAGTGTTTTGGTCACCCATATGACCAGTTTCCAACCCCTCGGTGCTTTAAATTTGATTTTGGAGCACTCATTTTCTGCCATCAGATCATTGCCACATGTCACCATATTTCTCATTGTGGAAATTTATTTCCCTTACATCCTTGAGGTCAGGGAAATCAGGGACAAAAAGTGCACCCAGCTCCAACTCAAAAATTTGAATTTTTTTCCAACTGTTGGTTTCTTCTCACCGCTTCTAACATCTGTGTGCACAAACATCTCTATCTCCTCGTATATAGCTCCTCACCACAATTCCTCCATTTTTTAACCTCAAACCAAATCTTCCATAGAGGTACTTCCCTTCACTCCATGAAATCATGCAGGTCTTAGAAGGAAAATTGGAGCAAACACATAAGGAGAAGCACAAAAAGAAGAAAGAGAAAACACAGAAAACTCCATGGCAATGAAACGAAAATTTGAAGAAATATCCCAAAGGGATGTGTGAAACAAAAATTTATATTTTTCTATTCATTCCTCTACCCAAGACAATCAATAAGACACCTTCAAACTCTCCTATTGTGCAATAGAGCATCCACAATGAATAAATCCCACTTTTGGCTCAACGAAGGAAAAAATTGAATTTCCCATCAAACCATTGGGTCAAAAGAATTAGAATTTTGTGTGAAGCACCAGAAGAAAAAAATATCCCAATGAAATTTATTTCATCGCAAATAGAGGAAAAAATGAGACCTATAATTTTTAGGTCCATTAATGGCTTCCGCGTCTAAAAGCACTGCCAGGGTCCAGAATTTGAAAGTTTAAAATCTCTTGGAAAATTAAGTGGGAGGGTTTGAAATTTTAGAGGGGTATTCTTGGGAAAAAACCCATATCAAAAAAATTTGTTGCATGTAAATTGGACTTGCAGAAGCCAACTTTCTAAAAATAGCAAGTCTACTACATAAGGACTGCTATTTCAGGAAAGTCAACAACAAAAGAACCTGCGAAGGAGACAAAGAAATTGGAGGTGCATGGCAGCTGATAATTCATTAGAACTAAAATTTTTGGCACTTACTAAAAATAGTAAGTGGTCCCATAGACACCTGTTAAAAATATAAAGTCACACTGAAAGAGCATTTTTGGCACAATGGGACATTTAGAACTTTGTTGGATCAGAGCCTTCCATGAACGAGGACCATCAAAATTCATCACGGGAAACATCTTCTCCTCCTCTCTCTTCCCTCTCACCTAACTTTCTCTCTCTTCAAACGTTATAATTCTTTTTTGGGGTTTGTAATTTTTGATATGCCTTTAAGTCACTTAAAAGTAACTTTAGAAACATAATGTAAATTAAGTCGCCTTGATTTTTAGAAGCAAGAGAAGAAAAAAAAATGAAAATGGAAGTTGAAGAAGAAAGACCTCAACCCATCATTCCATGGGGAAGGAATATAGGCCCACTTGCTCTTGAACCCCCTCTTCATGATCTACCAGTGGGTTCTTGTAAGAACTTTCCAAAGTTGAAAGGTGACAACGCACAACATCCTGAAGAACACATTACTGCTTTCACAACATCAGATGGAATTCTTGGTGTCCAACATGAAGCCGTTGTTGCGAGACTATTCGTGGAGGCCATCCAAGAAAAAGTAGTAGAATGGTTCTATCTCCTGCTTGCCTGGTCCATCATAGGTTGGAATGACATTAATGATGCTTTGGAAGATATATTTAAATCAACTCAAGACTGTCAAGACCTCCTGATGTAGATAGCTCAAATAGAGAAAGGAGAAAATGAAACCATGAGATACTTCGTAGCTCATTTCAAATGGTTGCTTCAAAATATACCTGAAGAAGATTTGCCATCTCAAAATAATATCAAGAGATTCTTCATCAATGCTTAATCATCATAAGTAGGATTTTTACAGTGAAGAGCCTAACCAAGGAACATTGTAGAAGCACAAAGGATGGCCACTGAACTTGATGACGATCTCATCCTATCTAGAAACATCAAGAATTCCTCCAAGGGTAAAGCTCAACATCATAGAGATGAGAGAACCAATCCATCACCGCAAAATTTGGTGAATGAGATAACATCTTTACAGAGGGAATTATTTAAATGAGTTTCTTCCCAAAGAAGCAATGAAAATCAGATTGCAGGAGCACCCCGAAGGCTTTCCTTGGAGGCCCCACCTATCGATGTAAGCTGTAGGAGTAAGGAAAATTAAGGGGAGTTTGAACAAGAAAGTGAAGGTGGTGGATTCTTAGAAAGTGTTGGGTTTGAGAATGATACAAAAATCAGATTCTGCGAGCATTCTAGAGGTTATGAAGAAGACGAAGAAGAGACACCCAGTTTCTCATGCACGTTATTTGCTCATTCTCAGTCATAGAAAGGAGTACCCCCTCCACTACTGTAAAGAAAAATAAGGTTGATGATCATCCTATGACAACTCTGTAAAACAAAATAATCAATCAAGGATCACCACTTCCTCCTTCCATGAAGTCTACATTGTTGGAGCTTGATCATGTAGTGAGTAAGAAGGCTCCCACTATTCCAAGTAAGTCTTCCGATACCTCTTCAAATTCTAGACCCAAACATTATCGTACAAAATCTAATACCTTAAAATCTCCTAGTGTGCCATTCAAAATACCATCCATTCCTCAAACATTTTATCTTGCTCCTAAGGCCATTCAGACCCAAAAATCAGTCCCTTCACCCCCCTTCTCTGCATCTGCTCCCTTTGACGTCATAGAATATGCAAAAAAGTCAAAGTGCAGATTACTAAAACTGAATATTTGGAGATTCATCCTAAACAATTTTAGAGGTTTTTCTGATATATTAGGAGTGGTAGTCTAACACCCAATTATGTAACTTCTAGTTCCAAAGGCATGCTACCAAACTCACCTACACCTCCCTCAGATAACATGCTTTCTCTTAGTGCATCAAAGGATGATAAATTTGAACCTTTCTACGTCTCCTTTCTTGTTGGAGAATATGTACTAAACAATTACATAATAGATTCTAGTGCCTCAGACAACGTGATGCCTTTGAAGGTCACCCAGGCTCTAAAACTTACCATGAATCCACCTAGCGGCTCTTATTACTCCTTGGAACGAAAAGAGGTCTCACTTGTAGGGAAGGTCAAAGATGAACAAGTGGCTCTCACCAGATTTCCAGACAAGAAAGTTTAAGTGATGATTTTGGTAGTAGACGTCCCAACCTTGTTCGTAATGTTTCTGAGTAGAAATTTCTATCAAGACTTGGGAGGGAAAATTAAGATGAATTGGTTTTCTGCAAACATACCAGAAAAGGGAGACATGGAGAAATTAATTCTTGAGAAGAAGATGAGGTACGTAGTATGAAATTCTGGAATCCCATAAGCTAACATTTTATACCAGGGTAGTAGGTGGATGAAATACTTTGTGGAAACCGAGGAGGAAGAGGATATCCCCATCTTGATAGGTCCAGACATGCCTTCCTGGATAGATTTGGATTTTGAAGAAGCATTGAGGAGATTCGAGTTACAAGAGTGCAACCTTGAATTGTCAGATGATGCAAACCATGAAGAAGAGCAAATGGTTCTTGATCATTTTTAAGAAGAAAAATCAGCTTATATGCTTATCCATGATGAGGAGTTATTATCATTTGCATTTGGGGATGAAGATGATCTCATTCATACCATCTATGGAGAGAAAAAATCAGCTTGTGATGAGCCTAGGAAAGGCTTGAAATAAATCTTAGTACAAAAAATCCTGAGAGCCATGAAAGAAGAAGAAGACCCCTAGCTCGGTCTTGAACTCCTGATGTAAGCCATGAATATGCAAGACAAGAATAAAGCTGATTTGGAAGTCTTAACCAATGTGAAGGAGATCCATATTGAGATAAGCCAAGAGGAAAAATATGATTCTGCTCTTGAGATAATGGTTGATGGGTTTAATAATGATATGGAGATATTTTCTTTCCCATTTGCAGAAGAAGATTTCCATGATGAAGAAATAGAAGAAAGAAATTTCAAGGCCTTTGAAGATGAATCTATTTTTGATGAAGGATCGATTGAGTGCAACAATCCATAAGATGATGAAGTAATCCCTCTAGATATTCACCTTGAGCTGAAAAATAATGATTCTTCAAAGGCGTACAAAGAAGAGCTATGGGAAATGACGAAGCATAACTCCGTGCAAGAAATTGTGGATGTAGTAGAAGTTACGTAAGACCCTGAGCTAATTTTTAATATCTTCACTCATGCCATGGACATATAAGACAAGTATGAGGTCTCGTTGAATCCTTCTGTTAGTACTTGTTGATCAAAGAATACTTGGTAAAGATCACACAAGGAGTCTTGCATGGGATTACAGGCCAAGAATAGAAGGCACAGAAGGACAGGAAGGGACCCGCACGTGGAAGAAAAGTTTAAATTTCAAGACTTAGCTAATTTTGGGCATAAGGATCTATTTTTGGAAGATGGCGTGCGGAACACATCAACGATGCAGAGAAGTATGCGCCAAGCATTGTCTATATCTAGAAGAGCAGTTCAAATGTCTATGCATGGAGGCAAGCTAAGAATGGAATGAACACTTCAGTTATCTGTAAGAGGACTATAGATAGCACACTTGCATGTGTGGCTATAACTGTAAACGGTGTGTGGCTATTAATAGCATGCGACCTATTTCTAGAGTAGTTAAGCGGTGAAGGGCAAGTCCCCACCCTATATATATGATGGTTAGGTGCATAGTAAAAGGAGAGATATGTATGATGTATTAGAGGGATGGATAGGCATGTATGTATGGTTCTGAATATGTGTATCAGATTCATATGTGCCTTAAGATGAATTGACAGTACTGTAAGGAGATTTTATACTTATTAATAGATGGAAGATATATGCTGAATCTAAGTGTCATTCTGTGTAATTGAGTAGTGCATGTTAGTATTTAATCATGATTACTATTGAAGCTCGTTCTTTCATAGATCTATGGGTAGCATATGTGCTGTAGAATGATGGATTAGTCATGAGTCTTTATATATCTTCCTTCATCATATTATCATCCTGTTACAGTAACCCTAAAGAGGGACATGGTACCTTTGCACGCTTCGGGTGAGCGATCAGTCTAGGTTGAGTGATGCCGGCAGCAACTAGGGTGTTATCTTGAAAATTCTAGGCTACATCATTGGTTCCATTGCCGAGACCTCTTTTTTAGTTGTCTTTTAGGATGGTTCGCGATGAAGACGTACCAGTTAACTCTAGCAAGTATTGAGGAATGGATACATGATTTGGAGGAAGAATATGCATGACGGTTCAGTCAGTGGATCTGAGTTTAACGCACATGCACTTAGGTATAACAAAACCTATACGAAATCTTATATGAGAGCTTTTTCGCTATCTTTCTAGTAGAACTTTACGAGTGGCTTAGGGATTATGCATCTCAGTGGAATTGGAGATATCACACACTTGTTTGGACACAAGAAGAATTTCAGGCTCTTTATGATGCTGATCTAATTTGGAATCACGTGGTGGATACGTGGTTTCATGGTGTTCTAAACAGTTATATTCTGAGAATATTCAATTTCAACATGCTCTTGCCAAGAGGTCACTGAATTTCAGTTTTTGAGGTATCCAAGAGGAACATATTTGCACGGTATTCCACTAGCAATCAAGATATAACAATCAAGATATTGATGGTAAACTTTGAACCTGGAGAGTAAACCGATGGCTAGCTAAACTTCACCATGCGCGAAGGTAGGAACAGGTTTGGTATCAAGATGATGGACCTAGCGGTGGAAAAGCAGAGGGAGGAAAGGTGGCTTAAGTATAATGAGGCGCGCGAGAGGGAAATAGAGAAGTAACATTTTGTTGCAGGAAGTATGAAATTGAGGAGAGAGATGGCTCATGAAGGATTTATGGCTCACGTAAAAGACATGGAGCCAGAGCATCAGGAACTCCCCCATCTTGGAAATCATGATAGAGATCCCTTCTCGACCTCACATAGAAGTCCACCAGCAGAGACTACTTGGGCTTGCAGGTGCACATCTTAATCCACTTGGTGAGCTCGCCTTTATGCTTGGTTTTTCAGTATCCAGTATAAAAAGTACTTAGAAAGCTAACTTGGGAAGTAAGAGAGTAGGAGTGAGCTAGGGATCAAGTACATCAATGGCAGGACAAACAACTTCAATGTTATATGGAGGAGCATTCTTGGGCACGTCATCCACACAGAATGTGAGCACACAAAATGTTAGATTCACCTCGAGAAGTGGAGCTACCTCACAGACTGTAGGGGTTCAGTATAGTACTACTGTCATTGGAGCATAGGGGAGTACATCTATAGGTCCTACTCCAGCTATAGGTGGAGGATCAAGAGGTATTGGTGGTTCTAGTTTCGGTGGATCTGGTGGTTCTAGAGGCAGAGGAAACCTAGGGGGTTATGGATCAAATGTTCAAGGTCTACAACAACCACAAAATATCTATATGGAGATGTCTCTTTGTCTCTCAGAGTATAAAGGCATAGAGGATGCTGCCAAACATGTGCATATGTGTGAAATTTTGTGGCACGCACTAAGGGGATTACAACTGCTGAGCGAAAGGCAAGTCAATTTGCTACTACATTACAAGGGCATGCACACAGCTGGTATAGGAAATTTGAACCCTGATCAAACTTGCGTTGATTATGCAGCCCTGAGGGATGCTTTCTTAAAAGAGTTCCATATTCCTGAGTTAGAGCAGAAGAGTATAAGTGCGCTCCAAGATATCAAGTAAGGCACTACTGAAAGTGTACGTGAGTATGATGCCCGTTTCAAGACACTTCTATCTAAGTTGTCTTATGATATGCACACTAGCTAGCATGCACTATGGTTTGTTGGAGGATTGATTACACATTTTAGGAGGGAGATGTCAAATACGACATACATAGATCTACATGAAGCACTAGAAGCAGCTTTGCACATTGAGGTAGTTGGGAGCATTGACACTAGAGTCAGTCCATTCCTAGAGGCATAGATTGCATCTATGGCTAAGCAGTTAGAGAAGCTGTCAGCAAATTCAGCCCATGAAACATGCTTAGGAATTTGGTGTACAGATTGTGAAGTGGAAGGTCACACCAAGGATAGTTGTCCTTGCAGATCTATACAGTTCATTATTATTAGACTGTGAAATTTACCATTTGAATCATGATGCTAGTCACTGTCCTTTGTTACAACGTGCATGATAAGGAAGAATGTATCTTGATTTTGCAAGATTTGTAGGACCATGACCCATGATACTGAGGATTGTTGGTTGATTGGTCAGATCCATGATGCTATAGACATTGGAGTATGATAGACAAGTATAACAGATAATTCTAAGGGTAGGAATGAGCACCAGGATTGGGATCATAATCAAACGCGCTATGACAGGAATGAGGGGCGTTTTGAAGGAGGTTGTGGAAGAGGACGTGGATATCATGGTGGATATGGAGGATGAGGCCGTAGCAAAGGAAGAGGAGAGTTCCCTCATGGAACATGTTATACATGTGAATCCCCCGATCACTATAGGTGTGAATGTCCTCAGAACAATGCATGTTCTTTATGCAGGAAGAACCATAGCTATGAAGAGTGCTTGGACTTATATGAGCATCTGAGTAAACAACATAAGCAAGAAAACAAAGGTGCCATAATGGTTCAAGTCCAGCACATGCGGTATAAGAACAATGGATGCCCAAGATAATAGAAGGACCTGAGGCATTGACAATAAAGATCACTACACGCACTGAAGCTGTGCACGTGTATGCAAGAGGCATTACATTAGAAGCCTATGATTACCAAGGAGGAAGTTTTGCACGTGAGGTATCCAGATCCTGCTCATTAGAAAAAAGTTTACGAAGATACCATGGAAGTGCTAAGGAATATTCAGGGCGAGATACAGTACCTTAAGGAACAAAAGAAAGTATCAGAGACAATCCAAACTAATATCGATGATCTATGGGAGGTATGCCAGATGTTGCGCCAGGAGAACATTATTCCACTATTGGGAAGTTGGTTGAAAGGGAACTCTCCACGCACAAGTCTTGAGACTGGACGACAGATTCTACATGAAAATCTTCCCCCTGATAGCATTGATTATGACAAGGAAATTACTTTGAATGTTGTTGTGGATGGGTGGCTGTTGAGCAACATATTGATTGATACAGGCAATGAAAGTAAATGTGCTGACATTAGATGCTTGGGTACAAATGGGGAGGCCTCCATTACAGCCATCATCTAATGTGTTGTTCATGGCAAACCAGACTAAGGCTACTCCCATAGGAGTGTTGAAAGATGCATCTATAACTATACAAGGGGCCAAGTTCACTGGGGATTTTGAGGTATTAGCACTTGCAGAAGCAGACAATTTTCCAACTTTACTTGGACGCCCTTGGTGTTATGTAAATAATGCTAACTTGAGATTCAATAAGGGATATATTAGCTTTGAAAACACAGGAGGAGAGGGTTGTGATTCCATTGATAGACAAGAATTCTACACCCTATGTTGAGCCTCTCAGTGAGGAGGACTTAAACAGAGTCTATGTACATGCTATTAAGGACCTAGAGGTCAATGAGCCATAAAAAGAAGGCATTCTACAGTGGGAGGATTCTCATTCTATTAGTGACACTACGAGTATTGCTAGTGACACTATGAGTATTGCTTGTGACAATTGGGCTCGTGGTACATATGAATTAGTTAGGCACGAGGTGAAAAGCATGGTCACGCACGTGAATAGATTTCATTCAATACGATGGATAAGAAGCACGGTACCTTGGTATACTAGGGACATAAGATCTTTCTACCTTTTTGAAGGCCATGGAAATGAAGTGGGCAGATCTAGTTGTAAGGAGAGATATGTTAGTGTATGCACTATTGTGGGACAACAACACGCTGTTGGGTAGTCTACATAGAAAATATTATAAACTGAGAAGAGATTGGCATAACTTTGTCTACTAGGTTTATAAGGAACAATGCACCTTTACAAATCTATACTTATCATGGTGATCGACCTGTTCAACATCACATTCAGCAGTGTGAGAGACTCTAGATAGTAGGATAGAAAACATTACCACCTTCACTATGGGTGCATAAATTATATTCCACACTCCAAGGGTGTGCACACATTTGGTACTTATATGCAGAACTACATAGAGAAATTGGGAACTAGCAAAATTTGACTACAAGTATGATTCAGACATTTGATTATTTCTTGACTCAACCTCTAGTAGCAGAGACATTAAAATTTGTCAAGTGCTTAACTATGAGAGATAGTGCAAAAGTAGAAGAAAATATTCAGGAATTATTTGGTGAGATAGAGTTCGGAGCATGTTTTGAAAAGAGAAGAAGAAATAGACTCCAAACTACTTGAGCGCGCTTTCCTTGAGAGAGAAAAAAGAAAGATGGTTTACATCGTGGATGACGAGGAAGTTGAAAACTTGGATATTAAACATTCACACGGGGTGCGTGAGGTATTGGATAATGCAGACAAGGATACACATGCCTACCATGAACCCATGAAGACAAAGAAGGTGAATATAGGTTTAGAGGGTGAGCCTAAGGAGGCCATAATTGGAGATTACTGGTCAGAATTGGAAGTAGAAAAGATCATTGAATTACTCAGAGATTATCAGGACTTATTCCCTAGAGGATATCATGAACTTAAAGGCGTACATGAATCACTTGGTGAAATGAAGATCAAACTTAAGGATAGTGTACGACTAGTTAGAAAGAGACCCTACAGGATGAATCCTAATTTGTGCAAAAAGGTAAAGGATGAAATTGATAAAATGTTGAAATCTAGAATTATCAAGCCGCTTGATGAGTTAGAATGGATCAGCCCAATGGTGATCAGTATCAAGAAGGATAGATGGATTAAGATCTGTGTGGACTATAAGGAGCTGAACGCTGCATGCATCACAGATCCGTTCCCTACGCCTTTCACTAAGGCAATACTGGAAGGAGTTGCAGGGCATGAAATATATTCTTTCACAGATGGATTTTCTAGGTATCATCAGGTTCAGATAGCTCAGGAGGATCAAGAAAAGATAAAATTTACAACTAAATGGGGTAGTTTTGCCTATACTGTGATGCCATTTGGATTTAAAAATGCACCTGCTGTATTTTCGTGAATAGTTGTTTAGGAATTCAAAGATTTTATTCACAACTTCTTACAAGTTTACCTGGATGATTGGACAGTATATGGGCTTGTGAAAGACCATTGTGACAATATGTGCTTAATGTTTGAACAATGTAGACAATTGAGTATCTCTTTGAATATAAAGAAGTGCATATTTGCTATGCCATTTGGGATACTGTTAGGACATATCATCTACAAGGAAGGTTTGCTAGTTGATCCAGCCAAGGTTGCAGTCATTTTAGGCCTGGAAGCGCCTACTAATCAAAGTGAGGTGCGCAGATTCTTAGGTCATACAGGGTATTACAGAAAGTTTATAAAAGGGTATGCCAGAATTGTAGCACCCTTAGAAGAACAACTGAAGGGGAAAGGTACATTTTATTGGGGATAACCGCAGCAGCGTGTGTTTGAAATATTAAAAGAGAGACTTATTATCGTGCCCATTATGTGCTTTCCATCATGGGATAAACCATTTCATGTACATGTGGATGCTTCTGGTATGGACCATTGGCACTGTGTTAGCTCAACCTGGTGAAGGTATTATTGATCATCTAATTTGTTTTGCCAGTAGGAAGCTGATTCCTACGAACGGAATTATATAGCTATAGAGTGTGAAGCTTTGTCAATGATTTATGCATTGTACAAATTTTGACAGTACCTGTTAGCAAAACCATTTGTGTTTTATACAGATCATATGGCATTGAAGTACTTGGTAAATAAGCCAGTCTTACAGGGGTGCATATGCAGATCAGTGCTCCTGTTTCAAGAATTTGACTTCACAGTTGTGGTGAAACTAGGGAAAATCAACTTTGGACCAGACCATTTATCTAGAATCAATACGGGAGAGGAGGACACAGACGATTGAAGAAACAATGTCAGATGCACAATTATACAGGTTGCAATGAGCACCCAAAGAACTAGCAGACATTGCTATCTTTCTATGCACAGGTATGACACCAGGAGGGATGAAATCATTAGAAAAGAAGTAGCTTACTATACATGCAACACTGTTTATGCTAATTAGTGGTGACCTTTACAAGTTAGGTAGAGATGAAGTACTACGCCGCTATGTGTTAGAGCATGAGCGCAAGGATATCATGGAAGAAGCTCATGGTGGTATTGTAGGAGGACATTATGTAGGTGATGCGACTGCCCAGAATATCTTAATTGCTGGATTATGGTGGGAGACACTGTATAAAGACTGTAAAGACTATTGCAAGGCGTGTGATCAATGTCAACGCTTATGAAAACCATGGAAAAGAGATGAGATGCCTTTGAGACCAATTCCTAGTGTTGAACCATTTGAGAAATGGGCCATTGAATTTGTAGGACATATTTCACCAGCCATGCGTAGGGACTAGATCACGCTATATCATTACTTGCAACAGATTATCTCACACGGTGGGTAGAAGCAACACCTACCAAAGACTGTACAGAAGCTATAAACAACTAGGTTTCTATGGGAGAATGTTCTTACACGATATGGATGTCCTCTAAGCTTTACAAGTGATAGAGGTACACACTTTTTGAATGAGACAATCAAGATCCTATTGGATGAGTTTATGGTTACACACCACAAAACTACACCTTACCATCCTCAAACAAATGGAACTATTGAGGTTTTCAACAAAATTTTGGGCCAGACTTTGACAAAAATATTTGATGTTGGAAGAAAGGATTGGGATGACAAGGTGTCAGCTGTGCTTTGGGCATATAGAACAACTTACAAGAGATTAAATAAAGCCACACCATTTCAATTGGTGTTTGGCATGGAAGCTATTCTTCCTATATAATTTATGTTACCTTCTTTGCGCATTGCACGTGCCAGAGGTCTAGCTGATGAACAGGCTTTAGAAAAACGTATTGACAAGATGATTCAACTGGATGAGCACCGAGCCATAGCATGATGGAGTTAGAAGTAGGAAAAATCCAAGAAGAAAGCATGGCATGATAGAAACATAAGAGATAAAAAGTTTGATATTGGACAAATGGTTATTATTTATGACTCAAAGTTCTTGTGCCATCCAGACAAGCTAAAAGTACACTAGTTGGGGTCGTATGTTATAACCTCTATACTTGACTCAGGTGCATGCCGGTTAGAAGCACTTGATGGAACACGGCTACCTAATTACTTTAATGGGAGTAGGCTAAAGCCCTACTATAAATAAGTCTTCTTGGTATTTGTAATAAAGCAATGTTGCCATTTAGTCTAGGTTTTCAATTCTGTCTTTCCTTAATGTATTTCCTTTATTGTCATTATGATTTGTCAATTTAGTTGTTGTTTATGTAATAAGTGTGCTTGCGCACAATAAGCTAATTACTATATGAAGAATGTTTATGCGCAGAGGACTACACATACCTTTAGTGTGGGGTGCTTGTCATTATCCAAGAAAAGGACTGAGGGACTTGAAAGGTGAAAGAAAAAAGTTGCTATAGGTGTGCTTTAAAGGGGATTGTTTCTCAAAAGGTGACCAAGGCTGAAGATGGATGAAGGAACAATATAACATGAGGTAAGCAGAGGCCATGATAGTTACCAGGAGAAGGTATAGTGACAAGGTACTCAGGCGCAGGAGCACACGCTGAAGAGAAGTCTGTGACCAAAAGGTAGGAAGGAGCGCTAGAAGGTTATAGTTGGGTGCAAAGATGTACTGCATGGAATGAATGGGTTTGGTCAATGAATGAAGGGATATTTGGTAGGTGAGGAGTAATAAATGCATCAAAATTTGAAAAATTTATAATAAGGGATGCAGATTCATTTTTACCGTTGCAACTAAGAATATTTGAGAGAAGAGCCAAGTACGAAGAGCTGAATGATCAAATTAAGTTGCGAAGGGTGTGAAATCAAGTGTGACAACTAGATCTATGATTTAAGAAGCTTGCATCCCTGATGGTGAAGAGTTTGAGCAAAGCAAGGAGACAAAGAAGAGTTAGGTTACAAGGTTTACACCTAGGGCAGAGTTGGATCGAGCTAGGGTTTGATTCACAGAGTTGTAGAGTTGAAAAGGAGACATTAAAAAGGTAGAAATGGCACCAAAAAAGGCATATGTAGCAGTAATAAAAGAAAAGAAGAAGGTAGTCGTTGAGGAGGAAGAGATTGCACCCAAAAGTCATTTTTTGGAGATGCAATACCCATAAGGGGTTATTGTTGGCCAAGAATGAGATTCACCCATTAGAAAAAGTAAGGTGAGTGAATATAATCACAGGACATTAGAGAACAAAAAGGAGCTCAACTCCTTACTCATGGTTAGAACCAACAAATGCACGGCAGATGACATGCCGGTATATGATGATGCGGGTGAAAATCTCTTGAAGAAAATTAGGGTATATCAGTTATATGAGCTTCCATACTTCGGGAAATATGAGCCCTTATACTAGTGGCTCATGAGTAGGGTTCATGAAGACTGCTTCTACTTTGCAGGACGCAGAGCTAGAATTTTGTCTGCACTTGTTTCATCAATGACAGGTCTGAAGGCCACATGAGAATATATAAAAAGTGACCTCACAGACAAAGCCACGATTTTGAAGACCAAATAAGAGTTGGGATACCTAAAGGGTCCGCGTGGAATGGACATGGAAAAATTCAAGAATTGTCCAGTTGTACAAGCTACAACATGCTAGTTACCAAGTTAAATGATCAGGAGCGGTGGTTCGCAGGTAAACACCATGTGGTTACATGTGGCGCAGAAGATGTCGAAAGGGACAATATACAACATTGTCAACTATATTACAGAGAAAATAGTCAAGGAAGTGCACAGAGGAGGGAAGATCAGCTTTGGGGTTATTCTCCTATCATTGGTCTTCATGGAAATCAGAGTACCAGATGGACCAAAAGAGAAAATATGGGAATATCCCATGGAGAACAAGTCCCCAGCTAAAAAATTCAACAAATACCTATGCATGGGGACTATGAAAGATGAAGTGAAACAAAGGGTGGAGAAGTGGTATGATAGGCTCTGTGTGATATTTGGGGAGGAATGACGCATACCAAAGGACCTACCAGTAGTGGTAGGAAAGTAAGTTTAGTTTGCTGTATACCACCAGCATTTCTACATCACGCACTTTCCAATGAAGGATGGAACTTGGAGCCCTTGGTGTAAGCTACCTTATTCCTTCACTGCAAGGTATTTTCAAGAGTCTGTTCATAGGTTTACCAACATGGATAGATTAAACTTCAATTCAGACAAGGTAGATTGCGACTACCATAAACTATAGAAGAAGTATGTATACCCTGGCAGGAGCACCTACATAGAGAGAATAATTTCTAAAGTGCTGAACAACAAGCCAATAAGCTTGGCTGTAGTAGATTTGGGGGCAGCGCTGGTGTATCTCTAGTTGAAGCCAAAGATGTAGAACAAAAAATATTTGGAAAGTGAGTTCACACTTATAGCACCACCAAAAGGGAAGCACACAATGAATAACATCTTAACACCTAAGCCCACAGAGCGAATCGAAGTGCAGGATGAGGAGGAAGAGTGTGAAGATAGTGGAGGCTTGAAGTAAGGGGTAGGAAACATCCTACAAGTCAAGGAGAAGCTGAGTGCACCATTACACCACCTTAGCCACAAGATGGGGATGAAGAGAACTTGAATGCAGTCCAAGGGGAGCACATGTTTAAAAGGATATTTAGGAGAACAAGGACCTAAGGTGTTACTCCAACCTCTGTGCACGGATCACCCCAACTCTCCCTGCAGAAGGATGTGACCACGCCAAGAAGGAGGAAGTTGAAGTTGAGCGAGGAGGTGGAAGAGTCTGAGGAGATCACTCCTACATCCACTATACCCCCAAAGCACACACAAGAAATGGGTGAGGCACCAAAGGAGAAGGATGAAGAAGAGAGAAGATAAGAGGAAATAACTACAGGAGAATCACAAGACATGGAGATGCAAGCTCCAAATTTGGAGGCTAGAGTTCGTAAGCAACAGAGGTCTAGAAGGGTGAGTGGAGAGCACATTCCACTAGCCATCAAGTATATAGAGGACACCGGAAAGATTCTCCACACCTGCTTCTAGAGCACAATAGCGCAGAAGGATCTATTTGGCTGGGAGTTGATGGATGAAGATATGACGACTATGTGAACACGAAAGCAACTATCTTGGTCGATGAACACCCACATGGATGAGCCTGTTTCGATGTATGTGAACATTTATATGTGTTGAGGTGATTAAAGAAGGCACCCTAGGCTGGAAACATGATAGTAAAGCCTACTATCATGTTAGACAAGCAGGTCAGTAATGCATTGGTGAAAGTTTCAGTGGAGGTGGCTAGGAGAAACATGGATAAATATGCCACAATCAAGGTGTTGCGTAAAGAGCTGAAGATAAAGGATATGAAGATAGCATGAATAATGTAGGAAAGGGACTTCACATAGAAGAAGAATGAAGTATTCATAAGCATCACAGAGGATATTGGGGACAATGTAATTAGAGCTAGGCCACACTTGGATCCCAAGGTACCACAAACATTTCCTTCAGCGAGACACTATGTGGGGAAGTTGGTGGAATTGGTGCTAGAAGATGATAATCTATGTATGCAAGCAATGAAATAATAAGAGAAGAATGCCAAATGGGAGAAGGCCTTAGTGATGAGAAAAATCATATCTTATGAAGGGTTGTTGTAGGCATTACAAGAAGTCTTGAAGAAAGCGGATCAAGCTTTGAATATATGCACATATCCAGAGGCGCTAATCAACATTAAGACCTTGGAAGAGAATAATGGGGTCCAGAAGGCCATGAAAGATGAGATATTGGGCCATGTAGAAAGGTTGGGCATAGTTAAACAAAAGTGCGAGGCCTTGACAACATCACAAGAGCTGTAAAAAACTTAGCTGGAAGAGCTTGGTAAACTATTGCATAGAAGATGGACCTTTTGGAAGGAAGGATGACATCCATGTCCAATGTTGTGTTGGTTCTACAAAATGAGAAAGGGGAATTACGTGGGATGAGTTGGAGTCCATAGCTTTGGACATCCCAGAGAAAACAAAACAAGCACTCACTGAATGACAGGATTTGGAGGCTGTAATAAAGGAAGAGTATCCAGAGATTATACTGCAAACTGATACTGAGGAGGTTTCTTGAATAACCTTGTATAAGTTCTTGATTTGTCAACATTATTCATTCTTATTCTTTCATTCATATTATTTCATTCAAGAGATGACCATTTTTGGGATGAGAATGATATTAGTGTGGGGTAATGTTGATCAAAGAATACTTAGCAAAGATCACACAAGGAGTCCGCGTAGGATAGAAGGCTAGGAATGAAGGCACAAAAGGACAGGAAGGACCCACGCGTGGAAGATAGGTTCAGATTTCAAGTCTTATCCAATTTTGGGCATAAGGATCTATTTTTGGAAGATGGCATGTGAAACATATCAATGATGCAGAGAAGTGTGTGCCAAGCATTGTCTATGTCTAGAAGAGCAGTTCAAACGTATATGCATGGAGGCAAGCTAAGAATAGAATGAAAACTTTAGTTATTTGTAAGAGGGCTATAGATAATACACTTGCACGTGTGGCTATAATTGTAAATGGTGTGTGGCTATTAATAGCATGTGACCTATTTCTAGAGTAGTTAAGCGGTGAAGGGCAAGTCCCCACCCTATATATATGATGGTTATGTGCATAGTAAAAGAGAGATCTGTATGTGTGTGTGGAAGAGATGGATAGATATGTATGTATCATTTTGAATACGTGTATCAGATGCATATGTGCTTAAGATGAATTGATAGTACTATAAGTAACTTCTATACTTATTAATAGATGGAGGATATTGGCTAAATCTAAGTGTCATTCTGTGTAATTGAGCAGTGCATGTTAGAATTTAATCATGATTACTGTTTAAACTCGTTCTTTCATAGATCTATGGGTAGCATGTGCTATATAATGATGGATTAGTCATGAGTCTTTATATATCTTCCTTCATCATGTTATCATCCTGTTACAACAACCCTAAAGAGGGACATGGTACCTTTGTGATCTTCGGGTGAGTGCTCAGTCTAGGCTGAGTGATGTGCCAATGCGACTAGGGTGTTATCTTGCAAATTATAGGCTGCATCGGTACTCAAGCACCTCGCAGTGGAGTAAAGGAAAAGGACAAGTCTGAGGTTTCACATGGAAAAGAGGTCAACAAGCATAGACCTAGGAAAGATAAGAATCCAGAATCTTCAAGTATCTTGAACGAAAAACATCCATGGGGCAGTGATAGTGTGCTCAGAAAAGAATCATCTATGTGGATAAATGCGGAATCAACTAACACTATGAAACCAATTTCAAAGAGAATGAAGGTAATGGAATTTCTAAGAAAAGGCCTGAGCATCAAGAAGCTCATGTAGAATCACTCATACCAAGTACACAGACAATTGTGAAAGCACCTCGATTTCATAAACAACTTAGGAGAGGAGGCTACTTTCTTGAACTAGTCAACAACTTTTCAGAACAACATCACTTAGTGTTTCCCACTCAAGGGTAACTTTTAAAGAATGAAAAGAGCTTCAGTGAAAACAGGTTGTCCCTCGTATTTTACCATAGGTGATTGATAGGTGTGTTTCCCTTTCTATTGTGGTGTGTTTCCCTTATTGTTGTGTGTGTCATTTCCTTTTCGTGTGTGTGTGTGTGTTTCCTTCTTCTCTCTTTCCCTCTAGTTGTAAGTTGTACATGACTCCATAGGGCCCACTGGATAAGGCATTGGTCAATGAAATGTATGGTCTAAAATTGAGATTCTGGATTCCCATGTCATGTCTTCACTATGCTAAGTCCATTCCATGTCTGAAAACTAGAACCATCTGTTGTCGTGCAAATGTGCAACAGGGAAATTGGAAGTTTCCAAGCACAACAACTATACCCTTGTGCCAATTTTTTCATGTTTTATCATTTCTGGGCACCCCAGGTAAAATAAATCAGTCTTTTAACCCCCTATTTGATGTCAAATTAGCTCCCTAGGTGATTTAGGAAATTCAATTTAATCCCCTAGGTGATTTTAGGAATTTCTGAAAATATGTTATCTTCTGGCAGTATTGGGAAGGGCTATCGCTAGCCTTCCCAGGACTGGATAAATCCCCCTGGAGTAGAATGTAAGGGAAAAATTAAACATGGAGGTAAATTGAATACCTTTGAACATCAGGGAAATTATTTTTGAAGTTTTGGAGAAGTCTTGAAATACTTGGAGTAGTCTGAGTAAAAATAGGGTTCAGAAGCCTAAGCAGCACACATGCCTAAAACAACTATTGGGCTTCATAAGAAGATTCTGGGAGCTCTGGATGGAGTTAGAAGTAAAAAAAAACATCACCAGAAAGAGGATCCAAGACCTACATGATGGTGAAATAATATTTTTCACAACACCTTGGTGCATAGGATTTTGAGGAAGTTTTTATCAGTTACAAGTAGAGTCTCAAATCACAAATACAATTTTCTAGGGATCAGATGGATGAATCAAGACATCATACCCACACCATTGGATTCAAAATTTCATTTATAGTTAGTATAATATAAAATTTCACCAAGAAATTCCACCAAGAGCTCAAGTTATCATTGTTCCAAGTTACCCTCTCAAAGGTAGTTCAAGACTTATTCATTTTTTGGGAGGACATGTGTCACCACTAGGAGCCTGGCGGGATTTCATGTCCCTGATGTCCTTGAGGTCAGGTACACAAACCATTGAAAAATGTTCCTAGCCCCCATGTGACCTCTGGGACCCTCATGTGACCTCTAGACTTGATAGTTTAGCCCCCAGGTGTATTTTTGGAGTATCCATTCCCCGCCGTTAGATAAAGCGCCACGTGTCAGCTCCAGGACCACCATAGAAACTGACATCCCTCATGTCCTTGAGGTTAGGGAAATAAATCATGGAAAAATGTACTCAGCCCCTATGGGGAGTTTTTTTGTTACCCACGTGACAAAATTTCAGCCCCCAGGTACATTTTTGGAGCATCTGTTCGGCCCCTAAAATATTGGCTAAGTACAAGAAGGCACGTGGGCATGTAAGGAGAAAGTGTGTAGGACATGATTCTAAGAGGATTTAGTAGAGAAAGTGGTGTGTGCATATGAAAAAATAAATTCTTCAAGACTAATCCATATTTGACACATCAAGCAAAACACGAGAAATACATGACCAGACTGCGCATGCGAAATGAATAAGGTGCCAGCATAACGACAGGTTGCCCTAAGAAAGAATATAACTTGGGATGGAAGTTTCTAGAAAACCATCATTACAAGGAGTGGAGACCTCAGGCCTAGAGAATCATGCTCTCATGAAGGAATTCCTTGGACACTTGGCAACGGATCTACAACTCCCATGAAGGCTTGTTGATGTTGAGAAGGGCTATAAATACAAGCACCCACCATAGGAAAAGGAGGAAGCAGAAGGAGGTGAAGCCATGTAGGAATACTATGAGAGCTCCATAAATTGGGTAGGGATCTATAGGAAAAGGATGTAATAAGGGGTTGGGATTGTAAATTTTCCCTTGAGAACCGATGGGCATAAATCTAGCTATGATGTATGACTTTGGTCTACACAGCTATGGTAGTCTGTAATGGATCCAATGAATATAATGAGGTTACCAAACTTGATTGAATATGGTTATTAATGATTATGGTCCATGTTTATAGCTTATAGTTCTAATTCATGAATGCTTATGGAATAAATGTAAATCATTATGCATTTCCTTTATGTTATGGTTCCTATCTATAACTTGTTAAGTACCATTCAGTTTGGGATGACTGCATTTGTCTAGAACCCAATTTAAGTTCTATGATAAATGTATGTCTCATTTCCACACACTCTTTCTAAATCCTATCATACATGATGGTTCCCACTTAACTCACATAAAATAGAGACTTGACACTTGTGCATGCCTTGGGTGAGCACCCAATGCCTATTGGGTGATAGGCTGACATGCATGGGATTATATTGTCCTTTGGTGGGTGTAAAAATGACTATATATTGTTTCCATTGCCGGGACCTATTTTTGAAGTTGTAGTGGGAAATAACATACATCATGATTTGTGCAATGAGTGATGACAAAACACCTAACTCTAGAAAGTATTAAATCATGGTTCAAGAGCACAGAGGAAGAATTTTTTTAGAGATTCAACACTGGGCCTGAGTTTGATGCACGCAGATGGGTAGAAGATAACCTCTACCATGAATTATATGAAATTTCTTCTGCTGCTTTCCAATAGAGCTGTATGAATGGCTCTCAACATATGCATCTAGATCAAGCTAGTAATATAGATCATGCACATGGACCCAAGAAGAGTACTAGAGGTTGTAAGATGTAGATCTAACATGGAATCATGCTGTGGATTGTTAGTGGAAAGGATTACTAGATAGCTACACTCTGGAATACACTATTTATACATATTCTTATCTAGAATTTGTTGAGTTCGAGTTTCTACGGGATCCCAGAGGATCATTTCTATGTGCTATTCCTTTGGCGATGAAGATCTTGATCATTACCTTGAGTTTATAGGAAATTTTGATGGCCGGCTAAACCTTCCTAAGCACTGGGTGAGGAAGCTATGGTGGAGGAAGATGGCAGACATTACAATTGAGAAAGAAAGGGATGAGAGATGAATCAAGTATAGTGAATCACATGAAAGGGAGATTGCTAGACAACGAAATATTGCAAGTGTGATGGATCTATGGAGGTAGACGTTGTGGGAAGGAGTTGAGGTTCACACAGAGGATGTGGAACCTGAGTAGTCTGTGTTACCCCATCTTAGCAAGCATGGGAGAGATACCCCTTTAGCTTCTGATGATATTTTGTCACATGGATAAATAAGAGTCTTTAGCGCACGTATGAACCCCCCTAGTGACCATACCTTGGTGCTTGGTTTTACAGATCATGGGAGAAGTATTGTTAACCTAGTTGGTATGGGTAGAAGTGACCGATTTGTGCCTAGGAGATAAAATTTCTTGTTTGTAACTTCTATGGATGCACACTCTATTCTAGTGTTTGGAGTAATTTTTGGACAAGGTGCAAATACACAAGGCTTGGGCAATGCGTCGGGAAGTGGTGCGAGGCATACATCTGGCAGTGGAATGATCTCGCAGACCATTGGCACACACTTTAGTGGGACATTGGGGACACTAGGCAGGACCACTTTGGGCCCATTGGTGGCCGTGACAGGATTTGGAGGTGGAACTGGTGGATCTAGGTGTAGAGGTCTAGGTGGATCTAGTGGATCCGGAGGGTGGAGAAAACACCAGAGGGAACCAAGGATCTAGATCAGGAGGACAAGGGTCTCAACCCCCTCCTTAGGTAATATATGAAATGTCTTTACAATTGTTAGACTACTAGGGTATAGAGGATGCTGCGGAATATTTTCACAAGTGTGAGTTGCTATGGTGCGTGAAGGGGACCACAAACCTAGAATGGAAGGCCAGTCAATTTGCAACAACGTTGCAAGGGTGCACACATAACTGGTATAGGAAGTATGACCTCCATCAGACTTTGGTAGATTACAACACGTTTAAAAATGCCTTCCAAGTAGAATTCCACATCCCTGAGTTTGAATAGAAGAGTATCAATGCCCTAAAGGAGATTCAACAGGGAATGGTAGAGAGTGTGTAGGAGTATAATGCACGGTTAAAGACTCTCCTGTAAAAATTGTCATATGAAATTCACCCTTCACAACATGCTCAATGGTTTGTTGGAGCATTGATAACACCATTTTGAAGAGAATTATCTCATAAGACTTTCACAAACCCATGCGAGGTGCTAGAAGTTACTCT
Source organism: Taxus chinensis (assembly GCA_019776745.2). NCBI lineage: Eukaryota > Viridiplantae > Streptophyta > Pinopsida > Cupressales > Taxaceae > Taxus > Taxus chinensis. The sequence continues at coordinate 660,158,748 of CM034147.1, read as the reverse complement.
ACACGCTGAAGCTATTGGAAGCATTGATACTGGTGTAAGCCCGTTTTTGGAAGCTTAAATCACTGCTATGGCTAAGCAACTAGAAAATTTATCCATGAACTCAGTCCATGAGACTCACAATGGAATGTGGTGTATGGATTGTGAAGTAGAGGGGCATGCCAAGGATAGTTGCCCCAGGAAGACAGTACAAGCCGTAGCAGTAGATTGTGAGATTTGTCATGGGGACCATGATGTGAGTAGATGTCCCTTGTTACAACACGGAATTTAGAAGAATGTATCTTGCTACTTTAAGATCTATACCTCTCCAATCGATGATACGAAGGATTGTAGGCTTATTGACCAGATCCATGAGGCCATTGATCATGGTGTGCACCAAACCAACCTTGCAAGTAGTTCTAAGGGTGATGACCACCATTATGAGGAGTGCGTAGATGGAAGTGCATGTGGAAAGGGTTTTGGTTGTGGTAACTATGGGGGAGGAAGAAGTGAGTTCCCTTGGGGAACATGTTATAATTATGGATCTATAGAGCATTATAAATGTGAATGTCATGATATATTACAATTCTCATGGTGTGGGAAGAAGCAAAAGTATGAAGAGTGTATGGAACTCTATAAGCATATGAACCGGGTAGCACCAGAAAAGATAAAGGCGATGCTATGGTGAGCATAAAAAGGGCCGATTCACAATGGATTCTAAGAGTGGCGCTTGAGTTAGAGCAAGAACTTGTACTGGTGACAACGTGTGTAGAGGTTACACATGCCAAGGAGATGCCCAGACCAAGGAAATTAGTTTCTAGAGAGTAGGTGCCACATGGAAAGTACCTGGACCCTACCCATCAGAAAGAAGTATACCAGGAGACTATGGACTTGATTCAGAGTTTACAAGGGTAGATATAATGTCTCAAAGAGCAATCGAGGTAGGTAGCAAAAGGATAATGAGGTTCCAATAAGTTACCTGGATGAGGTCAAATAAGTATGTAAAATGTTGAGGCAAGAGATTATTATTCCCTTTCTCTAAGAATGGCTAAGGGAGAAGGTACCACGCACCGGAGTGGAGCACAAGAGATAGGTTTTACATGCAAACATTTCTCCACAAATCCTTGAATATGAAAAAGAGATTACTCTGAATGTAGTTTTTGATGGATGGCTCTTGAGCAATATCCTCATCGACGCAGGAGAAAAAGTGAATGTTCTTACCCTAGATTCTTGGCATCAAATTGGAAGGCCCATGTTGCTGCCATCTTCAAATGTGTTGTATATATAAAACAAAAATAAGGCAATGCCCATTGGATTATTAAAGGATGCAGTCAGTACCATTCATGGGGCCAATTTTACTTGAGATTTTGATGTCTTGGTGCTCGCTGAGGCAGACAATTTTCTAGCATTTCTTGGCCATCCATGGTGTTACAAGAATAATGCTAATATAAGGTTTAACAAAGGATATATCATTTTCAAAAACAAGGAAGAACGGGTGGTCATCCCTTTAATAGATGGGAATTCGGTGCCCTACACAGAGCCATTAGGAGAAGAATTCCTTGACCAAATCTATGTGTGCTCCAATAGAGATCCTGAATCAATTCACCCTACAAAAGGAGTTATCCAATTTACGTATGCCCAGACTGTGAGTGATACCACAAGCATGGCCTGTGATAATTGGGAACATGGGACCTATGAGTTGATTGGATGGAATTTAAGAGGATCGGTAACCAAGGTGACGAAGACGCATACAGTCTAGAACCTAGGAGGAAGAAAACTACCAAGTTACTTGGGAGGGGCTAATCTAGAAGATTTCTTGTGAGATATGGAGGCCCAATGGAGAAATGAGAAGGAAAGGAGGAAATTTTCTAACTACAACCTACTCGGAACTACTGTGCACTAGTGGGTGACACATCGGGACAACCTCTTACAACGGCGAGAGGTAAGAATTGCCTTCTCCGTAAGGTTTTGTAAGAGTAACGTGCCCAAGGCTATAAAAGACTACCATGGTAAAGAGACCGCTTCCTTCTATATCCAAGCATGTGAGATAGCCTAGATGGGAAGCGTAGAAGCATTACCACCTTTATTATGGGTGCACAAGTTGTACTCCACCCTGCAAGGTTGTGTGCATGTGTGGTATATCCACTCAGAGATGCATCATCAAACTAGTAATTGGCAAGAATTGGTGGATGATCTCATTCAAACATTCAATTATCAGAGTATAAAGCCATCAGTACATAAGGTGTTGTAGGTTGTCAAGTGTCTTACACCAAGGGATAGCGCTATGGCGGAAGACATAATACAAGAATTTCTAAGTGAACCTGACCTAGAGTTGCATTTTGAGGAAGAAGAAACGGAAGAGATATAGCTTGAGCATGCATGTATAGAAAACGAAAAGCAGAAGAGGGTGTATGTTATTGATGGGGGAAGTGGCAGAAAGCTTGGATTTTAACCATTCTATAGGGACGCGCCATTTGGATTTTAACCTAGATGATTGGACAGTATATGGGTTAGTGAAGGACCATTGTGACAACTTAAGGTTAATGTTTGAAAGGTGACAGAAGTTGAGGATATCCATCAACATTAAGAAATGTGTCTTTTCTACCCCATTTGGAACATTATTAGGGCACATCATATATAGGGAGGGCTTACTAGTAGATCCCACCAAAGTTACAGTAATTATGGGATTGGGGGAGCCTACTAGTCAAAGAAAAGTGCGTAGATTCCTTAGACACATGAGTTACTACAGGAATTTCATCAAGGGATATTCCAAGATTGTCACACCTTTAGAAGAGTTAGTTAGACACAAGAGTGCCTTCCATTGGGTAGAGGCATAGCAAAGGGCATTTGACACTTTAAAGGATAGGCTTGTCACCACACCCATACTACGATTCCCCTCTTGGATAAGCCCTTACATGTTCATGTTGATGCCTCAAGAACCACCACTGGAGAATTACTTGCACAACCTAGTGAAGGGATTATTGATCATACTTTATGCTTTACAACAGGAAGTTGACACCAACGAAGAAAAATTATACTATAATTGAGTGTGAGGCATTGTCAATGATCTATGCACTTAAGAAGTTACGATAGTATCTACCGGAAACCCCTTTTATAATTTACAATGACCATATGGCATTGAAATATTTAGTGAAAAAGACCGTTCTACAAGGGTGCATATGTCGGTGGGTACTAATGTCAATGGGTACTATTTTTACAAGAATTCAAGTTCACAGTGGTTGTCAAACCAAGAAAAATCAATTCCAGACCTGATCATTTATCCAGAATTGATTCAGGGGATGACATGCAAATCATTGAGGATACCATGCCATATGCACAACTATTTAGGTTGTGGCGCGCACCCTCAGACTTAGAAGATATTGCAGTATTTCTCAAGATAGGTATAGCGATGGAAGGAATGAGGGAATTGGACTTTAAAGGATAAGCTTGGATAAAACCCATACTACGTTTCAGCTTGGGCGCCAGTAACCTCATTACGTTTTAAAAATTTGTGAATGCACAGAGGACTGCGCATCATTTTAGTATGGGAGGGATAATGTGAAAGAAAGTGCAAGGTGTGAAGTGTCAGGAAGGATTGCGTTGGAAATCCCAGTTGAATGGCCCTATGAAAAAAAGGGTGAATGAGGATGGTTGGTGTCAGGATAAGACTACATCTTGGTTCCATGTACAAGGGAGGAAGAAGTACCTTCGGTGCTGATAATGTGCACATAAGAGTATTTTGCCAGATAGTTTGTTTTCAAGTGCCAGAAGGTTGTAGGATTGTCTGCGCAAGATTGGGCGCATGAGTGGGGGTGCTAAAGTGCAAATTAGTGCAAAAAATAGTAATAAGTGTTGAAGTATGGTGGTAGGTGAAGTAACATTTAATGCTAAAAAGAATTTAGAACAGCACATGCCCTAAGACTAAGAGGATATTGAAAGCTATAAATCAAGACAGGCATAGTGTCAGAACTTCATTATGGACATTGTGAATACAAAAAAAAATAATGCTCTTGCCGAATAGGGTTTCCAGAGTTGACTTGTGTGAATAAAAGTTTGAGGAATTAAGGATGAGTGAATAGATTTGATCTATAAACCAGAAGGAACAAATTTAATGGGTGTAGAAAAAAAATGTGGAGAAGAACCATCTGGTGAAAGAGGTTATTCCAGTTAGGGTTTGACAGCTAGGGCACAGACTGAAAAGGGTTTTCTCACAAGTGTTAGGCCTGAGCTTGGAAAAGGTAGAAAAGAAGAGCAAGTAAGAGAAGTTGAAGTGCTAAGATAACCTACACCATAACACCTAAGAAACCAACTATATCACCTAAGAAAAAGAAGGGAAAGGGAAAGGGAAAATAACAAGATTGTACCCTCATAAGCATGAATGAAGAATGGTATGCAGAGATGTAGTACCCAGTTGAGGTTTTGCTTGGGAAAGAATGGGAGTCCCACTTAAGAAACATGATGGTGAGTGATTACAACCATCACAAAAACATGAAAGAAAAGGAAATGGTGTTGGAGTTAGTGTGCTTGAAAAACAAGAAGACACCAGAGGGTTTACCTATCTATAGTGACAAGGTAAAAAGTAAATTTGGAGAAGGCTAGATTATTACAACTCTATGAGTTGCCTTATTTTGGAAAACCTGTGTGCCTTTATCAATGGTTGCTGTCGCACATACATGAGGACCACTTTTACTTCATAGGGCACAAGACACACATAAATCCTTAGCTAATTTCAAAATTCACAGGCCCCATCTGTGAAGGAGAAAGTATAGATGATGACTTAGTGAGTGACAAGGAAGCCATCAAAGTAACCGTACCCACAATACGATTATAAGAAGGGGTCACGGTACTTTGATATCATGGAGATCCAAGACCCTATCATGAGAATGGTCATGCACTTGGTGACAAAGCTAAATGACCAAGAAATGTGGACATAGGTAAAAAAGGCATGGTTAAACGTGTGCAAGAAAATATTAGAAGGAACCATCTACAACTTGTCTACCTTCATCGTAGATGAAATTATCAGTAGTGTGTAGGAAGGAGACAAGATACTCTTTAGCAATATCCTCTTGAAAATTGTGTTTTCAAAGATTAGAGTGCCAAATGCAGTAGATAAGTTTTTTTAGGAATATCTAAAGGAATACCCCCTCACCCACGAAAAGATTCGCAAAGTACACCTATGATATCATGATGGCTGCTCATAAGGCATGCCTAGAAAAATGGTATAAGCACTTAAGGGATGTATTCAGGGTAGATGAGGAGGATCCTAGAGCAGCTACCAGTGCTCATTGATGGAGAAGCCAAATTTAGCCAAATTTATAGTGTACCTACATTTCTACAATTGTAGATTCAAGCTAGTAGATGAAACTATGAGCCACTGGTGCAAACTCCCCTTCTCTTTCACAACATTATACTTCCAAATAGGGGTAAACCAATTTATAGAGGCCAAAAGACTAAGGTTTGACCTTAGTGAGGTGGATAAAGACCACAAGGAGTTGTGCAGATAGATCGTTTACCCCAAGAAGCATGCATCCGTGGAGAGGTATGTCTCCCATGAATTTCAAATGAAAAAGCCCCTAACTTTTCCAATAGTAGGAGAGACCACAGAGAGGGTATATCTTCACATAAGACCAAAGTTTCAAAAGGGCACATACTTGGAATGTTATGTCTCCATTCCTGAAGACCCCATGGAAAGAAGGAAGCCTGTACCAACAAAGAAAGGAAAAGAAGAGGTGTAAGGGAAGAAGGCACCAAATTTCCACAGTACACCACAAGTGGGCACCCCAGGGACAAGCACTAGGACTAGTACTTACACACGTAGGAATAAGTCTCTAGTTAGAGAGAAGACACTAGAACTAGAAAAACCTATCACAAAGGAGAAGTCACCAGAGAAGGAAGAAGAAAGAGCCAAATATCCTATCCTGAATCCCTAGTATGGAAGAAACAGAAAGTGATGGGGAGGATGATTCAAAGGACATAGAGAACTCAAATGCCTATAGAGGGGAGAGAGATGAGGAGCTCCTGGAAATAACTAAGAAGTTAAAACATGAATAATTAGTCAGCACTCAGCTAAGGTAGGAGTTAAAGGAAGAACAGGCAAGGGTACATGAGGTATCCAAGAAGGTGGAGATGATCACAAGCACTATTATCTTAAAGCATCCAAACTTGACTCCAACCACCTAGAAATATGAATCAATCCTGCAGTGCCTAGAAGATCTAACTCATGTCCTCACCATGGAGAGGAAACCTTTGGCAATGGAGTCTACAGAAGAGGCGTTGGCGCGCCAGAAAAAGGAGGATAGAATGAAGGTGGTGGAAATTTTTGCTTAGTACAACAAGATCCTTGCCAATGTAAAGGCCTCCGCTTTGGTAGTAGAGGCTTCCTATGATAACTTTGTAGATAGGGATAGAGTGGCAAGTATCCTTGTTGCCACTTATGAGGCAGAGCTTAAAGAATTTCAGGAAAAGAACACGGGGAATACGGCTGAGAGATATAAAATTTTGGCCAAAGTGGAGAAGAAATTAGTGGCTATTGATACCTTGCAAGGCTTAATTAAGAACCAGCTTAAAGAATTATATCCATAGATCACTCTTCAGATGGATGTGCTTGAAGATATGGGCAAACAGTTAGACGAGGTTATCAAAACTATGAGTACCAAGGGAGAGGAGCTGGGTTTTGATGAAGTGAGTGCCCTGGTCAGAAACCTTTGTCAACAAGCACATAATGAAGTGGATACTTGGGACAAATTGGAAGAAAACTTAAGGAAGAACTTCCCTCTCCTCTTACAGCGGTAGTCAGAGTTTTCCCTATTATTTCATTCTTCCCATATTCTTTAATTCCATGATTCTTTTCTCTCTTTATTTATTCTTTGAGGGAATTTTCCCCCTGGCAGAGAACAAGTGTAATGTGGGGTGTTGTTGGGCCCCTAAAATATTGGCCAAGTAAAATAAATCACGTGGGCATGCAAGGCCTAATTAAGGAAGGTATCACAAGGAGAAAACACACAAGATAGGGTTCTAGGAGGGTTTAACAAAGAAAGTCGCATGTGTGCAAGACATAAAAAAATCCTTCAAGACTTAGCCATATTTGACACATCAGGAAGAACATGAGAAAAGTGTTACCTGACTGTGCATACGGAATGGATAAGGTGCCAGCCTGGTGACATGTTGGCCTAAAAAGGAATATACCCTGTAATGGAAGTTTCTAGAAAACCATCATTGCAAGGAGTAGAGATCTTAGGCTTAAAGAAGCATTCTCCCATGAAGGACCACCTTGGACACTTGGCAACAGATCTACAACTCCCACGAAGGCTTGATGATGTTGAGAAGGGCTATAAATACAATCACTCGCTAGAGGAAAAGGGGGCAAAAGTAGAAGGAAGTGAAGCCATGTAGGAATACTGTGAGAGCTTAATAATTTGGGTAGGGATATATAGGAAAAGGATGTAATAAGGGGTTGGGATTGTAAATTTTCTCTTGATAACTGATGGGTATAAATCCAACTATGATGTATGACTTCAGTCTGCACAGATGTGGTATTCTGTAATGGATCCAATGAATATAATGAGGTTACCAAACTTTATTGAATATGGTTATTAATGAATCTGGTCCATGTTTATAGCTTACAGTTTTGATTCATGAATGTTTATGGAATAAACGTAAATCCTTATGCATTTCCAATCTGTTATGGTTTCTAAATATAACCTATTAAGTACCATTTGGTTTGGGATGATTGCATTTGTCTAGAATCCATTCCAAGTTCTATGATAAATGTATGTCTTGTTTCCACTCACTCTTACTAATTCCTATCATAGATGATGTTTCCCACTTAACTCCCATAAAAGAGAGACTCAGCACCCGCACATGCCTCAGGTGAGTGCCTAGTGCCCACAGGGTTATAGGTCGGCGCATATGTGATTCCCTTATCCTTTGGTAGGTGTAAAAATGACTACAACATCCATTCCATGTCGTTGGATCAAGTGACACTCGTCAGCTCCAAGATCACCATGGAAACTGATGTCCCTTATGTCCCTGAGGGTGAGGGACACTAAACATGGAAAAATGTGCCTAGCCCTCTAGGAGAGTGTTTTGGTCACCCCATATGACTAGTTTTCAGCTCCTCAGTGCTTTAAAGATGATTTTGGAGCACTCATTCCCTACCGTCAGATCACCACCACATGTTTCTGTCTTGTTCATTATATAAATTGATGTCCCTCACATCCCGTAGGTCAAGGACATCAGGGAAAAAAAAGTTCTTCCAACTCTAACTCAAATTTTTTAATTTTTTTCTAACTATTGGCTGCTTCTAACATCCATGTGCGAAGACATCTCCATCTCCTCTTGTATGAATCATCACCATCATTCCTCCATTGTTGAAACTCAAACCAAACCAGACATAAAGGTACTTCCCTTCACTCCATGAAAGCACACAGGTCCTAGAAGGAAAATTGGAGCAAACACAAAAGGAGAAGCATAGAAAGAAGAAGGAGAAAATAGAGAAAACTCCATGGCCGTGAAATGAAAAGTTTAACAAATTGTAGACACTAAAATTAGGTCACACTCCCCTTTGGTCCCTCTACGAATAAACACCCTTCATCACATTCACCTAGCCATGGCCCCTTTGAGCTCACTAATATTAATTTAATTTAATTAATTCATTATCCTCACTATATTTATTATTTAAATAGCTTAATTTAAATAATACCCACACATACAGTTCACTTAGAAACCTCACTAAGTCAACTCAACCTAAGACCTATTCTTAGTAAGTTGCCATAACTAAGATTTACCCAAATACTAAAAATCAATGCCTACATTTCCACATGATTACAAGAAGCTCCCAATCTAATCCACAGGTTAATGACATGAGATCTAAGGAAATCAAGAGGATCTCCCTAGTTTAGTAAATCTAAGAAATCCCACTTTGATTGACGCCGGTTACCCCTAACCATCACTGGTTAAGCCAGAACCACCGTCGGTTACCCTTTTAACCCCAAAACAACCTTATTCTCAAGGTTGGAAGTTGAAAAAAAGAAGGTTGGTGAGTATTAACAAATCACAGAGAGATAACACATCTTCAGAGAGTGAATTCCAAAGAGAAAATGCACACAAGGAAGGAGATCAAGCACTTTCTCTTGCACACCCATCCCAACCATGATCTGATGTAACCAAGCAAAGAAGAATGTACATATAACCCATGTAGAAGCTTTCTTTCAGTTAGTGATCACTTGCAGCCTTCAAACCTCTCATTAGCACCTCCATCCCTCACTCACAGACATCCAGGACTAGAATCCTAGTAAGTATAACATCATACTTCTCTGGTTTATTTCATTTCATAATTATTTTATCATCTATTGTTTACCGACTCACCTATTGACCCTCTCCAACACTTCCACCTCGATATTCCCATTAAAATTTCACCAATACCTTCCCCAAGTCACCCAATACCTCATTTCAACCAACCAAAATCCTTTGTGTAATCACAAAGGAGACGCAAATCTTGTTCTGTGGCATTCCCAGATTTCCACAGTAACTGACACCAGTTACACCCAACCTTCGTCGGTTACCCTTAACCAACATCGGTCTCTATATTTTTCCCATACAGCCTAGAACAGAGACCTACCCACCTAATTCCACCTCACCCTAATCCACCTGTGATTTACCCAAGACCTCTGTCAGACTTGCAGAGACCCAGAACTAGTCACTTGACCTTTGGATCCTATTCTGACCTAGCCTATTAGATTAGATATATTTTCTTATTGTGTTTTAAGTGAGATACCGAAATCATTTTGAATGAAAATAGGATTAACATTATTTATAGCATTAAATTGTTTAAAATAATGGACTGACAACCATCTAGGAAGTACCACACTTCCCTGATCTAGCATACGCTAGGCAGTTCACTGCATATATTGTTTAACTTTTTCTGGTGGTCTTGCTTTTCATTACAGGTAGTTCCTCCTAGCCAAAATGAAGTTCTCACAATCAGATGTGGATTTAGAAGTCATACGCGTGCAACAACCCATCAACCAGCATTTAGACAGGTATTCCTCCTACGTCCGTAACCCTATTTGTTTCATCAATACTTCAAAGAAATGATCTAGAATCAGGTGAAAATTTTTGGCACACCCGGTGGGACATATCTAGGGTTCCTTGCATTTCATTCATTCCTAGGAAAAATTGTCTTTATTTACCTTCTGAAAAGTATACACAATAATCTTCTTCCTTGGTAACCCACTGTATCTTTCTATTTGCTCTAAAGGAAACCTTTCTTTTGGTGTAATTAAAAAGAACCATTTCTTCATGTTTTCTGCATTGTAGTGAAAGAGAATCCCTCTTCCTCTTCATCTCTTTGTGTCATCTAACTTCACACTTCAATTTGGGCTTAAAAATAAGTACATGGCATTCTGATTTATTGCATTAGCTCACATTAATTGAGGGAAACCTAAACACTGGAAGTTATGACCAGCTGATGGTTGACAAACGAATCATAGAAAAACACTTATTTCCTTTTCTCTTTCTTTGAGTCTTATCAAACCTCACAAAAAATTCAAAATATGCACATTATTAAATAACATCATACCTGGAAGACGCTGTAGGTGATCACACGATCACTGTATAGTGGGTACCCATCTCGTTGCTCTATCAAGTCATACCTCAGAGCAAAGCTCGCCCCCACCATAACATACCTAAAACCTCACCTTTTATATCTCCTTCTTTGTAGGAAGCCATCCTCACCAAAAAAATATATTTCACAACTCATGTGTTAGTCCCTAAATAACATAAGCTAAACAAACATAATAGAAAAGGGCACTCCTAGGATTGCATTTTACTTAGTGTTTCTGCTTGGCTTGCGTTTTAAGGTGAGAGATCACATTATTCATTTTTTTGTTCATCCTTGCATGCTCCTCATCACAACTGGTGTATTCCGGATTCACCTGAGTGTGCTTGGGCCATATCATCATCATTCTCAGAATTATAGGTCTAATTCTACATCAGATTATAATTCACAACTACTTTTCTTTCATCACTGTTTCAATTTCAAAGTAACTATCGTTGGTTACCCTCTGACCATTGTATGTTATACCCAACCAACATTGGTTCTAGGTCCTTTTTTTAACCTAATCAAAAGGACATTTTATTCATTTTCTTCCACTTTTCACAGTCCTTGTCACTGCCATCATTCTCATTGACATTATAAAACACCATTAGATTTGGCATACCTGTCAGATTTGACCTTCTACCTAGTTTTTCACTCACTGACCATTTTTTACAGTGACCGGCGTCGGTTTTCCCTAATTGGCATTGGTTAGCCTGTTTCACATTCCAACCATCATTTGGTACCTAATCCACTTTTTGCTGCTAGATTCACCTATTCTTGTTATTCTCTATGTCATTTACAAAGAAGAAACCCTACCTGATCAGTACTGGTTCACATGGTGCTGACCTGAAGATAAGCAAGTGCACTCATATTTCATGCTAGTTGTCAACCACTCTCACCCAGTCCTTCACCTTCTTCTATTTTATCACCAGCTATGGATCCCATCCAACCTATAACTATTGCTACCAGAGATGAGGAGTTTGCATAACTCCTTGACCAAAACCCTGCTGCTTTGAAGTTTTACCTTTCCCATTCATCCACTCGAGATTCCTCGGGTCAGTTGATATACGACATGCCCATATCTACCCCCCCAACTCTCATTCCCACTCCTATATCAGCCCCATCTACCTCGGTGCTACTTGCATATACCTTACCCCCATTCCGTTCATAGCTTGGTCCTATACCCGCTATGATTGCCGCATCTACCACCTCCGTGACACCTGTTAGATCCACCATACCCTCGATAACTACCTCAAACACAATGTCATCTACCCCTCATGTCTCACACATACCCGTAGCTACATTACCACCTCTCATGTCAGTGACCCCTACCCCATTTCAAAATGTGGTCCTTTCCATTCCACAATCATTAGCCCATATTGCCATTAGGGTTACCACGACCCTTCCACCTCCCTATACATACTACCAACAACATCCCATTTCATCCATTATTCACTTCAGGTATGTACCCCCTGTTTCACTGCCTTCTTCTTAATCAACCTACATGGCAGCCCCATACATTAGAGTGCCACCCCTGTTATATGCTCGAAACCAACCCTCTCACGCTATAGGAGGCACCTAGTCATCACAACCCATCGACAAACTAATCAAATTGATGTTGGAAAAGATGCAGACATTAGAGGCATCAGTTTTTGGCTCCCGCAACACTCTCACCTACGACGAGATTTGTAACGAGAACATCCATCCATACATTCCCATCCACCCATACCCTGTGCATTAGGAAATGCCTAAATTCAATTGTTTCAATAGAAAAGAAGACCTGCAGTAGCATTTTCAGTTGTTCAAACACGGGTGTTATCTGATCACTCATGATGATGCCTTTCTCTTGAGAACCTTTCCCATGTCCCTCACTGGACCTACATTAGATTGGTATAGTGGGTTACCTAGACACTCTATATTCTCATTCAATTAGGTATCCCAAGCCTTCTTAGATCATTTCTCTATCAATATCGTCAAGAAGGTTACCATGACCGATCTATACTCCATGTGTCAATATGAGGATGAATCTATCACATATTTGGTTGCTCGCTGGCGTAGCTTGATCAAACAAATCACCTTCTAACTGCCCCAAACATAACTCATCGAGCTCTTCACATGGGCTTGTGCTAGACATATCTCACCAACCTTATAGGTCAAAACCTTCTAAACATTCAATGAAGCATTCACTATGGCACTAAAGTTAGAGATTCGGGTCATCGAAGAGAAGAAAATCCAGTTATGTAATAAAAATTTGGCATTCAAGTTGAATGATACCTCTTCTTCTTCCAAACCACAAAATAATTATTCAAAAGCTAAGGGCACCGCTAACACAGTGGTACTCAAGGCCAGCCCAGCACATCTGTCAAATCAGGCTACCCCCTCATCTAGTCTCTCACACATCCAAAATTTTCAATTCAGATGAGAGTAGCAGAAACATACCCCAATCGGGAAACCTTACTCTTTTGCCTTAGAAAAGCTTATCAAAGCTGGAACCATCACCCTTCAACCTATAAAACCACACACTAGTTTTAACCCTACTCATCCCATGCCTGCATGGTATAATGAACATGATTTCTGTAATTATCATCGAGTAAAGGGTCATAGTGATGGAAACTGCATCAATTTCAAGAATATTGTCCAAGAAATGCTTGAGAAAGGCAAGTTAACCATGGATAATCCTAATGCATCTACCAACCAAAACCTACACATCTTCAATAAACCATTTCCCAACCATGCCCCTTCATCTGATCAAACTGGTGAGACCTCAATTCATGATACCCATACCTATGAGGTCCATTCTATCTTTAATGACGTCCCTGTCGCCTCCCAATTACCTCACTTTCCTTCCATAGAGGAAATCCTAGCCTGAAATCCTCCTTCCATATCAGAACCAACCTCCCCTGTTCCTTCACCCATAGAGGAACATCTTTTATCTCCTTCATCACCTATAGAGGTGTCTTCTACTAACATCGAGACCATCTCATCCCTAGCTTCTGCACTTAGAGAACCTTTACCCACAGTACCTCCTCCACTCACAGAGGAAAGCCCATTACCTCCTCCACCCACAGAGGAGTACCCATCATCTCCTCCACCTATAGAGGAGCTCCCATCATCTCCTCCACCTATCATAGACCCAACTGAGATACCTTTTCCTCTTGGTGAGCATTCTCCATCTGTTAACCAAAATCCTACAAACCTACTTTTGGCTCTCTTACCCATGGAAGCTGAAGCTAGCCAATTTCCCGTTTCTAAGACACATTTTACAGGAATTGCCATTAGGTCCTCATCAACTCCACCTATAGATCTACCATTATCATGTTTTTCCAATCACTTAGATTATGTGGATAGAGCCTTACTATGGGGGTGCCTTTTGCTTCCTGTCTCAACGTAGATGCAAAGGTCACTTGCTAATACCTCCACTATCTACCCAAAAATATTTTGACCAATCAAACCAAATACAACCACCTCTATCACAACTCCTTCCATGACACCTATCATAGCTCAAAACACATCCTTACCCATAGCCCAATCTATATCTAAACCCAAACCCACACCTATGACATCATCCTTGACTAAACCCATTACCACTTTAGGGGTCACCCCGACTACCATCCTTACTCATCCACCTATCAAACTAGATTTAACCACATCCTCCAAAGACAACACCATACCTATTCCGACACCCAAACAGATGAACCAAACCCATAAAACTCATACCTCTGCTACACCAATCACACCTACACCTATCCCATCCATCTTAGAATCTCAGCTTCCCCACATAATCAAGAAAAATCCACCCACCAATAAAACAAAAACACAATAACCTATTCTTTTCTCAAAAACCTCTAATCTCCCCAGATACCCAACACGACTCACACTAGCACCTGCAACATATTTACCACCCATACCTCTAATACCCTCAGTTATTATTGCACTACCCACTACACTTTAGTCACTTTCTCTCACACCCCAAGCATGACCAACGTCATCTACCTTCACAGCACCCCTGTTATCCCCGTGGGTAACTCACCCTCTTCCTCCATCTTCTTTTCCTTTTAGACCTCATACACCCACATTACCTTTACCCAAGAAGGTACAACCCAAAAGTAAAACTCCACTACCCCACAATAAGGTAATCAAAACAACCACACACCCTCCTAACCATCCATCTACTATACCCATACCTAAACCAACATGACTGCCACCCAAAACCACATCAACACCCAAACCCATAGCTCGACCCGCTCCTCCTCTTCCAAATACCATTCCTCAACAATCAACTACACCTACACCCAAATCCACGTTCACTTCCTATTGCGATCAACTAGCAGGGTCCTATGCCAAAATTTTAACCAACCTCATAGAGACTACTGTCATCACATTACCACCACTCAGATCTTATGACCCCCTCAAACTCAAGCCAAAAGGGTTTGATGACACTAAAATTTGTGCATACCATCATGTGCAAAGGCACGATGAGGAAAACTGAAAGTCCTTGAAAACTGTCCTTATCTAGTTGTGTCCTCTAGAGGCCACCTTTGACGATGATGACCTTCTCGATGAGGATCCTACTTCACCAGCACCCATTCCCACACTTCCCACTCAACAACCAAAAAATCCACCCTCACATCTCCGAGAGCCACCCCCAAGATTTGAAATTAACATGGTTCACATTGGAGAACTTTCCACACCACCACCCAAATGTTGTTGTGCCTAACTCACCTCATAGGTTTTTTTTCCTCTGGTAGGTTTTTTCCTGTCATGTCATTATACCACACACCCTACACCTTCTTCGTTTGCCAACTCCCCCCAGATCAACATGTTACATGTCACTACATGTGATCAGAAAGATAAGGGAAAAGAAAAGGCAACTGACCCACCAACCAATCCTATACCCAACATACCATCTGCACCCATACGTAAAATCACTATTCGTGGCCCCACATACCCCATTTCTAATGGCATCACACATCGTACCATGCTCAAACAATTACATCAATCTCCCCTCAAAATGTCTCTATATGACCTCATCTAAACCTTAGAATCCCATCATCAAGCTCTCATGGAGGTTCTTCAATCTATTGAGTTTTTACCCAATGACCCTACACTTGTGGCCTCCATGATCATACCCCATCATGTAGCCTCTCTCACCAAATTACCACCTTCATCTTAACCCCACCCTATTCACCAAGTAGCCTCCCTTAGCTTCTCAAAGGAATATATCACACCATACTAAAAAGATGACCCAGATCCAACCCTCTTCATCTCGATCCACATCAATGACATACAGGTACACCATGTGATGATTGATGGGGGCGCTAGCATTAATAGCATTTCATCCGATGCATTCACTCAAATGCACATACTTGACAATTGTGAGTATAAACATCTGGTCATGTTGCGTTTATTCAATGATGCTATCACCTCTACACTAGGCACTGTCATCCTCCACATTCGCGTGGGACCCCCACTATTCCAGAATTGTTTTATGTCTTTGAGGGGGAATTCCAATATAACCTGTTGCTTGGCAGACCCTCGATCCGTGTCATGGGTTGTGTTCCTTCCACTTTGCATCATTGTGTAAATTTTGAACATGAAGGACACACTTATACCATTCTAGTTGACCCCTCACCTTTCAAAACATGCAATATTCTTTACCTACCCAATGATGTGCTTATACCTATTAAGCCGACTACTTCTGCAACCGTTACTTCTTCACCTACACTTCTACTTACCAGTGCAACCACTGCTTCTACCGCACATACCTTCTCCATTCCTACCACTGCCATAACATCCATAGCTAAGCCATTAGCTTCCTAATCTGTTAACTCTACCTCAGCATCAACCTTCGACAATTTATCCATACCAGCTACCTACATACCAACCACTGATCCCTTGGAAGTTGTTTTTCAATGCCTCACTCTGGGGAGTACCGCTTATATAGTGTCAACAAATTCCTTACTCAATAAGAGTATGGAAGAATTCACCAACACCCTCACTATGATTGCTACATTAGAGAACACCTCCTCTATGGTCCTCCTTACTTTTATACTAGTCTCACCTATGGGGGACTTGATACTACCACCTCCACACCCGAACCACCACCACAAACCTGCCCATTTTCTGCCGACTTCTAATCACTTACCAATCATTGTTCAACCCACGCCTTCCTACACCGATGTGCGTGGAAGGGTTTTGGTTTTGGATTTTACAAGTAAGGCTGCCATACCATTATTCCATGTACCACCTACAAACATGATGACCGTAGTGGTATCGGCTTTCCTAAACCACCTACCAAACAGGCCTGCATTGAACTCATTAAGGACACTAGCTCTTCTACACCTTCTTCACCCGCTCCACCTTCATCACCACCTTCACCAATGGAGTTGATGGATCCTGAATCTATCCCTCCTAACTTTTTTTTTTCATAAAAACCATTTCCTTAGGGCCTCTGACTTATCAATACGAGGGCGAGGCCCCTTCCACTCTTCCTTTCCTGTATCCTGAAATGATCGATGACGATACACCTTCAATTAATGTTGTTTAATGTCAGGATGATGAATCCATACTCACCTACCTTGGTGCAGAAGACTCTTATATTCATCGATCGTTACCTTCTGAGATGTAAACCATGTTGAATGAATGGACTATTTAGATCAACATTCATACTCAGGACGACCCACACATCCTAAAGATCAGACAATCTTTATATGCTGCTAAACAGGAAGCTATCACTTATTTTCTCAAAGATCATAACCATGCTTTCACTTGGTCTTATGTAGACATGCCCGGTATTGACCCCACCATAGTGGTCCATAATATCATAACCGTTCCCGATGCCAAACCTATATAAAAAAGCTGAGGAAAATGCACCCTCACATTGCTCTTCTTGTCAAAGAATAACTTCAGTGCCTTCTTTTCGTTTCCTTAATCTTACCCATTTATTATCCTCATTAGATTTATAACAATGTCTCTATCACTAAAGCAACTGGGGGACTCCGTATTTGCATAGATTACTGTGACCTCAACCTAGCCTACCTGAAAGATGACTTTCCCTTACCTGGTATTGACTAGCTGGTTGACCTTACCACTGGCCACGAGATGCTATCACTCATGGATGGATTCTTGGGTTATAACCAAATCTTTCTTACCTTAGAGGATCAACAAAGAACCTCATTCATCACCCCTTGAGGGACCTTCTACTATCGAGTCATGCCTTTTGGGCTTAAAAATGCTGGTACCACATATCAGCGGGCTATGACTTACATCTTCCATGACATCATGCATCACATATTGGAAGATTACATGGATGATCTCTTGGCTAAATATAAACACCGATTTGACCACCTAACCATCCTCAAAACCATATTTGGCTGCCTCATTAAATATTACATCTGCCTTCAACCTAAGAAGTGCATCTTTGTGGTTCTCTCAGGAAATCTCTTGGGATTTATTATTTCCCTTTGTGGTATAGAAGTTGACCCTGCTAAAGTCAAGGCCATTCTCAAAATGCCTTCACCTACTAACCTTAGACAACTCCGTAGTCTACAAGGTAAGTTGCAGTCCATTCATCATTTCATTTCCCAATTATCTGATCGATGTCAACCATTTCATCATCTGCTCAAGAAGGATGTATCCTTTAAATGGGATGATTACTGTCATAAAGCTTTTGAGACCTTAAAACAATACCTTCTCCAACCACCCATACTCATTCCAACTAAATATGATCAACCTTTCTACCTATACATATAAGCTATCGATCATTCTTTGGGAGCCATGCTTGCTCATCGTGATGAACAACATAGGGAGTAGGTGGTTTAGTACATAAGCCGTACTCTTTTAGACTATGAAACTTGATACACCCATCCTGAATTTTTTTTATTAGCCTTATTTTTTGTTGCCACCAAACTCCGTCATTATCTACTCAACCACAAAACCTATGTTGTGACCAACACCAACCCCTTACACTTCATGTACACTAAACCTTATCAAAATCTATGTGCTACACGATGGCTTATGCTTTTAGCTGATCTTGATCTTGAATTCATTCATCAAAAGTCCATCAAGGGCCAAACAATCGCCAAATAATTGGATGACGTACCTATTTCTGGGGATTGTTACTTTCTCCTAAGCATACAAGTGTTGATATGTGATTTCTTGTAAAAGGATGTGTTCCTCGATTCAGAAATCATGCTTGATATGTACTGAATTTCTTGCAGATTGCAGATCTTGACTGAGTCAAAATATGAATAGACTCTTTTATTTATTTCATTTTGTGTCTGAATATTAATCTGATCACGGAATGAATTATAGAGATATTCATCTATAATATCTAGACTTGGATCAGTGGAATTGATCCAAGTAATGCTTTAAATCTGTTTGTGATAAATTAGATCACAGACCTTGAACAGGTTGCAAGGTATGGAAGCATTGATTAAGCTGGTCAGGAGTATGACTCAGGCTGATCTTGAGAAATGAATTGGTTCCCGATATGGAGGTATATCTGGAAGGTCTCGGTCGTGGACCCAGTAATAATTCTGTCATGTATATTTCTGTAGCCTAACGGCTGTAGAGTAAACCCTGTTCGGAGATGCATGATTTTAGGTCTTTTCCTTGGCATATAAAATGTTATACCTAACAGGAATTATTAATGGTTAGTAACCTTAAACTAAAACCTAACCTAGGGGTTAGATTACTGTTAATCTAACCTAGACCTAGGCTATGTGTTAATATCCTAAGTTAGTATCTATGTGTAAATTGGTTAGTATGGGTATGACCCTAAATTCTAACCTAAGATACTAACCTAACTAATGAGGAGATTATGGAAAAGGGGCCTATGGAAGGGGGTGCGAACCATGGGCGGCGTTTTCTATGGCAATTAATGCTGGGGATAAGGATGAGGGACAGGTCATGGCGGAGGTTTAGGCGACGGCTAACCTGTGCAGACGTGGCAGGTCGCTAAGTTTGGAAATGAGCATGAGTTGTAGTTGGACTGTCGCCAATTCTGGCGGTCGGTGGAAGTTGAGTTTAAGCGGGAAAGTTGGTTTAATGACATTCAATGTTCTAGGGAGACGAGCTCGGAACTCGCGAGAAGGCATGCAAACGGGAAGTTGAAGGTTTGTTTGGTTTGTCGCGATTTTCGGTCTTCTCTCTCTCTCTCTGCTTGTTTACTGGTTCTTCGCACCAGTTCTCCTTGAGTTGCATGGCAAGAATGAATTTCTCTGGCTCTTTTCTCTGTCTTGGAAGATATATATGTGATGGAGACAGCGAAATTTTGTTGGTCGCTTTATCGAGGAAAAGAAAAGGAAGTTTGAGCTCTTCCTGTGGTCTGCTTCGGAAATTTTATCAAAATACAGGCATGTTAGGCCCTAACCTTTAAATATCTTGCTGTCTTTCAAGTGCTTTCATTAGAACAACTCTGTTCAAATGTTTTGTGAAAATTAGATGAATTTTCTATGGAGATCTTGTTTGATTTTTGGCACTGTATCTCTTCTGGTTCGATTTTTCAATTTCCTCTTGATGGGTGTTTATTGAAATCGAATTTCGGCTCTATTTGCTTTGAGTATTCATTCTGGCTTATACATGCGAGGTATTTAATTATAAAAGTTTGAGTGTTCGGCCTGTTTGGCGTGAGCCCTTAGAATATACCTGTGTGTAGTATAAGACCACTGTATGTTTTTGATTAGTGGTCGCTGTTTCTTGTTATGGAAACTGTATGGAATGATTCTGATGAATACTGTAAGATTGATCAGTATTATTGCTTCTTTGGGAACTCTGTCGTGGGATTTGTTGACAGCGACTAATGATACTTTCGGGTTTCATTTGTTTTCAAATTTTTGGCTTGGAACAGGCAACTGTTGTGTTACCGTAGTCTTTACGACCCAGCGGAAGTGTTTTCCTTGTTATTGTGGAAACGGGATTATTGTTGACTGTGTATAATATTGTTACATCTATACTTTATTATAACGACACAGTGGAGTCCTTGATTGAATTATATATAGCTATCTACTGTTGTGGATGTAGATTCATCCTTGTGTTTTGTTATTTGATTTCGTGGAAGCCTTATAGAGAAAGGAACAGGCCTTCTGACCACGGTTATTTGCAATAAATAATGAGTATAGATTTCCTGGGTATGTATTGCATTTCTTTGTGAAAGCTGTTTGAAAGTTTCGAGGCGGCTCAGTTGATTTCCTTGCTTGAAATGGGTATTCGATTTGCTTCACTTGTTTCATTCTGAATGTTTGCCATGAATGGCATAGATGGATTTATCAACCAATTTCATAGTACGTTGCTGTAGGGTTCAGTGGTTATGAGTACAAAACCATTAACAGTTTACAGTGTGAATATATAGATTTATACTGTTGTGAATTGGACGACTATGAGGAGTCGATTGAATGATTCTTTTTATTTTTGAGCCGAGTAAAGTTAAGTTGTTGGTATTTTATGTGCCGGCGACTTAATGGAATAACATGTTTTTCGATCTTGTTATTGCGATTGGAATTCCTTCGTGTTTTAGGGATTTTGAGGTACAGATTCTTAGGTGGACATGTACGTCTTCAACCTGTACAAATTTGTGTAAAAAGGTTGGCAGAGTTCAGTCGGGTTCTTGGTTTGAAATCAGAGATTAATCTGTTCGTCTGATTCTTATTATGCTTCGTTGATGAACAACAGTATGAATTCATATGCATTTGCTTGAATTGTTACCTCCGTTTGAATCAATTAGAATTCTGGAAAGGTAGCTGGTACTTCTGTCTCTTTCTGAACTTGACTTTGGACATTGTCTTTGTCACTGTTGAGATCCTTGAGTATGGATGACTGTTTCGTGTTCCGACCTTGTTTGGGTAAGTCGCGAATATCACACTAAGACTTGCATGCGCCAAGGTAAGGATCGATTGGTTGTATTCATTTCTTTTACTTCAGTCCGATTTTGACTGAGCAAGAATAAGTATGCTATGTTCCTTTCCATTTATTCAGTCCGATTTGACTGAGCATGATTTGGAAATACTGTGTGGTCAACATAGCATAGTTCCTTGGAAACCTTAAATTGCTTGATGCAATAAGGTTGTTGTTTTCAGCGATACGCTTGTAGTTTCTTGTTTTCAACTTGTGTCAAAGCCTTACTGTGTAAAAGGAACTAGCATTGGGCTTAGGGTTGATACATGAATTGTTGATGTGTTAGTTGCTGTACAGGAGTTTTGCTGTGTTTCTATTTCTTGATTTAGAACAGCGATCTTGCTTGTGGCTTGTTTAACCTGTTCATTTATATGCTGGTTGAATGTTTTTATATCTAAGGACGGTACAGTGATGAACTTATGTGAAAGGAAGTATGAATGGATAGGTTCTTTCTCTTCCTTTATTTAATACTTGTTGATATTTATCTAACAGTGGGAAATTGTTTTGTAACATATTGGTGGAATTCCGAATTGTTATGTTGTTCCCTTTTGGAAGAATGAAACGATCTGACCAATGTTGTGATTTTGGATTCAATGATTGTTGTGTACATTCGTTCCTTGATTCTTTTAATATTTGATGAAATATTAGAAAGTGAATAAGACTATTTGTAACAATGATAGAGTTACATATTTGTAATCATTCTGTATTACAAGGACATAGTCTGAATATGTTTACTTATTTGGATATTTGATCTCATTTAAACAGGGTGTTTAATGAAAACAATTGATGGATTGCAATTGTTTTAAAAGTTAGTGCTTATCATGCTCAGTTCATTGAACTGACTCATGTTGACTATTTTTGCAGATGGTTGCCGTAAGAGGTAAAAGCAATGCAGATCTGACAGGCTGATCAGATTGTTTATTTGATTTATAATAAATTGCATCTTGATTTTATAGATGGACTATATGAGAAAAGATGTTTCTTTTCCGTTAAGCATTGTATCAAGTATGCTGTTGCATAAAATGTAATTGTATAGTTTTGAAAGGAATGGAAATAAGTGTTTGATACACATATGTTGTATTCTATTTCTGAAAGTTGACCTTCTTCGGTTTATGTAACGAAGGGGCATTGTTATCATTGTATAATATGGATGCTTTTGTGATTGACAATGGAAGCTTGCAAGAAAATGAGATTGAATTCTTATGAGTATTTAGAAGTTCTAATCTGTTCTAGCGAAAGCAATATTGGAATTAAATATTTGTCTTTCTAGAAGATAGGTTAAAAGTGAGCCTAAAAGTGAACGATAAACAAACTGGATTAAATTACTAATCCCTAGTCCTAAGTATGACAGGGCAATATTAAATTGGATTCTTAATCATTTATATCTTTATACTAAAAAGTATGATATAAATTCAGTTAAGAGAACTGATATGCAAACAAATGGAGTTCAGAAGGCAATCTCAAGCAAAGGTTATGAGATATTGTCCGATTCTGTTGCTTTAGAAACAAGTGTATTCTAATGACTCCTTGATGAGAACTGACCGTAATACCTCTACCATGTAATGGGTTTTTATAGAGGAGGGTCGTCTTAAGACGAAGAATCCAGGGATTTGGAAAGGCTAACCTTAGGGAAAAGTCTTTAAAAGTAATTTAAACCCTAGTGCGTAACGCTGGATACTGAGTAGATCTTTTCGAGGCGGATTTAAAGGTTGACGACATAAGTCAACTGCAGAGTTGTACCTCCGAGAAGATTAGGATCTTCTCGAAGTTACAATAATGCAGATGACTTATGGCGACACCCTTTGCATTGATCGCTAAGATTTACACTTGATTTCGCACGAGTTACCCTGGGACCGATTAAGAACGTGGTCATGATATAAGGCTGCCTAGGAGATTTGGGGTATCATGACACACTGGTTGAACTGCAAGGTTGAACCAGTATGTCATCATATCCCTAATCCTCGTGGGCATCCATATAGCATTATCACCTTGTTAATCTGCCTCCGAGTGATTCAGTTGTGAAAGGAAGGACTGACAGTAGTCAGTATAAGACATTCTATATAACATATGAATGGGGTGAAGGACGTATTCCAGATTGACGAGTATGCCGTTAAGGAATACGAGACATGAACAGTATGTTTCAAATCTTTGGCCAAAGTATCGCAAGCTGCTGATTGCGTTGTCCTAATTCACCTAGTCTAAGGGATGAGATGCCGATGAATAATGGTAACAATTATTCAGTTAGATTCCTTGGACAGAGCATTCTGAATCCCAGATTAGGGAAGAGAACCGCAAGAGTAATGTGTTAAATGAAAACACCGACTCTTATTACTCATGAATAGATCGGTAGATTACCGAGTCATGGAATGAATAGATCGGAGGTACTCCGAGTCATTACAGCTGCATATGGTTGTCTGTTATATAAATGGTTATTTGAATTGTGAGTTCTAAATTATGTATTTAGAACCAGTATGCAATTATCAAAAAAAAAAAAAAAAAATTGACTTGTTCTATTGTCTAAAATGAGGATGTTACATCTTGGTATCAGAGCTGAAGGTTGCAGCTCTTGGACCTATTGAGTCCATAATCTGATAAAAACCTGAATTTTTCTTGTAACAGAAAATGGTTAGAACAAGGGGGAACGTTGCGAGTAATGCTCCACCTGAAGGAGGAGCGGCAACAACCCAGAAACTTGATGAGATCCTTGCTGCCCTGTTGGACACAAGAGATCGCTTAGCTGTGCTTGAACAGCAGGTGACGGGAAATGAGGAGGATGAAGAGGCTGATAATAATAATCAGCAACCTCCTGAGGACAACCCCGAAATGGGTGTTGATGTTAATGCTGGAAATGCACCTGTCCAACCAGAAAACAAAAAGGCCAGATTGGCAGCAGAACTCACTAATGATATAAAAAGGATAAGTCCACCTAAGTATGATGGCACCACATTAGGAGATGGAGCTGAGAACTGGCTCAGCGAAATGGAGAAGTACTTTGCTATAAGGAACTTCTCGGAGGAAACCAAAGCTATTTGGGGAGCCTATCAGCTTTCTCACGAAGCGTCTTCGTGGTGGGATAGCCGAAAAGCTGAGCTAAACATTGATGAGACCAACATTACTTGGGATCAATTTAAAGGCTATTTTAGGCAACGGTGGCTGCCACAACTTTTCTATGATCAGAAAATGACAGAATTCCAGAACTTAGTTCAAGGGAAGCTAACGGTAACTGAATTCTGGGAGCGGTTTACAAAACTCCTCAAGTATGTACCGCAGTATCAAACTGACGAAAAGTTCAGGATACGAAAATTCATCATGGGATTGAATCCTGTGATAGGGGGAGAGGTCGATGTTCACAGTCCAACCACTATGGAAGGAGTTGTTGAAAAGGCCATAAGGCAAGAACAGAAATTAAAGGCTATTTCTGCTCATAAGGAGGAAGTGCGGAAGAAGACTGCAAACCCTTCTTCAACCTCTCTAGCACCCAGAAAAGGACCGTGGAAAAAGTTTGGAAACAAGGGTAAGTTTCCAGGAGATAACAATAAGAAAGCAGCAGTAAATAAGCCTGCTGGAAATATAAGGGATAATTTTGTTAAAAAT
This sequence comes from Taxus chinensis, assembly GCA_019776745.2. NCBI lineage: Eukaryota > Viridiplantae > Streptophyta > Pinopsida > Cupressales > Taxaceae > Taxus > Taxus chinensis. The sequence continues at coordinate 660,133,688 of CM034147.1, read as the reverse complement.
TATAATAATGGACAGAAGTCCTATGGAGGACAGCGTGACAATTACAAGGCTGGAGGTAATGCTGAGCCTAAGAAGGGACCTGTAGGAGGCTGCTACACTTGTGGTAAAGATCATTACGCAAATCAATGTCCTTTAAAGAAGGATGATCGTAATCAGCAGCATAAGATACATGCTGCAGTAGCAGACAAGCAAGCTGAAAAGCAAGCAACACCTATAGAAGTTCCGGGTAAGTTATTCGGCATACCTGTCACTATTCTTTTTGATACAGGAGCTACTGAATGTTTTATTTCTAATAAACTTGCTTCTAAACTTAAAAGAAAAGCTGGGAAAATGGATAAATCTTGGACTGTAGAGTATGGTAATAATTCTGTTCATACAGTGAGTATGTGTCTCTTTGGAGCAGTCCTTGATTTACCTAATTTCTCCACGGAAGTTGATCTCTATGTTGCACCTTTGGGATCGTATGACATTATTATTGGTGTCAATTGGTTAGCTGACCATAAAGCAAAGGTAGATTGCTATGAAAAGAACATAAAATGTTTAGATGATCAGCTGGAATCAGCAGAGATTCAAGGTGTGAAACGAGAAATTTCAGTTAGAAAACTGTCAGCTATGCAGCTTAAAAAGGCTAAGAATAAAGGATGTACTCTTTATGCAGTAAAGATATCTGAATCTTCAGAAGAAGATGGTGATTACATGAAGCAAATTCCACTGTTACAAAGTTTCAGGGATGTTTTTCCTGAGGAATTACCAGGGTTACCACCCAAGAGAGAATTTGATTTTACCATTGAAATCAAGCCTGGAACTGAACCTATTTCCAAGGCGCCTTATCGGATGACTACTACTGAGTTAGTCGAGCTTAAGGCACAATTGCAAGAGCTTTTGTCTAAAGGATTGATTAGACCAAGTGTTTCACCTTGGGGAGCACCTGTGATATTTGTGAAAAAGAAGGATGGAACACTAAGGCTGTGTATTGATTATCGGATGTTGAACAAAGCAACAGTCAAGAACCGATATCCACTTCCTAGGATCGATGATCTGTTTGATCAGATGCGTGGAGCAGCGGTTTATTCTAAGATAGACCTTCGATCTGGTTATCATCAGTTAAGGATTAAAGAGGAAGATATTCATAAAACAGCTTTCCGAACAAGGTACGGACATTATGAATTTACAGTTCTACCCTTTGGGTTAACTAATGCACCCGCAGCCTTTATGAATTTAATGAACAATATTTTTCAAGAATACCTGGACAAGTTTGTACTTGTATTCTTGGACGATATTCTCATTTATTCTAAAAGTGTTGAAGAGCACAATGAGCATCTGAAGATAGTTTTGGGAATTTTGAGAAAGAGAAAGTTGTATGGTAAGTTATCCAAATGTTCTTTCTTTGATTCAGAAGTTCACTATTTGGGTCATGTCATAAGTAAAGAAGGAATCGCTGTAGATCCTTCAAAAATAGTGGCAATAACTGAGTGGCCTGCACCAAAGAATGTGCACGAAGTAAGAAGCTTCATGGGTCTTGCAGGTTACTATAGAAAATTTGTAAAGGATTTTTCTAAGGTAGCTGCACCAATAACTTCATTGCAGAAGAAGGATAAGAAATTCATGTGGAATGACAAGTGCGAAGCGGCTTTCAAAAGTCTGAAAGACCAATTGACTTCTGCACCTATATTGGCTGTACCAGACCCTAATGGGAATTTTACTGTTGTAACGGATGCTTCTGGGGAAGGCCTTGGAGGTGTTTTGTTACAAAATGATCAGGTCATAGCTTATGAAAGTAGAAAACTTAAGTTACATGAGCTGAATTATGCCCCTCATGATTTGGAACTTGCTGCCATTATTCATGCGCTTCAAGTCTGGAGACACTATTTACTTGGAAAACCTTTTGAGTTGAAAACTGATCACTTGGGACTGAAATATATTTTTACTCAGCCCAATCTGAATGCCAGACAAAGAAGGTGGTTAGAATTTTTATCACAATATGACTTTGATATTAGCTATATCAAAGGGAAGGAGAATAGAGTAGCTGATGCTCTAAGTCGTAGGAGGCACATTTCTGCTCTTATAACATTGAGAACTCAGTTTAAAGACGAGGTAAAAAGTGCCTCAGAATCAGATGCATACTTCCAGCAAGTAAAAGCAGCGCTTGCTGCAGAACCTAAGGATAAAAGGTATGAAGGTTTTCATTTTGATAATGAAGGAATCTTGCGTTATGAAAATAGGGTATATGTACCTGTGCTGAATGATTTGAGAAAGAAGTTGTTAGTTGAATTTCATAATTCACCTTTCTCTGGACACCCAGGTATCACAAAAATGCTAGCTGATTTGAAACAGCAATACTTCTGGAAAGGTATGAAAAAGGATGTGATAAATTTTGTGACTCATTGCCTGGAATGTCAGCGGGTGAAGGCAGAGCATATGCACCCTGCTGGACTGTTATATCCTCATAGCATACCGCAGTACAAATGGCAAGTAATAACCATGGATTTTGTACAAGGACTACCTATGTCCAGGAATAAGCATGATGTTATCCTGGTAGTTGTAGACAAACTGACTAAGGTAGCTCATTTCATCGCTGGAAATCTAAAGGATGATTCACCAGTGCTGGCCAAGAGGTTCGTACACGAAATTTTCAGATTGCATGGTGTGCCAGAATTGATTATATCTGACAGGGATCCTAGAATGACGTCAAGGTTTTGGCAAACGCTTAACGCAGCCCTAGGAACAAAACTGAACTTCAGTTCTGCATATCATCCAGAAACGGATGGACAAACTGAGAGGGTAAATCAAGTGTTGGAGGACATGTTGCGAATGTATTGCATGGATCAACAGTATAAATGGGAAGAATATCTTCCATTAGTTGAGTTCGCATATAACAACACTTATCACTCATCTCTAAAGATGGCACCATTTGAAGCACTTTATGGAAGAAAGTGCAGAACCCCTGTAAGTTGGGACAGTGTTGAGGATAGAGTGGTAATTGGACCAGAGATTCTCACAGAAATGGAACAGCAAGTTAAGCTGATTCGTGAACGATTAAAGGAAGCAGCGGATAGACAGAAGAGCTATGCTGACCTTAAGCGGGTTGATAGAAAGTTTGAGCTTGGTGATAAGGTTTTCCTGCGTGTTAAACCCAGAAAGAGTTCTATAACTTTTGGCAAGGCTGCCAAGTTGTCACCACGATTTGTGGGACCTTTCGAAATTGTCGAAATAATCAATCCTGTAGCGTATCGTTTAGCATTGCCACCTGCTTTATCTCGCATGCATGATGTTTTCCATATTTCTTTGCTTAAGAAGTACGTTTCAGATCTGTCACATGTTTTAAATTGGAATTCCTTGCAGGTCCAAGACCCAGGAATAATCGTGGTTAAACCCACACGAGTACTGGAAACTCGCCAATTGCACTTGAGAAATCGTGATATTCAGCAATGTAAGGTCCAGTGGGACCAGTTTAACGAAGAAAGTGCAACTTGGGAAAACCTGGAAGAGATGAAAATTGCTTTTCCTTCTCTTTTTGCAACAGAATGAAAACTGTTGACAAAGATATACTTTTATGAACTGATTGTTTTAAGTATTTATGAAAGCCAGATTAAGGCAGACTTTATTCAGGTTGAATAAATGTGTTGTGACATTGATTTCTGAAACTATTTAATATGGAAGTAGTCACATTGTTTGTGTACTAATAAATTGATTGACCTGAAGGTTAATTTAATATGAAATTCATCGGGACGATGAATCTTTTTAGGAGGGAAGCATGTAACACCCTGAACTGTTGTTACTTTCTCCTAAGCATACAAGTGTTGATATGTGATTTCTTGTAAAAGGATGTGTTCCTCGATTCAGAAATCATGCTTGATATGTACTGAATTTCTTGCAGATTGCAGATCTTGACTGAGTCAAAATATGAATAGACTCTTTTATTTATTTCATTTTGTGTCTGAATATTAATCTGATCACGGAATGAATTATAGAGATATTCATCTATAATATCTAGACTTGGATCAGTGGAATTGATCCAAGTAATGCTTTAAATCTGTTTGTGATAAATTAGATCACAGACCTTGAACAGGTTGCAAGGTATGGAAGCATTGATTAAGCTGGTCAGGAGTATGACTCAGGCTGATCTTGAGAAATGAATTGGTTCCCGATATGGAGGTATATCTGGAAGGTCTCGGTCGTGGACCCAGTAATAATTCTGTCATGTATATTTCTGTAGCCTAACGGCTGTAGAGTAAACCCTGTTCGGAGATGCATGATTTTAGGTCTTTTCCTTGGCATATAAAATGTTATACCTAACAGGAATTATTAATGGTTAGTAACCTTAAACTAAAACCTAACCTAGGGGTTAGATTACTGTTAATCTAACCTAGACCTAGGCTATGTGTTAATATCCTAAGTTAGTATCTATGTGTAAATTGGTTAGTATGGGTATGACCCTAAATTCTAACCTAAGATACTAACCTAACTAATGAGGAGATTATGGAAAAGGGGCCTATGGAAGGGGGTGCGAACCATGGGCGGCATTTTCTATGGCAATTAATGCTGGGGATAAGGATGAGGGACAGGTCATGGCGGAGGTTTAGGCGACGGCTAACCTGTGCAGACGTGGCAGGTCGCTAAGTTTGGAAATGAGCATGAGTTGTAGTTGGACTGTCGCCAATTCTGGCGGTCGGTGGAAGTTGAGTTTAAGCGGGAAAGTTGGTTTAATGACATTCAATGTTCTAGGGAGACGAGCTCGGAACTCGCGAGAAGGCATGCAAACGGGAAGTTGAAGGTTTGTTTGGTTTGTCGCGATTTTCGGTCTTCTCTCTCTCTCTGCTTGTTTACTGGTTCTTCGCACCAGTTCTCCTTGAGTTGCATGGCAAGAATGAATTTCTCTGGCTCTTTTCTCTGTCTTGGAAGATATATATGTGATGGAGACAGCGAAATTTTGTTGGTCGCTTTATCGAGGAAAAGAAAAGGAAGTTTGAGCTCTTCCTGTGGTCTGCTTCGGAAATTTTATCAAAATACAGGCATGTTAGGCCCTAACCTTTAAATATCTTGCTGTCTTTCAAGTGCTTTCATTAGAACAACTCTGTTCAAATGTTTTGTGAAAATTAGATGAATTTTCTATGGAGATCTTGTTTGATTTTTGGCACTGTATCTCTTCTGGTTCGATTTTTCAATTTCCTCTTGATGGGTGTTTATTGAAATCGAATTTCGGCTCTATTTGCTTTGAGTATTCATTCTGGCTTATACATGCGAGGTATTTAATTATAAAAGTTTGAGTGTTCGGCCTGTTTGGTGTGAGCCCTTAGAATATACCTGTGTGTAGTATAAGACCACTGTATGTTTTTGATTAGTGGTCGCTGTTTCTTGTTATGGAAACTGTATGGAATGATTCTGATGAATACTGTAAGATTGATCAGTATTATTGCTTCTTTGGGAACTCTGTCGTGGGATTTGTTGACAGCGACTAATGATACTTTCGGGTTTCATTTGTTTTCAAATTTTTGGCTTGGAACAGGCAACTGTTGTGTTACCGTAGTCTTTACGACCCAGCGGAAGTGTTTTCCTTGTTATTGTGGAAACGGGATTATTGTTGACTGTGTATAATATTGTTACATCTATACTTTATTATAACGACACAGTGGAGTCCTTGATTGAATTATATATAGCTATCTACTGTTGTGGATGTAGATTCATCCTTGTGTTTTGTTATTTGATTTCGTGGAAGCCTTATAGAGAAAGGAACAGGCCTTCTGACCACGGTTATTTGCAATAAATAATGAGTATAGATTTCCTGGGTATGTATTGCATTTCTTTGTGAAAGCTGTTTGAAAGTTTCAAGGCGGCTCAGTTGATTTCCTTGCTTGAAATGGGTATTCGATTTGCTTCACTTGTTTCATTCTGAATGTTTGCCATGAATGGCATAGATGGATTTATCAACCAATTTCATAGTACGTTGCTGTAGGGTTCAGTGGTTATGAGTACAAAACCATTAACAGTTTACAGTGTGAATATATAGATTTATACTGTGTGAATTGGACGACTATGAGGAGTCGATTGAATGATTCATTTTTGAGCCGAGTAAAGTTAAGTTGTTGGTATTTTATGTGCCGGCGACTTAATGGAATAACATGTTTTTCGATCTTGTTATTGCGATTGGAATTCCTTCGTGTTTTAGGGATTTTGAGGTACAGATTCTTAGGTGGACATGTACGTCTTCAACCTGTACAAATTTGTGTAAAAAGGTTGGCAGAGTTCAGTCGGGTTCTTGGTTTGAAATCAGAGATTAATCTGTTCGTCTGATTCTTATTATGCTTCGTTGATGAACAACAGTATGAATTCATATGCATTTGCTTGAATTGTTACCTCCGTTTGAATCAATTAGAATTCTGGAAAGGTAGCTGGTACTTCTGTCTCTTTCTGAACTTGACTTTGGACATTGTCTTTGTCACTGTTGAGATCCTTGAGTATGGATGACTGTTTCGTGTTCCGACCTTGTTTGGGTAAGTCGCGAATATCACACTAAGACTTGCATGCGCCAAGGTAAGGATCGATTGGTTGTATTCATTTCTTTTACTTCAGTCTGATTTTGACTGAGCAAGAATAAGTATGCTATGTTCCTTTCCATTTATTCAGTCCGATTTGACTGAGCATGATTTGGAAATACTGTGTGGTCAACATAGCATAGTTCCTTGGAAACCTTAAATTGCTTGATGCAATAAGGTTGTTGTTTTCAGCGATACGCTTGTAGTTTCTTGTTTTCAACTTGTGTCAAAGCCTTACTGTGTAAAAGGAACTAGCATTGGGCTTAGGGTTGATACATGAATTGTTGATGTGTTAGTTGCTGTACAGGAGTTTTGCTGTGTTTCTATTTCTTGATTTAGAACAGCGATCTTGCTTGTGGCTTGTTTAACCTGTTCATTTATATGCTGGTTGAATGTTTTTATATCTAAGGACGGTACAGTGATGAACTTATGTGAAAGGAAGTATGAATGGATAGGTTCTTTCTCTTCCTTTATTTAATACTTGTTGATATTTATCTAACAGTGGGAAATTGTTTTGTAACATATTGGTGGAATTCCGAATTGTTATGTTGTTCCCTTTTGGAAGAATGAAACGATCTGACCAATGTTGTGATTTTGGATTCAATGATTGTTGTGTACATTCGTTCCTTGATTCTTTTAATATTTGATGAAATATTAGAAAGTGAATAAGACTATTTGTAACAATGATAGAGTTACATATTTGTAATCATTCTGTATTACAAGGACATAGTCTGAATATGTTTACTTATTTGGATATTTGATCTCATTTAAACAGGGTGTTTAATGAAAACAATTGATGGATTGCAATTGTTTTAAAAGTTAGTGCTTATCATGCTCAGTTCATTGAACTGACTCATGTTGACTATTTTTGCAGATGGTTGCCGTAAGAGGTAAAAGCAATGCAGATCTGACAGGCTGATCAGATTGTTTATTTGATTTATAATAAATTGCATCTTGATTTTATAGATGGACTATATGAGAAAAGATGTTTCTTTTCCGTTAAGCATTGTATCAAGTATGCTGTTGCATAAAATGTAATTGTATAGTTTTGAAAGGAATGGAAATAAGTGTTTGATACACATATGTTGTATTCTATTTCTGAAAGTTGACCTTCTTCGGTTTATGTAACGAAGGGGCATTGTTATCATTGTATAATATGGATGCTTTTGTGATTGACAATGGAAGCTTGCAAGAAAATGAGATTGAATTCTTATGAGTATTTAGAAGTTCTAATCTGTTCTAGCGAAAGCAATATTGGAATTAAATATTTGTCTTTCTAGAAGATAGGTTAAAAGTGAGCCTAAAAGTGAACGATAAACAAACTGGATTAAATTACTAATCCCTAGTCCTAAGTATGACAGGGCAATATTAAATTGGATTCTTAATCATTTATATCTTTATACTAAAAAGTATGATATAAATTCAGTTAAGAGAACTGATATGCAAACAAATGGAGTTCAGAAGGCAATCTCAAGCAAAGGTTATGAGATATTGTCCGATTCTGTTGCTTTAGAAACAAGTGTATTCTAATGACTCCTTGATGAGAACTGACCGTAATACCTCTACCATGTAATGGGTTTTTATAGAGGAGGGTCGTCTTAAGACGAAGAATCCAGGGATTTGGAAAGGCTAACCTTAGGGAAAAGTCTTTAAAAGTAATTTAAACCCTAGTGCGTAACGCTGGATACTGAGTAGATCTTTTCGAGGCGGATTTAAAGGTTGACGACATAAGTCAACTGCAGAGTTGTACCTCCGAGAAGATTAGGATCTTCTCGAAGTTACAATAATGCAGATGACTTATGGCGACACCCTTTGCATTGATCGCTAAGATTTACACTTGATTTCGCACGAGTTACCCTGGGACCGATTAAGAACGTGGTCATGATATAAGGCTGCCTAGGAGATTTGGGGTATCATGACACACTGGTTGAACTGCAAGGTTGAACCAGTATGTCATCATATCCCTAATCCTCGTGGGCATCCATATAGCATTATCACCTTGTTAATCTGCCTCCGAGTGATTCAGTTGTGAAAGGAAGGACTGACAGTAGTCAGTATAAGACATTCTATATAACATATGAATGGGGTGAAGGACGTATTCCAGATTGACGAGTATGCCGTTAAGGAATACGAGACATGAACAGTATGTTTCAAATCTTTGGCCAAAGTATCGCAAGCTGCTGATTGCGTTGTCCTAATTCACCTAGTCTAAGGGATGAGATGCCGATGAATAATGGTAACAATTATTCAGTTAGATTCCTTGGACAGAGCATTCTGAATCCCAGATTAGGGAAGAGAACCGCAAGAGTAATGTGTTAAATGAAAACACCGACTCTTATTACTCATGAATAGATCGGTAGATTACCGAGTCATGGAATGAATAGATCGGAGGTACTCCGAGTCATTACAGCTGCATATGGTTGTCTGTTATATAAATGGTTATTTGAATTGTGAGTTCTAAATTATGTATTTAGAACCAGTATGCAATTATCAAAAAAAAAAATAAAAAATTGACTTGTTCTATTGTCTAAAATGAGGATGTTACAAAGTGTCAGCGTGGGGGTGGGGCTGGTATTATCCTCATTCCTCTTGATGGTTAACCCATGCCTTTTTCTTTCAAATTATATTTTTAATGTACCAACAATATTACTGAATAAGAAGCACTCGTACTAGGTCTCCAAATTGCCTTGCCCTAGATGTTAAATCAATCAACATCTTTGGTGATTCTCAATTGGTCATAAACCAAGTCAATGGTATGTACCAATGTCGTAAAGAGATACTTCAAAAGTATAAACATCATGTAGACATACTTTTGACCACCTTTGATCGTTACACCCTTCAAACCATCCCATGTTTAACCAAAAAATTTGTAGATACCATGGCTTGATTAGCTTCCCAAATACCTGCTTCACCTATTGATTCTATAATCTTTGTCACCGTATAATGAATCAAATCATCGTATTATTTACCTCATGATGTTTACTTGATAGGAACCGATACCCCTAACCCAAGTGACCTTTGGTATAAACAATACTTTGACTACCTTTCTCTCTCCATCTTACCTCCTGATCTTACCCATAATGGACAACACGCCTTCCTTAAAAATGTCTCTTATTACATCATTCTGGGGGGCCTCCTCTATAAGTGTGGCTTTGATGGTATTCTCTTAAATTACCTCAAAATTTTTGAAATTCCTTATACCATTAAGGAGGTTCATGATGGCATATGTGGAGGTCACTTCAATGGTCTTGTTGTTGCTAAGCATATTCTTCACCTGGGCTATTACTGGCCAACCCTTAACCATGATTGTTGCAACTACGTCAAACATTTTATAAAATGCCAACAAAATTCCAATCTTCATCATACACCCAATCATGCCTTATAAGTCACTCATGAACTTTGGCCCTTCTCTCGATGGGGTTTGGATCTTGTCGGAGAGATCAATCCTCATTCGTCCCAATGTCATCAATGGATCATCAGTACTACCGAATATTATACAAAATGGGTGGAAGCCATATAACTCATTTCCATGAAAGTGGAGAAAATATGTGAGTTCATCAACCACCACATTATTTTTCGCTTTGGTGTTCCTCATCACCTCATCACCTCATCACTGATAATGGAAAAAAATTCAAAAATAAAACATTGCAGAAACTTTGCGACTCCTTCGGCATTTAGCTTAGTTTCTCGTCACCTTATTACCCATAAACAAATGGCCAAGTTGAATTCACTAACAAAACCTTAAACAAAATTCTTATGAAAGTTGTTGAGGATACTGGGAAGGATTGACATACGCACATTCCTTTTTCCCTATGGGAATACCGCACTAGTATTTGCACTTCCATTGCAGCCACACCCTTTTCTCTGGTCTATGGTACAGAGGAAGTTCTGCCTCTCAAAGTCCAGGTCCCCTCACTTTGTATTTTTCTCCATAACAAGCTCAATGACAATGACTTTCATCAGGACCATTTAGCACAACTAGAGTTATTAGACTAACGTTGTCTTAATGCTCTAGATCACCTTCAAGTTTACCAAAAATGTATTAAACGTGCCTAAAAAAAACGTGTCCATGAATGAACCTTCCAAATCGGTGACCTTGTCCTTAAAGAAAATCAACACGTAACCAATGTAGAAAAAGGAAATGGGTCAAATTTTCTCCTAATTAGCTTGGACCATACATCATAACACATACCTATAGATCAAGAGCTTATTGTTTATCTTCACTCAATGGTAAACCCGAACCTGAGCCCCTTAACACCTTGCATCTTCGACCATTCTATTGTTGACTTGTCATCCTATCTCAACTTTTATCTCTTTCTATGCTCGTCCCTTGAATGTTATTCACTCCATACACCTCACCAATGATTAAACAAGAATCATGTGAGTACCTACCACTAGTTATCTTCTCTTGAATATGTGTACCACAGCGCTGCACATAACATGATTCTCATGAATACTTTTTGTCTACCTTTAGATGAGATCCCATGGTTGTTTCACCTTTCCTTTTAAACAAGAGTCTTAGTCTCCACCTTGGTCTTGTCCATGACTTCAAAGACCTCACATGGGACCAAAATCCTTGAGTCAAAATTCTAATAAAAAGATGAATCCCTTAAAAGGACATCTTCCTCTTGATAATTGCTGCTATAAATAGACTTCTCCCTTGAAGGAAAACTATGTATAACTTAAAAAAAATGAGATCAGCCAAAGCTTCCCGCATCGATCAGCTTCACGAAGACCTCAAGGAGTTGAATTTTTCCCATATAGACTTCCCACATCGATCAGTCTATCTCAACTATAAGTCAAAACACTCAACCTTTTTGTCATGGACTTGCCCATTGTGAGCTAGGTTCTCTTGCACGAAACACATGCTACATATACCATATGCAAATTACCCACTTTTCACCCTTCAAACCATGCCCACTCTCATTTCCTACTGCCTTAAGGAACTTATTGGAACTTAGACATTTGGTGATCATGTGACTACTTTTCACCATAGAAAATTCCATCATGTAATGTCTTTAGGGTCCTATATTCATCACCTTCACCAATGTATGATCTACTCGGTATGGTCCTACCCAATTAGGTGGCTTTATTTCCCCCTCTCATCTTTTAACCATCTTTTCTTACATTTTCATTACCTTATACAGGACTTGGTCCTCGACGCTTACTTTTGAGGTAATCTTATTCTTTCGCCACAATTGACCCCACCTACATCACTTTACCTATAATCCACCCACACCTACCAAACCTAAACCCACAACATGCCCAAAAACCTACCACTTCATTTTCATACCTCCTCATATTCTTCCTTAGCTTATGGGAGAACTACATCGGCCTTGGGTCCCTTTACACTGATATTATGTAGGTAGCACTCCAAGGGCATGGGGCTCTTAGAGGTTAGCTCAACCATCCTCTACCTTTAACAATTCATCTTCCATGTGCCTCACATTACATCACACCTAACTTCGTTTCCCTTTTATACCCAACATTGGAAATTAAACCACATACATAACAAGTTGTTTCATATTTTAAACATTATCATAGCATACATTTATTACGCCTACTATTTCTCTATCATCACTATGCATAGATTATACCACATCTCACATATGACCCCTAGTATCATTCATTGCAAAAAATAATGAATCACAACTTCACCACTTTCAACACAACCATGCCTAACAAACCTGACTCAATCCATGTCTATAACCTAACTCAACCATGCCTATAACCTGACTCAACCATGCCTAACAAACATGACTCAATCCATGCCTATAACCTCACTCAAGCATGCCTATAACCTGACTCGATCCATGCCTAAACTGACCTAACTCCACCATGTATAACTCACCTAATTTCCATCCATATCAAAACAAAAAATCCATATCTCATCTAACACAAGCCATAAATCAAAATCTCATAAGCACATCAAAAAATAAAAAATACTATGTATCTGATCATATAAATAAAATCTCAAATATACATGGCTATCTCATCATGTCCATCATCTCAAAAATGTCAGCATGTAGGCTGATATATAATACAAAATGTCATCGGCACGTAGGCCGGTCTCATATATAAAAAAATACTGAAATAATACAAAATCTCTTCAGCATGCAGGCAGGTATATCCTTGAAATATACAAATCACTCATACATCCTCACTGTCTTCGGTATGCAGGCCGGTATGTGATCAAAAATAAAACTATATTCGACACGTAGGCCGGTATATATATCTCAAAAAATAGCTATCATACATCAAAATCCAGGTGACTGCATATCAGGCATCTCACCGGATGTCCTCCATCTTTGTGTCACCTATACCCTCAGGCTCCTGTGTCCCTGTTGGTACATCACCTAGAGCTAGTCTCCGTGCACTGGTGGCTTCTCCCTGATTGGGCCACAAAGCTTGTTGACCTCCTGTGTTCTCCAAACTATGAGTGTGGGATCTCATCCTCTCGTTGGATGCCTGTTGTGCCCTGTACTCGAAATAGGATATGAAATCTATCCCGGCCACCATAAGCTAGTCCTGATAGTATCTCGCCTCACCTAGGGCATATCGTAACCTAGATACATGCATGGTCTACGGTGGTCCCATAGGTCTCAACCCCTATACCTACCCTGTCAAACCCTACCCTGTGCCTGCCTATGTATTGGGGCTTGCTCCCAGTTCCTGTGGTGGTGCCCCATACCCCTGTGCCTATATCTGGGCCTGTAGGGCCCCAATTTGTGCATGGGCTGTGGCTAATTGGCCCTGTAAACCTGTCACATGAGCCTGTCCATCAGCCATCTGGGCCTATAGACTGGCCACCTGTACATGTAGCTCTGCTACCTCTACCTCCAAACCCTCCAGCAGTGTTTGCAGTATACCCAACTAGGTAATCAACATAGCTACCTACCCCTGTAGGGTGTCTCTCTACACTGTAATGGTAGCTAGGTCTAGCTACCCCAGTCTGGGTGGTATGGCTCGTAACTGAGCCACCCACCACTACCTATACCTATCTGTACATCCGGTGTCATCTATCTGCTGATCCACTGGCTGCTCCTCCTCCCCTATGGGCACTGTTGGCAGTGGTAGAGATAAGGGCCTCTCCACGTCATCTCTTTGATATAGGTAACTGCCATTGGACTTTGTTTACCGGGATCATCTCATCCTCCCTGACACGGCGACCATGTATCCACCTATATAGCTAGAGCTCAACTAGCTCCTCATGCATATACCTATATGAGGGGAATCCCACATATGGCCTCCATATAATGTCCACTCTGGATAATCTCTCCAGTAACTGCCAAAAATGGGCCAGATCATGTGTCGGCCTATCCGATCTCTGCTCTCCTATCACTGACACCCATCTCCTATACCCCACCCATAAAAATCTATGTGGGAATGCATCTACTCAAGGCATCCCTATAGGCCGCACATAGACTATGTGCTCATAGGCCCAACAATGAAGTATAAATGTACAAGATAGGCTAAATCTGTGCAGCCACCCATATGCCCACAACTCCCTGTATAGTTGCACCAAGAATACTTGTGCCCAGCTAAAGCAAGTCTCATGCACCATCATGTCATGGAGTACCCCATCAGTGATCGGGGAAAGCATCCACCCTCTACATCTGGTAGTGCATAACAGCACACTACCTCCATCAATAGGACCACTAGCCTTGTCTCCTCTGGATGGGCTAGGTACATCTCTCCATAGCTCAAAATGGCACTATGAAATCTTAGATCAGCTACCCTGTCACCAAACACAATCATAATCAACTCCTCTGAGGCCTTAGAGGAGATAGAATACACCTGGGCACCCAATATGGGTAACCAAAGAATCCAAAACATGTCCTCCATGGTGTTAGTCATCTCACCTGTCAGTAGGTGGAACATGTTGGTCACGGAGTCCCATTTATCGATGAGCGCGACCATCAAGTTGGGTTGCCAAACAACATGTCTATAGTGGTGAACCCCACTCAAACCCACTACTTCCACATGCTGCAGCTCCAACGGGGTCACTGCACCATGCACTATCACCTGTAGTGGTGGAACCCTGTCCCGCATATGTAACTGCGCTCTCACCTGCATCCAATACAAACACAACATTAATTTACCTGTATTAATCCCTATTCACCAATTATCATTTTCCTACACCGTATTTTCACCCTACCCATCTCAACCACCTAGCCCACATCACTTTTGGACCATTGTTCCTACTAATCTGACTGGTATTGATTCATCCTCATCGACCCTGGTCACCCTTTAACTGGCACTGGTCACCTATTTGGTGACTGATACCGGTTCACCCTCACCGACCCCGGTCACCCTTTAACCGGCACTAGTCACCTATTTGGTGACTGATACCATTTCAACCTTACCGACCATGGTTACCCCTTAACTGGCATCGGTCACCTGTTTGGTGACCGATATGATTTCCACCTAACCAACACTGACCACACTTGATTGACACTGGTCATCATTGTGGAAAAACCCGCGACTTCACAAAACCCCCCTCTTCTAAAAACCTCCCCCTTGCCCCTTTTACCCCACCTCCAATGACCTAAACTACTCTTGGACCTCTACCCATCCCACCTATACTATTTACTACCCTCCTCATTCCTCCTTTTATCCAATATTCCCTCCATTCCCCAATTCCATTTTTACCCACCCACAAAACTGAAAAACCAAACAAAACCTAAACCAACACTACAATCATCCTCTAATCTATCAAATCAACAAAGAGTAGGGTGCTTACCTCATCACGTTTCTGCCATCTCGGTAGCACGTCTGGCCACTGTACCAGTGGCCCACCGGATCTCTCTTCGGCCTTTATCATCACTGAATAGCTACTCGAAACCTCTAACTAATCAAATCTCTCACCCTAATCCTATGGACGCACTACTCACCAATCAATCCCTCGTCAAATCACACTTCCAGCTCACTGTTCCGTTTCATTTAGACATTTTTCTTTCTTTTTGCTCTTTTTTGTCATTTTCTCACTTTACAGAATAACAAATGAATAAAAAAACATGCAGATTTTTTATTTTTATAACAAACCCAGATATATCGGCGTTGGTTACTGTTGACTGGCATCGATCATCTGCCCTAAATAACCGTCGTCGGTTTCCCTCTACTGACATCAGTTATCCATAACTGACATCGGTCACCATCAACTGGATTGCCCTACTTTATCACCTTTACCCTACCCATTTACCTCACCTTTCCTGACCTCATCATTTAATACCTCCCTTTGTCCTCCTTTGGGGACTCATTAGTTTACCCCTACCTTGGCCTTACCTGTGTCATGACCTAGATATTTGGACCTGGACCATCACTAGTGACCTTTGACCTCATGTGTTCGCTATACCTTGTGACACTGTTAGCTGTGTTGTTGACCTAATGACCTTACCTAGCCTATTGTCATGACCGTTTATCCTGACCCTACCTTTGGCATACAAAAACATACCTAAACATTCCTGCACCTAACCTACATTGTGTTTCCTGACCATATCCTATACCTTGGATACCAGAATCACTTCAACTTGTTCAGATAAACCTATCGACCTTAGATGATGTAGAGTTTACCTGCTCTTCAGCATGGTAGTGTGCTATAGTTTATACGTGTGCGTGTATTTGACTGTTGCTACCTTTGACCCTGACCCATTACCTAGAATGGCCTGAGTAGACCTTTTACCCTTTTTTCCCTTTGCCCACTTGCCTTTTCCTCACATTTACCTTTTATCAAACCACTCACTGATTTTGACTTCAGCCTTGTCAGTTCCTAGTTTGAGGGGGGATCACCTTCATCCATGCATGGGGCAGCCACATCTTATTTTTGTTAGTGTTTCTTACCAATAAAAGCTACACAACAAAAAGGGGCAAAATGTAGACACTAAAATTAGGTCACACTCCCCTTTGGTCCCTCAACGAATAAACACCCTTCATCACATTCACCTAGCCATGGCCCCTTTCACCTCACTAATATTAATTTACATTAAATTAATTCATTATCCTCACTATATTTATTATTTAAATATCTTAATTTAAATAATACCCACACATACAGTTCACTTAAACACCTCACAAAGCCAACTCAACCTAAGACCTATTCTTAGTAAGTTGCCATAACTAACTAAGACTTACCCAAACACTAAAAATCAATGCCTACATTCCCTCTAACCACATTCTCACATACTTAAAAGAAGCTCCCAGTCTAATCCGTGGCTTAAAAACATGAGATCTGAGGAAATCAAGAGGATCTCACTAGTTTAGTAAACCTACGAAATCCCACCTTTACCGATGCCAATTACCCCTAACTATCACCAGTTAAGCCGAAACTGCCGTCGGTTTTCCTTTTAACCCCAAAACAACCTTATTCTCAAGGTTGAAAGTTGAAAAAAAAATGTTGATGAGCATTAACACATCTCAGAGAGATAACACATCTTAAGAGAGTGAATTCCAAAGAGAACACACATGTAAGGAAGGAGATCGAGTAATTTCTCTTGCACAGCCATCCCAACCATGATTTGAACTAACCAAGAAAAGAGGAATGTACATGTAGCCCATGCAGAAGCTTTCTTTCAGTTGGTGATCACTTTCAGCCTTCAAATTTCTCATTAACACCTCCATCCCTCACTCACAGACATCCAGAACAAGAATCCCAGTAAGTATAACATCATACTTCTCTGGTTTATAACATTTCATCATTATTTTATCATCTATTGTTTACCTACCCACATATTGACCTTGTCTAACAATTCCACCTCCATATATCCATTAAAATCTTGCCAATACCTTCCCTAAGTCACCCAATACCTCATTCCAACCAACCAAAATCCTTTGTGCAATCACAAAGGAGACCCAAAGCTTGTTCTGTGGCATTCCCAGATTTCCACAGTAATCGTTACTAGTTACACCCAACCGTCATCGGTTACCCTTAACTGAAATTAGTCTCTATATTTTTCACATACATCCTAGAACAGAGACCTACCCACCTAATTTCACCTCACTCTCATCCACCTGTGATTTACCTGAGACCTTTGTTGGACCTACAGAGACCCAGAACCAGTCACTTGACCTTTGGATCCTATTTTGACCTATCCTGTTAGATTAGATCTATTTTATTATTGTGTTTTAAGTGAGATACCTAAATCATTTCAAACTACAATAGGATTAACTTTGTTTACAACATTAAACTGTTTAAAATAGTGGACTGATAGCCATCTAGGAAGTTTCACAGTTCCCAAATCTAGCATACGCTAGGCAGTTCACTGCATATATTGTTTAATTTTTTTTGGTGGTCTTGATTTTCATTATAGGAAGTTCCTCCTAGCCAAAAGGAATTTCTCACAATCATCTATGGATTCAGAAGTCATACATATGCAACAACCCATCAACCAACATTTGAATAGGTATTCCTCCTATGCCCGTTACCATATTTGTTTCGTCAATACTTCAAAGAAACAATCTAGAATCAGGTGAAATAGAAATATCCCAAACGGATGCATGAAAAAAATTTTATATATTTTTCTATTCATTCCTCTACCCAAGGCCTTCACAAAGACACCTTCAAACTCTCCTCTTGTGAAAAAGAGCATCCACAATGAAGAAATCCCACTTCTGGCTCAATGAAGAAAAAAATTGAATTTCCCGTCAAACCGTTGGGTGAAAAGAAGTATAATTTCACGTGAAGTACCAGAAGAAAAAAATATTGCAATGAAATTCATTTCATTGCAAATGGAGGAAAATACTAGACTTGCAATTTTGAGGTCCATTAATGGCTGATGCGTCTAGAAGCATTGCCAAGTCTAAATTTTGAAATTTTAAAATCTCATGGACTATTAAGATGGCGGTTCTTAAATTTAAGAGGGGTGATATTGAAAAAAAAAACTTATAAATTTTTTTTATTTCATGTCAATCCAACTCCCAGAATCCAACTTTCTAAAAATAGCAAGTCTACTACATAGGGACTGTTATTTTGGGAAAGTCAACAACAAAAGAACCTGTGAAGGAGACATAGACATTAGAGGTGCATGACAACTGATAATTCATCAGAACTGACATTTTTGAAACTTACTAAAAATAGTAAGTGGTCCCATGAACATTTGCTAAAAGTAGGAAGTCACACTAAAAGAACATTTTTGGCACAATGGGACATGCACAACTTTGTTGGATCAGAGCTTTCCATGAATGAGGACCATCAAACTTCATTGTGGGAAACATCTTCTCCTCCTCTCTCTCTCTCTTCCCTCTCCCCTAACTTTCTCTCTCTTCAAATGTTCTAATTCTTTGTTGGGGTTTGCACTTTTTGATATGCCTTTAAGTCACTTAAAAGTGACTTTAGAAACATAATGTAAATTAAGTTGCCTTGATTTTATAAAAGGGAGTTAAATATTTTGTAGGAATATGAATAGTCTAAAGTTAGAATTAAGGCATATGGAGGGTTATGAGGAAGATGATAAGTTACCTCTCATTTTATAAATTGTAATGCCATTCCCATTTCAAAGGGTTGGCAATTGATCTTGTAAACTCATGAGTGCATTATACTTAGAGAAAGCAAAGGAGATAGCCATTTTCTTCTACTTTCCTCCACTCTCAAATTTCTTCTATTCCCACACTATGTACAACTTTTGTTTAAGCATCAATACAAGAAGAAAGATTTTATAGCCTTTTTCATGAGGATATTTTAGAAACTATGAGTTCGTAATCTTATCTCATCTTGTTGCCATTTGTAGGGTTGTGTCTTTTCATAAATGCATGTGTTGTAGTTTCTAACTAGTGTGTGCAAGAATCTAATTTCCTACCTGTAACATTAGTTCCTCTATCTCATTTCTCACTCCCCTTTCCCACTTTTCAGACAAATTCTTACCTAGCAAGAGATTGCTAGCTTTTCCGTAGGGTCATTGGAGTGCCCCTGTTTTATCCCTAGGTGAAATGCCACCACATAAATCCACATTTTCAT
This sequence comes from Taxus chinensis, assembly GCA_019776745.2. Classification (NCBI taxonomy): domain Eukaryota; kingdom Viridiplantae; phylum Streptophyta; class Pinopsida; order Cupressales; family Taxaceae; genus Taxus; species Taxus chinensis. Next base: position 660,114,206 of record CM034147.1, on the reverse strand, counting down.
GTGCATGCATATACGACAGCTGCACTGGTTAAGTAGAGGGACTTAGATTCCTAGAGCGTTGACAAGAAATCTACAAATTTGTCCACCCAAAAATTTTTGTCGCCAAAAGGAAGTAAGAGTTGTGTTCTTTCCAATTTTAATTACCTTAAGTTCCTACCTTAAATAAATGAAACAAATAAACTAAAATTAAATAAAATATGATTGATTTTCTCCTTTTAATTTAACTAAGTTTGATTTGCAAGCATTGAACGAAGTAAAAAAAGTAATCCATCTAATTATTTTTGTCTTTTCTAATACAACTTTTAAAAGAAATGAACCAATAAATATAATTAACTCATAAACTATATTTTTAGGTTTTTCTAGTTACCGAAAAATAAAATAAAATAAAATAAAATATATAGAAACATATAAAGAAATTAATTGGAATTAAGTAATCTACTTCTACACTAAATAAAACAAACAAGGATTAGTCATATGTAGCTATTCCTCTGTTGTAGGAAATTAAATTAAATATAATATGAAAGAAATATGTATTCTAACTTATAATTGTAGAAATATAATTTATTCTAATTGCTTCACCTTAGATTCATGGGTAGAAAGAAAGGTTCTCAGAAGAAATTTCCTCTTTCCCTTGAAACTTCCGCGATAAAGAAAATAAATTGTATGGGTAAACTAACAATGAAGAAACAAAATGAAAAGAGTAGACACAAAAGCTTCCTCCAACTTCTTTTGCTTGCATATTCATAGGGGTAAGTAGGGAAGAAGATATCAGTGGAATTTTATTCATACATATACAAATATATGAATGAATAAATTATTAATTCTACCTCTTAAAACAATTGTATTGCTTCTTTTAATGTTAACGACAATATCTAAAATGAAAAATTCAAAGAAATGAAATACACCCACAACCTAGTTACTATAGTACTATGAAAACTTCCCAAATGTAGTGATGATTCTATTGTCTCCTTAGAATCCATTCCAAAGATTAAAAACCAAATGATCTAGAGTGCAGTGTTGGATGGTTGCAGGAAGAAATCAAGAAAAAACTGGAGCAGGATGGTTGTAGGAAAAATAAATAGAAATGCAAGACTAAGAAGAAATAAAGAAATATATTGTGTTTTCTGTGTAATTCTCAAAAGGATTTTGGAAAAGTACCGGTGTAATTCAAAGATCAAATCTCCAACCCATTACATGAGTAAAATTATGGATTTTATATAAATAAATAAGAAAATAAATTTAAAATACTTAGAAATTAAGAAGTGCCAAATCATCCAAGAAAGGGGGGTCCAAACTTATAATTGTACTAAAATGAGAAGAGGACTCCAATACAAATCAAACAAGCCCAAAATAAGGTGAATTAGCTAAGAAATAGGTGATAAAAAACTCACAAGTTTGAAACACAGGTTCAGAACTCACAATGTGGATTCTTGGATAAAAGCGCACATTATGCTAGTCTACATAGACGGAAAGATACGTAACTGCTATGGAGGTTTCATAACTGCCAGTCTAGGAAGACCGACCGTTATGTGAGTTAAGGTTAAAACCATGGTGGTTATGTGACTTAAGGTCAAAACCAAGAAGAAAAGGAGCAAAAGGATATTTATGAAGGCGTGGAAAGCTAAAAGACTTACAAGAAAGGATAAAAAAATAAAACAAACATGTTAAAGGTAAAGGGAGAGGATCTGAATCCTATCATTATTATGGAAAAGAAATATTTCATCATTGGAGACCTTTACCGTACTGTAAATGTAACACTTTTACAATTTTGGGTGCATATATATTTCCCTCTCAAAGAATTGTTTTAGCCATGAATGGGCATAAAACATGGATTCTGAGTATGGCGCATCCAAATGGGAAAGTTAGAAATGTTACCTTATTCATCTATATGTTGAAACCAAACCAATATGATCTTCCTTCCACCTACAAAAGAGGAATGTGAATCAAGTGTAGATATAAATCAAGATCAATGAAATATTTTTAAATAAAACAACAAGATTAATGTTATCACAAAAAGACAACACCCTTTGATTTTTCATGAATGTATGGACAAGAAATCAATATTTTTGGGTAACATGGGATTGTCTCTCAAGTTATGGGACTTAATACTTGATAAAAACCTTCAGATAAGGCTAGTTACTCTATCTATACCTAATGCTAAAATACTCCTAAGCAAGGAAATACAACTATCTAATATTATTCTAATAATCTAAGGGACTAGGGAGAGAGAGATGCATAAAATGGAAAAATCCTAGCTAATAGAGTAGTGATAGAACCAAGAAAAGGGGTGGAGATAATATAATGAGGGAAAATAGATAGGAAAATGGATAAGGGAGAGGACAAATAGACGTGAAATAGACCCAAAACTTCATTTACCATCTATTCTACATGAAACACAACAAGATGAACCTGTAATTGAGGAACACATGCACAAAATACAACATGAATGAAGAGGAAATAAAATGCAACAAAATATAAGTTAGGGTTGAGAGAAACACCATGAAACTTAGATTTTATTGCTTTCAAAGTATGCATAGACCATTACATATGAAGAAGAAGGAGAAAAACATAGTTCCAAGCTCAAATTAAGGTGTATAACTCACAAATACTCTTGAACAATTTTGATCAAGTTCCTTCACATTTTAGAACCTCCCCCTTTATAAATGAGATATTTTTACATTATATAGAAGATGAGAGAGAGAGAGAAAAGAAAGAAAATATAATTCTTTCTTCTACCCAAAAATACCTTGCATTAACTTTCTGAAAATAGGTATGGGCACCCTTATAAATTCATTGCCAATGATACTTTGCTTATAGGAGATGAAATGGGTACCATACTTCATAACATATGGTTTTTGAGCTACCTCGGGCTATCTATTTTAATTCTAGGGACATTTTACTATTTTCACCAACCTACCTTCATCTAATATAATATTTCCAATTTCCATGATATAGAGGATGAAGATACCTTTCCAACGGTACCAATTTTGTCAAATTTGGAGTTGTGGAGAAAAATTTATGCCCATACAGATTTCAGGGGGTTGAGGAGGAATACAGGGTTCCCAGTGCATAGCTACATCCTACAATAATCATTTTTTTTCCTTATGTACCTGGATTGACTGATTGGAGAAGTGGAGGAAGAGAGGAACTATTAAATGTGTGCTTGTGAGGCCTACATTTTTTACATTTTTCGTTGATTAGGTTTGGGTCATAGATTCGAGTCTCAGGTGGAACTTAGGAACTATTCCACCTGAGGTGTAAGTTCCCACATCTCTCCGCTCATCTACAATACACACTTGTCACCACTTCCATTTATTTGTTGGTCTAAACACTTTCGGAGGGAACCAATTCCTCGATGGAACTTATTCCACCCATCGCTTGTTCCTCTGCACCACATTTCACCCACAACACTTTTCCTCCCTTTCACTCAAACTCCTTTGATGTGGCCCAAAAGCCTTTGTGGGGAGCTCAAAGATTTAAGGAACTATTCCATCGATTCCCCAAATATTTAATTTTCCTACATTAGTCTTTGTGCTTTGTTCTGTGGATAGGAGGATTGTGTGGAGAACTTCCAACTTGTGGGAACTGTTTCGTTCAAACTCAAATAACTCACATAACACTAAAAATTCTCCTTTTGTGATTGGATCGACAAATCAAGGAACTGAAGGAACTTGGGAAATATTCCATCTGTTCCACCATAACCCGGAATACACTAAAATGACCCCATTTTTAAATTTTTCTCAGATTTGGGCTTATAAGGTTTGTGAGGAGAAAGAGGAATTCCCTAGAACAAATGCAAGTTCCGAAAAACATGAAATTTACCTGTTTTCTCTAGTTTCTTCTTCAATACCCCATCATACTTCCTTAGTCCATATTTTTCAAGTAGGCTAATTTTCAAGGGGTACAAAATTGGATAACAAATTGGAGAATCACAGGGTAATCTTCCTACTTGATTGAAGAGATGAGTGGCCTTGAAGAATCCATTAGGTATAAAGTCAACATGATATTTTGAAAAATTGATTTTACAATTGAATCTCTCACCCTTGAATCCACCTGAATTACTATTTGGACCTAGTGCTGGTCTGCCATGATTGAACTGATCACTCTCATTATAAAAAATTTCTGAGTTAAGTTTTATGAGAGTGGAAAATTGTCTTAATTGCTCTTTTCACCATGTTTTCCTAAAAAATAAACAACAATAGCCCCTACCTCTAATGGATGCATGCTTGATTTGAATTCTATTTTGGGTTATCCTTGTTGATCTATTGGGGTTGAATGAATCTAGTTTGAAAACAATCCCAAAATCTAATTTTAGTTGCTTTGAATTTGTTTTTTTGAGAAATTTACAGCTGATCCTTAAAACCTTGACACTCTTTCCAACTCATACTTCCTCCATAACCTTTGAAGAAACATTATGCAATGGAAAGGCCACCCAAAAACAACAAAACATTGATTTTTTGGCAAGGATGAAAATGGTAGAGTTTTGAATCACATGTTGATTTTATGCATGCACTTGAAACTTCCCAAACACATTATTCTTCCACCATGAACTCTTCTTCCTGAATTGGACCGTGCAAAAACAACAAGGGAAAAAAATTATGTACAAACATGATCTAAGTGGAAAAATATAGTGTGATCAATGCACTTATTTTACTGAAAACAAACCTACACTACTCTACTTTAACCAGAGGAAAAGGGAGCCTTAAACAAAACTTGTAATAGGAAGGGACTGGTAACTACATTTCCTCACAAATTGAGACCATGTAACTAATTTTGCACTCAACATGGTATTTAATGATATTGGAAAAATATCTTGAAGTTATTTTCCCACCTTATTCCAAAAAGTATCAGTAATAAATAGAATAAACACCTCTTTTAGTTTCTCTATATTTGTATTTGAGAGGCATACAAAGATGAACTTTGGTGCATTGAAGTTCATCCTCATGCTCTGAAGTGAGCATGAGTGGTTGCAACTCTGATTTTGACTCTAGACTAGCTAGATATCTGATTGGGCATGAAATGATCCTTGTTTTTACCCATTTATTTGAAATTTAATCCCACAGATGCAATCATCATGTTCAATTTACTCTTAAAGGAGATTGTTTGTAGGTTGGTCTGAACTTTGTGATGCTTCTACAAAAAACTCTTCCTCTTGTGGATCCTCTTCCTCTGAGTCTAACTGATTCTATTTTGAAGAAGATGTCCTCTTTTTCTCACTTTGTGAAATCTCATCTTCCCAATCAGATTCATACCACTATTTTATAGTTCCAAAATAAAAATGATGAAAATAATTGGGGATGATACATAAGTGAGGGACTACTGGTTAATTGCATGGTTAGGAACAAAATATGTATAATAATATGGAAGAAAGGGAGTAATGGGAATTGATTTCCTTTGACCATCCTAAATGAGACTCCTCTCAGATAATATGGAAATGTCAAATGCCCGAGGAAGAGTGTTTCCTCCTGGATCTTGTATCAATACATACAAATTAGAATAAAAGGCCCTCAAATAAAATAATAATGCCTTACCTTGTGAGGGTCTGAATTCTTAAGTAATTCTATGTTAGGTCCTCTTGAATTTGATGTTGAAATCTGAGATGTATTCCATTGAATCCTGTTGTATCACACTGAGATGTTCCATGAGGACAATGACATCTGCATTTTCCCTAAACCAATTGTAGAATTATTCCCCCAGCTGATCCCAAGTGGAAATGGATTATGGAGATAAATTTCTGAACCAATATTTCACTTTGCCTTTGAATGATAGAACATAAATTCTAAGGCAAAAATTTTCTTCAATGGCATTATGAATGGAACAATGGTTGACTATGTTTTAAATATGATCAATAGGAGATTGATATCTATTTCTATAGAAAAGAGGTAGTTTTATCAAGGATATCATCCCACTATTGTAAGTGAAGGGGAGAAGAACTAAAATGTGAAAATGGAAAAGCTCATGAAGATCCATGGATGAAGTGGAAATATGAAATGAATGGAAAGGTGAAAGGAAAGGAAGAAATGGATGAAAGGAAGGGTTTGCGAATGAGGTAATGGGTTGGTTGAATCAGTGCAGTCTCTAGATGTGTTGAAAACTACCTCCAAAGGCTCAAATCTCACCAACAACATATCAAACTTGGTGAAATGAAGATGTAAATCTCTTTAAAATGGTCCCACTTGACTGCCAATGTTATTACAAAAAAAAAACACCCTCTAATTTTTCATGAATGTATGGATGAACAATCAATGTTTTTGGGTAATATGAGATTGTCTCTCAAGTTGTGGGACTTTCTACTTGAGAAAAAACTCTAGAGAAGGCTAGTTTCAATACCTATACCTAATGCTAAACTACTCATAAGGAAGGAAATACAGCTATCTAATCCTATTCTAACAATCCAAGGGACCAGGGAGGGAGAGATGCATAAAATGGAAAAATCCTAGCTAACAAAGAGATGATAACACAAAGAAAAAGGGTGGAGATAATATAATGATGGAAAAGGGAGAAGGAAGAGGCCAAATAGAGGTGACATAGACTTAAGAATTCATTTACCATCTATTCTTCATAAAACACAACAAGATGAACCTGTAAGTGATAAATACATGAACAAAATACAACAACATGAGTGGAGAGTTAAGGAAATGCAACAAAATATAAGTTATGGTTGAGAGAAACACCAAAAAATAAAGATTTTATTGTTTTCAAAGTATGCACAAACCATTACATGTGAAAAAAGGCACAACAACACATTTCCAAGCTCAAATGAAGGTCTAAAACTCACAGTTTCTCTAGAACAATTTTGACAGAGTTCCTGCACATTTTAGAACACCCTGTTTACAAATGAGAGATTTTTACATTACATAGAATATGAGAGAAAGAGAGAGAAAAGAGTGAAAATAAAATTCTTGCTTCCACCCACTAATACCATGCATTAATTTTTTTAAAATAGGTATGGAAACCCTTACAAATTCATTCCCAATGATACTTTACTTGTAGGAGAAGGAATAGACACCATACTTCAAATATAGTTGTTGAGATACCTAGGGCTGCATCATTTAATGATGGATATGTTTTCCTCTTTTTCACCCACCTATCCTCACCTAATCCAAGATTTCTAGTTTCCATAATGGAGATGAAGAGATATTTCCAATGGTACCAATTTTTTCAAATTTGGATTTGTGGAGAAAATGTTATGCCCATGTAGATTTCAGGGGGTTGAGGAGGAACTCAAGGTTCCCAGCGCATAGCTACAACCCGAAATAATCATATTTTTCATTATGCGAATGGATTGGTAGATCATAGAACTAGAGGAAGAGAAGATCTATTCAATGTGTTCTTGTGAGACCCTCTTTTGAAACATTATTTGTTGATTAGGTTTGGGTCAGATATTTGGGTCTTGGGTGGAGTTGAGGAACTGTTCCACTCGAGGAGTTAGTTCCCACAACTCTCCCCTTATCTGCAATATACACTCATCCCTGATGTCTTCCATGGGGAACCATTTCCCTGACGGAACTTGTTCTACCCACTTCTTGTTCCTCCAAACCATGTGTCATCCACAACTCTCTACCTCCCTTTCACTCAAAATCCTTCAATGTGTTCCAAAAGCCTTTGCAGGAAACTCAAATATTCAAGGAACTATCCCATCAGTTCTCCAACTATTCTATTTTCTTGTATTACTCTGTGTACTTTGTTCTATGGATAGAAGGCTTGTGTGGAGAACTTCTAGATTGATGAAACCATTCCATCGGGACTCAAAAACCCCATGTAACACTATAAATTCTCCTTTTGTGGCCAGATTGGCAAATCAAGGAACCAAAGGAACTTGGGAATTGTTCCGTCTGTTCCACCAAAACCTGCAATACACTAAAACTGAACCAATTTTCAATTTTTCCCAAGTTTTGGGCTTCTAAGGCTTTTGAGGAGAAAGAGGAATGCCCAAGAACAAATGTAAGTGCCCCTAAACATGAAATTTAACTATTTTCTCCATTAAAATTCTCCAAGACTGCATCATGTTGCCTTAGTCCATATTTTTCAAGTTTTCCAATTTTAATGGGGTGTAAAATTGGATAACAATTACTTACCATGTCCAAGGGATGGGAAATATACATGCTCCAGTGTGCAGGCCCTGCATACAATCACTCAAAATGACATTAGAAAACAAATTATATATATATATATATATTATGTTTTCCTATTTTTAGAAATCATTTTTACACACTCGCTTAGCTAAATTTGGAGCTTTGGACTTCTAGTAACCTTTTCTCATCAAATCAAAGAGTACTCATTGATGATGGCAGCGTAGCCAGTGATAGCTGTAGAGAGTCACAAACATGTAAGTTATATGGATTTTTTTTGTTTCCACCCTAAAATGTAGCACTTTTTTGGAACTAGCTATAGGAGGGGTGGTTTTTGATGATTTTTTAGTCAAAATGACCGAAGGGGGTTTCTTTTTAGGTTACGTAATTTGTTTGGAACAATTTGATTAATTTTTTTATTTTTAAGTTTACATTTAAGGGCATGACTTGGTTTTTATGGACATGAACCTTATGGGAGTTACACAACCATCGATCTATATAGAGGCATGGTTTCGTAACTACCACAAGGGTTATGCAAGCATCATGATAGTTACCTAATCACTGCTTTGTGTAAAGTGGTAGTTGTGTAACCACCACCCTACTAATAGTGAGAGTTTCATAATTGTCATGATTGTTTTACATTTTAAAGGCTAAGTATGAAGTTTTTCTTTTTTTTTAAAAATTTGTTTGTATTGTTTTTGTGAACTTTTCATGAACTTATCAAGTTATAACTTTCTCTTTTGTCACTATTTTGGATGCAAGGGAGATAAATCAAGTGGAATAGAGATCGAGAGTAGGAGTGGTTGCATCAAATCTTATAGTTATTGTATTATCCATAGAGGAGGTATTGGAAAGGGCAAGAGTTTTGGAGGATAGCTTAGACACGGCATGTTGTCCCTGCAAGTCACCTTCTCTATGACTTAATAAGTTATTGGGATGTGGATCGAAACACATTCCAATTTTTTGGTGTCAGAGGAGAGTGTAATACTACACTAGAGGATGTTTATAAGATCCTTGGAGTTCCTATCACCAGCATGCTATGCTGTGGTGAGGATGAATTGGCTGAGGACCAAGATCGTTGTGTATGAGGACCGAGAGAGGTGACGAGGACATTCATGTAGCGGAGCTACTACTACTACCAGTCATTCTCATGGACACTCTCACCGAACGACCCATGGAAGATCCCATGCTATGTCGAGCCAATCTCATCATAGGATTCGGAATAGGAGCCCTTGCCCTGCTTCTTTTCTAGGGTTTAGGAGGGATGGATAGGCCTAGGTATTTTATCACTTTGAGATAGTTTTTGGTGTATATATTGATTTTTTCATATTTTTGGATCACAGTGAGAATTTTGACCACACTTACCCTATGGTGTGATGGTATTGTACATGAGACACTTGAAAATTTATATATACATATTGACATATGTTTGGTTCGGCATTCCTTTTCATTGTGGTTTATCTCATTTGTGTACTCTTAGATGATTTAGAATTTCCAATGTTTTTATGTTTTTGAATGTATATTATGGATGATGATGTAATTTAATAAAAAAAATGATGCATATATGATTATGCATATGGTAACAAATTATAAGTAGGAAACTTTATTTTTCAATAAATGTTTAGGACTTCTATTCCATTGGAAAAATGTGTTCAATGTAGTACGATGATAAGATAACCTCACTTCATTCTTAACTCCATGTAACCAGTAAGATGCGAGGGCTCACCACCGAGATCCAAGAAGAATGCAATATATATGTTTTGAAGAATGTGAATAAGGATGATGACCAAGAGACAAGAATTTTGATAAGGATTTACTAAGAAACCTACAACCCAACCCAAACCAAGATTAACTTAACCAATTCAAAATGAATTTTTCTTGCAAGTTATGACTATACTTAGATCCATAGATGGCCTATTGATTGATAAGATCTAGTTTAAATAATATTTATCTCTCATAACATATGAATATAAGTCATTTTCTTGGGAATTATTATATTTTCAAGAACTTTTATTTCCTTGTTTATTTTAAACTTTTGATTTATTGATGTGACCCCATACGTCTTGCCACATGCTACTAGTAAGAAGCACGAGCTCATCACCAAGGACAAAACATAAGTGAGTAATGTAACTTCCCTCCTTTCCTAATCTCATGCTCCTAGTAAGAAGCATGGGCTCATCACCGAAGGTTGGTTGGGAGGAAAAGTGTATTTATTTGTAATAAGAGAATTTGTGTTTATTAAACATACACACACACACACACACACACACACACACACACACACACACACACCACACACACACACACACACACACACACACACACACATATAGTTTTATCTTATTTGATTTTGAATTTTGATTATTGTGATTAAACATTTTCCCCTAATCTCAACATCACACAACTAATAGGATGTGAGGGCTCATCACCGAAGGTTGAGATAGTAAAAAAAAAGTTCCAAGTGAAATGTTTAGAATGTTTTTGTCATGAAGAGATATTTTTAGGGAAATATTCATCATCAAGAATCTTCTAAATAAAAATATGGGCAAGAAACATCGAAATTGGAAGCAACCATGAAAAATATTGAGCATGTAAGTCCTCATAAAGAAATATCAAATTTTTTTCCTCAAATGAAAGTAATGATAAAAATTAGATAGTTTAAATGTATGAAAATAATGTAGAAGAGGTATGATTAAGAGTTTTCGAATGTTTAAAAACCAAGGAATCAATTGAATAGTAAGTTTCCATTTTACAATTTTAACAAAATGATAATGAAAGTGACTATAAAATATGAATGCAATGAAGAATAGTGTGGATATGCAAATGACTATAGGAAGAAACATTTAAGGTGAAGCCAGTTGAAGGATTCACCAAAATCCTCACCCTATAAGGTACACAAATGATATGAACCATTTTTGTAGTCTTCCATTACTTGATAAGGCCCTAACCATTTTGTCCTAAATTTCCTTCTCTCTCTGACCTTTTTATCAATTCAGCTATCCAGTCTTAGGACAAGGTCTCATTCCCATATTTCACGTTCATAGAAATTTTTGTTATACTGACGACACATTCTATCTACACATATGTGATGATGCTGTTCATCTCTAAGATGCCTTTCATCCAAGATTTCTAAATCAGCTAATCACGTGTCTCAGTACACATCTTTGTCGATAAAGTATTGTAAAGACACACGAAGACTAGGTAATTCTACCTCCAGTGGTAAGTCCATTTTGGCACCAAAAACTAGGGAGAAAGGGGTTACCCATATGGGTGTTCGCATTGATGTATTATAAGCCCACAAAGATGGAAATAGCTTTAAGTGCCAATCTCTCTTATTCTCCTTGAATATATTAAGGAGAATGGACTTCAAAGTATTATTAGTAGCCTCAGCTTTCCCATTTTCCTTAAGGTAGTATAAGGAGGTTGTGTGGTGAGATATTTTAAATTAAGTGTATAGCTCACACACCTATTCATTATAAAAGGGAGTGCCATTATTTGAAATAATGACTTGTGGGACACTATACCTATCACATCCCGCAATTTCATTCTATTTTTTTGCAAGATTAAGTTGTAGTATGTGAAGTGGGCTACAATGTAAAGGAGATAGACATTGTTACTCAGTTGATGTTGTAACTAAATGCATGTACATATACCCTGAAAAGGATATACATACACGTAGTTGTAATCCCAAATGCGTAATAACACTTTTCACTAAGAATTCATGAAGAAATTGACAGTTATAACTTATTTTTATCATGCTTAGTTGTATGAATTTACGTACCTTTCTGGGTGCAATGATTTTGTCACTTTGGTATACTATTACATTATTTTACCTATTTATATGAATCCATTTCATCTTGCTTGCTGGAAATAATGATTTTCTAATATGGTAAATCTATACATGGCTGTATTTGTATTATTTTGGTATTGGAAAATGATTATGTCTATTTAGAGATAATAACCTTATTTTGCTATTACGACAATCATAGACCATAAAGCATTATGATGGTCTTTAGCAAGGAACAAGTAAAGTTTGAGATCGTCAAGGTAATTATTATAAGTTTGACTTAATGATATTCTTATTAGTAAGGTAAACATATTTTTTATAAGACCTATACTATGGAAAAGTATTGCAAGGTAAAACTATATTGGTTTTATTAGTATTTGATTATATACTTGGCATATTTTCAACTATTCTAATGGTTTTCAACCATAACAAATATGATGTTTTATTTGATGGTCAATTGACCCGACCATACATTGGATCGATTTTTTTTAATTTATTTTTTTTATTATCATCTTTGAATGAACATTATCACCTCCCAATGTAGAATTTGATAAGACATTGGGTATTAAATGATTGCATGGTTGTTTAAAATTTAGGATACCATTGACCATGGGAAAATGTGATAAGGATTATAGTTATGTACTATGGTATGGGACTATGGTAATTGACATTTTATGGTTTTAATATAATATGGTCATCAACCATACTCCATTGGCATTGGATTATTATAATGGTAAATATTAAAGTTGATTGGAATTTTATCATTATCTTCTTCGACTATACTTGATAGCATTTTGATTGTTTAATAATAAAAAAATGGTAGTTGATTGACCCATGCAAAAGGTTTAAATTGTTGATTGTTTTTTCCTCTTTGGCCTCTCATAAATGCCACTAAGCTATTTTAGGAGGGAAGTTGGGGATGACAGTGGTAAGTGGTACAACCACTATGTGGCACCTACAAAACATAAAGAGCATTTAATATTCTTGAGAAACTTGAAAAGCTTATGAGAGAAGCTACATTGCATGCATTGAGTTTCATTATGTTTATTTAGTGTTATGGTTAGTTTGATCTCCTTCTTTGGCCTTTCGAAATCCATTTTTGTAGAGCTATGCATGAGGTTTGTTAAGGCTATTTTGAGCCAAATTTTTAAGGAGTTAGTAATGTCAGACCTAGCCATATATATTTTTGTTTTGTTTAGGTTATTAGATTTGATATTTTTCAAGTCTGTGTCAAATTATTTAGTGGTATGTTGGATAAATAATTTAGGAAATTATTTCTTGGTTTGATCGACATGCTGGAAGTTTTTAGAGGTAATAATAAGGGAAAAAATGAATAAGAAAAACAGACAATCTCCATTACAGGCATGGAGTTCCTTGACTCCCTCTCTTGTTATTTCACTTTTAAATGCTTGAATATATGCTGGGCTAGATTATTTGATGATTTTTTGGTTTTTCATTATTGTTTGGGTTGTAAATATTTAGATAAATAAACGGGGTTTATTCCCTTATCTGGGTGCTTCAAATAATTATTAATAGAAGTTATTTTGTTTGTGGGTTTTTAAGCTCGAATATATGACTGTGTTCATTTGAGTTAAGACCAGTCCTAGAAAAAAAACTATATGAGTTTGAGTTGTTTGTTTGGTTTGTATCTGGGTTCAAGTTGCTATTTTTTTAAGACTATTTAAACTTTTTAATATCTATACTGAAAAAAACATATAATCTGGGCATGTATTATTTTTGGTTTTCTTCACCTTATTTTGGGTGTTGTTTATGATCTACATTCATAGATCATTAATCTTGTATGTTTTTAGTAAGGAATTAGAACATGTCTTAAATAATAATTAGGGTATTATTGTCTACCGACTATTCACAAACTATGAATGCTCCAAGTTTTTTATTTGTAAAATAATACCTAGTTCTTACTCGGGTAGTGGCTATATACTAAGATAAGAGTTGGGTATTCATGGAGATGGAATTACTAACTCCATTACAATATTTAAAAATTTATACAAAAGCTTGTAAGAGGTTGATGCTAGTATGGTAAAATAAGAAAACTTTCCTCCCATTCATTTTTCTACACAGAACGAGACAATTCATTACTGTTCATGTGAAATCTATGATTGTGTTTTCTTTCACAGGAGCTATGCCCATTTTATAACTTTTGAATATTTTATATAAGTTACATGTATTATCAAACACATTAATGGAATTAATGTTAGTTTCTTGATTAAATGGTTTACAGAATGAGTTGTTTTGTAAAAGGACGATGTGTTTGAGTTATGTTCCTTATTATTCTAATCAGTTTATTATAAAACAACAACAAGTTGAAAATATGGCTTGAATTGAAGCTACTCTTACATGTGCATTTTATTTTGTTAAGAAGAAGAAGGATAATAATTGTAGAAGTTAATTTGTGATAATAAAGTATCTTTTACATCATTAAAGATAATGTTATTGTGTGACATTGTTGCTTTGGGATTATTAAAAGATGACTGTATCATTTCTCCATTTCTATGTTAGTTGGGAAATTTCCATTAGTTATCTTGTGACAAAATCTTGTTATCTTCTTCCAAATGCTAAATTTATGATAAACATGATCGAGAATATAAAAATGTAGTTTGGTTAAAATTTGAATTATTAAATATAGTCTTGTGAATATGAAGGTTGTTTAGATGTTGAAGTATTAATAGTTTTACAAGATGAAGTTAATTTACAAAGGAACAATGAACTTATTGATGTTTTCAAGTTGTTGATTGATATAAATTTTTTTACATTAGTGTACCAAAGATTTTTTACTAACCAAATTTAACTTAATAAAATGGAATAACAAAAAAATGACCTCAGAAGACATCGAGGTTTATTGATACCCATGAGATATTAGATAGATGGATAAATAAGCTAGTCAGAAAAGGCCGATTCCATGAATCCAAAGGGACTTCCTTAGAGGATGTCAGATTGATTTTAGACAATTAAGTAGATTAATAAATATAATGATAAAGATATGCAATAGACAATGATAGGTAGACAATGTATGAGAAGAACTAGAAATTAAGGTTCAAGGCTAAGTCCTATGCTACTTCAAAGGTGACCCAAGAGAGGGTGGACGAGATTTGAAAAGACTCGAAGTAATCATACCAAAATTATTCGGTCTCTTGTTTATTTCATGAATAAATTCAAAATGATCTTTGATATATTCTTCGTCAATATAAAATCGTATTGTGCACAAAGTCAGCTCGTGAAGGATATTGTATTGTTCCTAGAAGAAAGGATGTTGAACTATAAGAAGGTCGTAAATTCTTGTAATTGGATGAGAACAACCAAGCATTTTCATCTAAGAGAAAACCATTTTTGCAAAGAACAAGTTAAATGTAAAGGGATAGATAAAAATGATAATAAGCTGGTAAATTGACAAAGAGATGTTTTTTGATGAGGATTGCTAACGATTCAGGACGATCCCTAGCGATTCAAGTAATCACTAGTGATTACTGATAAAAAGGATAGATTTGCTAAAAATGATAATCAAAGCTCTAAATTGATAGTTTTGATTATTTTTATGCTTATATGAACTGTGAATGATAAAAAATAGAGGAATACCTTTGGATGTGGAAGTGAGCTAAAATATGCCTCAAATCACCAATAGGAGTTGATTGAAATCGATGTCTTGTTGTTGAGCTTCCTGAGGATTTAATGATGAAAAAGGTTATCAAAATGATGTGTTGATAGTAGTTGGAGGTTGATACAGAATCTTGATGATCTTTGGGATGACTTGAATTCTCTAAGAAGTCTAAAATGAAATGTGGGCTTGAGAAAAATATGTCTGAAGATCCCTGAGAGAGGAGGCATAAATCCTATTTATAATCATCTATGATCAGTTAGGATCATCGACAATTTACTTTTTTCGGGGGAAAAAATTGGAAAGTGGTTGTAACCACTTCCAAATAGGTTTTTTGGGTAATTTATGAGGATAAATGGTTAAGGGGAGGTTATGGACAAGGTGTAGAGGTTGAGATGTGTTAATAAAATAGGTTTAGGTGGTTGTAACATGGTTAGAGTTAATTTAAAATAGTTAGGTAGTTTAAGATGGGTAAAATAGGATTTTATAGTTGTAGAACGATATTTACGGGTGTGGGATAATATTTACATAGAGTAAATATCATGGGGGAATATGACTTAGGATAAAAATTTAATAGATTAAATAATGTGTGGGGTATAGAGTTAGGTGAATTATTTTAATTTGATATTATTGAGGGGTTAACACACATGGATAGAGAAATTAGTGGTACTACTTTTAGGTGTCAAAATTTTCCCCTTTTGTCTCGTAGTTTGGTGTAGGAAAAGTGCTAGACAAAAATGATTTGCGATAGTTTGATTTATTTTTATGGGTGATCCCCCTCAAACTAGCGGTGGTTATGACATAGTACAAGGATCACCAGTTTGACATGTTGTTTTGTTTAGGTTTGATGTGTGTGTTTCATTTGAAGTTTCCCCAAGATGAGGTATCAAAACAATAGGTGCTACCATGAGATCAAGTGATAGAACTAAAGGGTTCATTTCCTATGGACATATGATCCATAGGGGAAGGCTATAAGGACCAGGAAGTCAAATGATAGGGGAACCAAAGGGTTTGCATATTTTAGATATATGACTTACATGTGCTAAGTTTGTAGATCGAATCTGTGAGAGATTTCTAGTTCACAAGGATTTGAGGTCCTTAAAATGAGGCATTTTGTTGAAAAAGCTGATAATGTTGGTTGAAAATAATTGTTGCTTTTGAAAAGGATGTGATTGCTAATGATTTAGGATGATCGAAAAAAATTATGGTGACTTGCCAGTGATTGAAGGAATCATTGGCGATTCTTGCATGAAAATTATGTGGGCTATAAATAACTAAACGATTTAGGAATATTAATTTTTGTGATTACGGTTTGGGAGAGAAAAATTGAATGATAAAAGAGTGATTTTGGAACAATGGTAGTGAAATGATCATCTAGTAGGAAGAGGAGGCCTACTTAGGAAGAGTAGGTCCTTTGTCTTGTTTTTTTAATTTTATTTTAGCTAGTTTTTGATTTTTTTTATTTTTCACACCCATATGGAGGGCTTGTTTTGAAAATCACTAGAATTGCTAGTGATCGGGTGAATCACTAGTGATTCAAAGGAATTGTTTTTGATTCAGTTGGATTGTTAGAGATCTAGGTTAATTTTTTAGCAATCAATATTTTTGAGAACATTTTGATGAAATTTTGACAAAAAATCATTCTAATGCATGTTTTATGTTTTGTGAACGTAGGTAAAGGCCAAGTTGATTATTATAGATAGGATTCCAATGATTATAGATGAGGTGAGGGATGATATATCGGATAAGAATTGGGGACATGGGGATGCAGTGGAATTTTTTGGGATGCATAACTATAGACGCATTCATAAACATTGAGGGTTATTTTTAGCATTGAGGGAGAGGTGGGATCCTACCACCTATACTTTTTGGTTACCAATGGGTGAGATCACCATCACCTTAGAGGATTTCCATAGGATCACGAGGTTTCCCATCCAGGGGGAGGATATTTATTTTATTGATGATACAGAGAGGGAGGAGGTCATGAGGAGGTTATATGGCGAGGATGCTAAGGATGTGAGATACACCGCGAGTCGGTTCTTTTATCAGACTCTCTCTTCTATAGAGAGGGAGGGTCATGTTCAAATGATGATGATGATCATGTGGATTTATATTTTTATTTTCCTGACTCTAGTGGTGGTCAATTTATTTGGATGATGATGTGGGTTGTTACAAAGATGATGGAGCATTATACATTTTTTGCACGGGCCCCTGTATTACTATCACAAACTTACAAGGAGATATGGGCTTGGAGGGTCCACAAGAGATTTGGGATTGATATCATTTTCTTATTACAGTGTTGGGATTTCAAGAATATTGATATGGCTCATCCTCATGGTTTTACCATGGGGAGGGTGTGGATATTATTGGGGGATTGGCTGGGTTTTTGAGATGGCATGTTGATGTAGGATGGTATAGAGGAGTTGAGAAGGAAGCTCACTATAGAGAGGTAGTCATAGGTTTATAGGTTAGGGATGTATTATGGAGACCTTATATTAGATTTCTAGTGTAAGATGGAATGAGATGGATCTATATGACGCTCATAAGGTGTTATGGGTGCAAGGACGACACGGTGGAGAGTGGGAGCTTGTTAGGTTTGACCATGTTAGACAAAAATTTTGGCTGATAGAAGATGTGCATGAGGATCCAGTTTAGTAAATATGACATGATAGGTATTTGGATACTCCTAATGTGGTTTTGGTGCCACCTCTTGTTATGATTGATGAGGAGGGAGTCACGGGAATGGATGAGCATGGAGACATGGTTTTGATAGATGATTCTGGCATGAATTTGGGTCATATGACATGGTGGACTAGAGCATATGCCAAGTGGGAGATAAATCATATAGTTTGGATAGGTAAGAGGGTGTGAGACTAAGTAGAGGAGGCACATGAGGTGGTTGATGTTAGTGATGAGGAGGGGGATGGAGACATGGTACCCTTAGAGGTCACTATCACACAATTGACATCTAAAAAGGCCACAATGGAGATTAAGAGAGATAGTTTGAGGGTGGAGTGGGGATGATTGTATTGGAGTGTGGGATAGTCTGATTAGGGAGAGGGATGAAATTATAGTTGAGCATGATAGTTTGAGGCAGTAACTATCACAAGAAGAGACTAGTCAAGATAGATATAGATAGCATCATGATACTTTAAGATGAGCTCTTGAGATCATAGGGACATCAATTTCATGTGCTAATTTAGTGGCTCAAGCTCTTGCTAGTGGTCAGATGGGATCACCTAGGATAGTGAGCTTAGATCACTATCATTCATTGCAGGAGGAGCCAACCTATTATGATGACCTAGTGGTGTAGAAATTTTCTAATGAAATTTGTTACGACGAGCATTGAGACTAGTGAGGATTAGTCCCTAGTGTTAGTGAAACAAGTGTGGGTTAGCCACCTCGGGGTTCAGATAGAGGAGGGCCAGATGGAGGAGAGGGTGGTGAAAATGGTGCACTAGGTACAAGTGATCATGGTGTTTAGGGGACCATCGTTCGTGGTAGTGATTTATTTATTGCTATGGATTTTACTAGATGATGTATGCCCTAGTGTATTTTTATGTATACGACTCTTTTATGAAGCCTACATTTGATGTATAGATTTTGATATACAGAGATTATGAGACTCTTGACGATGTATACATATTTTTGATATATATAGATGTTGATGAGTTTGACTTTAGACTCATGCGTTGATTATTGTGGGTGCGATTTAATTATATTTAATTATTGATGGTTCTAAGTGGATTTTGATATTATATGGATGTTATTTATGATTTTTATTTCATGTGTTGATATCTTGGTGTGAGGGTTAAATATTTGTTGAAGTTATTTTGTTTATGGATAACAAGTTTTAATGTTTCCAAAATATTTTCTAATCATGGATACGATTAAAATGTGGAAATATTACTTTATACTAGATTCAATACATACATAATGGTAAAATGTAGGAACAAAGGCCCTTGCACTTTTAACCTTTACAAAATGTTAACATATGAGTATCAATGGGTAGCAACAAATGAAATCTAGGATATAAGTGGAATGGAATGTATATCTTCTTTGAACATGAGAAGGGTTGTGTGGGGAGTATAGGTTCTCCTCTTAATAGTTTCATAAGGATAATTCCTTAGCTACATATATATATATATATTTTTTGACGTAAACTGATCGATGTAGGAAATTTGATTTGATGGGGAAAGTTGATCAATGTGGGAGGATTTCTTAGGATGCTTTTGGATATTTTGACTTTTTAAAGGTCGATAGATGTGGGAATAATTTTTATAGGTATCCATCCTTTGAGGGATTGGTCTATAATATTATTTGGATAGTCGTCCTTTGAGGGAGCGGTCTATGATTTTTGACAGGTAGTTTTCCTTCGAGGGATCAATCTACTTATTTTTGAAAATGTGATTTTAATATCTCTCCTTTGAGGGACGGTCTATTGATATGATGCATCCATGGATATTTATACTTTTTAATGCTAAGGGAAAGCCTTATTAGACCATTCCAAGGAGGGAAAAGATATGTGTAAAAACCACACATGGTGTCCCTGTATGATGTTTTTAGATGGTAGAAAATGTGGATGGATGCAATGATAATGGGGCTCCTACTAAAGAGGAACTTATCCATAAGAGAAAGATGTAAAAAATAGATTTGTGGTGTTCATCTTTAAGGTTATTTAAGGATGGTGATGGAAATCCACATACTTTCAAATAATTACAATGATTAGATGGTGGGTTAATGGATGAAGTTAAGATTTCGATGAAACTACTGTCATGATGGTAAAAAATGTTAAGAGTAGAAAGACCGTGACTATAAGGTGTGCAAGGGTTACTTTTTAGGTTTACCATCAAGGGAAGCTAAATGATAAGCTCCTGACCCATGTTTGTGAGTTATGATATATGGATTGATTTGGCTAGGGGAAAACTTTCTGTGTTTACTCCTTTCTAAAGTAGTGACATTTTGATTTTCTTATAAGACCATGTAACCTATGTTAAAATTGTTTTCTTTTACATTTTTTTTATACATGCATTTTATTTCCTCTTGATAGATGTGATGATGTTCAAGGGCCGTTAAATTTTTTTCATCTAATAGTTCTAATTGTGATAGGCATTCTTAACGATAGTCCTCATCCGAGATTAAAATATCTAAGGGATATAAAAAGTGATGGGATTTGAAATTCAAGGGGTAAGACTACTTCGAATTCATAAAATACTGAGAAGGATATAACACCTATAGGAATACAGATGCTAGTACGATAGAACCATAGAGGAAATGGGATTCGGAGATGATAATTCCTACCTACTTTATTGATGATTTTCATTAGGATTTTGTTAAGTGTCACATTAGAAGCTTAAACTTATCCACTTGATTATGGATAATATGGTGATGAGAAACTTAATTTGATATTAACTATATCACAAAGTTTTTAAATGTGTTTTTTAAAGGATTTTCCATTATCAGTGATAATTTTTTGGTGGATACCAAAATGTTATATGATATGTTGATAGATGAAATTGACAATTTTATCATCTTTAGTTGATGTTAAAGGAATATATTCCACCCATTTATTGAAGTATTTAGTGGTTGTGATAATAGAATGATGTTATTATGACGAATGAGGGTTGATAGTGTGAATGAGGTCTATCCCCCATTGTGAGAAGGGGCATAGGTACTGAGAATGTTGTAAAGCTTAACTGGTAATGTGAGTGAGGCTTGAATGTTGTTGAAATTTGATGCATATCTTAACATATGCACAAAAATCTTGGTTAATATTAGGCCAATAATTTTCCATTTGTATGACATGCTTAGCAAAAATTGTACCATTAAAATGACCAAAAAAGATACCATCATGGACATCTTGAATGGATTTAATAGATTCATGGGATTTTAGGCATCTTAGTAAGAGACCATCAAATCCACACTTGTAAAGTAAACCACATATAATCACATAGCATGTATCATACTAAACAAACAATTGCTTAACATTCTTGGATAAACCAAGAAGAATTTTGGATTTAGAAAGATAGTCGAATGTTTGATTATACCAAAGGTCCGTTGGATTATTTTTGATGATATTGATAGAATGGAGTTAATTTTTGTGTGATGGTTGGTCAAGTATGTGAACTCCAACAAATAATTTAGAATTATCAGTTGATTCTTTAGTTGATAAAGGGATGAGGGATGAGGGATTTATATTTTTGTAAAATATCATTTTTACATTGATAGAATCCTGTGATTTAGTTGATGACCAGCTGTGAGTCTCCTTATATGTCAAAAATTTGAACACCTAGCATAATGGATGTTTGAAGACCCATGATTAAATATTTTTATTCAGCCATGTTGTTCGTACATTCAAAGTTAAGTTTAAAGGAAAAAGGGATGGGACCCCAGGGGGTCTTATAACAATACCAATACCTCCCCCTTGTTGATATTTGGATCCGTCAAAGAAAAGGGTCATCTTGATAGGGGTAAATTCTTGATCGGTGATAGTGTTGATGGATTCGTCTGGAAACTATTTGAGTGGAGTGCATGGAAATGGTGGAGGAATATCCTGTCGAAGCCCAAACTACCCTCTAACCTGACCCATCGGTATCATATTGTGCTCCCCAAC
This sequence comes from Taxus chinensis, assembly GCA_019776745.2. NCBI lineage: Eukaryota > Viridiplantae > Streptophyta > Pinopsida > Cupressales > Taxaceae > Taxus > Taxus chinensis. Next base: position 660,092,121 of record CM034147.1, on the reverse strand, counting down.
CCTCTGTCTATGTATCCACCTAACCAGTTGTAATCCTGTCAACTCCTTGGCCATGCCCCCATAGGACAGAAAATCATCATATGGTTTCCATACAATATCCAAATTATAGAGCCCCTCTAGTGTCCTCTGATAGTATGTCAGATCTCATGATGCCTCCTCTACTTGTTGATGTGATCCTACTAACACCCATCTCCTGTATCCAACTCTATATACTCCTTTATGCCAATCCTTTCATGGAAGGACTATAGGACGTAGACACATGATGTGCTCATATGCCCAACAATGCATTAGATACATGCAACAGATACCAAATTGCCAAATCCTTTGATACACCCACAACTCTTTATACAATTGTACCAAGTAGGTTGACGCCCATGAAAATCATACTAACTCCTTTATCATGTCCTCCAATACACCCATCAAGGATGGAGGAAATATTCCACCCTCTGAATCTAGGAGAGCATAACATCCAATCGCTACCATTATCATAATTTCCAATCTCATCTACTGAGGAAGTGCAACATACATATCCCCGTAGCTGATACTAGTACTATGATATATCAAGTCACCCATCACCTCAACAAATACTATCACTATTAGCTCAATTGATGCCTATGAAAAAATATGATATAATGGATCTCTAACAATCGGCAACTGCAAAATCCTGTAGAAATCCTCCAATTTGATGTTCATCTCGCTAGTAGGTAAATGAAAGGTGTTGGTTGTTGAGTCCTATCAATTGATGAGAGCGGCCATCAAATGATGATCTCATATAATGTGTTGATATCACCTCACAATGCCAAGCCCAACATCCTGCATATGTGACAACTCCTCATCTGTAACACTAGGCCACATCTATACCAAAAGAGGCGGTACCCTTTCTTGCATAGTCAATTGCTGATGTGCTTGCATAATTTCCAATTACACTTGTTAATCACCTAACTCTTTTGATCATTTATTCTATTCTATCTAGTCACACCCCACTTGCGATTTTCCAAGCCTAACTAACTTCTATCCCATTCACTCATTTACTATATATTCTACCTTATACAAAAATTTACAATTATTTTGATTCACTCTTTTTAACCCTTCACTAATTTACCCAACTTTCACTTAAACCCACGCATTCATACATATAATAACCTAAAATATCACCTAAATCTATTTTGCACAGACTCCTAACCTATCCACACCTATTTCACTACACATCTACCCACCTTACCCATCCCTTTTTGCATTCCTAACCCCCATTTTTAAGCCTTAGCCACTTTTAACAATGACTGCCATTGGCCACCTTGACTGGTACTGGTCCCCATTTAGCCCCACCAACGCTAGCTATCCCATTGATGCCAGATGAACCTCAACTGACGTCGGTCACTGGTTCAGCCCTAGGGCTGAACCTGCATGCTCCTATTTTAAAAAATAAATAAAAACCCACCCAAATGACCCCCATTAGCCTTTAAATTCAATTTACCACCTAAGTACACTTGTTTTCACCCTTCCCATACCCAATTTCAACCAATTTTCAATGAAACTTTAAATTCATTTTTAAAACCCAAATTCTATATTTTTCTACTTTAGTTTTAATCAAAAACAAGAAAGTGAGATCGAATCCTACCTCTACTCGACGTCATCTCCTCAGTGGGATGTCCAGTATTTGTACTAGAGGTCCTCCCACACTTTTTCCCACCTCATCCATGACTAAATTAAACTCCCATCTCTCCACATATCAGATTTCTCATATCGATATCATGAGCCCATCAAATGCACTCCTATCAGCCACTAATAACTTGCCAACTCAGCCTTCAACCCGACCTTGTGGTTTTCTCTTCAAAAAGCTCTCTCTCTATCATTTTGCAAAGTATTACTTCAAAAATGAACTCTTTTTACGCCCTAAATTGACTTGACTGACGTCAATATCTTTCCCTAGAGGATTGGCATTAGTTATATCTTACTAGTGTGGGTTCACCCTTAAATGATATTAGTCACCTTTCCAACCCACTTATACCTAATTTACCCAAATTTTTAGTGCCAGATGCCAATTTCTTGCACCCACAGCCTTACCCCAGCCCTACAATGCCACTTAGTTGTAATATTCCCTCACACCCAACCTCAATATCATTTTGGGCATGTTTTTTCATATACCTCGGCCTCACCCATGACCTCGCCTATACACCAATCCTAAACCAGCCCATTGGACATTTGAATTTTTTTACTCACTATACCTTGTGGTGACGCTACCCCGTGTTGTTTAGCCTACCGACCTTGCCTTGCCTTATGCCGTGATGTTTATCTTGACCAAACTAAACCTATTGGTGCTTCAGAACACACTAAATTCCCATTCTGAAACCTATCCTCATTATGTTTCTAGGACCGTATCCTATACCTTGGATACCTGGACCTCATTAACCTTGTTTGGATAAACTATCGACCTTTGATGATGTAGATTTTGTTAGCTCTTCAACCTAGTGCCTTGTCACATTTTATATGTGTGCATGTGCTTGAATTCTCCCACCTGTTACATACACCCATATCACCATTTTCTGTGCCCATACGTTACCTAGTTTGGTTTCACCTCACCTATAGCTTTATAAAACCCTTCACCGATTAAGCCTCTTACTTCTTTAGTTCCTAGTTTGAGGGGGATCAAATCAACCCATACTTGGGACAATCTCACCTCCACCCATAACTAGGGCAACCAATCCTATTTTTGTTAGTGTCGCTTATCAATACAAGCTACATGACAAAAGGGGAAAATGTAGACACCAAATTTGGGTCACAATCCCTCTAGCCCCTTTCAATTAAGTAATTAGACACATACATCTAGCCATGACCCCTTCTACACATTAGTATTAAATTAAATACCATAGTTAAATTATTCCTCATACTTGCACCATTATTTATTTTAATTACCTTAATTAAATTAATATCCATCGCACTAAGCCACCTCACCTTTCCACCTCATCCTAGACCCATTCATAGCATATTAATGAAGCTAGACCAAGTCCCCACTTATCCTAACCAAATGGGACTCTTTCCAACCCTAACTATTCATGACCTATTATTTCTCTAACTAATTCCATGCTCTTATTTATGTCATTCAACACTCCAGACCCAGACTAGGCTAGAGACCACGCCAAATTTGGGAGAAAAACCCTATTTTGGTAGATTAGACCAATTCTCCTTAGTCAATGCCGGTTATTCCATGACCGACACTAGTCACCTAACTGCCATTAGTTAGGTTGAATAACAAATCTTTAGTCATTGATTTGGTTCTAAATCTAACCTCTTGGCTTTTGGTGATCTTGCATTCACATTCTTAAGCTCTCATGCACTATTGTGACCAACTAGAGGATCTCACAACATTCAGAATCCACACAGTTCATCCATAGGTTCATCCAGAGCTCTAGTGCCCATATAGAAAAGCACCATGCCATCCTTCTACAACTGCACTTGTTTTGGATTACCTCTTCCTACAACGACCACCACCACCTAATTTGTACCTACTGTAGACAAGAAAAATAGGTTGTACCACCCTTATAACCTCGTTAATTAAATTAACCATACCTTACATATTAATATCCCATAGTGCACATGATTAATTGAATTAATTACTTTAATTAATTTAATTAACATTCTCGCTTAACCACCTCACCTAGTCACATCACCTAGACACCCCATCATGGACGTATTCTTAGCATGTTTCTTTTAACTAAGATTAAATTTCTACTTACCTTAACTAACTGAAACTTATTCCAAACCTAAAATAAGATGCCTATTCTTTCTCTAATAGCATACCCACTTGTCAAAGCGTAAAATACCATTTTAGACCCGAACCAACAGGAAAAATTGGCCAAAAGATAGCCAAGATCTTCTATTTTGGCAAACCTAGGATTTCTCACCTTAACCGATGCCAGTTAAGCCTAAACTGATGCCAATCACCCTAACCATCATCGATTACCATATATTCATTTTGGCAACCTTATTTAGGAAATTGGGAATTTCAAGTTTTTGGGAGAGGAGAGATTTTCATGCAAGGACAAAACTAGAGTCCTCTCAAGCATCTAGACACCCCCTCACCAGCACCAGAATTGATCTAAAGGCATTGAAATTCACAATAACATTCTGGGAATCACTACCGCAGAAGTGAATACTAGTTTTGTAGATCAACCATTGCTATCCTCCACCAGCCATGCCTACAAATACAAGTAACTTTGTTTTTGATCTACATCATTTTATGCTTACTCAGATTGTAGTTTCTTTATCTCTATTGAAGTAGATCCTATTCTTCTTTGCATTCCACCATCCCCACTTTCTTGTCAATCCACCCATCCAAAAACCCACAACCGTTTAGCTCCCCATATCTGACTCCTAGGAATTCTTAAGCCTTCCTAAAATTTTTATGAACCTAACCATCCTTCTTCCATTCTCTGTCTAGTCACAGAAAATCTCGAAAACTAGATTTATTTGATTTCCACCATTCTGCCCCTACCAACACTGGTCACCTGGATTGTCATTGGTTTCCCCTTTACTTCCATTGGTCATTAGACCAACGTTAGTTACTATACCTCATGACAAAATTTCACTAAGTTGACATTATCATCCTCAAAACCTCATAAAAGCCTCACCCAATCTAGATACACTACCTGAAGCCACTCCATAGACCTCCCCACCTCTCTGTGTAGACATAGAGAGAACATGGATCCCTATTTCTAACATTTAACTATTCTACCCTTAGCCACCCTAAACTGTCGTCGGTCATAACTGAACCGTCATTGGACACACCCTGGCCAACATTGGTCTCTGTGTCTGATAACCCAAATTAGGACAGAAAGCTAATATCCATCCCCAAACTTCCTAGAACCATTTGTAACCTTTACCAGACCTCTTTTAAACCTGTAGAAACCTTGAACCACCAACCTAACCTCTAGATCTGATCATAACCCAACATGTTCGATTAGATTTACTTATTGTATTTGAATGAGATACCTAAAGAATATCAACTATAGTAGGATGTTATTTGTTTACATTATTTCTTACATTAAATTGTAATAAACAGTGGATTGAAAACCATCTAGGAAGTATCACACTTCTCGGATCTAGTACACGCTAGGCAGTCCACTGACATATATTGTTTAGTATTCTTCTTGTGGTCTTGTTTTACATTTATAGGTAGTTCCTCCTAGCCAAAAGGAAGTTATTCATGGTCAACTTGGATCGGAAATCAGAAACATGTCGAAAACCTTCAAATCACTTCACAAACAAGTATTCCTCCATGGCATATCACCCTCTATCTGTTTCATTAAAATTTACCAAGAATCCAATGAAACATTTTGGCAAATCCCGGTGAGACCCTCTCTTGGGTTCGTTGCATTTTATTCGTATAGGGAATTTTTTTTTGTTTGTTTCTTTTTGAAAAATAAACATTTAATTTTATCCCTGGTAACATTCTTTTCTTCTAATTGTCTAAACAACATTTGTGATTTGGTGTTTAAAACGAATCATTTCCTTTTTTTCCTGCATTTGCATAATAGTGAAAGAGCATGTTCTTGACCTATTCACCATTTGCTACATCAAATTTAATTTTTGATTTGGGGTCTAAAATTTGTTGCATTTCATCCTTGTATGTTGCATTTTATCTCACATTAAAAAATAAGGGCAACCTATATGCTAGAAGTCATGCCCAACTTATGGTCGACATAATTGAATTGTAGAAGAACTTTCTCTTCTCTCTCTCTTTGCCAAACTACAAAAATAAAAATTCACACATCTTCTTAAAAAACACCTTACCAGGAAGAAGTTTTCAATGATCACATGATCAGAGGATTGATAGTGGGCACCCATTTGGTTTCTCTATTAAGTCATTATCTAAGAGAAAAGACCGCCCTTGCCAAAACATAACCTGAAACCACCCTTTGGAATTTTCCTCTTCATAGGAAGCCTTCCCAACCTTAAAAAAACTATTTTTAATTTAGAAGTTAGTCTTAAATAACATAAGCTAAACACATAAAATTCACTTATAAGATTGCGTATTTTTCTTAGCTTTTTCTTGAGTTGCTTTTTGAGTTATGAGGTTACGTTCTCCACTTTCCTCTTCCTTCCACACTCCACCATAATAGTTGGAGTATTTTGACTATTACTGAGTGTGTCAGGGTCTAATACTATCATCGTAAGAATTCTAGGTTGATACTCCATCTGACTCAATTCACAAAAATTAAAATTTTCTTCACTTCTTCAAATTTCACAGTAATCGACGTCGGTCTAGTGACCGTCACCAGTTTCCATCTGACCATCATTGGTTTACTTAATTGGTGTCAGTTTCTAGCTTTTTTGGTTATCCCACTCAAAAAATCATTCATCACCTCTTCTATTCTATTTAAAATTCTCAGGACATCATCATATCCCCAGAATTCTAATATCATTGTCATATATAGTTTCTTCATTTCTTTTTCATCAGTTTTGGCCTCATTTGCTAAAACTGTTGATTTCCCATAGTAACTGATATCAATTACTATAACCATCATCAGTCCCCCTTTAACCATCATCAGTTATTTAAACCATCATTGGTTCCTCTATTCTAATTTTTAATTACAAAAATGACCAAGTTCACCTCCTGGAACATATCCTTCTCAAATTCTGCTATTTTCTGTGTTATTTATAGAGTATAGTTTACCAGTATATGGTAATTCACATGGTGTTGACTCACAACCAAACCATCACCCTCGTGTTTCACACTTTCCTTAGGCCTCTTCCACCTAGCCCATAATTACCTTTTATCTTGTCACCTTTGGATCCAACTCATCCTATCACTATTATTACTAGCGATGAGGAGTTTGCAAGACTCCTTGACCAGAATCCCCCTTACCTATAGTATTGCCTTACCCATTCCTCCACCAGGACTCCTTGGGATAGTTGATATACAAAATTCCCATGTCTATCCCTCCTACCATCACCCCTAATTTTGTGTCGACTACCACTAGCTCAACATTTCCTTTATCCACCTTACCCCCTATGGTATTACAACTAGACCCCACATCTGCTATAAATGTTGCACCAATGAATTTTTTTTCACCCATGGTGTCGACCATCCCTTCACCAAGCACCTTAAACATGGCCCCATCTACACCCTTTATCTCATATGTACTAGTTGCATCACAACCACCCATGGTGTCGGCAACTCGCACTCCATTCCAAAATCTTGTCCTTTCCATCCCATAGTCTATACCCCTAATTACTATGAGAGTTGTTATGACTACCCCACCTATTTATGTGCATCACCATCAACCCCAAATCTCATCTATCGCTTATTTAGGATATCTTCCATCCGCATCTATTCCCCCTTTGAATTTCTTATATTCGGAAGCCCCATATACTAGGATGCTATCTACATCATACACCCATCATCAACCTCTTTTTATTGCAGGAGGCACCCATTCCTCACAACCCACCAATAATCTCTTTAAGATGATGATGGAAAAGATGAAAAAATTAGAAGCATTAGTTTCCAGCTCTCGTAACTCCTTAACTTATGACAAAATCTGTAATGATCCAATTCATCCATTTATCCCCATTCACCCATACCTTGTACATTGGGAAATTCCCAAGTTTAACCACTTCAAAAGTAAAGAAGACCCACAACAACACTTGCGGTCATTCAAACATGGGTGTTGTCTAATTTCCCATGATGATGCTTTACTCCTACTGACATTCCCCATGTCCTTGACAGGACCTGCCTTAGATTGGTATAGTAGCTTACCCAGACATTCCATCTACTCCTTTAACCAAGTGGCTTAATCATTCTTGGACCACTTCTCAATCAATGTCATCAAAAAAGTCACCATGACTGACCTATAATCAACATGACAGTATGACGATGAATCTATTATAGATTTTGTTGCTCGCTGGCGAAGTCTTATTAACCAATTAACATTCAAGTTACCTCAACTTAAGATTATAGAGTTATTCACTAGAGCTTGTGTCAGACACATCTCACCAAATTTACAGGTACAAACTTTATGTACCTTCGATGAAGCATTTACCATGGTGCGAAAGCTAGAAATTTATCCCATTCAAGAAAAGAAAATCCAATTGTGAAACAAAAATGTCACATTCAAGTAAAATGATGCTTCTTCATCTTCAAAGCCCAAAAAACATTATTCAAAAACCAAGGGATCTGCCAACGCAATATTTCCCAAAGCTAGTCCATTCCATCCATCTAATCAAGCCAAAAATTCCTCTAATATTTCTCCTGTTCATACTTTTCAGTTCCTACAGGAACAACGAATCTACACTCCAATTATAGAGCCCTATTCTTTGGTATTATAAAATCTTCTAAACGTCAGAGCCATTGCACTACCCCCATAAAACCTCATACTGGTTTCGATCCCACTCGTCCTATGCCCACATGGTATAAGGAACATGAATATTGTAATTATCATCACATCAAAGGCCATAGTGATGGTAATGGCATAAATTTTAGGAACGTTATCGAGGAAATGTTAGAATATGAAGATCTCATCCTAGACAACCCGAATGCAACAAAAAATCAAAACTTTCATATCTTAAAGAAGCATTTCCCTAACCATACACCATCATCTAATCAAAATGGTAAACCTTCAACCAACGATAACAATGTCCATGAAGTCCATGCTGTCTTTGATAACATACCAGTCATTCTGCAATTTCCACCTATTCCGTCTATCGAGGAAATTCTGGCATGAGCTCCTCTACCCATGGAGGATAATACCTCATCCATTCCTTCATCCATAGAGGAGTCTTCTTCATCACGTCCTTCACCCACAGACAAGTCCACAATTTCTATTGATTCCATTTCACCATCTACCTTGTAACCCATCGAATAATCAATGGTATTAAATCTCCTACCCACAGAATCATCATCTCTTTCTCCTCGACCAAAAGAGGAATCTACCTCACCCCACTTACCATCTCTCCTACCCATGGGAGATCCTTTAGACACGCCACTACCTATTGGGGACAATTCCCCATTAGCATTCCAGGATCCCATTGATTTGGTCTCCACTCTTTTACCCATAAAGTCTAAGGCTAACCAATTCCCTATCTCATCGACATATTTTACAAGGATTTCAACTAAACCAAATACATCTCCTCTTACACTAGTGTCATTTTCATGACTGGATGATCACTTGGATTATGTCGATAATTCCATGCTTTGGGGACGCTTTAGCTCCCCTTTTCGACTCAAATGCAAATTTTGCCTACAGATACCTCCACGATCTATCTAAAGGTATTTCCAGCAACCAAATTGACCCACCATGCCTATTGAAACTACTTCTTCATCATCACATTTACCTACATCAAAACCTTTACCTATGACTAGAACCATTCCTACACCTAAGAAGCTACCTGCACCTACATCTTTTCCCATATCTAGACCTATCACTACCTTGGGTATCATGCTGAAATCCTACCTTGTCCATCCACCCATCAAATTGGACTTATCCACACCTTCCCAAGTTTGCACAAAAAATATTCCTCCACCTAAAAGAAATACCCAACCTTCTAAGACACATATAACGGTCTCACCCACCACACCTTTGTCACCGTTTCCCCTTCTGTATTTCCTAGGACCTCACCCATTAACCTTGGCCAAACAACCCCCTACCCAAGGAAAATCAAAGGCTAAGATACCTACTTCTTCATCACAATCTTTTGTTACACCCAATTTACTTGCACAACAAACACCCTCGCCCTCATCCGTACATTCCTTACCACCTATACCTCCACTAGCTACCATAACCCCAACATTACCTATGCAAATTAAACCCATACATTCCACCTAGCCTCTACCAACTAATTCCACACACCTCCATTGTCCCCATGGGTAACCCATCCTCTTACACCATCTGCTTTCCATTCTACATCACATACTCCCACCTCACCTATACCCAAGAAGGTGGAATCCAAAGACAAGAACCCAATACCTTCCAATAAGCAAGTTAAACCATCAACACCTTCCATTGCTAGTTTTTCTACCACACCTTTACCCAAGTAGATACCATGAAAACCTAAGACAGTACCACCTACCAAACCAATGGTCAAACCTATTCCACCTCCTATAACACCTCTTCCACCTTTACCCAAACCCACACTCACTTCCCATTGTGATCCATTGGTGGGGTCCTACGCCAACATTTTAGCCAACCTATTAGAGAACTCAGTCATCACATTACCACCACTTATATCTTACAACCCCCTCAAAACCAAACCAAAAGGGTTTGATGAAACTAAAATTTGTGCCTACCATCATGTGCCAGGACATGATGTAGAGGGTTCTAAGGCTCTCAAAACCGTTCTTCTCCAATTATGTCCTCCTAGAAGAAAATTTTAATGATGATGATCTTCTTGATGAGGACCCTGTTCCATTTTCACCTATCACCATACATCCCCGCCCATTTTCTATTCAATGAGCTACATCACCACCTCCACAACCATTTTATCCACCTCCAAAATTTGATAACAACATATTCCAGTATCAGATAGTTGTCTAAACCACTACGTAAGTTCAAGTCTATGCTCTACTCATTTCACAAGGTTCTTACCCCACATTAGGTTTTCTTTCCATCATGTCATTATACTACTCATGACATACCTTCTCCATCTACCTCTTTCCCTCAAATTAACATGATCCAAGTTGCCACTCATGCACCCAAAAGGAAAAAGGAAAAGGAAAAGCTAACTAGTCCATCAACCAATCTCGTGCCCAATATACCATCTGGACCCGCACCCAAAATCACCATTCTAGGACCCACATACCCTATTTCTGATGGGGTCACCCATCATATAATGATAAAAAAATTACAACACTCCCCTCTAAAAATGTCTTTGTACTGATCTTGTCCAAATATTTGAATCTCATTGACAAGCCCTCAAGGAGGTTTTACAATCTATCGAGGTTTTACCTAACAACCACTACACCATTAACCTCCATAATCACCTCTTACCACATGGCCTCTCTTACAAAATCATGTCCTTGTTCTACCCCCATGACCACTCATCAAGTAGTCACCCCCATTTTTTTTGATGAGGAGATCATACCTCTCTAATCATATGACCTTGATCCCACCCTTTTAATCTTCTATCTATATCAATAATATACACGTATGGTGCATTATGATCAATGGTGGTGCTAATATCAACATCATATCCTCCCACACATACAATCAAATGTGCATCCCTTCAAATTTCATGCATAATTACCCAGTTATTTTGTGCTTCTTCAATGACACCGTCACTTCTACCCTTGGCACCATTATTCTTCACATTCATATGGGCCCTCACATTATCTTAGAATTGTTTCTACGTCTTAGAGGGGGATTTCAAGTATAACATTTTATGCTTGGATGACATTGGATTCATGTGTCATGCATTGTGTTCCTTAAAATTTTCACCACTGTGTAAAATTTGAACATGAATCACATAACTATACCATCCTAGCTGACCCATGTCACCATTCAAAACTTGTAACATGTTGTACTAACCTAGCGATGTCATTGTACAAGTTAAGGCATCTACCACTGCCGCCACTTCTCCTTCACCCATAACCCCATCCACCTATGTTTCTGCCATCTCTCCCACACCTAACTCTTTTATTCCTATTACTGCCATAGCCTATGCAGCTCACCCATTTACTTCCCAACCATACTGATACCCCTCCTGCCCAATCACCTAGTAATTCATCTATTTCCTGCTACCCACATATCTACTACTGATCCCGTAGAGTGTGTTTTTCAATGCCTCACTCTGGGGGAGAACCACCTCTACAATATAAAAACATTCCTTACTCCACAAGAGTATAGTAACCCATGCCAAAATCCTTGTTATGACTATCACATATGAGAGGTATTCCCTTATGGTCCTCCCCACCTTCGTACTAACTTAATGTATGGGGGAATTGATACTTCCACCTATTCAACTCAAACTGCCATCCCAAACATGACCATTTTCATTTGACCTCTAATATCTCACTAACCATCACTTCGCCCACACTTTCCTTCACTGTTGCACATGGAAAGGCTTTAGCTTTGGTTTTTGACAAAACATGGTCATCATACCGTCATCCCATGTACCACTTGTAAACACAAACACTACAGTGGTATCAACTTGGCTTCATAGAACTATCATTCAAGAAGGCCCGTGTTGAACTGATTTAGGATGAAGAAACCTTCTTCACCCTATTCACCAACATCACCACCCTCACCCATGGAGTCTATGGATGTAGAATCCATTCCTCCTAACTTTTTTCTTTCTTAAACAACGATTTCCTTGGGAACTTTGACTTATCAACATGATGGTGAGGCTCCCTCTTCTCTTCCATTCATGTATCCTGACATGATCGATGATGATACACCACACTATTAATGCCATTCAATTGTCAGGATGATGAGTCTATCCTAACCTACCATAGTGTGGAAGATTCTTATATTCACCATTCATTACCTTATGAGACACAAAACATGTTAAATGAATTGACCATCAGAGTCAATATTAACACTCAGGATGACCCACACATTCTAAAGATAGGCCAATCTTTAAATGTTTTTGAACAAGAAGATTTTAATTATTGCCTCTGGGATCATAGCAACGATTTTTCTTGGTCCTATGTTAATATGCCTAGTATTGACCCAAACATTGTGGTCTACAATATTGTAACCATTCCTGAAGCAAAACCTATAAAACAAAAGCTGCAGAAAATGCATCCTTGCATTTCCCTTCTTGTCAAAGAAGAAGTTCAACACCTTCTTGTAGTTTCCTTCATTCTACCTATTTATTATCCCCAATGGATTTCTAGCATCATTCCAGTCACAAAAGTGACAGGGGGACTTCGCATTTACACAGATTTCCATGACCTCAACTTATCTTGCCCCAAAGACAACTTTCCTCTACCAGGTATTGACCAACTAGTTGATCTCACTGTTGGTCATGTGATGTTATCAATCATGGATGGTTTCTCGATTTATAACCAAATATTACTCGCCCCAAAAGATCAACACAAAACTACCTTCATCACTCCTTGGGGAACCTTCTTCTATCGAGTCATGCCTTTTGGCCTTAAAAACGTCAGTGCTACATATCAATGGGCTATGAATTATATCTTCCATGACATAATGTATCGCATATTGGAAGATTACGTAGATGACCTTCTTGAAAAATCCAAACATCGGGCCAAACACTTTATAGTCCTTAAGGTCATCTTTGACCACTTCAACAAATATTGTGTTTGAATTTAACCTAAGAAGTTTGTCTTCGCTATGCTCTTAGGAAAGCTCCTTGGTTTCATCATTTCTTTGCATGGTATAGAAGTCGATCTTGCTAAAATCAATGCTATTATCAAAATGCCTCCACCTAATAACCTTCGTGAAATTCATAGTTTGCAAGGCAAGTTACAATCTATTCGTTATTTTATTTCACAACTTTATGACCGCTGCCAACCATTTCACCACCTCCTTAAAAGGACGTCTACTTCAAATGAGATGATGAATGCCACAAAGCCTTTGACACCTTAAAACAATACCTTCTCTAACCACTGCTGCTCATTCCTCCAAAGGATGATCACCCCTTTTACCTATACATTTCTACTACTAATCATTCCTTAGGTGTGATGCTCACTCATCGTGATGAGAAACGTAGAGAGAAGTATGTTTATTACATAAGTAGTACCCTTTTAGACTATGAAAATAGGTGCACCCACGCCAAAAAACTCTGCTTATCCTTAGTTTTTTTCTCCACTAAACTTCGTCATTACCTACTCAATCAAAAAACCTTTTTCATCACCAATACTAACCCCTTACATTACATGTATGCTAAACCCTACCAACATCAGCGTGATACATGTTAGATCATGATTCTGACCGACCTTGGCCTTGAATTCATCAATAAAAAATCTATCAAAGGCCAAACCATCACTAACCAACTTACAGATGTACCCCTCTCTGGAAATCAATCCTTTAACTTTGATTTATCAGATGAATCCATTGCTACCCTTTCTTTGGATGATATCGTTTACCAAATGACCTTATTCTTTGACGGTTCCAAATGTCAATGTGGAGGTGGTGCAGGAGTTATCCTCATTTGTGTTGATGGCGAACCTATGCCTTTATCTTTAAAACTAGATTTTGATTGTACCAAAAATATTTTTGAATATGACGTACTCATGTTAGGCCTTCAAAATGCTATCACCTTAGATGTTATATCAATTAATATATTTTGATATTCCCAACTGGTTGTAAATCAAGTCAATGGTATATACCAATGTCGTAACAAAATAATCCAAAAGTATAAACACCATGTCGACATAATTTTGACTACCTCTGACTGTTATGAACTTAAAACCACCCCACATTATAATAATAAATTTGTGGATACCATGTCCTTCCTGGATTCTCAGATACTCACTTCACCTACTGAGTCCAAAATATTTTTCATGGTATAAAGGTTGCAATCACCTTCTATTTATTTTAAGGTGTCAACTACGTTGGAACCATTGCACATGAAAAATGTGACCTTTGTGATAAGTATTTTACAGACTACCTTTCCCTTTCCATTATGCCCCTAGATATTATTTGTAATGGAAAACGTGCCTTTTTCAAAAGTGTCTCTCTCTATGTCATCATGGGTGGTCTCCTTTATAAATGAGGTTTTGATGGTATTCTCTTACGATGCCTTATAATTTATGAGATTCCTTATAACATCAAGGAAGTTCATGATGGAATTTTTGGAGGTCACTTCAGTGGCTTAGCTATCACTAAACACATCCTTCAACTGGGATATTATTGGCCCACCCTCAACCATGATTGTTTTGACTATGTCAAACATTGTGTGAAATTCCAGTAGCATGCTAACCTTCATCACACACCTAGTTATGCATTGCAGGTCAGACGAGACCTTTGGACTTTCTCTCAATGGGATTGTGATCATGTCAAAGAGATCAATCCTCATTCTTCACAATGTCATCAATGGATTGTAACTGCTACTAAATACTACATTAAATGGGTAGAAGCTATCCCCCTCATCTCTACAAAATATGAGAAAATTTGTGAATTCATTAACCATCACATTATTTTTCACTTTGGTGTTCCTCACTGTCTCATCACTGATAACAGAAAACAATTAAAAAAAAACCTATGAAAACTCTGTGATGCCTTTGGAATTCAACTCAATTTCTCTTCACCTTACTACCCACAAACAAATGGCCAAGCAGAATCAACCAATAAAACATTGAACACAATTCTTATGAAATTAGTTGACGATACTGGGAAGGATTGGCATACACACATTCCTTTCACCTTATGGGCTTACTGTACTCGTATTCACACTTCTACTACTACCAAACCTGTCTCTCTGGTCTATAGTACTGAGGTTGTCTTTCCGCTCAAAGTCCAGATTCCATCTCTTAATAACTCACTCCAAGACATGCTTAATGATGATGAATTTCACCAAGATTGTTTGACACAACTTGATTTATTAGATGAATGTCACCTTAATGCTCTTGATCATCTCCAAATCTACCAAAAATGCATCAAATGTGCCTATGACAAATGTTTCCATGAAGCAAAATCAACATGTAACCAAAGAAGAGAAAATTAAATAAATTCATTCCTAATTGGTTTGGACCCTATATCGTTACTCATACCTATGGATCAGGTGATTATCGTTTGTCTTCACTTGAAGGTAAACCCAAACCACAACCCATCAATACCTTACATCTTTGACCATTCTATTTTTGAATCAAGTCCTATATCACCTTGTGTTTATTTCAAGCTCGTCCCTTAAGCACCCTTCACCTTTCATAGTACCTATTCTTGCAGTCAATGACTAAAACAAAATCATGTGATTACCCATCACCTTTCAACCTTATCTTCAACATGAGTACCATGGCTCTACTCATGGAATGATTTTCATGGATACGTTTCATATTTTTCAAGATGGAATCCCATGGTCATTCATCATGTGAAACCATATCTTTCATAGTTAACCTCTGGGTGCTATGGTTTTTGTCTTCTAAATAAGATCCTAATCTTCCTCTAAAGAATTTTCCATGACTTAAACATCCAAAAACAAAAATAATTTCCAAAGAAAAATTGGGATTCAACTCCTTGAGTCAAATTTCTAGCAAAGAGATGACTCCGTCAAAAGGGACATCTCTTCTCTCTATCTCGCCACTATAAATAGACTTCTCCCTCAAAGGAAAACTATACAAAGCTAGCCATAGTGCACATAGTCTATCATAAGAAAGGACCATCCTTGCAAAAATGAAATAAAATATTTAGAAGCTTCCCATATCGATCAAGTTCATGAAGACCTCAAGGAGACAATATACTCATCATACATGGACTTCCCACATCGATCAATCTATCAAAAATAAGAGAAAAAAGAGAAAAAGATAACCTTTTTGTCATGGACTTTCCTATTTTGATCTTGGGTCTCTTGCCAAGTAGGTCTGCTGTCTCACACTATGTTACACTAAAACCAACCATTTTTCACCTCATTTCCTTTTCACCCTAATTTCCTACTTTCTCAAGGGACTTTCCGCAAAAACAAAATTTCGTGATCATGTGACTTTATTCACTCTTAGCATCATCAATCATGCAATGCATTTAGGGTCTTATGTTCATAAGCCCACCTTTGGTATGGTAGGCTTGTTATGGTTCTTCTAATTAAGTGACTCTTTTAGTCACCTCTTACCCTTCACCTTCTTCATTACTTGTTGATTCTCCTATACAGGATTAGAATATGGAAACCTACATTTTAAGACTTCCTCTTTCACTAACATCACCAAGTCAAACTGACCTAAAACACAACCATGCCTAAATGACCTAGACTCAAGATGTGCCTAAAAACCTACCGACCCATTTATCTATCCTCATATTACTTTTCCCTATATTACGGGAGAACTACATTGGCTTAAGGCCCCTTTTCACCAAGGCTATATAGGAAGCACTCTGAGCGAATGGGGCCCTTGGAGGTTAGCTCAACCACTCTTTAACCTAACCAATTTCCCCCCATTTTTATATTTACATTCTACCTTAGTTAGTTTTCCATTTTACACAACAATTGGAAAATTAAAACATACAAACATACATACCTACTATTTCATAACATCATACATCAATCAATTCACCATTCCATGATATAAAATATTTAGGAAGTGTAAACCATAACAGAAACATACATCATCATTTATTTTCCACACTACCAATAACATGTAAATTAAATCAAACCCAAAAATATGAATAAATCATACCTAACTGACCTAAAACTCCACCATGCCTATAGTTAACTCAATTATGCCTAGATGACCTGAACTCAACCATGCCTAGATGACCTAAAATAAACCATCCCTAGATGAACTAAACACAACCATGCCTAAGTAACCTAAACTCAACCATGCCTAACTCATCTAGACTCCACCATGCCTAAATGACCTAAACTCAATCATGCCTACATTACCTTGACTCCATCATGCCTAATTGACCTAGTTTCCATCAATACACAATAACAATGGAAATTAAAAACATAAGTACATCATCCATCATATAAACATCATCAAGTATATAAATGGGAGAGTCTGTGTATCAATACATATATACATAGATACAAATAAATACCAGTATATAAAAAAATCTCAGATAAATTCTCATCATCTTCTGCACGTAGGTTGGTATAAGATCAAAATCTAAAAAATCTCATATACATCCTTACCATCTTTGGCAAGAAAGCTGGTATATGATCAACCTCTCAAAACTCTCATGTACATCCTCACTATCTTCAGATCACATACCGGTATATATATCAAAATTTGAAATACAATAATCATACCAAGTGACTGATCATCACCGTACTTGAGACCCTTAGGGCTAATCTCATATGTATCCTCCGCTCTTCCTGTCTGACGCCCTGCCAACATCTCTTCACCCTCCACGAGTCTCAGTTTATTCTCCCTCTGGCCCGTAGCTAGGTCTAGCCTCCATGAACTCGTGTGCTCACCCTGACCCTACCTTTGGGCTCAACTTCCCCCTATACTCTCTGCACTATAAGTACGGGATCTCGTCCTCTCACTTGATGCCTATTATACCCTTTACAAAGGATGGGACATCTATCCTGACGGTCATCAGGTGATCCTGGTAATACCACACCTTGTTCAGGGCATCCCTGAACCTCACCATCGACATCATCTAAGGTGGTTCCATAAGTCTCACCACAACCTATGAACTATGTCCTGCTAGGGATGGCCTCATACCACGTACCTGTGTATAGTGTCCTACTTTTATTTGTAATATGGGATCCTGCCCTTGAGACTGTGGAGGTGCATGTGCTGTAACCTAGGCCTGTAAGGCCATAACTTAAGCATGTGTAGTGGCCAATTGGCCATACAACCCTATAACATGTGCTTACAAGGTGGATATTTATCCTCCATCCTATGTAGGAGCCTAACCCTGTGCTTGAACCTGTACCTATGCCTGGGCAACATTCAACTGCCCCTATAGTGTGGTCACCTACCCAGTCAAGGTGGCTACCTCTTCTTGTGTTGTTGTCAACTGCACTACAAATGCTACCACCTATCCCTGTAGTGAATCTCTATGCACTATCACAGTCACCAAAGTGGTCTGACTTGGCCATGGTGGTGCTACATGTAACCATGTTTCCCACTAGCATCTATATCCATCTGATACCCCTACATCATATATCCTGCCCTCCACCGGTAACTCCTCTTGACTTGTTGGCTCTGTGGGGTGAGGTGGAGATAAAGATATCTCCACATCCTCCCATCAATACTGTGGAAATAGCAGTGGCACATCTTGTACTAGTCCAAAATTCATCCAGACACTTTCTACCTGGATCATCTTGTGCTCGCTGACACATTTCCTCTATATCCATCGCACCAACTGTAGGCCCTTTAGCTCTAGCCTCATGCCTTTGAATTCTAGAAAGCCAACATAAGGCTTCCATACTATGTCTCTTACATATAGCCCCTCTAGCTCCCACCTGTAATGAACCACATCATGTAACACCTCTACTACTCATGGCCAACATCCTAGGACCACCCATTGCCTAAATCCTACCCTCTACCTCCCATGATGACAGTCTATAACCGACAGTCATCGTGGCCACACTAGCACAATGTGCTCATAGGCCCAATACTGTTACAGGAAGGTATAACACATTCCATATCAGTGTATCCTCTGATAGCCCCATATCTCCATATATAACTGTACAAAATAGATCAGCCCTACCTCTCAGATGTGGGCCCAATCCTCTGTCACACTACGCCTCAAGTCCCCTAGTAGGGGTGGTACTCTATCTCACATTGTAAACTTCTTCCATGCCTAGAACCAATCAATTCAACAATGCCAAGGTCTGAATTCATCTTTTATACACAACATAATTCTACACCTTGCTACCCCATACACATTTTTCATGCTCCTACTTTATCCCTGATCACTTATTGATCCCATTGCCACTTACCTGAACCCCGTACCCACCATGACCTAAGTCCCACCTATCCTCTACCTACGTTTACCTACCCTTACATTTTCCCACCTACATTTCTCCATCTTATATTGCTACTCCATTCATCTTTACCTATTTACCTAACCCTCTCTTTTGAACCCCATTCTCACCCTTTGTATGTAACCTATTTGGGCCCCGTCACCTTTTCACAGTGACCGATGTCAGTCACCTATGACCCAAATGGGTCACTTATGATGGACATCGGTCCTCTATGACCTCCATCCATCTTGTTTTTTCCCCACTGACACCGGTAATACATTACCGATGTTGGTCAACCCCGAACCGGTGTCAGTCTCTAGTTCGGCCCCAAAGCCAAATCCCCATGGCCCTAAAATTCTAAAATTGACTAAACTAAGCCAAAAATACCCCCATTCTACCCACACCTCACTCAAATTCATTTCCCAACCTATTTAGCCTACAATCCACCCTCCCCATACCCAAATTGGTTCATTTTACCCGTATTTTCAAATTTTTAATTCCCCCCACTCGTTCATTTTAACACAAAATTAAATTCAAAATAAGCAATAGGATTTGGAACCTACCTCATCTCGCTACCTCCTTCTTACTATCACCTTTAGTCTCTACAATTGTGGACCTATGCTACTCCCTCCCATTGTCTCTATGTCTCAAATCAATCTCCCAATCCTTCGGTGAATCAACTCATTCCACCTGATCACATGAACACATATTCCTTGCTCCAACACCCACTCACCTCTTGCCCAATCTGCCTCGACTCACACCTAATACCATTTTTCTCAATAGCTCATTTCACTATTCCTCCTCCAGATCCATTTTTCACCACGTTAAAATGCTCAAATGAGCACTTTTACCATGGCTCTTACGTTTTAACCGATTGATAGGTGAACCGATATCAGTTCAACCTAACTGACATCGGTTCCATGCCCTAGTGTATGGATACCAGTTCACAAAGACCATTATAAATTTCACATGACCGATATCGGTCATGTTGTCTACCCCATTTACACCACCTGCCCTAATAACCTGTACCCCATTTTACCCCATATAACCCTCAAACAATCACACCTTGGCCTTACCCATGCCCTAACCTATGTATCCTGACATGAACCTACCTTTTTTGGCCGTTGGACTTGTGTAATCACTATACCTTGCGATGTTGTTACCCTTGTTGTTTTAGCCTAACCAACATACCTTGCCTATCACTGTGTTGTTTATCCCGACCAAACCTTTGGTGTACCGGAACATACCTAAACGTTCCTACATTTGACCTACATTGTGTTTCCAGATCATATCCTATGCCTTGGATACATGGATCACTTCACCCTTGTTTGGATAAACCTATCAACCTTGAACAATGTAGAGTTTGCAAGCTCTTTCACCTACTACAGTGTTGAAATCTATACATGTGCATCTATTCAATTACCATTACCCATTCCCAATTTGACCCTGGCCTATTACTTATTACCCGAGTTGACCATCACCCTTTCCCAAAGTACTGATACCTTTCCCCACCTACCTTCACTTACACCAACTACACATTTATCAAACCACTCACTGATTCTGTATACCACCTCATCAATTCCTGGTTTGAGGGGGATCACCTTCACCCACACTTGGGGCAACCCCACTCTCACCCACACATGGGGCAATCACTTCCTATTTTTGTCAGTGTCGCTCACCAATATAAGCTACGCAACAAAAAGGGGAAAAATGTAGACACCAAAATCAGGTCATACCACCCTTATAACCCCATTAATTAAATTAACCATACCTTACATATTCATATCCTATAGTGCACATGATTAATTAAATTAATTAAATTAACATCCTTAGTTGACCACCTCACCTAACCACATCACCTAGACACCCCATCATGGACCTATTCTTAGCATGTTTCTTTTAACTAAGATTAAATTTCTACTTACCTTAACTAAATGAGACTTAGTCTAACCCTAAAATCAGATGCCTATTCTTTCTCTAATAACATACCCACTTGTCTAAGAGAAAAATACCATTTTAGACCCAAACCAACGAGAAGAATTGGCCAAAAGATAGCTAAGACCTGCTATTTTGGCAAACCTAGGATTTCCCACCTTAACCAATGCCAGTTAACTCAAAACATACGCCGGTCACCCTAACCGTCATCGGTTACCATATATTCATTTTGGTAACTTTGTTTAAGAGGTTGGGAATTTCAAGTTTTTGGGAGAGGAGAGATCTACATGCAAGGATGAAACCAAAGTCTTCTTGAGCATCTAGACACCCCCAAGCCATCACCAAGACTAATATGAAGGAATTGGAATTCATGGTAACATTTTAGGAAACACTTATGTGGCACTGACTACTAGTTTCATAGATCAACCATTGCTATACTCCACTAGCCAGGCCTGTAAATACAAGTAAATGTGTTTTTGATCTGCATCATTTTATGCTTACTTAGATTGTAGTTTCTTTATCTTTATTAAATTAAAATCATATTCTCCTTTGCATTCCACCCATTCCCA
This sequence comes from Taxus chinensis, assembly GCA_019776745.2. Classification (NCBI taxonomy): domain Eukaryota; kingdom Viridiplantae; phylum Streptophyta; class Pinopsida; order Cupressales; family Taxaceae; genus Taxus; species Taxus chinensis. The sequence continues at coordinate 660,070,090 of CM034147.1, read as the reverse complement.
CTTTCTTATCAATCCACCCATCCAACCACCCAAAACCGTTTAGCTCTCTATATCGGAATCTTCAGCATTCCTGAGCCTTCCTAGCATTTTTATGAACCTAATCATCTTTCTTCCATTATCTTTCCAGTCATAGAGAAGCTGTAACATTCCCATTTTAAGACTTTAGAAACAAGGGAATTTTTTTTTTCCTAATGTTCACTATTCTAAATAAAATTTAATTTAGAACACACATTCAATGCCAGTCAATTTCATAAAAGATAACCATATGCAACTGTAATGACTCGGTAATACACTGATCTATTCATTCCATGACTCGGTTATCTACTGATCTATTCATGCTTCACTTTAAGTATTGAATACTTATCGTATACTTTGTATACTTGGTTTTCACCCTAATCTGGGTACTGAGTGATCTTGTTTAAAGAACATACCTGAATATTTGTTACCAATATTCATCTGGTATCATTTAGCTTTAAACTAGGTGACATAGGACAATGCAACTAGTAGCTTGTGATACTTTGGCCAAATTTTTACAACATACTGTGTATGTCGCTATTCCTAGACAACATACTCATCATTTTGGAATACGTCCTTCACCTCACTCCTCTATTATCATGAAAGGTCTTTACTGACTATTGTCAGTCCACTTGTCCCAGAGTTTAACCCTAGCCTGGGTTAGGAACATAGTCTATTATAGGAAGACACTTTCGATGACTTAGGATAAAAGGGCATACTCAGTTGACCTAAGTCAACCGGATGTGCCAAAGTACCTTGAGTTATAGAAAGTTACTCCCTATCCTAAACATGTCGCTAACTTGACCTAGAGAAAAACTAAGTTCAAGTCCTTATTGTGTGTAGATCTAGATGATCAATGTAGAAGGGTGTTGCCACATGTCAACTGCAGTGTTGTATCCTCAGGAAGACCCAAGTCTTCTCGAAGGTACATTCTTACAGTTGGCATGTGCCAGCATCCTACAGAAACTACCTCATCATGATGTACATACACTAAGGAGGTTATTAAGGTTAAGTTAATTTGGATTATAAAACAGATTTCAGCGTCCATGCAAAACCCTAATTCAACACTCCTCAAGTCCTTGTTCTATACTTGGTTTAATTAAGCATTTAAGAACTTCCTCTAACTCATGATTGCTTTTATTATTCATTCATTATTTTAACAACAATTAATCAAAAATAGGACAGCAATAGCATAACTTCCATTACATACATCATAATCATTCATAAAAGGTGTAGTCACCAATTAGGTTCAACCATGGTAGACTTTATAAGAAAATAGGTCTACGTTTAACAATCAGGTCACCCTTCATTTGGTTATGTATCATTTATTGAGGAAGAACCTCCCTCTATTTGATTAAGTGATAGGGTTTGTCAAACCCTTCTTATTTTTCACAAACTCTAACGTTCCATCACATTTTCATTACACATTTAAATACTATAATAGATTTGTTTAGATAAGATTGATAACTTATGCAATCATAACCAGCTGCAACCTACTAAGAGAGAGATTAAACTAATCCTATTTTCATCTAACTTATCAAGTTTATCCATATTATACTTATAACATATATGGATAATGTTATCAAGATAGATATTCCATATTCTTCATAAATATAAGATAGATTACACAACCAATACAAGTAAATTTCCAACATTAGAATTCCTCATTTAAAACTTTTCATTTACAAGAATAAGTATTTCAGGCACGCTATATGACAAACAGCCTTCAAACCAAAAGAATACAACTTTTATTTTTCAATACAATTAAGAATGAATCGAAACTCTTTACATAAAGTTCAAAATCAAATAACCCAATACAACATGAAAGTTCTTGTCTTCTTTAATCACTTACGATGTCCATCTGCAAAATTGCTAGCACGGGTCAGTTCAATGAACTGAGCATGATAAGCACTAAGCATTAAAGTAAAGTGCATTCCACTAATTGCTTCATTAAACAAATTTGCTTTAATGGATCAATGGTAAAACATTAAGCAAGTAATCATAAGAAATAACATCAAGTAAGAAGTACAATTAAGATATCTGGTCTACTTCTAAGATAGTAACATTTTATAATCTACAACTTCAAAATTATACCACAATACTTAATAGATCCTATCAATTTAGTTTTGGATCAATAACAAGCCTTGTCATTAATTTATCTCTTAAATTCACAAGGATAAAAGAGCACGTTTAACTTTTCCCAATCTGTAAAAGGGTTAGTTACAACATAATGATATCAGAAAGTTCTATCCCTAAATAAAGACAAAGAAGAGAACGAATAAAGAAAAGTTCAATCCATAAACTTATCAGTCAACAGAAAAGGATCACATACCCACAAGGATCCAAACCATATTTCATTTCATTTATACTATGAAATGAAATCCAACATCCAAAACAACTTAGAAACTCTTATGTTAGTTTCCAAAAGAGAGCTCAAAACCAAATGCACAGTCAAGCCTGAATACCTCCAATTTTCTAGGCCACCTTCCCAGGAAGACCTAACCTCATCACTTAGCTCAAATTCAAAACAGTTCAAAGAAGATAACTCGAGTACAGTCTCAAACTGTATAGACCTCCCCCCTCCCAAGAGAGTATAACTCTCTCTCTCTCTCTCTCTCTCTCTCTCTCTCTCTCTCTCTCTCTCTCTCTCTCTCTCTCTCTCTCTCTCTCTCTCTCTCTCTCAAATACAAGGTGGTTCAACAACAGTATAACAGTTGAGAAAAAGTTCTCCAATAGAAAAGATTGGAAAGTCACTACAAATGAAGACTGAATCACCATTACAAACATTAACACAAACTGCTAATGAGAATACAACACGAATTCACATTGTTAACATCCATATAAATGGTACTGAAACTTTTGGACTACAAACAATATATCATATTAAAACTTAGCATTCAACCAAATCCTACTACACATATGGAAGTAAATATTTAAGACACTCGACAAGACTAGTTTTGTCCTTCCTTCTTCTGAACTTGTCTGAACAAGATAACCAAAGACCTCTCTAGTTCCTCAAACATCATACGACAAGGTAGGGTTTGATCCAATTAAAGGTAGAAAGGAAGAAGCAACTCTTCCATGAACCTCTTACAAATGATACGTCGGTTTCATAATAGAACAAAGTTCCAGTCCTAATTATTTCAAGAACAAACAGTCAAGATTTCCACAAGACAAGAATATGCTCAGAGTAGATATGTATACAATACACTCTAAGATTCACATGCCCCATTAAGTTTGAAACATAGTGCAGTCTAAAGGAAAAAGTAAACAACCGTTCCTTCAATCATCAAAAACAAAGGAGGTAAGGAAGTTACACGGTCAAATTCAACCAACAACTCACAAGACTCCTTCCTCAATGGTACAAAAGGAAACTACAATTTCAATTCAAAGAAAATACCAGTAAGTATATGACTCATTGATTTTCCTTATACAAATAAAAATGACCAACAAGAATACCTGTGTTGCGTTCTATTCGTGCATAGATCATAGTTCAACAACTCAAGTTCAAACACGAATCTAAATCGGAATAACATGGCTTTTGTAAAAAAACTCAAATAATACCAACACCCTATTACGAGTTTAGGCCTTCCATGTTTCATAAGGAAGAATAAAATATCAGTACAGAACTCAAGTACAAAGCAATGATGCAATAACTCAACAATGAGTACAGAGTTCATAAGATCTGTATATAAGTATCAAGGTTCAGAACTTCCATAAGTTCGCACAGTTCAACAACCACTTGGTCCAAATAAAGCTTATAACCAATCACGGCTTCAATACTAGTTCAAAGTATTCATGGAGTGCTATAACAACTACCCGAACACAACCTTAAATAGAGATACAAGACCATCCTGACAACACTGTCAGTTCAAGTTAACAACGGCCAAGGAGTTCCTAATTCAAGCTCAACGAGCTTAAGTACAGATCAAAACGTGATAAATACAATAACGTATTCAGAACCCAACAAGTAATAAGCCAACACTTTTCACCTTATCTTCAAATGTAAGCTTTGAAAACAAGCTACAAGCTTAAATACAGTACAAAACTACTAGTTCAAGCTACAGAGGTCAAAAGAGCTTCTAGTACAGATTGCAGAGTTTCTCACATTACATGCAACCATCTAACAACCAGAACAGAGAAGTTTTCCAAAAAGGAACTGTCAATAATAGCCAAGGATTCATATTCCAAAAACCCACAAATTTTCCAAGCTTACATGCAAGTAAATAACCACATACATCAAGAAAATATAAAATTTCCAGTGAGAAGAATTGTTTTAATGAATCATTTAGAAGAAAGCAAGAAATCTTAATGGATAGAGCCTATCATGCCTGATAGTGCCTCTTCCGATTTGAAGAAGACTTCCAGCCGAGTTCCCAAGACCTCTTCTTCTCCAAACAAGATCAAACAACCATATTCTTTTTCCACAATCCCACTTATACATTCCTCAGACCGAAAATAGCTTAGAGAGTTCAAAAATAGCTACAAAGTGGAGATCAAACTGCTGGTTCAGAAGAACCAGATAGCTCCATGCAGAGCAAAAATTATGAAGCATGCAAAGCTAAACAACCCCCAATGAATCCGCCAGCATGCCTTCCAAGATGGCTTGCTTGCCAAACCTGAGGCACATTAATGCCATTAAAACCAATTTTCCCACTTATATTTCCTTGCCACCACCATTCATATTTGGTGAGATCTAATTACAATTTGTAATGCATTTCCAAACTTAGAGATGCCTCCACATAGATTCCTCTAACTTTCACTAACCCCTGCCACACTGGCAGTCCTTTCATGTATTAAAAACCAAATCCAAAAGAAATCCCAATAAAAAGCCTTGGAACCGCTGCTTAGTTCCCATTGCAAATGGCCCCTAGGTCCCCTTTCATATCCCAATAGTTAGGATAGTTAGAATTTTCTTAGGTTAGATCTTAGGTTAGTTTAAATAAATAACCTTAGGATATAACCCCCAATTATAGTTTTCCATCCTAGGTTAGGATGTAGTTTTAACAAGAAACTATAGGTTCAAAAATAACTTAGCATCCCCCTAGGTCACTTTATTACAAGCTAAAAACTTAGGTTAGAATGTCATCCCTCGTAAAGGGGTATAATAATAGTAGTTAGGTAACCTACCTAAATCTCATGTTTATTAGGGTACACAACCTTCTATTTAACTCTAGAATCCAGAAGTAGGGTTCCTAATTCCCTTGACGCCATAAGTACCCTGCAAGGGTTGACTAAGAAAATCCAAGCTCAACACAAAATAGAATGCAAGCACTGTTTCTAAGATAATAAAGAATTTTTCACTAACACAAGTTCAGTCCGTCAAGCCACACAATGATGAATGTCAATTTTTTTTTCATTCAGTTATAATAAGAAGATTTAAAACATACCTTGGATCAATGGAATTGATCCAAGGATGAGTCCAATAGTGAAAGGTAAGTTGCAACTCTTAAAAACTAGATTGTAGCTTATCCAAAGAGAGTGAAATAGATTATTGCAAGCAACAACATACCAGCCCTCCAATCAAAGAGCATAATTGATTTATCCATTTCAAGCATGATCTTCAGCAGTCAAAAGAACATACCTTTATCAAGAAAATCACATGTCAACACTTGAAATGCAAAGGAGGAATATAACCATTGTCGAGGGTGTTACATGCTTCCCTCCTAAAAATAATCATCGTCCCGATGATTACCTCATTTTAATCATTGCATTTAGGATAATCAATTTTTCATTCACTTTCTTAACATATGTTTGCAACAGTATCAAAATTTTAAATTACAGAAATCATCATTAATTAGCTGTTTATTCAAACAAATAAATATCTGCCCAAACTGGCATACTTATTGTATTATAAAGATAAAATCACATTTTTTAAAATTATCAGTCAACAAAATCAATTATGTTAAAAAAGATATGGAAAAGTAGATTTCATATCATCCAAGTTTTCCCAGGTTGCACTTTCTTTGTTAAACTGGTCCCATATGACCTTGCATTGACTTATCTCACAATTTCTCAAATGCAACTGGCGAGTTTCCAATACTCGTATGGGTTTAACCATAATTATTCCTAGATCTTGGACCTACAAGGAATTCCAATTTAACACATGTGATAAATTTGAAACGTATTTCTTAAGCAAAGAAATATGGAAAACATCATGCATTCATGATAAAGCAGGAGGTAATGCTAAGCAGTAAGCTACAGGGTTGATTACTTCAACTATCTCAAAAGGTCCCACATAACGAGGTGATAACTTGGCAGCCTTGCCAAAAGTTATAGAGTTCTTTTTTGGTTTGACCTGAAGAAAGAATTTCTCACCAAGTTCAAACTTCCTATCTACCCACTTCAAATTAGCATAACTCTTTTGTCTATCTGCTGCTTCTTTCAAGCGTTCAGGAATCAATTTAACTTGTTGTTCCATTTTAGTAAGGATTTTAGGTCCAATTACCTCTCTATCTTCCATGTTGTCCCAACTAACAGGGGTTCTACATTTTCTTCCATATAATGCTTCAAAAGGTGCCATCTTAAGAGAGGCATGATATGTATTATTATATGCAAACTCAACTAGTGGAAGGTACTCTTCCCACTTGTACTGCTGATCCATACAATACATTCGTAACATATCCTCTAAAACTTGATTAACTCTTTCAGTCTATCCATCCATTTACGGATGATACGCAGAACTGAAATTCAACTTAGTTCCTAAAGCTGCATTAAGCGTTTGCCAAAATCTTGACGTCATTCTAGGATCTCTATCTGAAATGATTCATTCAGGTACTCCATGTAATCTGAAAATTTCATGTACAAATATTTTAGCTAACACAGGAGAATCATCCTTCAGATTTCCAGCGATAAAATGTGCTACCTTTGTTAGTTTATCCACAACTACCAAAATAACGTCATGTTTATTTCTTGACATAGGCAACCCTTGTACAAAGTCCATGCTTATCACTTGCCATTTGTACTGTGGTATGCTATGAGGATACAACAAACTGGCTGGGTGCATATGTTCCGCTTTAACACGTTGACATTCAAGGAAATGTGTCACAAAGTCTATTACATCCTTTTTCATTCCCTTCTAGAAATATTTTTGTTTTATATCAGCAAGCATTTTTGTAATACCAGGGTGTCTAGAAAAAAGGTGAATTGTGAAATTTTGATAGTAATTTCTTTCTCAAATCATTTAGTGAAGGTACATATACTCTGTTTTCAAATCATAAGATTCCTTCCTTATCAAAGTGAAAACCTTTATATCTCAAATCACTAGAATCTGTAGCAAGTGCTGTCTTTACTTGCTGAAAATAAGAATCATACTCCATCACACTTTTTACTTCATCCTTAAATTGAGTTCTCAATGTTATAAGAGCAGAAATGTGCTTCCTACGACTTAGAGCGTCAGCCACTCTATTTTCTTTACCTTTGATATAATTGATGTCAAAATCATATTGAGACAAAAACTCTAACCACCTTTGTTGCCTTGCATTAAGATTTGGCTGAGTGAAGATATATTTCAGCCCAAGATGATCAGTTTTCAATTCAAAAGGTTTACCAAGTAGGTAATGTCTCCAAACTTGTAGTGCATGAACAATGGCAGCAAGCTCTAAATCATGTGGAGCATAATTCAACTCATGTAACTTAATTTTTCTACTTTCGTAAGCAATGACATGACCATTTTGTAACAAAATGCCTCCTAAACCTTCACCAGATGCATCAGTTACCACCATAAAATCTCCATTAGGATCTGGTACTGCAAGAATAGGTGCTGAAGTTAATTGTTCCTTCAAAGTTTTGAATGTAATTTCACATTTCTCATTCCAAACAAACTTTTTATCCTTCTTTTGTAAAGAAGTTATTGGTGCAGCCACCTTAGAGAAGTCTTTTACAAATTTTCTATAGTAGCCAGCAAGTCCCATGAAACTTCTAACTTCATGTACATTCTTTGGTGCAGGCCACTTAGTTATAGCTACAATTTTTGAAGGATCTACAACAATTCCATTCTTACTTATTACGTGTCCCAAATAGTGTACTTTTGTGTCAGAGAAAGAACATTTAGACAACTTACTGAATAACTGTCTCTTTCTTAATATTTCCAAAACTATCTTCAAATGTTCATGGTGTTCCTCAATACTTTTTGGAATATATGAGAATGTCATCCAAGAATACGAGCACAAATTTTTCCAAGTATTCTTGAAAGATATTATTCATTAAATTCATAAATGTTGTAGGTGCATTTGTTAATCCAAAAGGTAAAACTGTGAACTCATAATGTCCATACCTTGTCCTGAAAGTTGTTTTATGGATATCCTCATCCTTAATCCACAATTGATGATATCCAGATCGAAGATCTATCTTAGAGTATACCGATGCTCCACGCATCTGATCAAATAAATCATCAATCATAGGGAGTGGGTATCTATTTTTTATTGTTTCCTTGTTTAACATTCTGTAATCAATGCACAATCTAAGTGTTCCATCTTTCTTTTTCACAAAAAATTACAGGTGCTCCCCAAGGTGAAACACTTGGTATGATCAAACCTTTAGAAAATAGTTCTTGCAACTAAGCCTTAAGCTCCACTAATTCTATAGTAGTCATTCAATATGGTGCTTTAGAAATAGGTTCAGTTCCAGGTTTGATCTCAATCGTGAAATCAAACTCCCTTTTGGGTGGAAGACTTGATAATTCTTCTGGAAATACGTCACTGAAGTCTCGTAACAGTGGATATCATTCCATAACATCACTGTTCTCTTCAGTTGTTTCAGAAATTTTTACTGCATATAAGGTACAACCCTTATTTTTGGCCTTCTTAAGTTGCATAGCTGACAGTTTTCTAACAGAAATTTCATGTTTCACACCCTAAATTTCTGTTGTTTTCTGCAGGTCATCTACACAACTAATGTGTTTTTCAAAACAATCCACTTTAGCCTTATGTTTAGATAACCAATTAACACCTATGATTACATCATAAGACCCAAAGGTGCAACATAAAGATCTACTTTTGTGGAAAAGTTAGGTAAATCAAGGACTGCTCCAAAAAGACACATACTAACTGTATGAACAACATTGTTTCCATACTGTACAGTCCATGTTTTATCCATGTTTCCAGCTTTTATTTTTAATTTTGCTGCTAATTTATTAGAAATAAAGCATTCAGTAGCTCTGGTATAAAAAAGAATAGTTACAGGTAAACCAAATAACTTACCTGGAACTTCCATTGGCGTGGCCTGTTTCTCAGCCTGTTTGTCAGCTACTGTAGTGTGTATCTTGTGCTACTGATTACGATCATCCTTCTTCAAAGGAAATTGATTTGCATAATGATCTTTTCCATAGTTATAATAGCCTCCTATAGGTCCCTTCCTAGGCTCAAGTTTATTTCTAGCCTTAGAGTTATCGTTCTGACCCACATAGGACTTCTGTCCGTTATTATTGTTTTTAGCAAAGTTGTTTTGTGCATTACTAGCAAACTTGTTTGTTGCTTGCTTTCTTATTAGTATCAGATGAAAACTTACTTTTCATTCTGAATTTATTCCATGGTCCTTTCTTAGGTGCAAGAGATGATGAAGAGGAGTTTGGATTTTTCTTCCTTACTTCCTCCTTGTGAGCAGAAATTTCCTTTAATTTTTGTTCCTGCCTTATGGCCTTTTCAACAACCCCTTCCATCGTGGTTGGGTTATAAACATCCACCTCTCCTCCTATGACATAGGATTTAATCCCATGATGAATTTTTGTATCTTGAGCTTCTCGTTTGTTTGGTACTGAGGTACATACTTAAGGAGTTTTGTAAATCATTCCCATTACTCAATTATAATTAGTTTCCCCTTAACCAAATTTTAAAATTCAGTCATTTTTTTATCATAGTAAAGTTGAGGAAGTCAACATTGCCTAAAGTAACCCTTAAATTGATCCTAGGTGATGTTAGTTTCATCAATTTTTAACTCAGCCTTTCGATTGTCCCACCATGAAGATGCTTTGAGAGAAAGCTGATGTGCTCCCCATATTGCATTTGTTTCCTCTGAGAAATTCCTTACAGCAAAGTATTTTTTCCATTTCCCTGAGCCAATTCTCAGCTCCATCCCCTAATGTGGTGCCATAAAAATTGGGTGGACTTATCCTTTTTATATCATTAGTGAGTTTAGCTGCCAGCCTAGCCTTTTTGTTTTCAGGATGAACATCTATGTTCACATTGTTATTATTAACACCTACATTAGCGTTGTCCCCAAGAGGTGGCTGATTATTGTTATCAGCATCATCTTCCTCCTCATTTCCCATTACTTGTTGTTCAAGTACAACCAGATGATCTCTTGTGTCCAATATGGCAACAAGGATCTCATCGATTTTCTAGGTAGTTTCCACTCCTTCCTCAGGCGGAGGGTTATTTGTAACATTTTCTCTTGTTCTAACCATTTTTTGTTACAAGAAAATTTAAGTTTCATTAGATTATGGACACAATAGGTCCAAGAGCTGCAACCTTCAACTCTGATACCAAGATGTAACATTCCCATTTTAAGACTTTAGAAACAAGCGAATTTGATTTTTTTCCTAATGTTCACTATTCTAAATAAAACTTAATTTAGAACACACATTCAAATGCCAGTCAATTTCATAACAGTAACCATATGTAGCTGTAATGACTTGGTAATACACCGATCTATTCATTCCATGACTCGATTATCTACCGATCTATTCATTCTTCACTTTAAGTATTGAATACTTATCGTATACTTTGTATACTTGGTTTTCACCCTAATTTGGGTACTGAGTGATCTTGTTTAAATAACATACCTGAATATTTGTTACCAATATTCATCTGGTATCATGTAGCTTTAAACTAGGTGACATAGGACAACACAACCAGCAACTTGCTATACTTTGGCCAAATATTTTACAACATACTGCGGATGTCGCTATTCCTAGATGACATACTCGTCATTTTGGAATACATCCTTCACCTCACTCCTTTGTTATTGTGAAAGGTATTTACTAACTATTGTCACTCCTCTTGTCCCAGGGTTTAACCCTAGCCCCGGGTTAGGAACATAGTCTATTATAGGAAGACACTTTCGATGACTTAAGATAAAAGGGCATACTCGGTTGACCTAAGTCAATTGGATGTGCTAAAGTACTCTAAGTTATAGAAAGTTACTCCCTATCCTAAAATTGTCACTAACCTGACCTAGAGAGAACTAAGTTCAAGTCCTTATTGTGTGTAGATATATATGATCGATGCAAAAGGGTGTTACCACATGTCAACTACAATGTCGTATCCTTAGGAAGACCTAAGTCTTCTCAAAGGTACTTTCCTGCAGTTGGCGTGCCAACATTCTATAGAAACTACCTCATCATGATGTACATAAACCAAGAACATTATTAAGGTTAAGTTAATTTGGATTATAAAATAGATTTCCACGTCCATGAAAACCCTAATTCAACACTCCTCAAGTGCTTGTTCTATACTTAATTTAATTAAGAATTTAAGAACTTTCTCTAACTCATGAACAAGAATAAGTATTTCATGCATGCTGTATGACAAACGACCTTCAAAGAAAAATAATACAACTTTTCTTTATCAATACAATTAAGAATGAATCGAAACTCTTTACATAAATTTTAGAATCAAATAACCTAATACAACATGAAAGTTCTTGTCTTCTTTAATCACTTACAATGTCCATCTGTAAAATTGCTAGAATCCAATCATTAATGAACTGAACATGATAAGAAATAAGCATTAAAGTAAGGTGCATTCCATCAATTGCTTCATTAAACAACTTTTCTTTAATGGGTCAATAGTAAAACATCAAGTAATTAATCATAAGAAATAACATCAAGTAAGAAGTACAATTAAGATATCTGGTCTACTTCTAAGATAGTAACATTTTATAATCTACAACTTCAAAATTATACCACAATACTTAATAGATCCTATCAATTTAGTTTTGGATCAATAACAAGCCTTGTAGTTGTCATTAATTTATCTCTTAAAATAACAAGGATAGAAGAGCACATTTAACTTTTCCCAATCTGTAAAAGGATTAGTTAAAACATAAAGATATCATAAAGTTCTATCCCTAAATAAAGACAAAGAAGAGAACGATTAAAGAAAAGTTCAATCCATAAAATTACCATTCAATAGAAAAGGATCACATACCCACAAGGATCCAAACCATATTTCATTTCATTTACACTATGAAATTAAATCCAACATCCAAAACAACATAGAAAATCTTATATTAGTTTCCAAAAGAGAGCTCAAAACCAAATGCACAGTCAAGCCCGAATACCTCCAATTTTCTAGGCCACCTTCACTGGAAGACCTAACCTCATCACTTAGCTCAAATTCAAAATAGTTCAAAGAAGATAACTTGGTATAGTCTCAAACTGTAGACTTCCCCCTCCCAAGAGATTATAACTCTCTCTCTCTCTCTCTCTCTCTCTCTCTCCTTAATACAAGGTGGTTCAACAACGTATAACAGTTGAGAAAAAGTTCTCTAATAGAAAAGATTGGAAAGTCACTACAAATGAAGACTAAATCACCATTAAAAACATTAACACAAATTGCTAATGAGAATACAACATGAATTCACATTGTTAACATCCATATAATGGTACTGAAACTTTCATACTATAAACAAAATATCATATTAGAACTTAGCATTCAACCAAATCCTAATACACATATGGAATTAAATATTTAAGATAATCGATCAGACTATTTTTGTCCTTCCTTCTTCTAACTCATCTGAACAAGATAACTATAGACCTCTCTAGTTCCCCAAACATCATACGACAGGTAGGGTTTGATCCAATTAAAGGAAGAAAGGAAGAAGCAAATATTCCATGAACCTTTTACAACTGATACATTGGTTCCATAATAGAACAAAGTTCCAGTCCTAATTATTTAAAGAACAAAGCAGTCAATATTTCCCATGAGACAAGAATATGATCAGAGTAGCTATGTATATAATACACTCTAAGATTCACACACCCCATTAAGTTTGAAACACAGTGTAGCCTAAAGGCAAAATTAAACAACCGTTCCTTCAATTGTCAAAACAAAGGATGTAAGGAAGTTACACGGTCAAATTCAAACAACAACTCACAAGACTCCTTCCTCAATGGTACAAAAGGAAACTACAGTTTCAATTCAAATAAAATACCAGTAAGGATATGACTCATTAATTTTCCTTATACAAATCAAAATGACCAATAAGAATACATGTGTTGCATTATATTTGTGTATAGATCATAGTTCAACAACTCAAGTTCAAACATGAATCTAAATTAGAATAACATGGATTTTGTAAAAACTCAAATAATACTAACACCCTATTAAGGGTTCAGGCCTTCCATTTTCATAAGGAAGAATAAAATCTCTGTACATAACTCAAGTACAAAGCATGACACAATAACTCAACAATGAGTACAGAGTTCATAAGATCTGTATACAAGTATCAAGGTTCAGAACCTCCATAAGTTTAGCACATTTCAACAACCACTTGGTCCAAATAAAGCTTATAACCAATCACGACTTCAATACTAGTTCAGAGTTTTCATAGAGTGCTATAATAACTACCCAAACACAACCTTAAATAGAGATAAAAGACCATCCCGATAACACTTTCAGTTCAAGTTAACAATGGCCAAGGAGTTCCTAATTCAAGCTCAACGAGCTTAAGTACAGATGAAAACACAACAATTTAATAATGCATTCAGAACCCAACAAGTAATAAGCCAACACTTTTCACCTTATCTTCAAATGTAATAAAACAAGCTTCAAAAACAAGCTACAAACTTAAATACAGTAGAAAACTACTAGTTCAAGCTAGAGAGGTCAAAAGAGCTTGTAGTACAGAGTGTAAGGTTTCTCACATTAACATGCAACCATCTAACAACCAAAACATAGAAGTTTTCTAAAAAAGAACTGTCAATAACAACCAAAGATTCATATTCCAAGAACCCACAAATTTTCCAAGCTTACGTGTAAGTAAATAACCACATACATCAAGCAAATATAAAATTTCTAGTGAGTAGAATTTATTTAATGAATCATTTAGAAGAAATCAAGAAATCTTAATGGATAGAGCCTATCATGCCTGATAGTGGCTCTTCTAATTTGAGGAAGACTTCCAACCAAGTTCCCAAGACCTCTTCTTCTCTAAACAAGATCAAACAACCATATTATTTTTCCACAATCCCACTTATACATTCCTCAGACCGAGAATAGCTCAGAGAGTTCAAAATAAGATACAAAGTGGAGATCAAATTGCTGGTTTGAAGAACTAGATAGCTCCATGCGGAGTGAAAATTGTGAAGCATGAAAAGCTAAACAACCTCCAACGAATCTGCCAGCATGCCTTCCAAGACGGCTTGCTCACCAAACCCAAGGCACATTAATGCCATTAGAACCAATTTTCCCACTTATATTTCCTTACCACCTCCATTCATATTTGGTGAGATCCAATTGCAATTCGTAATGCATTTCCAAACTTAGAGATGCTTCCACGTAGATTCCTCTAACTTTTACTAACCCCTGCCACACTAGCAGTCCTTTCATGTATTAAAAATCAAATCCAAAACAAATCCCAATAAAAATACTTGGAACTGCCACTTAGTTCCCATTGCAAATGGCTCCTAGGTCCCCTTTCATATCCCAATAGTTAGGATAGTTAGAATTTTCTTAGGTTAGATCTTAGGTTAGTTTAAATAAATAACCTTAGGATATAACTCCCGATTATAGTTTTTCCATCCTAGGTAGGATGTAGTTTTTAATCAGAAACTATAGGTTCAAAAATAACTTAGCATCCCCTTAGGTCACTTTATTACAAGCTAACAACTTAGGTTAGAATGACATCTCTCGTAAAGGGGTATAATAACACTAGTTAGGTAACCTACCTGAATCCCATGTTTATTAGGGTACACAACCTTCTATTTAACTCTAGAATCCAGAAGCAGGGTTCCTAATTCCATTGACACCATAAGCGCCCTACAAGGGTCGAATAAGAAAAGCCGAGCTCAACACAAAATAGAATGCAAGCACTGTTTCTATGATAATAAAGAATTTTCCACTAACAAAAGTTCAGTTTGTCAAGCCACACAATGATGAATGTCAATTTTTTCATTCAATTATAATAAGAAGATTTAAAACATACCTTAGATCAATGGAATTGATCCAAGGATGAGTCCAAAAGAGAAAGGTAAGTTACAACTCTTAAATCCAGATTGTAGCTTATCCAAAGAGAGTGAAATAGATTATTGTAAGCAACAACATACCAACCCTCCAATCAAAGAGCATAATTGATTTATCCATTTCAAGCATGATCTTCAGTAGTCAAAAGAACATACCTTTATCAAGAAAATCACATGTCAACACTTGAAATGCAAAGGAGGAATATAACCATTGTCGAGGGTGTTATAAAATATCCAAAACCAAGTTTATTTGGTTTCCACCATTTTTCCCCTACCGACGCCGATCACCTGGACCATTGTCAGTTTCCACTTTACTACCATCGGTCATTAGACTGATGTTGGTTATTATACCTCCTAACATAATTTCACTAAGTTGATCTTATCATCCTCAAAACCTCATAAAATCCTCACCCAAGCTAGATACACTACCTGAAGCCACTCCATAGACCTCCCCACCTCTCTGTACAGACACAGAGAACCTGGATCCCTATTTCTGACATTTAACTATTCTACCCTTATCCATCCTAAACCATCGTCGGTCATAACTGAACTGTCATCGGTCACACCTTGGCCGACATCAGTCTCTGTGTCTGATAACCCAAATTAGGACAAAAAGCTAATATCCATCCCCAAACTTTCCAGAACCATTTGTAACCTTTACGAGACCTCTATCAGACCTACAGAAACCTTGAACCACCAACCTAACCTCTAGATATGATCATAACCCAACCTGTTAGATTAGATTTACTTATTGTATTTGAATGAGATACCTAAATCATATCAACTACAATAGGATGTTATTTGTTTACGTTATTTCTTACATTAAATTGTATTAAATAGTGGATTTACAACCATCTAGGAAGTATCATACTTCTCATATCTAGCACACGCTAGGCAGTCCACTGACATATATTGTTTAATATTCTTCTTGTGGTCTTGTTTTGCATTTATAGGTAGTTCCTCCTAGCCAAAAGGAAGTTCTTCATGGTCATCCTAGATTGGAAATCAGAAACGTGCACACAACCTTCAACCAACTTCACAAATAGGAATTCCTCCTTGGCCTATCACCCTCTATCTATTTCATTAAATTTTACCAAGAACCATAATTGGTGTATTCTGGATCTTTTTGAGTGTGATAGGACATCATTTTTCCATAATAAGCTTTTGGTTAGCTGTTATTTGACTAAAATCACTCTAAATTTCAAAATTTCTTCAGTTTTTCAAATTTCTCATTGATTGGCATCACTCAAATGACCGTGGTCAGTTCCATTATCATATCACCACCGGTTACCTAAACAACGTGGGTATTTGTGTGTTTTTTATAATCATGTCAAAAACAAATTCAATCTGACATTTACACTTTCTATCACTTCCTGTGTTTTGGTTTCTTCTGGTACACTCATTTTTTAGTCTCTATAAACCATTTAGAGAACCTTGTTTCACCTGTTTTGTACCTTTCTTATTCATATTTTAAAAATATTTTATATCCATAATAATCGATATCGGTCTAGCAACAAACATCAGTTCATATGCCTAACTGACATCGGTTATAAGGCCGATGTCAATTTCTATGTTTTGATTTTCTTGTCAAAACGACAACTTATCACCATTTTCTAGATTATTCTTACCTCATGTTTTTGTATTTCTATACCATTTTCAAAGATCATACTACATGTTCTTTCATTATTCATATAGTTCTGACTCATCGGCAAGCCAACGCCCTAGTCTTTCATGCTAGTCATCAACAATTACCTCCTATCCAATCAACACCATCTATTTCATCACCAATGGAACCTAATGTTCCTTCCATGGTACTTATTGGTGACGAAGAATTCATGAAATTCCTTGATCATAACACTGCAACCTTACAGTATTATCTTGCCCATTCTTCTACATAGGACTCATCAGGTTGGCCTTTATTGGGGATTCCTGCCTCCATGTCTCCTGCTCTCGCCCCCACTTCTATATTGGCCACTACCAATGTAGTGTTACATGCTTCCACCTTCTCACATGTCATTTCTTAGATCACCCCTACATCTTTGGTATCTGTCACACCTACAACATCTATCAGATCTTCAATGTTTGTTTCCCTATAAATGTCTACCTCACCATCATATGCAAATATTAGTGTTGGGATCCCTACGTCATCAGTCATTATTACCTCACAACCTCCAGTTGCGTCAACTCCTTTTCAGATTTTGGTGATGTTTATACCCACTACTCTGCCACTTATCACTACGAAGGTCTCTATACAAGTCCCTCCCACCTACACCTTATCTCAACCACTACCCGTCGCCTACACCTCCCATTTAGGGTACATGCCATCATCATCTTCCACTACTTATATTCCCACTTCTCAATTTTCTTACTCGACACCTCCATACACTGGTGTGCCCTCTACATCTTACTCATCATATCAACATACTTATACTGCAAAAAGGTGCTTCTCAATCTAATCCGACCGTGGATCTGATCAAAATGATTAAGGAAAATATGCAGACCCTTGAAACATTTGTTTCTAGCTCTCACAATGTCTTAATTTTTTTTTTGTAATGAGCCTATTCATCCGTCCATACCCATTCATTATGATCCCCCAAATTGGGAGATTCCTAAATTCAATTAGTTTAATAGAAAGGAAGATCTGTAACAACATTTGATCTTTTAAACACATCTGTTATCTAATCACCTACGATGATGTCTTACTTCTCAATATGTTTCCCATGTCCTTGATAGGACTATCTTTAGATTGGTACAATGGTTTACCCAAGTACTCAATATTTTTATTTAATTAGTTAGCCCAGGCCTTCCTCGACAAATTATCCATCAACATTACCAATAATTTCTCCACGACTGATTTGTATTTGATGCACCAATATGAGGATGGTTCCATCACATATTTTGTCACATGTTGGCATAACCTTATCAATCAGATCACCTTTCAACTTCCTCAAACCGAGCTAATATATTTTTTCACTAGAAATTTAGCAGGAGCATCTCACCAACTCTACAGGTACAGACATTCAGAACATTTGACAAGGCATTCACCATGGCTCATAAGCTAGAAATTAGTGCCCTAGAAGAGATGAAATTTCAGCTGTGAAACAAGAGCACTCCATTTAAATCGAACGACTCATCTTCCTCTTCCAAACCACAAAACAAATTTTCTAAAGAAAAAGGATCTTCCAATGCGGTGGTTCTGAAATATAATCCTTATCATCCATCAAACCAACCGAAACTACCTTCTACTTTGTTCCTTTTTAATAATTTCTAGTATAAATATGAACAACGATGTTATACCTTGATAGGATAACCCTACTCCTTTATACTAGAAAATATCTTAAAATCAGGGGCTATCACCCTTTTTCCCATCAAACCACATACTGGTTTTGACCCTTCCCATCCTGTACCAACATGGTATAAGGAGAACGACTATTGCAATTATCACTTCATTAGGGGCCATAGTGATGGAAACTACAAAAAATTTAATAACATCATCCATAAAATGATAGATAATGGAGATCTCATCCTGGATAACCCCAACGCCCAAAAAATCAAAACCTGCATATCTTTACAAAAACTTTCTCAAACCATACTCATTCATCAAACTAGGTGGGTGAGACCTCTGACACTAATGTTCATATGGTTCATGTCGTCTTTGATACAATACTTGCTTCTTCCATTCAATTTACTTCTGTCACATCTATTGATGAAATCCTTGCGTGAGCTTCTCTACCCACAAAGGAACCTGTTTTTCATACTCCTCCACCCATGGAGGAGTTTACCTCACCTACTGCTTCTACCCACGAGAAGATTCAACCCTACCCACTATTTTACCTACCCAATCAGCATATGTAACCTACTCCTTCATCTACCACAAAGATTACCCCACTTATCCTCCCCACCTATCAAGGATCCCACGTACTATCCACGCTTCTACCCATGGAAGCACTTATTTCATCCTACTTCCCCACCTACAGGAAGAGCCTACACTACCTACCTCGATCCCTCCTCAACCAATAGAGGATCCTCTTATCACACCTCTCTTCCTGTTAGTGATGCGTCTCCTAGGGTCTACCAAGATCTTGTTAATCTTCTTGCATCACTTCTACCTATAGAGTTCAGAAGCCAAAAAATTCCCTGTCTCGCAGACCTCTAGAATTTTTCATAGGGATTACCACTAAGTTGTCACCATCTTCTTCTACCTCTACGTCATTCTCTCATTTAGTTGACCGCTTAGAGTATGTTGATCACACCACACTCATGGGGGTGCCTGCATCTCTTAGTACCTACACAAATGAAGATGTTGACCCCATACACATTCAACCATTTATCTAAAGGTATTCCAAACAACTAATACTACGTGATGCCTGAACCAATCATATTAGCATATTCTTCATCAGCCTCACTTTTACCTCAAACTTCACCTTCACCTCAACCTTCACTCGCACCCAAACCTTCACCTGTACCTAAACCTAATGCTTACACTAGGGGTCCATCCTACACCTAGTTTACTACATCCCACAATCAAATTATATCTAACTATTAAACAACCACTTACCATGAAGTTAACTCTAACATTCCTAAGAAGAAGATACGTAATCTCCTATGCCTTATTCGCCGGTCACCTCTTCCATCGATTTTAGGCCCACATCCATCAACCTTGGTCAAGCAACTGCTTCACCAAGGCAAGTCTAAGGTACAACAACCTACATATTGCATCTTCATCACATCATTTTCCCACACCTTTACCCCTTCAACAAAATAAACCCTAAGGTGTGGCAGCCCGCACCCACACCTTTACCATCATCATGTCCTCAACCCACACCCATGCCTATACCTTCGATCACTGCTTCATCCCACACCCACGTCTTTACCTGCATTACATTTTCAGCCCGCACCTATGCACTTTCACCTTCATTTCCCTTTTTGCATACATCA
The DNA here is from genome assembly GCA_019776745.2 of Taxus chinensis. Taxonomy (NCBI): domain Eukaryota; kingdom Viridiplantae; phylum Streptophyta; class Pinopsida; order Cupressales; family Taxaceae; genus Taxus; species Taxus chinensis. The sequence goes on along the minus strand of CM034147.1, from coordinate 660,049,953 downwards.
TCTACGTTACCTGCCACCATGTCATCGCTACAGACATAGCCACTCTCACCCTGGATTTTTAGATTGCCCTCATCTTCTGCATGTCTCCTTCTACCTCACATACCCCACCTACACCTTTACCCAAAAAGGTGCAACCTAAATCAAAAATAAAAACAAAATCCTCGTTACCTACCAAAAAGGTAACCCAACCTATGCCACCTCCAATAGCACCCCTTCCACAAAAATCACCTGCACCTTCACCAAAACCCATTCTGACTTCACATTGTGATCCATTGGTAGGATCATATTCTAATGTTCTTACTAGGTTGTCTAGAAACCTCTATTATCACATTACTTCCCATCAAACCTTATGACCCGCTCAAACCTAAACCAACAAGGTTTGACGATACTAAGATCTATGCATATCATCACTCTCCAGGACATGATATCGAGGATTGTAAGGCCCTTAGAAACCTTCTCCTTTATCTTATGTAATTCGGAAAGCCCCTTGGAAAAATATGACCAATTGAGAGGAGAATGGCATTCCCCCTTCGTCCGCTCCACCACACGACCTAAACCCATAACCATCAAGTGATCCTCACCTACTATATCTCCCAAACCTTATTTTCTTCCTCTTGTCTTCAAAATCAATATGGTTCGAGTAGCTACTCAATCAAAAAAATAACAGGGAAAAGAAAATATCTGGACAACACATCTACTACACTTGCACCTACCACTCCATCTACACCTACCACTAAGGTAACCATCTGCAGGCTGAGCATATCCAATTTTTGATGGCGTCACACATCACACCATGATCAAATAAACTACATCAATCTCCTCTAAAAATGACTTTGTGTGACCTCATCCAAACTTTTGAGTCTCATCACCAGGTCCTCCTCAAGATCTTGCATATACTATTGAGGTTTTACCAAATGACCCTGCATGCTTGTTGCCACCATATTCACCCCTCATCATTTGGCCTCTCTCATGGCTTCGTGTAAAATTTCTATTCTTCCTACCACTCACCAAGTTTCTACCGTCATGACTTTCTCAAACTTGAGAGATTGCTCCTCACCATTCAAAGGATTCATGGTCCCGCCCTCTTCATCTCCATCTACATCGAAGATACTCACATCCGACACATTATGATCAATGGAGGTGTGAGTATTAATATTATCTCCTTCCCATGTGTGTATGAATAAATGCACATACCTGACTAATTGTATGTATAATAACCCAGTTATGTCGTGCATTCTTTCAATGATGCAATGACTTCTACTCTCAACACCGTCATCCTCCACATCCACATGGGTCCCCGCACAATTCCTAAATTGTTTTATGTTCTCGAAGGGGAATTATAATACAACATGCTTGCTTGTCCAACCCTAGATCCATGCCATGGGATGTGTACCATTAACGCTTCACTGCTACATCAAGTTTGAATATGAAGGACACCCTTACACTATCTCAAGCAGACCCTTCACCTTTCAAAACCTATAACATGTTGTATCTGAGCCAATGATGTCCTTATTCTAGTTAAGGAATCTACTACCACTGCCACCTCATCTACTACCATTATCACCTCATCTTCTACCACAACTGCTTCATCTTCTTACTGTTGTTTCATTTATCACTTCTGCTACTACATCTTCCTCAACCAACTCAATCTCTCCCCACTGCTACCGCAACTTCCAAAGTTAGCCCATCTACCAACCCTTCTTCTCAGACTTCAAATAGCTCATCAATTCCTATCACCCAGGTACTAAATTCCAACCCCTTGGTAGATGTTTTTCAACGCCTTACATTGGGGGAGTATCACCTCTACAACATCGACACTTTCCAAACTCCCCAGGAATATGGAAACCTTCATCAGCACCCACATTATGACCGGCGTATAGGAGACATTGTTTCCATATGTTCCTCCCCACCTTCACACCAACTTGACATTTGGGGGACTTGATACCTCTTCTTATTCTCCCAAATCACCCACTCAAGACACGACCTTTTTCCTCTGACTTATGGTTACCTTACCAATCATCACTTTCCCCCCAACTTTCTATCATCATTGTGCTTGGAAAGGATTTGGCTTTGGTCTTTACAAACAAGGTCATCCACATAGTTATTCCTTGCACTACCCACAAACATAAGGAGCTTTCGTGGTATTGGATTTGTATGAACCACCTAGTCCTAAGAGGGCAAGAATCAACCTTGTTGAGGAAGATCAACCTTCTTCACCTTCTTCGCCTACTCGCACCACCTTTTACCAAGCAGAGTCCATGGATCCAGAGTACATTCTTCCTACCTTTTTTTTGTGAACACCATTTCTATGGGACCTTTGACCTATCAACATGATGGCGAGGTGTTGTCTTCCCTTCCTCTTCTTTATCTTGACATGTTAGAAGAAGACACAACTTCTATCAATGTTGTTCAATGTCAAGATGATGATTCCATTCTCACCTATTTAGGTGCATAAGATTCTTACATTCACCAGTCATTACCTTCTGAGACACAAACCATGTTAAATGAATCGACCATAAGAGATCAACATTCACACTTAGGATGACCCTCAAATTCTAAAGATAGGACCAATCTTTAGATTCTATTCGAACAGGAAGCCTTCACCTCTTTCCTATCTGATATCATAGCAATGATTTTGGCTTGGTCTTATGCCGATATGCCCGGTATTTACCCAAATATCTGTGGTGCACAATATCGTTACTATTCCTGATGCCAAACCTCATGAAACAGAAGCTGTGAAAAATGCATCCACGCATTTCCCTTATTATCAAAGAAGAACTCCAGTGCCTTCTTTATGTTTCTTTCATTTTACCTATTGATTATCCACAATGGATTTTTATAAACATTGTTCCTATCACCAAGGAAAAGGGGGACTCCATATTTATCATGAATTTCTGTGACCTTAACCTCACTTACCCTAAGGATGACTTTCCTTTGCCTAGCATTGACCAACTTGTTGATCTTATAACCAGCCCATGAGATGATATCTCTCATGGAAGGTTCTTGGGTTATAATCAAATATTACTTAGCACCTGAAGATCAACATAAAACCACCTTCATCACCCCTTGGGGGACCTTTATGTTATCACAGTCATGCCCTTTGGATTGAAAAATGTTGGTACCACTTATCAACGTGCTATGACCTATATCTTCCATGAAATCATGCATGATATACTGGAAGACTATGTCGATGACCTTCTCAGAAAAGTCCAAAAGTCATGTTGAACACCTCCCAATTCTCAAAATCATCTTTGACCATTTCATCAAATAATGTGTTTGCCTTCTACCAAAGAAGTGCGTCTTTGTAGTTCTCTCTGGAAAACTCCTTGGTTTCATTGTCTCTTTGTGGGATATAGAAAGTAAATCCCACCAAAATCAAGGCTATTCTTGAGATTCCTCCACCTACTAACCTTCGACAACTTTGTAGTTTGCAAGGAAAATTGCAATCTATTCGATGTTTTATTTCCCAAATTTCTGATCGATGTCACCCTTTTCATCATCTTCTTAAAAAGGATGTCTCCTTCAATTGGAACTAATGAGTGCCACAAAGACTTTGAAATGCATTGAAGAAATACCTTCTTCAACCACCTGTGCTCATCCCACCTCAAGGATGATAAACCTTTATACCTTTACATTTCTGCCACTGACCATTCCTTGGGTGTCATGCTCACTCATCATGCGATGAGCAACATAGGGAGAAAGTGATTTATTACATAAGCCATATGCTTTTAGACTATGAGATGAGATACACTCACATTGAAAAATATTTGCTTAGCCCTAGTATTTGTTGCCACTAAACTTTGCCACTACCTACTCAACTAAAAGAAACCTTCATCATCACCAACACTGACCCTCTCCATTACATGTATGCTGAAGCCTTATCAACACCAATGCACTTCGCATTGGCTCATGCTCCTTGCAAACCTAGACTAGAATTCATTCATCAAAATTCTGCTAAGGGACAAACCATTGTAGATTATGATTACAGATGCATCACCTCTTATCAGAAATCAATCTTCAAACTTTGATTTTCTTGATGAATCCATTGCCACACTCTCCTTTGATGACATGGATGACATGTATCAAATGACCCTATTCTTTGACAGTTCTAAATGTCAATGTGGGGGTGGCACAGGTGTTATCCTCATTCCTCTTGACAACAATACGTATGCCTTTATCTTTCAAGCTTGACTTTGATTGTACCAATAACGTGGCTGAATACGAAACACTTGTGTTGGGTCTCCAAACTTCCATTTCTTTAGATGTTAAGACCATTAATATCTTTGGTGATTCTCAACTGGTCGTTAACCAAGTCAATCATTTATACTAGCGTCGTAACGAAATATTTCAAAAATATAAGCATCATGTCAACATGTTTTTGACTACCTTTGATAATTACGACATTCAAATTGTTTTACGATTCACTAAAAAAATTATGGATACCATGGCTTGCCTTGCCTCACAAATACTTGCCTCACCTTTAGACTCTAAAATCTTTGTCACCGTACAATGATTGTATTCACCTTCTTATATTCTCGGTGACATAAATTTTGTGGGAATGAATTATAACCAACCCACATGATATATGGTATAAGTAGTTTGTTGATTACCTCTCCCTTTCAATTCTACCTACAGATCTCACTCACAATGGTAAATGAGCCTTCCCCCAAAAGGTCTCTCATTACATCATCATGGGGGGTCTTCTCTACAAGCGTGCCTTTGACGGTATCCTCCTTTGGTGCTTCACTTGTTCTGAAATTTTGTACACCATTAAAGAAATCCATGACAAGATTTGTGGTGGAAATTTTAGTGGTCATGTTGTTACCAAAAATATTCTTTGCGTCAGCTATTACTGGCCAACCCTTAACCAATATTTTTATGACAATGTCAAACATTGTGTGAAGTTTCAGTAGCATGCAAAACTTCACCACACCCCAAGTCACACCTTATAAGTCGCTAGAGACTTTTGGCCTTTCTCTCAATGTGGTTTGGATCTCGTTGGAGAGATTAACCCTCATTCTTCTTAACGTCATCAATGGATCATCACAGTAACTAAATATTACACTAAATGGGTAGAAGTCATCCCTCTCATTTCTATAAAATCTGAAAAAATATGTGAATTCATTAACCATCACATCATTTATCATTTTGGTGTTCCTCATCACCTCATCACTGACAATGGTAAACAATTTAAAAACAAAACCCTATACCAACTTATGCAATAACTTCAGTATTCAACTTAGTTTCTCTTCACCATATTATCCTCAAACAAATGGTCAAACAAAATCAACCAACAAAACCCTCAATAAAATTCTTATGAAAGTTGTCGATGATACTGGTAAGGATTGGCATATGCACATTCCTTTTTCACGTTATGTGTTTATCGCACCAGCATTCGTACCTCAACCAATGACACACCTTTCTCTTTGGTCTACAGTATAGAGGTCGTCCTGTCGCTTGAATTCCAAATTCCATCTCTTCGTATCTCACTTAAAGATATGCTCAATGATGATGACTTTCATTAAGACCATTTGGTACAACTTAAGTTATTAGATGAACCTCATTTAAATTCTCTCGAAAACCTTCAAATCTACCAAAAACGAATCAAACATGCCTATGACAAACATGTTTATGAGTGAACTTTCAAGCTAGGTAATCTTTTCCTCAAGGAAACTCAACATGTAACCAAAGCAAAGAAAAGTAAATCGGGGCAAGTTTACTCCTAATTGGCTTGAACCCTACATTTTCACCCATACCTATGGATCAGCATGTTTATCGCTTATCTTCTCTTGAAGGTAAACCCAAACCTGAGCCCGTTAATGCCTTGCATCTTCAACCGTTCTACTATTGAATAAAGTCCTACATCACTTTATGTCACCTATATGGTCATCCCTTGAGAAAACCTTTCCTCCATCTACCTATTTTAAGGACCAACGACTAAACTAGAATTGTGTGATTATCTATCACCATTCAACCTTGTCATAAATATGAGTACCACGGCTTTACTCATAGCATGATTCTCATGGATACTTTTCATCTTTTTTAGGATGGAATCCCATGGTCATTCATCACTTAAAACCCCTCTTTCATAGCTAACCTTTTTGTGATATGGTCTTGCCTTCATAAAAGAGGCATATACTCCTTTATAGTCTTTTCCATGACTTTAAGTTTCAAAAATAAAAAGCAAACATATACATGGGATAACCAAAAAATCAACTCCTTGAGACAAACTTCTCACAAATAGACACATCCCTCAAAAGGACATCTACCTCTCTTTTTTGCTGCTATAAGCAGACTGTTCCCTCGAAGGACAACTATAAAAATCCAACCAATTATTGTACTTAGTCTATCCAAAAAGAAGACTAAACTATATCTCTCAAATAAAATAATTTTGGAGCTTCCTACAGTGATTAGCTTCAAGAAGACCTCAAGGAGAACCTATTTATCCCATTATAGACTTCTTGCATCGATCAATCTATAAAAACAAAAAGAAAAAAAAATCAATAAAAAAAATACAAACTTTTGGTCATGGACTTGCATATTCTGGTTTTGGGTATCTTGCAGAAGGGGCATGTTGTCCCACAACAAGGTTACGCTAAACAAACTCTTCCACCTTGTCTGCTGATTTCCAATATCTTCTAACTCAAATTCAAGGGACCACACGATGTATTTTACACATTGTGATCATGCAACTTCTTTCACCTATATACCTATCGCATCATGCAACGTATCTAGGGACTTACGTTCAATAAATCTAGGGGTATGAAATTTATGGTCTTTGTCAACTTGGGGCATTTCACTTCTTTTTAGTTCACCTTTGCCTACCTTATTGTTTTTTCAACATGACAAGATCATCAAAATTGATTTAACCATGACACCTTCATCTATACCTACATCTAACTCGCATTGCCTAGTACCTATTCAACATTCAACCTTGTCTATTTTCAAACATGCCTTACCCAACCAACCTATCAACCCAACTTACCTATTCATCTGACCTAACCCAATCTCATTATTCCCTAGGTTTATGGGAGAACTACATCGGCCTGAGGCCCCTTTCCCAAGGGCTATGTAGGCAACACTCTTAGGGCATGGGGCCCTTTGAGGTTATCTGAGCCACTCTTTTCCCAATCGTCATTTCCCCCATCAAATGAAAACTTAATTAAGTTAGTTTCCATCTAAACAATACCTTGGCAATTGAGTCATAAATAAAACCATAAATCACACATATACATCATCATTTAATTTCCATAATGGAAACTACATTAAAACAAACATAACTCGATCATGCCTACATCTAATTTCCATGAATATCAATAATTGGAAATTCACATCAAACTCAATTTCACATCACCAAATATCCTATCATCTAGTTTCCATACAAATAACTTGGAAATTAAAATAACATTATCTCATTATCATTCATATAATTTCCATGACATCAATATAATGGAAATTAACTCAACCATACATCATCATAAAATCATGCCTACACATCTAGTTTCCATGATAACAATACAATGGAAATAAACCAAGTGCATCATCTATAAATATCAACATCCATCTATACATCAAAAAGTCTATATATCAATACATTGAATATACAGATAAAAAATACAAGTATCCCAAAACTCTCATATACATCTCACATCTTCGGCACACAGGCCGGTATATATATATATCAAAAATCAAAAATACATGTCATTTGATATAGCCTCTATGACGGGTCGACACCCCTGTTGCTCTCCCCTATACCCTCACTTGGCCTCTATCACCGTGAGTTGGTAACCTCTCACTCACCCTTACCTATGTGGTTGATGACTCTTTGAGCTACTAGAACTATGAGTCCATGTGTAGGTCCTAGTACTAGCTTCATACTACACTCTATACTCTCCATAGGTAACATATTGGATACTACCCTCCATCAATCAGTCCTGATAATACCGTGCCTCCGACACAACATCTCTGTAACTAACCATGGATATCACCTGGGGTGGTGTCATAGCTCTAACACCTAGCTATAGACCATGTTCCTGTACCAATGGTCCTTGTCCTGTTATCTGTAAAATAAGACCCTATCCTGGTGTATGTGACTGTACAATGGGACCCTTCCCATGCAGTCGGTGCCTATATACCTACCCTATGCCAATTGGTGCCTATGTAATGGAAACCTATGTGTCAATTATGGAATATTGTGTACGACCCTACTACCTATGCCCCCATGTAAGGTGTAGTTGTTCCTCTAACCTACACCTATGCTTGTAATGTGGCAACCTATGCCTGCAATGTGACAACCTATCCCCATCTCCTTGCATGGCCTGTGTAAGAACCTGAGCCTCAATTTGAGCTTATGGCCTGTGCCAGATGCCCTTGTAATCTTGTCACCTATCCCTAGAGGGTGGTCACTTGTGCATGTGCTTGTGTGAGTTGTAACTATAATGCAGTCACATATCCCTATAATGCATCCCTCTACACTATGACTGTAGCCAAGTCTGATCTGGCCTGGCCTTGGTGGTGCTTCCTATAACTAGGCTATACACCAGTGCTCTATATCCATCTAGTAATACTAACGTCATCAATCTGTTGATCTGCAACCTACTCCTCCTATCTTGTTAGATCTGTCTGGATGAGGTGGAGATAATGGTCTCTCCATGTCATCCTCAACAATGTACTGTGGAAATGGTGGAGGCACATCCTGTCGAAGCCCAAACTTCCATCTAACTCTGGTCCACCAGATATCATATCATGCTCCCCAGCCCTCTGTCCCTACATCCACCTAACCATTTGTAACCCTTCCAACTCCTCGACCATGCCCCCATAGGATGGAAAATTAACATAAGGTCTCCATACAATATCCAAAGCATATATCCCCTCTAACACTCCGACGATTGTATGTCACATCTCGTGACCACCTCCTCTACTCATGGATGTGCCCCTACTGAGCACCCATATCATGTATCCAGCTCTATATACACCTCTATGATCCAATCCTATCATGGAAGGCCTATAGGACGTAGACACATGATGTGCTCATATGCCCAATAATGCATAGTAGATAAGTGCAACAAATACCAAACCATTGAATCCTCTGATACGCCCACAACTCTCTATACAACTGTACCAAGTAGGATCGATGCCCATGCAAAGTATACACTCGCTCCTCTATCATGTCCTCCAATACACCCATCAAGGCCCGAGGAAATCTCCCACCCTCTAAATCTGGGAGAGCATAGCATCCAACTGCTACCATCATCAGAACAACCAATCTCATCTCCTAAGGATGTGTAATGTACATATCCTTGTAATTGATACTAGCACTGTGATATCTCAAGTCACCCATCGCCTCACCAAATAATTGTCACTATCAGATCAACTGATGCCTCTGAAGAAATCTGATATAATGGCTCCCCAACAATTGACATCCACAAAATCCTAGTAGACATCCTCCAATGTGATGGTCATCTCACCGGTAGGTAAATGAAAGGTGTTGGTCACTGAATCCCATCTATCGATGAGAGCGACCATCAAACTATGATCTCGTACGATGCACTAGTATCACCTCACAACGTTGAGCCCAACATCTTACATATGCTGACCACTCATCATCTGTAACACTAGACCGCATCTACACCAAAAGAGGTGGCACCTTGTCTCTCATAGTCAACTGTATGATGTGCCTGCATCATTACCATTTCAATTGTCAATCAATTAGCCCCTTTTCAATCATCTATTTGATCTTACCTCAGTCAAAACCCACCTACTGAATTTACTAATCCTACCTACCTTCTACCCAATTCACTCAGTTTATCATCTATTCTATCTAGCCTACACAACTACAACTATTCATGATTCACTAACTTTCCAGTTCTTCACCACTTTACTTAATTTTCCTAAATCCACCCATTCCTACATATAATCACCCTAACCCTCACCAAATTCTATTTTTCCTAGACTCCTAACCTATCCACACCTATTTCACTACTCATTTTCCCATCCCTTAGTCACCCATTCTGCCTACCTAACTCCACCCTAATTTACCCACTCTTACTTAGCTTAGTCCTAGTGCCACCCCTCTATTGGTACCTTTTCCATTTCCCAACCCCCATTTAGCACCAATCTGATGTCAGTTACCTTTTACCATGACTGGTCACTAGTTCAGACCTGGTCCAAGCTTGACCCCCATGCCCCCATTTTTCAAAAAATAACTCAAAATAACTAAACACTCACCCAAATGTACCTCCATTGGTTCTTTGAATTCACTTTACCACCTAATTACACTAGTTTCACACCCCCATACCCAATTTCAACCAATTTTCAATTAAACTTCAAATTAAATTTACCCCAAACCCCATAAATTCTACATTTTTGTACTTTATTTTTCCACAAAAAGACAAAGGGATTCGAATCCTACCTCTACTTGGCATCATCTCCATGGTGGGATGTCAACAATGTTTCAACTATCGAGATCCCAAACCCATTTTCCATTTATTTTCACCCTCTCCTACCTCTTACCATGTCTCAATCAAACTCTTAGGTCTCGACCAATCAAATCACTCATATCAATCTCATGGGACCATCCACTGCCCTCTAATCACCCATTACTAGTTAGCCAAATCAGCCTACCAACCTCTCTCTATCATTTTTCTCCTCCAAATACTATCTCTCTGTCATTTTCCACAAATAGAAAGTTCCAAATGACTCTGTTTTATGCAGATTTTTTTACTTTTTATCCCCAAATTGACTTGACCGATGTCAGTCTGGCACCCTAGTAGATCAACATCGGATTATCTCTTATCGGCGTTGGTTCACCCTCAACCAGGTATCTCGTCACCATGCCAACCTCACTTATACCTAATTTACCCCAATATTTTGATAGCATATACTAATTTCTTGCAACCCAAGCCTCACCCAAGCCCTACAACCCCACCTAATTACCATATTACCTCACACTCGACCTCATTATCATTTGGGGCATGTTTTTTTCCTATACCTCAACCTTACCCATAGCCTCACCTATACACCCAGCCCAAACCCACCCATTGGACACTCGAATTCGTTTACTCACTATACCTTGTGATGATGCTACTTGTGTTGTTTAGCCTACTAACCTTGCCTTTCCTTATGTTGTGATGTTTATCTTGACTAGACCAAACCTATTGGTGCTTTGGAACACACCTAATGCCCATTCCGACACCTAGCCTCATTTTGTTTCCCAGGACCATATCTTATACCTTGGATACCTGGACCACATCAACCTTGTTTGGATAAATTATAGACCTTTGACGATGTAGAGTTTGTGAGCTCTTCAGCCTAGTGCCTTGTCACATTTTATACATGTGTGCGTGTTTGAATTCCCCCACCTATTACCTACACCCATATCACCATTTCTTATGCCTGCACCTTACCTAGTTTAGTTTCACCTCACACTACCACTTTATCAAACCCATCACCAATTCAACCTCTTACTTCATTAGTTCCCAGTTTGAGGGGGATCACCTCCACCCATACTTGGGGCAACCACCCTCCCCAATACCTGGGGAAACCTAACTCACTGTTTATTCTAGCGTCACTTATCAATACAAGCTACACGAAAAAAGGGGAAAATGTAGACACCAAATTTGGGTCACAATCCCTCTATCCCCTTTCAATTAAGTAATTAGACACATACACCTAGCCATGACCCCTTCTACACATTAGTATTAATTTAATTACCCATAATTAAATTAATCCTCATCTTCACACCATTATTTATTTTAATTACCTTAATTAAACTAATATCCATCTCACTAAGCCACCTCACCTTTCCACCTCATCCTAGACCCATTCCTAGCCTATTAATGAACCTAGACCAAGTCCCACTTATCCTAACCAATTGGGACTCTTTCCAACCCTAACTATTCATGACCTATTAATCCTCTAACTAATTCCATGCTCTTATTTACACCATTCAACACTATATACCCGGACTAAGCCAGATACCAGTGGTAAATTTAGTTAGAAAAACCCTGTTTTTGGTAAGTTAGACCAGTTCTTCTTAGCCGACACTCTAGTTATTCCTTGGCTAGCGCCATTGGTAACCTAACTACCAATGTTTAGGTTAAATAACAAATCTTAACTCATTGATCAGGTTCTAAATCTAAATTCTTGGCTTTTGGAAATCTTGCATTCTGATTCTCAAGCTCTCCTATGATCTTCTGACTAACCAAAGGCTCTCACAACATTCACAATCCACACAGTTCATCTAGAGCTCCAGTACACACATAGGAAAGCACCGTGCCATCCTTCTGTAGCAACTACATTTATTTGGGATTACCTCCTCATACAACCACCACCACCACCTAATTTCTACCTTCATTCTACACGTAAGTATTTTTCCTTCCTTATCATTTTTAATAGATTAGCTATTTTTATTAGCTATCAGTTTCATTTATTATTCTATCTTATCTAGATCTCTCCCATAGTTCCTCCATCCAACCATCTGAGCATTTATTCTTCATACCTCACCCAAAAACTAAATCTAACCATCTCTAAGCCCTTATAATAATTCCACAACCTCATATAAACTCCTGCTCACTCTTTGTATAATTATAGAGAGTGCCCAAAACCCTATATTTCATTATTATTACTAAATTTCCCCTACCAACACCGGTCATCCTAACCAATGCATCAGTCCCTTAGCAAGTAGCTGGCATCGGTCACTTAACCAGACATTGGTCTCTGAGACTAGTAATATATTCAAAACCAATGAATTAATAACTTCTCCCAAACAACCTAAAAGCTTACCAAACTTCACCCAGACCTCACATACACCCACTTTTATACCTGAAGACCTAAACCAACATACCAACCATCAAGATTTACTTGTAACTTTGTCTGTTAGATTAAATTCACTTATTATATGTTATAAGAGATACCTAAATATTATCAAATATAGTAAAAATTCCTTATTTCATGTTGTTTATTACATTAAATTAAAATTGAAAGTGGGTTGATAGCCTTCTAGGAAGCACCTCACTTCTCGGATCTAGCTCTCGCTAGACAGTTGACTAACCTATAGTGTTAATGCTATTTTGTGGTCTTGTTGTGTTTCTTACATGTTTTTCCTCCTAGCCAAAGGGAAGCTCTCTAAAATTAGCTTGCACAACATTCTACACATGCACACCATCTTTGAATATCAATAGGTATTCCTCCTTGTCCTTACCTCTTATCTGTTTTATCTCTATTTTGTGATGAAATAAGTATGTTATATTGGAATTATCCTTTTACCAAGTAGAAAATTTCATGAAGATTTTTTATTCCAACTTTGATTGGGAGAATGAACGTACCCAACATGGGAGAAATTGTGTCATTAAAGGCTCATAATACGGTAGGTGACTGAGTGACTATAGAATAGGGGAGATGAAGTTAGTCAAAGGCATGCACTGATATTATGTTAATACTAGCACCATTATCAATCATAAATCATTTAACTAGGTTGTCATCGATATGGGAAGTGATGAATAAAGGGAGGTCATGATCTTCTGGTTGCAAAGAGGGGATTTATATACTATCAAAAGAAATTGATGTGGATTTTTTAAGGGTACCTACTAGATTTGCAAAAGGTTGCAGATCATATGAAGGTACTAATGTGGATTGGGGGGCTTTAATCATGGTTTGTCTGTGTGCAAGATAAGTTTGTACGATCTTGTAAATGGACATCTTTATTAGTGTTTTTTTATTATGGTATTTTGGATAGGGGTATTAGATGGTGTAGGTGGAGTGGCGAGAATGGATACCTTGGGTTTGTTAGCAAGGTTGGTGGATTCGGGAGAAAGAGTGATAGAAACCTTGGAATTTTTGTGTTGTGAGGTACTTAGTTCATGGTCATGTATTCTAGTGGTAACACGTAATACATCTATTTGAAAAAGGGAGGTTTTCCTAGATGAAACCTCATTCTCAATGTATGTGGATATAAATAATGGTTTGGAAGAGGAGGTTTGATGATTAATTTTTTATGGTTTTACGTCTGTGGGAGGAATTCATTTATTAGAAATACTTTTTGATAGCCACATGAAGGGCCTTGTAGTCTTCTGTAGAGTGTCCTGGTGTGTGATGATAATCACAAAAACCTTCAAAATTATACTAGGATGGTTTCTATATATGAGATCTAGATTGTTTAAGAGGGGTTAATGTGATGATGGATTGTTGGATAAGCTTCTCTAGGGTTGATACATAGTAACCTTTGGAAGTTGATGTGGAGGGGATCACAAGCTCTTTTGGTGGTAAAAGAATTGAGATGTTTGTTTTTTATGTGATGGTTTTAGAATTGGATTACGGAATGGTTTTAGATTTTTTGACATTCAAATGATAAATTCAATAAGGGGTGTGGTCTTAGCATAGAGGCAATTATTTCTAAGCTTGACATTAAGGGAGTTGGATGATTACTTGATATGATAGTTACTTTCTTAGACGTAGGGATTCAAGATTCTATAATGGGATTTTTAAGACTGCAAAGGTAGTGTTGAGTAACTAAATAGTCATAAGAGATATTATATTGTAAAATGGGTTTCTTATTGAAAGTGCTTGAACAATATTGGGTTAATGATTCTATAGATTTGTTCGGTTTGGAGGTAGAAGATATAGTAGAAGATTTATTTTTAGAAATTTTGTGGGATTTTGGAGATGATTAGGTAAATATGAATGGTTTTGTGACTCTTTTGATGATTAAACCTATAGATATACAGGTCTCTGTAAGTGTTTCTGATGTAGAAGCACTAGAGGTAGTAGAGGGTTCATCTATTATGGCCTTAGCAGGGCTATTCATGTGTGTTTCGGATGATGAATCAGTTATAGGAGCCTCAAATAATGAATGTATGGATAACTAATCTTTAACACTATTTATAGTGTGATGAATGCCATTTGATTATGCTTGAATAATAGGATGTTGATGATATGGAAAAGGCTGTTTAAAAACCAACATATTTTTATTTGGAGGTTCGTTAGGGTTATCTAATTATAACTCACCTTTATCTATGAGGTCTTGCAAGACATTTTTAAACGAACGACACCTTTCGATGTCATGACATTTGACCCTATGGTATTTATAGTAACCATTATCTCGACACCAAGAGGGTTTTAATATGGACATGTCAATGGGATACATAAGGGGAATAGTAATCATTTTTGTAGCAAGGAGTTTATTGAATACCAAGCTATATGATTCTTTGATGGGTGTATAGTTGCGTTGAGGTCGAGAGAATTCAGTGGTAGACCATTCCTTGGGAGTAGTTTTGAAAATGACTGTATTTATAGATGATTTAGATTTTTCATTGCTAGAGGATGGTTTGGATGAAAATTTAGGTTCTGGATTTTTCGATCTAAGTTCAACCTTACCATCTTTTAGAGCATGCAACTCAAGTTTATGGGTCATAGTAAAGGTTTCATTAATTTTTGGAATGAAGGGATTTGTAAAGTGGATGATATATGTTTAGCGCATGAGTGGAAGAATAATTATATAAGCTCATTCTGTGGGAGAGAGAATGCTACCTAGTTAGTAATACCCATCAAACAGGCCATAAAGTCAGTAATAGATTCATCTTCAAATGTTTTGATTACATACATGTTGGTGATAGTGAGTTTTCATGTAATGTTGATTGATAATTTTTTGAGGAAGAGCTGATCGAGTTGCACGAAGGAGAAAAATGATCACTGATGGATGATATTATACCAGTCTAAGGCATGGATTTCTATAGAGATGGGAAATGTCCTAATCATCAAGTCATGATTGTGAGCTATAAGATACCATGCATGTCATAATAATTGTATATGTTTTTGAGTTTCTTCTTTGATGTAGGACTTGAGAAATTAGGAATTTACCAGTGTGGAGAATAGGATTTGTAAGGTACTGATGGGTGGATGGGCTTATTGCATATTTGTTCATTTGATAATGTATTTTTTTGAGCCATAGAGGCTTCTTCGAGGCTAGATATGTTTTTCATTAAGGCCCGGAGAGGGTCATTTTTTGTTGTTGTTGCGTATGGGATGATGATGAATCAAATTGATTATAAGGAGGTTATTGATATGGTTGATATTGTTGAGGGATATTTTGCTGAAAGGGAATATTTACTGAGGAATGATCATAGGGATATTATAAAGGGTTTGTGAAACCAATGGTTGTGAAGGTTGGATGTATTGGTATTGAAAAATGCATATAAGTGTTAAAAAGAGGTTACAATTGTTGGGGTATGTGTTGAAAGGGTATTGACATGTGAACAAGTGGGTGTGGCTCTTGTGGTATATTCTGAAAGGGGATAGAAGTATGAATTAGTGGTGGAGTCTTTTGAGGTATAGATTTAGAAGAATCGGAGATAGTAGATGACTATTGTGAAGATAGGAGAACAATAGAAATAGAGCTAGTATTAATAAGTGGAGTTGATGTAGGGATGGACATAACTATGTTCTGAATGATGAACACAGGTTGTTAGGATGGGGGAGGTTGAGATACACTTGATGGGATGGATACAAAACTCACAGGAGGAGTGTAAATAGTAGAGGAAGTAGGAGGTGTTTGTGTGGATGAAAATGTATTGGTATTATTCTGGGATGATGTGGATCATATCGAAAGATTTGATGAAGATGTAGTTTGTTGATTATTCATTTCCCATGAAGATATCATATTAAGATAGAAAGAAATAATAGGATCTGAATACATGACATAAAATGTTTCTAATTGGTTGCAATTAGGATAGAGATGCATCTATTGAATGACTTGTTCATAATTAGGATCAATAAGATGGGAGTAAGCACATGAGGGGTAAGGTACATAAGGTCATGGTTTAGGTGCTAATGGTTGAAGGTCAACACTCTAGGTAGCAAGGTATGCATTAAGTGAAATGATGTTTGAATCTAATATTTTATAAAATATGAGATCCCCACTACCAAATAAATAGGGAATGAAAAGATCAGGTATCCCAGATGAAGAAGATTGACTACTAGGAGAATGGGATTGTTCTTGATCTTTTGGTCAAGGTGATAAAGTAGCCCATTGTTGTTCAAGTAGACATGAGGTGTCCTTGAGGTGGGTTTGAATATTTTCAATAGATCATTGGAAGTTTTTTTTTCATACTTTTAGAGATTTGGATATGGGATTGTTTTCTTATAAGAACCATGAAAGTAAAAAATCACCTAAAAAAGAAAAATGAAACTAGATTGGTTGATTACAAACAAAAAAAATCACATAGAATAATTTATAATTATCTTGATTGATTTAGAAGAAAAGTGAAATGTGTAAAATGGTTGATAGTGTCCTAGGAAAGGGCCGTCTATAGATAGTTTCAGGAATTTTTAAGGTTGGAGTCCTCCATATAATCAAAGGTACGTTAGGCCCAAATCTATGTTGGTGCTAGTACAGGGCCTGGTATTGGGGACTACCCCCTCACTTCACGATCCTACAATGATAAGGGATTTGGTTGCTTAGCCAATATACCAGCAACTAACTATTTAAACTCAGCCATAACATTGAATCATCTTCTCCTCTTGGTGATGAAATCGAAGTAGGTCCACTTGGGTAGGAATGTTTTGATGCAAGTTGTGTTTCGATTGATTCGGTTGTGGGTGGGTAAGATTAAGTGAATGCAATATATTAACCTCCTAATTAAACCATGTGATCAAGCAGAATGAAAAGTTCATTTTAAACCCAAAAGAAAGATAGATTTCGATGAGAACAACAAACAAGAATGCAATGCTTTTGAAATAAAATATAAATATGGATAACACACATGTAAATCACTTATTTTTAAAAAAATTAGACTCTTTTTTTTTTAGTGCAACAAGAAAAATCCCCCAGAGTAGAAACCTGTAAGGGTTAGCAGAAAAAAAAAACAAAAAGAGAAAATGACATTAGAGGTTGACTAACTAAGCAATCAGAATCAGTCATAGAGATCTTCAACAATTGACATGAATTGTTGGCGATTTACACTGATCACTGAAAAATTGACTAGATCACTGGCGATTACCAAGAAGAAGCCCTAAAATGAATGAAAAATTAATTTAAATGAAATAAAAAGGAATGTGTCCCACTGGGCATGCCAAAATGTACCAGAGAGTTTTCTCTTTCCAACTTTAACTTAATAAAATGAAATAACAAAAAAAATTGACCTTAGAAGATGACAAGGTTTACAGATACCTGCTAGATGGCTATGTTGATATTGATGATTGATTGAAGCTAATGAGTCTAAATTAATGAACAAGAACTCCCATCCTACAAAGCAATCTATAATCAAAGACACTAAACCAAATATATTAGATAGTTGGATAAACAAGCTTCTCGTTAAAGTTTGATTCCAGGAATCAAAAGATACTTCTTTGGAGGATGTCACCTCACTTTTAGACAATTAAGTAGATTAATAAAGATAATGATAAATATATACAATAGAAAATGATAGGTAGACAATGGATGAGAATATCTAGAACTCAAGGTTGAAGGGTAAGTCCTATGTAGCTTCAAAGGTGACCTAGGCGAGGGTGGATGTGACCTAAATAGACTCAAAGTAGTTGTACCAAAATTATTCAGTCTCTTTCTTGATTTCGTGGAGAAATTAAAACTGATCTTTGATATCTTCTTCATTAATGGAAAATTATATTGCGTAAAAATTCAGCTCGTAAAGGATATTGCACTATTCACAGACGAAGGGATGTTGAGATATAGGAAGGTCGTAAATGTTTGTAATTGGATGAGAGCTTCCTAGAACTGCCATCTAAAAGCAATTCATGCTTTTAAAGAACAGGTAAAATGCAAAGGGATACAAAAAAATTATAATAACATGATAAATTGACAAAGAGATGTGTTTTGACAGGGATCACCGATGATTCAGGGTGATCATTGGTGATTCAGGTAATCGCCAGAGATTACTAATAAAAAGGATGATTTTGCTAAAAATGATAATCAAAGATCTAAATGGATAGTTTTGATTATTTTTTATGCTTGTATGAACTGTAAATGATAGAAAATAGAGGAATACCTTTGGATGTGAAAATGAGATACAATATACCTCAAATCACCAACTGGAGTTGATCGAAATTGATGTCCTATTGTTGAGATTTTTGAGGATCTAATGATGAAAAAGGTTATCAAAATGATGTGTTGATAACAACTTGAAGTTTATACATACCCTTAATGATCTCTGGAATGACATGAATTCTCTAAGAATTCAAAAATAAAATATAGGCTTGAGAAAAAGATTTCTAAAGATCCCTGAGAGAGGAGGTAGAAATCCTATATATAATCATTGGCATTCGGTTAGGATTGTCAGTGATCCACTTTTTCAGGAAAACATTTGGAAAGTGGTTGAAACCACTTCCAAATAGGGTTTTCAAGAAATTTATAAGGATAAATGGTTAAGGGGAGGTTATGGACAAGGTGTAGAGGTTGAGATGTGTTAATAAAATTGGTTTAGGGGGTTTTAATATGGTGTTGGATAGATTTTATGCTCAGATAAAACATGTAACCTAGGCAGTCATGGGATGAATCCCCTTCATTTAACGGCGAAGCTCCCATATACTTTATTTGTTTATTTTGATACTAATCTACCTTCTCAGGGGTTTTAATTTAACTATAAACCTCGTGAACCAAAGTTAAATTGTTTGGTTACAAGTACGAAATTGTTTGGTGAATGTAATGTGATATTTATGAAAATAGAAATAAAGAAAATAAATTTGAGTGGGTACGAGGATGTGCTTTGTAAAAGGTCATTCTGAGAGCCAATTAATCACACATGGAATAAACAAATGTTATCTTTTCTGGATTACTTTTAAGTGATTTAAGAAGAAACATAGATTTATGAAAATTAAAACAACACAAATTTTATCATAATAATCACAAGTTACACAGTCAGACTGAGATAGACACAAAGTTCAATCAAAGTCTTCCTTCCTTCTTATTTAAATGTTAACTGCATACAATAAGTGTTTTCAACTATTTCAACTCAAAGTCTAAAATAAAAGATTATAGCCTATAATAGTTTCTTTCTCAAAACTTCCAGATCCTTGACCCATAAGTCTCCTCTCCTTTTTATAGTCACTACAAGAAAATATTATGGAAAATATATCCGTTGCATTCTAATAAATGACCAACTAACAAACAGTTAAGAGTTGAGCAATATACTCCTCAAAATGTTCTTTTCTTACCACCTAGCTGTTATAAGAATGTTCGAACATTAAAACCATAAAAACTACTTTGTAAAAGATAGTTAATATTTTGACTTTATCAGATGACTTAAATTAACAGTGAATGCACACCACATTACTGAAGTCTTACAAAGAGTGCACTTTAATAAGAAAAGAAGAAAAGTAGAATAAGAAGTAGTAGAAGAAGAAGAGAACAAAAATAGAATAATTATTCTAGATTAGCAGTTATTGATCCCACTTTTTCTTTTCCTTTACTCTTATCTTGAGCCTTTTCTCCATCCGCTTCAACTTCATCTAATTCACCCTTATGTTTTTATTCATAGATGGAAAATTGGTCCCTCATGTACTTGATGATATTGCTATCCACATTAACTATAACTTCTAATTTTGGTTCAAACATGATTAGTTATTCTTCCAAAACCTTACATATTCCTCTCACTTTACCAAGACAAGATCCCAATTGGTTAACAACATCCTGAATATCTGAAATTTTGTCTAATGATTTTCTATTAAAAGGACTAATATTTTTATCCATCAATTGCTGAAACAATGGAAGAAACTCAATAATTTGTGGATAAATGGAGGTTTTATACTTTTTTAGACCATAGATCATATCCTCAAGTTATTCTAGAAATTTCTAAACTCATTCCTCCATCATATCTATCTTGGTCATAATATGCTTAAAAATGTTCTACCTGAATGACAAAAGATGTTTCTATTGTCTTTGCTTCTTAACTAACCCCCCAGGTGCAATATTTTCCCTAATCAAAATATCATCAAATAATTCATTGATTTCTTCCAAAACCTACTATTGTAACTCAAAAATTCCTCCTTCATTGTCTACTTCTTTCTTAAGATATTTCAATTTATTTACATTCTCTTGATCTTAGCAGTTTTTATCAAAACTTCCTTATAAAAAATTGTGGCTTTGTTTGTAATATCTGTTACCCATTCATCTATAACTTTGAATATGTCACTTGTCTCTTCTACACTAATGATTACATGTGGATGTATTTGTTATTCCATAATAATTTGTTGTGGAGGATTCTTGGAAACTTTTATAATAATATTACACAGTTTGGACGACTTCTCTTTTAGCTTAGTAACTTTTATCTTTTCTTCATCTAACCTTTGAAAACAACTGTTTATCATTGTCTGCATGTATTTCTTTAGACCTTCAGTAGTAACTTCACCCAAGGGCACCTTCATGATCATCAAATCCTCTTTAGTCAATTCCCCTTTCTTCTTTCCAGCTAGTGGAGTATCTATTTCAGTGAATTTCTTCCCTGAAGGATCAATGATCAATTTGGATGTAACTTTTGGCATTTTTTCCCTTTTCCTCTTATTCTCAATTGTTCTTAACAGCTGCAAGTCCATATATTCTAAATTAATTACTTCTTTAGAAGAAGAAGAAGAAGAAGACTGATTAGTCATCCAATTAGTACACTCCTTACCCAAAATATTTTGAGCTTCAGGATGTACAATTATTTCTTTGCTAATGCCTCTTGGTGGATAAAATGCCACAATTTCTAGGTGTCTCTCAGGTTCTTTAGTGACTAAATAATGTTTTAAAGTGCTTCCTTATTCAACCATTTTATTTCTTATCATATCCTCCTCTATCTCTTCTTCATTCCTAGTACCAATATCCTCAATGTTCCTCTATAATGTATCATCGAGTACTGTAGAGATTTTCATTATTTGATCAACTTCCATCATAATCTCTCCTTCCTCCATCTCTACATATTTCATTTGATCCTTATCCTTTTCTGATGTTTGAGATATTTCTTGTGAAGAATCAACATTAAGATACTCCTTTAGTGACACATCTGATGATTCTTCAAGACATGGAGAAGGGGGGGAGGAAGAGTAGCTGGTGGTGGACATGGAGGTGGTGTAGGAAACACAATTTCTATGGCAGTGGTGGGAAATGCAAAATAATTTGGTTTTAGAGCTAGTAATACAATATATTATTTATCAGGGGGTTCTTGGGTGGTAGGAGTAACAAATGGTGATGATTTCATACTAGAAGTTTTTTTGCTGAAAATTCCTTAAATTAGAGGATTTTTTTGTCCTAGCTCTCTTGAATGGCTTAAAATTTACAACCAAGCCACTACTTTCTCCTGGACCTTTTTTTTCCTTTTTCACTCTCATTGGTATCTTCTCTCTTTCCTATACTAATATGAGTAATTTCATTAATTAATAACTCTTCTAGGAAACAACCTCGACTATCCAACCATTAAGCAGTGTATATTAACACTTTTGATGTCCTCTCCATGAATGAATTTGAAGTATGAGTAACTGGGAGAAAAGGGAAACTATCACCTCCTTGATTATAATAAGTGTTAGAAATTACCTACCCATCCTTAGTTAGTCCTTCTGGTATTTTAGCCAAATCAAATTCTAAAATTTGTCTTATATCTAGTCGACTATGATCCCTTCTTCGGACTTCAAACTCATCTCTGCAATCCACCCAAAAGTCTTGTAGTGATAGTAAGTGTGCATAGTTCAGAGAAACTGAATTTATTTCTATGATTATATAATCAAAATTCCTCCTTTTAATAAAGGAAATATGATTATAATGAGGATATATTTCCTTCTAAACATCCCTCGCCTTATGAATATTTGTACAATGCTATTTTCCAATCACAATAGGAAAATGTACCACTATCCTATGTAGACCCTATTGTAAATCACTTAGTACTACCAATTGTATGCATAACTCCAACAAAATCCACTTGTCACTTAGGTATTTAGGAAACATTAACACATCATTCGAGAAACCATAGACTCTCAAATATGTAAAGTGGGAAAATTGAATAAAAATTCACCCATAAGGATGGACTGCATTCCATGCTTCATCAGCTACTCTTCTAGCTCTTAAGTCTGGATTCATCCTATAAATAATTTCATACAAGAACAAGTCATTAACCTGTTTATACTCATTGAAATACCTAGGTAAAGCTAATTGTGGATAATGCTCATAAATGGTTTTATCATCCTTCGTTCCAACATTCCTTAATCTAGGAAAGTTCCCATGTGCTACTATGACATAGAAAAAAAAGGAAGTCATCTTGAAATTGAGAGTTTGAATAACGGTTTTCAATTGGAAATCAATATTATAGCTGATGATTTCAGCCCAATTGATCAGAGTATTAGGTTTAACATTCTCTATTACTCTCAAAAAGTAATACATCCATCTATAAAATAATTTCACATTCTTATGACCATTAATCATGCAAAGTAGTTGAGTAATATCATCGGCTTCTTAAATCAAATCAGATGTTATAACTGATTTGGGGAACCTTGAGGCTTGTTTTGATGTCTTTAAGTAATGTACATTCATGATCTTAATGGCATCCTTCTTTATCTTCACCATAAATCATTAGATTTCTCCATATTGATGTTCAATGTATCTAATATAGTTGGGATTTTTAAGAAAAAGTTGAAGAAATGAGCATCCAATCTTCCCACAAGATCACCATTATCATTCTTAATCATCCTAGTTTGGGAATCATAATGTTTGGCACATTTAAACACAAATTATGGCATCTAACAGGTGTTGGGAAAGGTGGCTACTTCAATCAATCCAATTTTGGTTAATGTTTTTATTAAAGGTGTCTTCTTTTTAGCTTTGGATCTTTGCACCAACTCAAGAATGGATACATGACCCATATCAGGTATTCACATGATACATGACCCATACCATATTTTAGGTAATGCAGGTCTCCATAGGATACACCTTATATTCATACTTCATTTTGTTCCTCTTGGATTTTCTCTTTCTCTTTCCTTTTCCAAAACTTGATGTTTCCTTAATATCCAAGTTTGGATCTTCTCTTATTACAATAGTTTCCTCTTCCCCTATTACAATTCCTTATTCCTCTGATTGATCACTTAATTCAATTGGCTCTTCCCTAGTCTTAGACATCTATTATATCCTTTGTGCTTTCACCACTTATGACTTAACCACTACTTACGATCTTTAAATAACAATCATCCAGTCAATGCGTATGCTTCTTAATTGTATGCATGCATTTAAGAATCAATTTAGTCATATAATCGTGTTACAAAAATTATGGAAGTCATGTTCATAGAAATAGATTGAAATAGTTCAATCTGTAGTTCATTATAGACTTCCAAGGTATACCTACTTAAGATTGATAGTTAACAAATATGAGTAACTCAATTTAGCACAAAGCAACAACAACATAATTCGATGCATAACCAGGCAAAAAACTATCAATCATTTTAACAAAAAACATATGTGGAAATTAATAACGATATATTTTGTCGTAAGAAGAAGTAATGAGCAAAAGAAGTAATGACAGCCTAAATCAAGACTAGGCAGCGGTGAATAAACACTACTTTACTTCCTTTATACAAAAATTGAGTCAAGAAACCCAAAATACATGCAATGAATAGAAGACATGATATTAATAACTATTACTTTACTTCTTTTATAAATAAAATAAGAAAAACAAACCCAAATCGACACAATGACTAAAAGAAGTAAAGCATGTTAGAATTGACACAATGGACTACACAAAGTAAAGCATACTGAGATCAACACAATGAATGAAAAAATAGACATATGTAATGAACTCATGTTACTTTACTTCCCTTAAAATAAAACAATTAGATTACGTCAAAATTGACACAGAACTAGGAAAGTAAAGCATGTTCAAAATGACGCAAAACTAAGAAAGTAATATGACTTGCGGTCTTACTTTACTATTTTTTCCAAGTGAATTAAGAGACACTCAATTTGATGCAATGAAATAAGAAATGGGACATGATTTGTGGTGTTTTGGAGTTACTCTACTTCTGTTATAAAAACAAGTAGAGAATATTTGAATAAACGTAAAACCAGTAGAAGCCAATGAAAATGATGCAAAACTAAAACAAATATTTTGCAGCTAAATCAATCAACTTTACTTTTCTAAATCATAAAATAAAGGAGAAGATGAATAAATCAACATAATGAATGGAACACATTTTGCGTTGATCTTACCCTACTTAACGTTTTTAAAAAACATAAGTAAAGCTTCACTTAATCAACACAAAATGCACAATAGAGAAAAATGACATGAATAAAATCAAAGAAAAAATAGGGTTTAATGTTTAATGATTTGTCTTCAGAGGTAACAAACAATTTGATTACTAAAAACAAACCCTAATCCCAATAAAGAGAAATACTCAAATTTCATATTTTAAACCCTAGAAAATAGGGTCCGAAATACAAGCTAGAACCTAAAATGACAAATAAAAGGAAGAAAAACTAGAAAATCTAAAAGGAAAACAATCTAATAACCTTAACCGCAAATAGTTTCAAATCAATTCGTGCCAATTCCTCTTCAATCGATCACTGGAGTTGCTCGGGGTTTTTAGGGTTGATAACTACTCGCCTACCATAAATGTGAATGCATGGATCCTAGGTGGAATTCCTTATAGATTTTATATTTTCCACCTCATTAAATGTGACTCATACAAATGCCAACTCAGTTGTCTTTATTATGCACTCTTTTGGAATGCTTTTACTTCCATAGTGTAGAAAAGAAGTAAAGCACCCCCATTTCACCGAAATCTCAAGCCATTAGTTGTGCAGCTTTTTAGTATTACTTTATTCATTTTGAGGTAAAATAAGTAAAGTATTTTTGCTTCAATGCAAAGAACAGGGGATAGTTAAGTAGTAGGGGTGAAAATCAACACAATGAACTTAGGGGCAGTCAAGAAAATTTTAGGCATTACTTTACTTGTTTTATAAATAAGACAACTAAATTAATATGAATTCAACGCAATGAATGGAGGTCAGTAAAACACTATAAATTGAATGCATTACCAAGGGAACATAAGATAGTTCTATGTCCTTTTTGAACTACTTTACTTAAAAGTAGTAGTACATCAAAATAATGCTAAGAAGAATTTTTTTGGATCTTCTGAGGGTTTACAAAGAACTCAACACATGATTACTTAATGAGCTTCCCCCAAGAAACCTCCTACAACTTCTTGAAGAATCATCATGCACTCTTGTAACCCACATGATTCAAAGCAATAACCTAGACACACACACAAAACAACAAACAAACATGAACACAACTCATCACAAAACATGGAAACCAAAAATTTCAAGGGGTACGTCAATATTTATGTAAAAATAATTGGGGACACCATATGGTTAGGGTAGATTTAAAGCAGTTAGGTGGTTTAGGATAAGCAAAATAAGATTTCATAGCTATAGAATGGTATTCACAGGTGTGGGATAATATTTACATGGATTAAATACCATGTGGGATAGTATGAATTAGGATAAGAATTTAATAGATTAAATAATGTGTGGGGTATGGAGTTAGGTGACTTATTTTAATTTGATATTGTTTAGGGGTTAGTGCACACGGATAGGGAAATTAGCGGTGCTAATTTTAGGTGTAAACAATTAGTATATTTTTTTGATATTAGGTAAAATAGGGTTGAGGGGACCCTACCCCATACAATATACAAATCCTATATAGAGCAGATATTTAAAAACATAATAGTCAAAATAAAATATAGGACTAAAAAAAATAGTACTATAATACCCAGTCAGTAAACTAACAACAAATATGATCATAGAACAAACAAGCAAAAAATAACAAACTAACAACAGTCATGAATCGTCTTTATTCTCATAGTTACCCAACACATATTGGTCGATTCCTTTGACATGGGGATTTAATGTTCTTTCCTAGAATAGTTCAGATCTTGGCTCATGACAGTCCCCTCATTCTCTTCTTAGATGTATTTTGTTCCTCACACTATCTATAAGAATTGACCAACTTGCCCTAGAATATGGAGGTGTTGAATCATGTTGTCTTTACATTCATGACAATCCACTCAATGAAGTGTTGAAACATGGACTTTAGTTGTTCCATGTCACTGTCTAGACCCTTACATTTTTCTTTTAGAATCTTAATATTGCCACCACTTAGAACTTGAGCCACATCTTCAAATTTCATCTTCATAGCATGGAAATCATAAAAGATTAATTGTATAGTAATTTTAGAGAAATGTGTTTCATTCTTCACAATATCAAGGTCTTTAAACATTTTATCCAAAACCACTCCCTTCTCAACATCATCTTTTCCTTGATGTTTCAACCTGGGTTTTTCCCTGAGGAGTTATCATAGACATGTCTCCCTCTGCCGACTAGTCTCACCCTTCTCACCCTCTTTCATAGTCATTTCCTTCACTTATTTCTTATTGAGGTCTTTAAGACCCTGGACATAGCTTTAACCTCTTCAAAAAATTTATCTTATTCCCCTTCGCTCGAAGAGGGGGGTTCATTTGATTCCTTATCCTAATCTTATAAATTGGTGACATCCTCAACAGTATAATACTCATACAGCTTTCAACAGTGCACAATCACCCGTTTAACCTTTTTTTCCATGTCCATAGCGGATCTCTTCACAATTTCCATTATAACCCCTTAGTGTAATGAGAACACTGATTGTTTATTTTTAAAAAATATCCCAGGGTTGCACAACAGAGAGCATATCATATATTTTGGGAAACTATAACTATGTTCATGTGCCTAAGAAAATTTAGCATAGAGGAGACGATATGTAAAGATATACTTATGACGGCCTTGTAAAGTAACAAAAAATATTAAGTTGAGTGCGACCTCATTAAAAGGGGTGGGAAGAGAGTTCATTAAGAAGCCAATGCAAAATGATTGGTGAGTTTTTCCTTACCTCACAAGAAGGACATCATCTCTTCTCTAGAATATTTGTTAGGCTTGTAAATTTTATGCCCCTCCTTTTCCATACCCATAACATATGCCACCATGTTGATAGAAATGTCAATTTTAACACCACAAAACATTGAAATTGCCTCTTGTCCACTTCTTAGTAGGCTCCCAAGATGACCTTAAATATTTGTTGAGATGAAAATTGTGGCCTTCAAAAATTTTTTAAGAAAGGGGTCAAACCCATTTTGTTGAATGCACCTCCATCTGCTTTGGGTTTGATGCAACTAGTATCCCATGACTCTATGCGTATGAGGTTACCCCTCATTTTCTTGTTAACAAATCACGCTAGCGAAGAAAACACCTTTATTTTCACTATTGCATAGGTTTGGTTCTAAAATTATAATCACTTTGTGGTGATTAGAAACACTTGTGATAATAAACCGTTTGCATAAGTGAAGCCCCATCTTGTCGTTATTAAAATAGACCCTGCACAAGTTATCAAGAGTCCAAAAAATATTTCCCATAAATGCATAAGTAATTCAGAGTCACCTTCCTATTCTTGTCACCAAAATAAAGTAATGATATTTTTTTTCATCCAGTGTATTATTTTTCTGATTGGGTTCTTACTAAAGGACCAATATCAACAAAATTGGAAATAAATTTCATGTCGTCACTCAAAACCCCTTTCTTGGAAAAATGATCAGTTATAATATTAGCTTCACGATAAATATGTTTGAAAATTAATTCCTTCAAAGTTATTTTTCATTTCCTTAATGCAAGTCAATAGACTCCTAAATTGAGGTAGAGGTAGTACGTTTATTTAAGATGCTATTTATAATATTAAGAGAGTCACCATATACTTCAAAAACCTCTAAAAGTTTCTTTGAACAATAATTATGACTCACCTAGAAGGCAGCGGTAACCTCAGCTATGTGGTTAGATTGGTTCCCCAAAGTTGTAATAATACCCAATGAATGAATTTTCCTTTATGATCTCTGAAGACCCCCCAACAACCCTCTTTCCCAGGATTTCCTTTTGAAACCCAATTAAAGTTAAATTTGACCCATTCATTTATGGGATTTTTGCATTCTTTCAATCAAGGGTTTAGTTTAGGGGGCTCTTTTTGGGCCTTCATCAAACCCCAATTTTCAGAAATGTTGCTTTCAGTCTTAAGGATTGTCTTCTTGTTATTATGAATAATAACAATGTTATCATTTATTAAATTGAAGTAGCGAGCTACAATTCTCTTCTCCATATCCCTTCTTACCCTTAAATACACACCTATTCCTCTCCTTACAAATTTCCCAACATAAATCATTACAACCACCTTTTTGGATGCACTTTTTTGTAATTAATTCATTTACTTCCCTTGACATTTTTGCAACTTCCCAAAATGCTATTTTTAACATACTCATTTATCCGTGTGTAACCGATTCCAACTACCTTCTGCTTCTATAAGTTATGGGCTTACCATCCTTTCAAATCCTCTTGAATTTTAAGCACAAAAACTATGTTGAACTGTGTCTGTAGCATTTTCATTCAAATATTGGAGACTACTCAAGAGCACCCAAAAATCATCTCTAACATTCACTTACAAGGTTTCACAAACAAGGTCTTCACAACCCTTATTGAGGTTTACAATGGAGAAAGTATAGGGAAGGTTTGTATTTTTTAATTTGTTCATCTTTCATTACTCTATAGTTTTTCACTGCAAGTTATGAAGACCTTGTATGTGAAACCTTGCAAATGAATGTCAGAGATGATTTGTGGGTGATCTTGAGTACTCTCCAACCTTTGAAGGAAAATTCTACAGACATAGTTCAATATAGTTTTTATGCTTCAAATTCAAGATGAATTTGAAAGGAAGGTAAGCCTGTAAATTATAGAAGTAGAAGGTAGTTGGAATCGGTTACACAAAGATAAATGAGTATGCTAAAAATAACATTGTGGGTAGTTGCAAAAGTGTCAGGGGTAGTAAATGAATTAATTACAAAAAATTGCATCCAGAAAGGTGGTTATACGTGTAATTTAATCACCCCCACGTTTCTAGGATTCTATAAGTGTAGTTAATTAGGGTAAGGATAGGGAGTCCAAGTGGAGTCCAAGTGGAGTTTGAACAAGTGACAGATGACTAGGATGTCCACACACTTAATTAATTAATTATTTAATTAATAAATAACAATTAATTTAGCCAAAGGGATACAAAGGGTACATGGGATTGATTTAATTAATCTAAAGAGGTATACTGTATATTAATTAATTGATTTAATTAATTAATTCGCAAATGGGTGTACTAGAATAATAATGGGAACAAGTGGAAACATAAGTGTAATTTTGGGGTGTCTACATTTTCCCCTCTTTAAAGTGCTATTACAGAGTAATAGTGCTTTAAAGATAGTAGACGCATGTAGATCGACGAGCAGAAAATTGTGAAGGCATTGGGATGCCCCAACAAGAAGAATGGTATAGGAATTCCCCCTCAAGGGGATGGATAACGTAGCAAGGTGGTGAAAAAATCACTTGATAGGAAGAAAGCAAGGGATTAAAACAAGGATGGGAAATGAATGTGTTCGTAGCATGAGTGTTATTTGGAGAGTAATTTTTTTTAGAGCAGCCTGATTTTTTGTTATTACACAATAGAGTTGTCACCATGATTATGAAATAATCAAGATGGTTAACCCAGATGCACCTAAACAAACACACATAACAAAGAAAAGATACAAAGGAAAACAAACCCAATATACAAAGTAGGTGCTGACATCAGGGTTATAAAGGAACCAAGATGTGATCACACTACTTATAAGTGGTCCAAGAAGAGTAAACGTCAAGAAAGCATTGCAAAGCTGAAAAAAAGATAATTAACTATGCCCCTAATGTGTTCCATAATGATGATTAAGTAGATACAAATGCTCCCAAATGGAAATAGGATTAGACGGAAAGAATGGGGGTTAAAGTGAATCCTTATGACACTCTTGCTGAATCCATTATGTAAATGATTAAAGTTGAAATTTCCCCATGTGAAGTTATATCACAAAGGAAAACAAAATTGTGTGACTTGCCCCAAGCAGAGTTAACATATCATGCAAAGGGAAGAAAGTGATAGTTGTAAGATTGGCATGATCACTAGAGTAATAGATAAAAGTATGACATTTATCAAAAGTGTATTGAGATGTTAAAGGATTAACTTCAAGGGTTTTCCAATTGTAGGATTTCTGTGATAAGTGAATGTTTGTTTGAAAGTTTTTTAATTTTTGTATGTTTTTTGGGATTTTGGAAATATTTGATTTTTTTGTGGATTTTTGAAATATTTGATTTTTTTTAAATTTTCGCAAGTTTGGAAATACAAATGCAAATAAAAAATGAAAACAGTCCATGGCTTAAATACACCATAAGGAAAACACAACATGTGCAAAGGACAAAAAGATATAAAATAAGTAACAAAACTAAACCCAATATGAACATGAAATAACCACACCAAAGTTATATGTGAACTAGGATGCGAATAAATTTCCTGTAATTGGTCCATGAGCACATTCTAGATACACAGAGTACTATTTATTCTAACTATCAAACATAAGAAAATAAGCTAAGAATATACAATACAAAATCCATATGTACAAATATTAAATAAGCAAACAAGCTAGTGAACAAAAACACACTAATGTAAAAAAAATCTAATAAAGAAGCGAATATATACAAATGTCAAGTTCCCCCCAAGAGAAAGCCAAAGCCAAGTGATGTCCCTAAGCAAAGTTACAGTGCAAAGAGTGGTTTGATTGATTGGAAAATATGATTAGGAATAATCAAATGAAGAAAAAGGTGAACGAAATTACATAGTCGTGAGATTTTTTTTTAAAATCATTTTCAAAACATCTTGTATGTTTTTTTTTTGTATTTTCTAAACAATTTTATATTTTTTTTGGGATTTTGAAAAAAATATTATTTTGGGGGTTTTGAACAATTTCATATTGTTTTTGTAGTTTTTTTCAAGACATTTTTTGAATGTTTTTGGTTTTTTTGGAATTTTGAACCACACGCCAAAGAAGAGGGAAAGGAAATTACCAAGTCAAAATCGACATGCTAAATGGAAGGTGAACAATGGTGATAGAAAATGGGTGTGACAACCTGCCAACGAGAACATGCAATACATGGCGAGGCAAAAATTTACAAGCAAGAAACAAAGTGAAATGACAAAACAAGTAGATGTACTAATATAACCCCAGCACAAGGGTTACTCTTCAGAGACTTGGGAGTATAAATTCTTTAGATGAATGGAATTCATAGGCTCCTTTAACTCTTTTCCATCATCGGTAGGCATTTTGTATGTGCTGGATCCAAATTTAGCAATTATAACATAAGGATCCAACCAATTAGGCTCAAATTTTCCCAGTTTTTCTCATGGTTTTGTTGTGTTCTTTTGATTTTCCTTTAGGACCAAATCACCAATTTCAAACTATTGAGGTTTGATCTTGTGATTATAATTACGACACAGTTTATTTTGATATACCTGCATATGGTATAAGGCATGAAGCCATCTCTCGTCTAGTAATTCCAGCTCTTAAGGGCATGCAACATGGTAATCCTCTTCATGAATGAGATATTGGAGGGATACATGAAGTGAAGGCAGCTCAACTTCGATAGGTAATATGGCTTCAGAGCCATATACTAGGGAAATGGAGTATCTCCTATAGGTGTACGAAAGGAAATGTGGTAGGCCTAGAGGGTAGGATATAACTGTGTATGCCAATTACATCTGTGTTTATTGACGGTCTTTTCTATAATATACTTGATAGTATTTTTTGATGCTTCATATTGGCCTTTACATTGTGGATAATAGGGGGTAACCCATTTGAGGTGGATACTATATTTCTTAGCTAGGGCCTTGAGATCCTTATTTTTGAAAGAACCACCATTATCAGTGACAATAGCAGTGGGGATGCCAAAATGATAGATAATATAGTTGAAGATGAATTTAGAAATATTACACCCAGTAATGTTAGTAAGAGGCATAGCCTTAACCCACTTGGTGAAATACTCAGTGGTGGTTATAATAAAAGTGTGGCCATCAAAATATGTGGTGTTTATTTTTCCAATTAAATCAACTCCCAATTTTGAAAAAGGCCAAGGTGAGTAGTAGGCTGTAAGGCTTGGGATAGTGCATGAATGAGATTACCTTGTTTTTGGAAAGCCTAACATTTCTTCACAAATTTGCATGTATCTTCCTCCATTATGGGACAATAGTATCTAATATGTAAAATCTTATTTAGAAAGACTATGTCCTTGGTATGGGCACCGTAAATACCTAAATGTAATTTAACTAGCATCTAATTAGCTTCATCCTGATTAAGACATCTTAAGAGAGTTCCTTCATAGCCTCTTCGATCCAAGGTGTTAGCAAGAAGAGTGTAGCGTAAACCACATTGTGCTAAGGATATTTTATTAGCTGAATTAAAATTAGGATGATAGGCTTTATTTTGAATGAAGGTGTATATATCAAGGTACTAGGGATGATCAGGACCAATAATCTCCCAAACCATGGTGGACTTTGACAATTTGTATGTGGGAACCAAAATATGTTCAACAAGGAACTCATTGTGATTTTGATTAGATTCGAATGAAATAAGGGAAGTGATAGATGTCACGGCATCTGCTGCATTGTTTTGTACATGAGGAACTTTATTAAAAATTGATAATCCAAAAATACCCTCTAAGGCTATTAACCATCATTTTATAAGGTAATAGCTTTTCACCTCTTACCTGATATTATCCATTAACTTGATTAATGACTAGAAGAGAATCACCAAGAACTGACAATTCTTGTAGGTGCCATGAGATAAAAAACCCTAAGCTTGTTATCAATGCTTCATACTTTGCTATGTTAGTTGTGCAAGGGAAGTTGATATGATAATATTTAGGTATGAGGTCTCCATCCTGTGTATGCAAGACAATTCCTACTCCAGAACCATGGATATTACAAGATCCATCAAAAAATAATGTCCATAAGGTTGTTGTTTCTATGTACAACAAGTATTTGTCTAGAAATTCAAAATTTAGCGGTTGTGAACGTGGTAGTGTTACTGCGGCTAGTTGGTCTTCCAATGCTTTACCTTTGATATCCTTTTGATTGATAATTTCAATGTCAAATTCACTAAGTAGCACAATCTAGCAAGACATTCGTCTTGTTATGACTGGTCTCAAAAGTAAGTACTTAAGAGCATCAACTATTGAAATTATCTTGGTGGTATGATTTAGGAGATAGTGTTACAGCTTTCCAAAAGTATAAGCAACTTCTAAACAAGCCTTTTCAACCTACGAGTACTTGTTCTCATGCTCAAGAAGAGTTCTACTCAAGTAATACACAACTTGTTCTTGACTCTTATCATTGTGTTGCGCTAATAATGCCCCAATGGCATGTTCTACTGCAGATGTATACAATAACATAGGATTATTTTGTATAGGTGGCATGAGTACTAATGAAGATGCCAGGTATTCTTTCAATTTTACAAAGGCATCTTGATAGTCTTGTGTCCATTTGAATTGGACATAACTTTTAAGCCACTGGTTGAAAGGATGGAACTTGTCTTCCAATTAAGAGATGAAGCGATGAATAGACTATAGTTTGCCTTATAGGCCCCTTAGTTGTTGAAGGTTATGAGGAGGTGGCATATCTATTATAGCTTTGACCTTGGTAGGGTCCACTTCAATTCCTCTTCGTGAGATGATGAATCCCAGAAGTTTCCCTGAAATAACACCAAAGATGTATTTTTTTGGATTAAGGCAAACCTTGTACTCCCTTAACTGCTCAAATATACACTTAAGAATTACTGGATGATCCACCCTAGTCTTTGATTTAGTAAGAATATCATCAACATAATCTTCCATTATGTCGTGAAGAAGGTCATGGAAAATAACATTCATGGCACGTTGATAAGTCATACTAGCGTTTTTAAGGCCAAAAGGCATGACCTTGTAACAAAATGTCCCCCATGGGGTTGTAAAAGTTGTTTTATTCTAATATTATTTAGCAATTTCAAATTTTTTATACTCATAAAATCCATCCATAAGGGATAACATCTCATGGCCCATAGTAGAATTGATAATCATGTCAATATTCGGCAAAGGAAAATCATCCTTAGGACATGCCTTGTTAATGTCACAGAAATATGTATAAATAAAGATTATGGGGGTATTATTTATAATTGGTACCATATTTGATATCCACTCTGAGTAATCAATGCATCGTATGAAGCATGCATCCAATAATTTTTGTAGTTTGGCCTTAATAAGTAATGCAACCTTGGGATGCATTTTACATAGTTTTTTCTTGATAGGTTTAGCATCTTGGTGCACCACAAGGTGATGAACCATAAGAGAAGGATCAAGACTAGAAATATCTTTATAAGACCAAGAAAATACATCCTGAAAATTAGTTAGAAGTGTTGTGAAGGATTTGATTTCGTTTTCTGATAAACTAACACCTAGTTGTAACAATTTTGGTTGGTCTTCAATTCCAATGTTAATGGTTTTCATCTCTTCTACTAGCAACTTAGAAGTGTCATTATCTTGAAATTATCTTGGAGGCTTGTGTGAATTTTTAGATATTTCTAGATCCAAATCTCCTCTCTCTAGTGCATCTGAAAGGTTTTCACTAGGAGATGCATCCTTTTCTTTCTTTCTCTTTTTCATTTTTTACTTCTCGTATAATGCCTCAGAAAGGTTTTCACTATGCGAGATATAATTTATCCATTTTCTTTGTTTAATTTATTTTTCTTTAGGACTCGAGATTGTAATTTACTCACCAAAGTAAGCAGTAGCATCAAGGTTTATATTGAAACCCTTCTTGTGATCCGAAAAGGGAAAAGGGTCCTGAGCCCTAAGGAACTCTTGGATGGCCTCATTGTTTTGAAAGATATCCATGGAAATATGAAACTATTGGTCCTGATCAATGAGGGAAGAATAGATAATGTCAAGGTTTTGAATGGATAAGTAGTCTAGGAAAAGAGTAGACACCCCAAAATTACACTTCTGTTTCCACTTGTTCTTAGTATTATTCTAGTACACCTTGTTATTCACCCATTTACAATTAATTGATTAAATCAATCAATTAATATACATTGTACCTCTTTGGATTAATTAAATTAATCCCGTGTGCCCTTTGTACCCCTTTGGCTAATTTAATTGTTATTCATTAATTAAATAAATAATTAATTAAGTGTGTGCACATCCTAGTCATGCACCACTTGTTCAAAATTCACTTAGACTCCACTTGGACTCCCTATCCTCAACCTAGATAACTACACTTCTAGAATCCTAGAAAGGTGGGGTTAATTAAATTTCAAGTACAACCACCTTCCCAGATGTAACTTTTACAATTAAATCCATTACTTCCCCAAAATTCCCCGACACTACTATAACTTCCTCCAATGCTATTTTTAGCATGTACATTAAACTGTGTTCAACAGACTTCCAACCACTTTTGCTTCTATAAATTTTAATCTTACTCTTTTGAAAATCCTCTTGAATTGTTTGCAAATAAACTCTATCAATTTACAATCTGAATCTTTCCAAAGTATCTATGTTTGTATCATTTGCACTCACATTTGAAGAATATTCGAGAGCACTCAAATCCATTTGCAAGGTTCCATAAAAGAAGTCTCCACAACCTTACTAAGGTTTGAAATGAATAATTACATAGAGGTTTGCATTATTATTTTTGTATCTTTTATTAATGTATTTTTTTCTCACATTTCTCTTGGAAACTATAACCCCACACAACTAATTATTAAGAGAATCAATCTCACTACTATAAAGACCCTCTATCTGTAATTTTTTCCATAATTTATATGGATCCTTCACATTAAAATAATTGTTCACCTTAATTCCATATTTCTCAGTAGTAACCTTTTAGAGATTGGGATAGGGGTATTTGAGAGGATGATCTCCCAACCATTTTTCTTCCCAGAATTTAACAGTGCACCCATCACCAATTTTCCACTTTCAGCCTCCTAAGACAATGTTCTTAGCCCAATTAATAGACTTCAAGAAGGTAGATGATTCAAAATCAGTTGTACTGAAGAACTACTCAACAACACTAAGGTTTCTCCAATATTTTTTCCTAACAATTAAGGTCCATACACTCACTTCCTTGATAAGTCTCAACGTAATTTTGGAAAGAAGTGCTTTATTAATCTTTTCCCAATCTCTTATACAAAGACCTCCTAACTTGTTTGGTTTACAAATATTTTCCCAGGTTATAAGAGGTATTTTAGATTTATCTTCTGACCCACTCCACAAGAACCTCTTTTTATTACTTTCCATCTTATTAGAAATTACTCTAGGAATTCTATAAATAGACATAGTATAACATGGAGATTTTGAATAGAAAATTTAAGGAGGGTGGCCTTACCTGCTTGAGAAAGAAGGGATCCCTTCTAGCTATCCATTTTTTTGATAAATATGTCATTTAGGAAGTTCCAGTCTAATTTTTTAGGTCTTTTAGTCCTGATAATCATCCCTAAATACCTTGTAGGAAAGGTTTTTTATATCACAACCTAAGATACATGATATCCTTAGATATCTCTCCTTATGGGTATTGACAAAAAACAAAGAAATTTCACTGAAGTTTAGGAGTTGATCAAATAATTTTTCATAATCTATCAAAAATCTTTTAAATTCTCTAGCTTCTGGAACTATAGCTTCTACAACCAATATGGTTTCGTCCACAAAGTGGCGATGAACTACATTTTCACTGTTAACAACAGGTGATATTTTTCTAATTCTTCCTTTAAATTTTTCTTAATTCAAATCTCTGCTCATGTAAAATCTTTGAATTTTTTTAAAATTTTCCTCTTTGCATTGTAAACATTGACATGTGATTTGTCCTTAGAAGGTGTATTCTTTTGACTATTGGAAATCATGCTTGCAATGGATAAACTATTTTGTTCTTGGATTCATTTTGCTAAAATGTTGTTACTTGCAATGAATCCATTCTGCTTGAGGTAAGTAAGGTTGTAAACTGGTAATGTTCTTTGCAAATTTATCTCTCTATAATAGAAAAACCCTGGATCAATTCCATTGATCCAAGGTATGCTTTAATTATTCTTGTCTGATTTGTATGAAAAACTGATATTCATAAATTAAAGGAAGTAAGAGACCGAGTCCTTAAATATACGTAATTTTATTCATCTTTCTTGGAGGTCCTTGCTCTACATTCTACTGTAAATAGTGTGCTCGGATCTTCTTAATCTAATGGCGTAAGAAGGACAGAGGACTACTATAGGACTATAAAAGGTAAAACCTAATTCCTAGATCTTTAAGATCTACCTTAACTGAAATTTTAATCTAAGTTAAGCTAGACCTACCTTAGATCTATTGCTAACTATGCATGTTACACCCTAATCTAAGATTTATACTCTACGGGTGTGGGATGTGAAGATCCTCTAAGGTAAAAAGAGATATATCTCTATTTATGATGGCTTGTAACCTATGACACTATTAAAATGACCTAGGTGAATACTTTATATCCTATGGTCAGATCTGAAACTAATGTTTATTTAACCTAAATTATTGTAAGGATAGAAAGGGACCTAAGGGGTCACATGGAAAATATAAGGTGGTGGAGACGATTTTGAATTCATTTATTTGATTTGATTTTAAATTTAAATAATTGCGGTACTATCAGTTTGGCAGAGGGATGAAAAATAGAGGTAATCCTAGTTGGCATCATCACTAGAGTTAAGTAATGCATGCTATCTTTGAAATTGGACTTGCCAACTTTAGATGGAGGTGGCATGGAGATATAGGTGGGAAAGTGGAGTTTAATGGAATTTATGGTCATCGGTTTTGGCAAGAAAACCGGCTTGGAAACCATGTAAGCGGATTTCTTGGGGGTTGTTTGGTTATTCATGCATTTCAATTTTTTCTCTACATGGAGATATCTGGTTCTTCAAACCAACAGTTCTATTTTCAATTTGTTTCTATTTTTAGCTCCTTTGGACTATTTTCAATCCAATGGAAGTATAAGAGGCATATGAAGAAGAATTTTTTGGTTGTTGACTTCGTTTGGAAAAGAAGAGATTGTGGAGGCTTGGTTGGAAATATTATTTGAATCGACAAAAGCTCTATCAGGCATGATAGGCTCTATCCATCAAGTTTCTATGATTTTCTCTAAATTTCTTCATTAAAACAAATTTTCTCTAGTGAAATAAATGGGTCATTTATTTTTTATGATTACCATGCAATCTTGCTTGAAAAATAGCTGTATTTCTTTTAAATAATCTCTGCTTGATAAGGTAGGAGATGGGTTAATTTCTTGTTCATTTAATGTTGAATCTCACCTTTAATCTAGTTGTGATTTGAGTAATGATGTGCATGTGTGAATCCTACCTGTCTATTCAAAAAGGGGTTATGAAAACGTAATGTGACTTCAAGTTTTAAACTGGGTTTGTTGTTTTGTTGTTAGAATGTAAAGGAATAACCTCCTCTGCCGCATCTTTGTTGTGTTTGGAATCTCTATTTTTGTGGATTCATCTTGTATGGAAACAAGAGTGAATGTTTTATTATTCCTCTTATCTTTTCAGTTAAAAATTGGGTTACTTGAATTAAGTTATTTTATGGAAACTATGTGATAATTGTTTCTTGGACTCTTAGATTTCGATGTTACCTTGTTGAGAATATCTGTGTGTGAAGTCTTCTCTTCTTATCTTTATATATATTGTGTTTTTATTTAATTTCTTGAGGACTGAACTAATGGATAAATAGATGAGGTATTGTTTGGTTGAGGACATGTTGAGAGTCGGCTTTGTTTGAGTCGATACTTGGGTTACTCTCGTAACTCTGTTTGAGCTTTCTAGATGTCGATCATGTTGTCTACTTCATTGTTGAGTTATATGTTGTTGATTTAGAATACCCATCCCTGATCTGGGTTAACCTCTTGAGTAAATTGCTAGAGTAAACTTGTTAAATCTTTCCTGATTGTGATATTGTGAAGCTTTAAGGATGTTATTCAGACTTTTGGTTGATGTTTATTGATCTGGAACTAAATAAATCGATTCTAAATAAGGGGTTTTCTGGACTCTTCCATTTCTTTGATCTTTGGGTAAGATTTGAAGGGATAATCTACTTTGCCAATTTTGTAGAGGTGTGCAGTTGAACCATCCAGAGAAATGTAATGAAAAGTACTTTTTCATCTTTATTGATAGCTTGTGCACATGTAGCTAAGTCATATCGATCTTAGAATGCACCTTATTTGAAATCGAATCACGATGAATAGTATATGGATCCTTTGACTGAAACTTTGACATTTTTGAATGACTGTTGAAATTTGTTAATTCCCTAAAAATTATTTTGCAATTCTTGTTTTTGCATTCCTTTCTTGATGAGAATAATAATATTGTCACTGCTTTTGCTTCATGTTGGGATAAACCTTTTGTTGGAACTCAACTTGCTATTTTCAGTCACATAATTCAGTCTAACATTTTTTGGTGCATGATTTCTACGTTTAAAAGATTTAGAAAGGATATTATGATTGCCTCTATACTAATCCTTTTATGACCATCTTTTCTTGTGAAGGAAAGTTGGAATCCTCCTCTAACCATGTCGTTTGACTCCTTTCTCTTTTATTCTCTGAGGTAAGATTCATTTTTGTCTCCATTGGAAACTGTAAGAGATTTGTGTTGTATTCTCTTTTCTTAGTTGTGGAATGATATTCAGATTAATCGAATTAGAAGGGAAGTTCTTATTTGATATCTGAATTTGTCCTTTCCTCTTTTGTGTAATATAGTATATATAATTGGATCAGTCTATTTCATTACTCTTAGAATACATCGAGTAGTTGTTGATACTTCTCTCTTATTAAATTGAATTGTAATGAAGGGATTAATGTTGTTTTGGATCAGTAATGATATATGCCTTATATTGAGTGAATATTTTACTAATTCTAAGGTGTGACCTAACTTAAGAGCTTAGGTTATATCGTGGACTATGAATTTGGGTGTAGCATTTGAAAGGGGATTCTCTTATTTTATGTTGTAAATGATTCATCCTAAAACCTTTCAAGAAGTTGGAATTTTCTTGGTTGTAGAGGTATGTTTAGGGAATTTGGTAATGCTGAATTTGTTGGTTCCTACTTCATAAGGTAACTCTATGTTTGAAAAATAGTGGAGTGAGTTATGTATTACTACTTCAAATTTAACTATGCAAGAGATAAGTAGTAAGTAATTTTATTTGATTTAGATAAGTAAATTGGTTGAAATGTTACTTACCTAATATAATGTTGTAAAGTGCTGATTATATCATGATCTTTTATTAATGTTACTTTACGTTGATCAATTGTTATTCTTTTATGGTTGTTATTACTTATGATTTATTGGCTTGCTTGGTTTTATTGTTTCATAATAGCAGTGTTGGTTTTATGAAACAGTTAGTTAAAAGCACATCGTTTTAATGCTTAGTGCTTATCATGCACAGTTCAATGAACTGACCCGTGCTAGCAATTTTTGCAGATGGACTTCGTAAGTGATAAAGGAAGGTAGTAACTTATATGATGTATTGGTTGCTTAAAGTTTGGATCTTTTATAGAGAAATCTGATTCATTATTGAAATGTACTGAAGGAAGAAACATTGTATTCTTTAATGATCTTGATGTTGGTTGACATGAAATATGTCTGAAATTCTCAATCTTGCAAAAATTTGTATTTTACCATGATGAATTGAAAAATATTTGGTGTTACTTGAACTTATTATGTCATTTTTC
This sequence comes from Taxus chinensis, assembly GCA_019776745.2. NCBI lineage: Eukaryota > Viridiplantae > Streptophyta > Pinopsida > Cupressales > Taxaceae > Taxus > Taxus chinensis. Next base: position 660,008,314 of record CM034147.1, on the reverse strand, counting down.
TTATGTATTATATGAAGGAAATTTGTAATCTTATTTTCGATGTTTCCATTCTTACCTGATATGATCCTTATTTCTGGTTTTCATTAAATGAGTTGGAGGGATGGGATTTAATTACAATATCCCTTAAACTGAATGCAACTTGTTAAGTTGGCATGCATGGATGTTCTTTTATCTAATTTGTATGGTTCACTATATTATGTTAATAAAGTATAACTTAACTATCATATAGTGTGAAATGAAAAAGGGTATAATAAACCCCAACCCTTAAACAAGAAAGAGGAAGGTTCACCATCTCTTGAGTAATACCTCCATAGGTTTTAAACAAATGTATGTTACATATGATCTTTAATAAATCTGACTTCATCTCTAAGAAGTCTACTATAATGAAACCTGTTATGGATCTTTATCACACCATGAATGGTTGGGTTGTACTAAGTAAATCATATGATGGATATTGTTTCTATTTTTGATTAACTGGATGATATGAAAAAATTTAATGAACATAAAAGTAATAATAATTTTATGAAGTTTTGTATTAACTTAAAAAATCAATAAGGTATAACAAACTTAAGGGTTGTTGGAATTAGGGTTAAGCAGAGATGTTGTAATTTGAACCTTAATAAAAATATAAATGGGTGAAAATGAACTCTTCTCGAGGTGTGTAGATCAATATGGGTATTTATGTCAGATGTTAGCACACGTCAACTGTAGGACTGTACCTTCGTGAAGGCTAGGGTCTTCACGAGGATACAGTGTTGCAATTGACATGTTGCAACACTCCTCAGCATTAGTTCATCTAGATCTACTCAAACTTAGACTTGGTCTTTGTTTCTCTCTAGATTAGATTAGGAATTTGATTTAGTATAGGAAGTGAACCATGATGAATTAGGTTAACTAGACACATCTAATTGACTTAGGTCGATTGAGTTTGTCTATATACCCTTATTCATCATGAATAAGTTCCTATACCAAATCATGTTGCTAACCATATCTAGGGTCAAACCTTGAAAGACTGAACTGTTGAAAGCTAGTAAAGACCATTCTAGATAACATATGAGTGGGGTGAAGGATGTGTTCTGTTAGATGAGAATGTCATCTAGGAATAGTAACATGAACAAAATGTTGGAAATCTTTGGCCAAAGTATCGCAAGCTACTAGTTGTGTTGTCCTATGTCAACTAGTTTAAGAAATGAGATTTCAAATGAATATTGGTAACAAACATTTATATAGGTTTCTTAAAAAAGAACACTCAATACCCAGAATAGGGTAAGAGAACCATGTATACTTAGTATACACGTACTATTCAATACTTAAAGTTAACATGAGAGATCAATTGAAAAATCGAGTCATGAAATGAGAGATCGGTAGTTCACCAAGTCATTTATAGCTGCATATGGTCATCTATTATGAGATTGATTGGCACGGAATGTGTGTTCTAAATTATGATTCTTTAGAACAGAGAACATTATGTATAAATAATTTTTCCCTTGTTTCTAAAGTATTAAAATGGGAATGTTACATCTTGGTATCAGAGCTGAAGGTTGCAACTCTTGGACCTATTATGTTCATAATCTGATAAAACTTAAATTTTCTTGTTAACAGAAAATGGTTAGAACAAGAGGAAATACTGCAAACAACCCACCACCTGGTGGAGAAGTAACAACTGCCCAAAAAATTGATGAGATCATTACTTCCCTGTTGGACACAAGAGATCATTTAGCTATACTTGAACAACAAGTAATGGGAAATGAGGAGGAAGAAGATGCTAGTAATAACAATCAACCACCTCCTATGGATAATGCCAATTTGGGGAATTTAGGTGTTGATAACAATAATGTAAACATACCTGATCAACCAGAAAATAAAAAGGCAAGGGTGGCGATTGAACTCACTAATGATATCAAAAGGATAAGTCCACCTAAGTTTGATGGCACCACATTAGGAGATGGAGCTGAAAATTGGCTCAGTGAAATGGAGAAATACTTTGTGATAAGGAATTTATCAGAAGAAACAAAGGTAATATGGGGAGCATATCAACTTTCCCATGAAGCATCTTCATGGTGGGACAGCCATAAGGCTGAGTTGAACATTGATGAAACCAATATTACTTGGGATCAATTTATAAGTTATTTTAGGCAATGTTGGCTACCACAACTTTAATATGATCAAAAAATGACTAAATTCCATAACTTAGCCTAGGGAAAATTAATTGTAACAGAGTAATGGGAATGGTTTACCAAACCCCTTAAGTATGTACCTTAGTATCAAACTGATGAGAAGTTTAGGATACATAAATTTATCACGGAACTGAATCCCATTATAGGGGCAGAGGTGGATGTTCACAACCCAACCACTATGGAAGGGGTTGTTGAAAAATCCATAAGGTAGGAACAAAAATTAAAAGTGATTTCTTCTCATAAGGAAGAATTTAGAAAGAAAGTTCCAAACTCCTCTTCATCATCTCTTGCACCTAAGAAAGGACCATGGAAAAAGTTTGGTACAAAAAATAAGTTTACAATGGATAATAATACAAAACCAACAACAAATAAGCCTACTACTAATGTACGAAATAACTTTTCCAAGAACAATAATAACGGAAAAAGTCCTATGGAGGTCAAAATGATAACTTTAAGGCAGGAAATAAATTTGAGCCTAAAAGGGACCTGTAGGAGGTTGTTACAATTGTGGCAAGGATCATTATGCAAATCAATGTCCTTTGAAAAAGGATTACCGTAATTAGCAACACAAGATACACATTGCAGTGGCTGACAAATAGGATAAAAAGCAAGTCACAACCACAGAGGCTCCAAGTAAGTTATTTGGCATACATGTAACTATTCTTTTTGATAATGGAGTTACTGAATGTTTTATTTCTAGTAAATTAGCTTCAAAATTAACAAGAAAAGCTAGAAAAATGGATAAAACATGGGTTGTACATCATGGAAATAATGTTGTTCATACATTTAGTATGTGTCTTTTTCGGGCAGTCCTTGATTTACCTAGTTTTTCCATGGAAGTTGATCTTTATGTTGCTCCTTTGGGGTCTTATGATGTAATCATAAGTGCTAATTGGTTAGCTAAGCATAAAGAAAAGGTTGACTATTTTGAAAAACATATTAGTTGTTTAGATGACTTGTAGAAAATAACAAACATTCAGGGTATAAAAATTGAAATTTATGTGAGGAATTTATCAGCTATACAGCTTTAAAAGGCCAAAAATAAGGGTTGTGCCTTATATGCAGTAAATTTTTTTGAATCTACTAGGAAAACAGTGATTTCTTAGAACATTATCTGCTATTATGAAACTTCAGTGATGTGTTTTCGGATGAATTACTAGGCCTTCTACCTAAACAGGAATTTGATTTCACAATTGAAATCAAACCTGGAACCAAGCCCATTTCTAAGGAACCTTATAGGATGAATACTATTGAATTAGTAGAGTTTAAGACTCAGTTACATGAACTTTTGTCAAATGGTTTGATTAGAACGAGTGTCTCACCTTGGGGAGCACTGGTAATTTTTGTGAAAAAGAAAGATGGCACACTTAGATTATGTATCGATTACATAATGCTAAACAAGATAATGATTAAGAACATATATCCACTTCTTAGAATTGATAATTTGTTTGATCATATGTGTGGTGCATCAGTGTATTCTAAGATATCTTCTATCTAGATATCATTAGTTACGAATTAAGGATGAGGACATTCATAAAACAACTTTTAGAATGAGGTATGGACATTATGAATTCACAATTTTACCATTTGGATTAACAAATGCACTTGTAAATTTTATGAATTTAATAAATAATACTTTTCAAGAATACTTGGAAAAATTTGTGCTTGTATTCTTGGATGATATTCTTATATACTCTAAAATTATCGAATAACATCATGAACATTCGAAGATAGTCATGGAAATATTGAGGAAAAGGTGATTTTTTGGTAAGTTGTCTAAATGTTCTTTCTATGACATGGAAGTACACTATTTGGGTCATGTTATAAGCAAAGATGGAATAGCTGTAGATCCCTCAAAAATTGTAGCTATAACTGAGTGGCCTGCACCAAAGAATGTACATGAAGTTAGAAGCTTCATGGATCTTGTTGGTTACTATAGGAAATTTGTTAAATATTTCTCCAAAGTTGTTGCACCAATAACTTCATTATAGAAAAAGGATAAGAAATTTGTGTGGAATGAGAAATGTGAATCTGCATTTAAAAGTTGAAGGATCAGTTAACATCAACACCTATTTTGGTTGTACCTGACCCTAATGGAGACTTTATTGTTGTAACAGATGCATTCGGGGAAGGTCTTAGAGGTATTTTGCTACAAAAATATCATGTCATAGCTTACGAAAGTAGAAAACTCAAGCTACAAGCGCTGGATTATGCTCCACATGATCTAGATCTTGTTTCCATTGTTCATGCACTTGAATTTTGGAGGCATTATCTTCTAGGTAAACCTTTTGAATGAAAAAATGATCATCTTGGGTTGAAGTGTATTTTTACTCAGCCAAATCTGAATGTAAGACAATGAAGATGGTTAGAATTTCTATCTTAATATGATTTTGACATAATTTACATAAAAGGTAAGGAAAATAGGATAGCTGATGCTCTAAGTCATAGGAAGCACATTTATACTCTTATAACGTTAAGAACTCAGTTTAAGGATGAAGTAAAAAGTTTTATATAATTTTATTCTTATTTTTAGCAAGTAAAAACAACACTTGCTATAGATCCAAATGATGTGAGGTATAAAGGTTTTCACTTTGATAATGAAGGAATCTTAGGATTTGAAAATAGGGTATACATACCTTTGCTAAATGATTTAAGAAAGAAATTATTAGTTGAATTTCACAATTCACCTTTTTCTAGACACTTAGAAAGATGCTTGTTGATATAAAACAACAATATTTCTAGAAAGGGATGAAAAAGTATGTGATTGAGTTTATGACACACTGCTTAGAATGTCAACGAGTTAAAGTTGAGTATATGCACCTAGCTGGTTTATTATATCCTCACAGCATACCGCAGTACAAATGGTAAGTGATAATCATGGCTTTTGTACAAGGGTTACCTATGTTGAGAAATAAACATGATTTTATTTTAGTTGTTGATAAACTAACAAAGTTAACACATTTTATTGTTGGTAATCTTAAGGATGGTTCACTTGTTTTAGAAAAAAAGGTTTGTACATGAGATTTTCATATTACATGGAGTACCTGAATTAATCATATCTGATAGAGATCCAAGAATGACTTCAATATTTTGGCAAACACTTAACGCAGCTTTAGGAACTAAGCTAAATTTTAGTTCTGTGTATCATCTGGAAATGGATGGACAGACTGAAAGAGTTAATCAAGTTTTAGAGAATATGTTACAAACGTATTGCATGGATCAATAGTATAAATGGAAAGAGTACCTTCCATTAGTTGAGTTTGCATACAATAACACATATCACGCCTCTCTAAAGATGGCACCTTTTGAAGCATTATACGGAAGGAAGTGCAGAACCCTTGTTAGTTAGGAAAACATTAAAGATAGAGAGGTGGTTGGACTTGAAATCCTTTTGGAAATGGAACAAGTTAAAATTATTCGTGAACACTTGAATGAAGTAGCAGACAGACATAATATTTATGTTAACTTGAAGCGGGTTGATAGGAAATTTGAACTTGGTGAGAAGGTTTTTCTTCAGGTTAGACCAAAAAAGAGTTCTATAACTTTTGACAAGGCCACCAAGTTATCACCACGTTATGTGGGACCCTTTGAAAATGTTGAAGTAATCAACCCTGTACCTTATTGTTTAGCATTACCTCTTACTTTATCATGAATGCATGATGTTTTCCATATTTATTTGGTTAAGAAATATGTTTCAGATTTATCACATGTTAAATTGGAATTCCTTGCAGGTCCAAGACCCAGGAATAATCGTGGTTAAACCTATTTGAGTGTTGGAAACTCACTAGTTGTACTTAAGAAATCATGAAGTAATACAATGTAAGGTCCAATGGGATCACTTTAATGAAGAAAGTATGACCTAGGAAAATATGGAAGATATGAAAACTACTTTCCCATTTTTTTTTGAACAAGATTGATTCTATTGACTGATAAATTTAAGTTTTTATTTTTTTTATGTCAATAAATCTGCCAGTTTTGGGAAGACATTTCATAATTAAAATAAACAACTACTTAAACACTGATTTTTGAATTTTAAAATCCAGTTTTGTTTGGAACATATGAAAGGTAATAAAATAATTTAATTTATCCTTGATGTAAATTGTGTAACTAAGTTAATCATCGGGACGATGATTCTTTTAGGATGGAAGTATGTAACATCTTTGAAAAATTGTTAACTTTTCCTCTTTGCATTGCAAACATTGACATGTGATTTTTCCTTAGAAGGTGTATTCTTTTGACTGTTGGAAATCATGTTTGCAAGGGATAAACTATTTTGTTCTTGGATTCATTTTTCTAAAATGTTGTTACTTGCAAGGAATCCATTCTCCTTGAGATAGGCAGGGTTGTAAACTGGTAATGTTGTTTGCAAATTTATCTCTCTATAATAGCAAAACCCTAGATCAATTCCATTGATCCAAGGTATGCTTTAATTCTTCTTGTCTGATCTATATGGAAAAATGATATTCAGAAATTAAAGGAAGTAAGGGACCGAGTCCTTAAATATATGCAATTTTATTGATCTTTCTTGGAGGTCCTTGCTCTACATTCTACTGTAAACAGTGTTCTCAAATCTTCTTGATCTAATGGCGTAAGAAGGACAAATGACTACTACAAGATTATAAAAGGTAAAACCTAAGTCCTAGATCTTTAAGATCTACCTTAATTAAAATTTAATCTAAGTTAAGCTAGACCTACCTTAGATCTATTTCTAACTATGCGTGTCGCACCCTAATCTAAGTTGTATACTCTACGGGTGTGGGATGTGAAGATCTTCTAAGGTAAAGAGATATTTATCTCTAACCTATTATCTAATATTGAACTAGTATGGGATATGGCTTGATTTATGATGGCTTGTAACCTATGGCAATATTAAAATGACCTAGGTGAATACTTTCTAACCTATGGTCGGATCCTAAACTAATGTTTATTTAACCTAAATTATTGTAAGGATGGAAAGGTACCTAATGGGTCACATGGAAATTATAAGGTGGTGGCGATAGTTTCTAAGTCATTTATTTTATTTGATTTGGAATTTAAAGAATTTTAGTACTATAAGTTTGGTAGAGGCATGAAAACTAGAGGGAATCCTAGTTGGCATCATCACTAGAGTTAAGTAATGCATGCTATCTTTGAAATTGGACTCGCCAACTTTAGATGGAGGTGGCGTGGAGATATACGTGGGAAAGTGGAGTTTAATGGCATTTACAGTCATCAGTTTTGGTGAGAAAACCACCTTAGAAACCATGCGAATGGATTTCTTGGGGTTTGTTTGGTTACTCATGCATTTCAATTTTTTCTCTGCATGGAGATATTTGGTTCTTCAGATCAGCAGTTTTGTTTTCAATTTATTTTAATTTTTAGCTCCTTTTGACTATTTTCGATCCAATAGAAGTATAAGAGGCATATGAGGTAGAATTTTTTGTTGTTGACTTCATTTGGAAAAGAAGGTATTGTGGAGGCTTGACTAGAAATCTTCTTCGAATCGACAGAAGCACTATCAAGCATGATAATCTCTATCCATTAAGTTACTCTGTTTTTCTCTAAATTTCTTCATTAAAACCACTCTGCTCTCATGAAATAAATGGGTCTTTTATTTTATTATGATTACCATTCAATCTTTCTTGAAAAATATCTGTATTTGTTTTGAAGAATCTCTACTTGATAAGGTAGGAGATGGGTTGTTTTCCTATTCATTTAATGTTTAATCTCACCTTAAATCTAGTTGTGATTTGAGTAATGATGTGCATGTGTGAATCCTACCTGTCTATTTGAAAAGGGGTTATGAAAATGTAATGCGACTTCAAGTTTTGAACAGGGTTTGTTGTTTGGTTGTTAGAAGGTAAAGGAATAACCTTCTCCGCTGCATATTTTTTGTGTTGAAGTTTTGTTACTCTTGTAGAACTGTATGAATATGAATACTTTGATTCAGAGTTATGTGAACTCAAATTTACATAGGAAAACTAGTTAATGAGTGACTTCTTCTTGATCTTACTATATAAACTCTCACTTCTTTGAATCCGGTATTCGATGGAGGCTGAGTTGACAATGGGTGTTTAGAATCTCTATTTTTGTGGATTCATCTTGTACAGAAACAAGATTGAATGTTTTATTATCCTCTTATATTTTCAATTAAAAATTGGGTTACTCGAATTAAGTTCTTTTATGGAAACTATGTGATACTTTTTTCCTGGACTCTTAGATTTTGATGTTATCTTGTTGAGAATATCTATGTGTGAAGTCTTATCTTCTGATCTTTATATATATTGTGTCCTTATTTAAGTTCTTGAGGACTGAACTAATGGATAAATAGATGAGGTCATGTTTGTTTGAGGACATGTTGAGAGTTGGCTTTGTTTGAGTCGATACTTGGGTTACTCTCATAACTTTGTTTGAGATTTCTAGATGTCGATCATGTTGTCTACTTCACTGTTGAGTTATATGTTGTTGATTTAGAATACCCATCCCTGATCTAGGTTAACCTCTTGAGTAACTTGCTAGAGTAAACTTGTTAAATCTTTCCTGATTGTGATATTGTGAAGCTTTAAGGATGTTATTCATACTTTTGGTTGATGTTTCTTGATCTGGAACTAAAAAAATCGATTCTAAATAAGGGGTTTTCTAGACTCTTCCATTTATTTGATCTCTGGGTAAGATTGGAAGGGATGATTTACCTTGTCAATTTTGTAGAGGCGTGCAGTTGAAAATTCCATAGAAATGTAATAAAAAGTACTTTTTCATCTTTGTTGATAGCTTGTGCACCAGTAGCTAAGCCATGTCGATATTGGAATGTACCTTCTTTGAAATCAAATAATGATGGATAGTCTATGGATCCTTTGACTAAAACTTTGATGATTTTGAATGATTGTTGAAATTTGTTAATTGCCTAAAAATTATTTTGCAATTCTTGTTTTTCCATCCCTTTCTTGATGAGAATAATAATATTGTTACTGCTTTTGCTTCGTGTTGGGATAAATCTTTTTTTGGAACTCAACTTGCATTTTGCGGTCACATGATTCAGTGTAGTAGTTTTTGGTGCATGATTTCTACATTTAAAAGAGTTAAAAATATTGTTACAATTGGGTCTGTACCAATCCTTTTACGACCATATTTGTTTGTGAAGGAAAGTTGGAATCCTTCTCTAACCATGTCGTTTGAATCCTTTCTCTTTTGTTCTCTGAGGTAAGAGTCATTTTTGTCTCCATTGGAAACTATAAGATATTTGTGTTATATTATCTTTTCTTAGTTGTGGAATGATATTCAAATTAATCGAATTAGAAGGGAAGTTATTATTTGATATCTAAATTCATCCTTTCCTCTTTTGTGTAATCTAGTATATATAATTGGATTGGTCTATTGTATTACTCTTTAGAATACATCGAGTAGTTTTTGATCTACTTCTCTCTTATTCACTTGAATTGTAATGAAGGGATTAACGTTGTTTTGGATCAGTAATGTTATATGCCTTATATTGAGTGAATATTTTACTAATTCTAAGGTGTGACCTAACTTAAGAGCTTAGGTTATATCATGGACTATGAATTTGGGTGTAGCATTTGAAAGGGGATTCTCTTATTTTATGTTGTAAATGATTCATCCTAAAACCTTTCAAGAAGTTGGAATTTTCTTGGCTGTAGAGGTCTTTTAAGGGTATTTGGTAATGATGAATTTGTTGGTTCCTACTTCATAAGGTAACTCTATATTTGAAAAATAGTGGAGTGAGTTTTGTATTACTAATTCAGATTGAATTATGTAAGAGATAAGTAGTAAGTACTTTTATTTGATGTAGATAAGTAAATTGGTTGAAATGTTACTTATCTAATATAATGTTGTAAAGTGTTGATTATATCATCATCTTTTCTTAATGTTACTTTAGGTTGATCAATTGTTCTTCTTTTATGTTTGTTATTACTTATGATTTATTGGCTTCCTTGGCTTTACAGTTTCATAAAAGCAAATTTGGTTTTATGAAACAGTTAGTTGAAAGCACATCATTTTAATGCTTAGTGCTTATCATGCTTAGTTCAATGAATTGACCCATGCTAGAATTTTTTGCAGATGGAATTTATAAGTGATAAAGGAAGGAAATAACTTATATGATGTATTAGTTTCTCAAAGTCTGGATATTTTATAGAGAAATCTGATTCATTATTGAAATGTACTGAAGGAAGAAAAGTTGTATTATTTAATGATTTTGATGTTGGTTGACATGAAATATGTCTGAAATTCTCATTCTTGTAAAATATGTATTTTACTATGATGAATTGAAAAATATTTGGTGTTACTTGAACTTATTATGTCATTTTTCTTGTGCATTATATGAAGGAAATTTGTAATCTTATTTTTGAGGTTTCCATTCTTATCTGATATGATCCTTATTTCTGGTTTTCATTAAATGAGTTGGAGGGATGGGATTTAATTACAATATCCCTTAAATTGAATGCAACTTGTTAAGTTGGCATGCATGGATGTTCTTTTATCTAATCTGTATGGTTCACTATATTATGTTAATAAAGTATAACTTAACTATCATGTAGTGTGAAATGAAAAAGGGTATAATAAACCCCAACCCTTAAACAAGAAAGAGGAACGTTCACCACCTCTTGAGTAATACCTCCATAGGTTTTAAAAAAATTTATGGTACATAAGATTTTTAATAAATCTGACTTCATCTCTATGAATTCTACTATAATGAAACCTATTTTGGATCTTTATCACACCACGAATGGTTAGGTTGTACTAAGTAAATCATATGATGGATGTTGTTTCTAATTTTTATTAAATGAACAATAAGCAAGAAGTTAATGAACATAAAAGTAATCCTAAGTTTATGAAGTTTCATATTAACTTAATAACTCAATAAGGTATGACAAAATCAAGGGTTGTTGGAATTAGGGATAAGTAGGGATGCTGTAATTTGAACCTTAATAAAAATATAAATGGGTGAAAATGACCTCTTCTCAAGGTGTGTACATCAAGATGGGTAATTCGGTTGGATGTTGGAACACGTCAACTGTAGGAATGTACTTTCATGAAGGCTAGGGTATTCACGAGGATACAATGTTGCAATTGACATGTTGCAACACCCCTTAGTATTGGTTCATCTAGATCTACTCAAAATTAGACTTGGTATTTTTTCTCTCTAAATCAAATTAGGAATGTGATTTAGTAAAGGAAGTGATTCACGATGACTTAGGATAACTAGACACACCCAATTGACTTAGGTTGATTGAGTTTTTCTATATACCTTTAGTCATCATGAATAAGTTCCTATACCAAATCATGTTGCTAACCAGATCTAGAGTTAAACCTTAATCAAGTAATTGTCGGAAGTCAGTAAAGACCATTATAGATAACATATGAGTGGGGTGAAGGATGTGTTCTGTTAGATGAGTATGTCATCTAGGAATAATAACATGAACAGTATGTTGGAAATATTTTTCCAAAGTATCACAAGCTGCTGGTTGTGTTGTCCTATGTCACCTAGTTTAAGAAATGAGATTTAAGTTGAATATTGGTAACAAAAATTTAGATGGGTTTCTTAAAATAGAACACTCAATACCAAGAACAGGGTAAGAGAACCATGTATACTTATTATACACGTAGTATTCAATACTTAAAGTTAACATGAGAGATCGGTTGAAAAACTAAGTCATGAAATGAGAGATCGGTAGTTCAATGAGTCATTTACAGTTGCATATGGTTATCTATTATGAGATTGATTGGCATGGAATGTTTATTCTAAATCATGACTCTTTAGAATAGATAACATTATGTATAAAAAAAATTTCCCTTGTTTCGGAAGCCTTAAAATGGCAATGTTACAGCTCAAATTTTTCACCATTAAGATAAATAGGAAAGTAGATATTGGATCTCCTTGTCTTAATCCTATCACACTGTTAAAAGAACCACAAGGAGTGCCATTAACCAACACTGAGAATTTAAATGTGGAGATGCAATTTTGGATTATGCTCTTAAAGTATTCACTAAAACAAAACCTCTCTAATAATTTTTGAAGAAAATATCACGAAACTCTGTCATAAGCTTTTACGTATCAAGATTTATAACCATGGTTTCTTTCTTAATATGCTTGACATAATGCAATGTATCCTAGATTATGACTATGTTGTCTTTAATCTGTCTTCCCAACAAAAAAAACCCCTACTGATCAGTAGACATGTTTATGTTATATGATACTTATTTTGTTTAAGTTGTATTTTAAATAAAATATTAGATGTTCAATTATTTTGTAATGAAGCAACTTGATAGAGATTTGTTAATCCATGCCATTTCGATGAACTGACCATGTATATTTTTTTATTCCTAGGATTACAGGATAGAATAATGATTACGAGATTCTATCTAGATTGATTACTCACATGTTCATCATGTGATGATTGTATTTATATAATTTCAGATATTAATCTGTTGAACATCCCAATTATGGATTATTGTATTTATTGAAAAGAGAAACATGATTTCACAAAATTTCATAAGGAAATTGGACTAAATGTATTAAACTTAAATTATTGTAATATCTTATATATAAGGTTTTATCATTAATGAGTTTCAATAACTATATGTATTACTTGAATACCTCTTATGAGATGTAATAATGATTTACATTGTGTTTAACAAGGTTATATACTTTGTGATTGATTATAAAATTAAACTTGAAATATATGATTGTACTCTACTACCATTGCTACTCTTAATTATTGATTGATTGGAAATTTTAACAATATTAATTATTACATCATCATTAATGTGTATAAATTAATGATTCAATTAAATAATGTTGATATGGACAACATCACTAAGTTATTAAATAATGACATTTTCTTAATTTAGTCGTAAAGATATTAATTAAATAATTCATTACGTAGTACAACTCTAAAAGTATAGTGATGACAGTTGTACCTTTATGATGACAACATGTATAAATGACATAATGATGCCAAAATGTAAAAAAAATTATACCTCTAAATATGAGTTAAAATGGTAATATTATATGTGAATGATATATATACAATTATGTTTAATTTTAATCTTATCTTAAAATTTCTGGATTTTATTTCTATCTTAAAGAGATACTTAATGATAGTTAATAATTGGTGGAATTACAATAAAAAATAAATGGGATTAGATCATTATTAAATTAATATGACATGTTTAAAATAAACCTATTCCTAATAACAAAAGTTGTAAAATGACACTACGAAATAAATATACTCTGTTTGTTAGTAACTAGTTAAGTTATTATAGATCTTGTTGTTAAACGAATAACTTGAATGGTTAACTTTAACTTAAATTTTAATCAACCAAAAATAATCTTGATAACTATATTGAGATGGTTGTGCGGTGATTGGAAGATAAGTTTTGAGTGGCTTATGTGCAGTCACGAAACTAAGCTCACAACACCTTGCTAGAAAACTATGGCCATATTAGTGCAAATGAATGAATGCATTGTCTTTTCACCATTTCTTATTTTAGTAGGATTTTGAGCTGGAGGGAAGTACTTTCATATTTTACTAGTTGACACAAAGAATATGTGCAAGATCTGTGAACTTATAAATTGTCTAACCAAATGTGTACAATGTATACAGGACCGTATAAAGTATTTAAGGGGGATCAGGTAGATATAAACAACCCTTACAGTAGCACATGGTTAATTTGCGTTGTCAAGATGGATTATGGAATATTATTAATGTTGGATTACTTATTTTTATATAATTAAATCTGTTATTCATTATAACATGAAAGGAATTAAGGAATTTTGTAAACTTAATTTGAATCCTGGACTTATCTATCGCGTGTTGAAAATCACCAAAGGCATAAAAGGTAATTATTGGTTTATACAAAAAAAATCCCTTAGTTTGTAGAAGTATAACATGGGTGTTAAAGTACCTATAGATGATCTAGTTTAATATGAACTTAGCAATGATATATCCAGTCACTGTAGTTAGAGGCATGGCCTTAACCCATCTGGTAAAGTATTTTATGGCCATGATTATAAAGTTGTGGCCATTTGAAAACGAGGGATATAATTTCCCTATTAAATATATACCCCAAGTGGAGAAGGGCCAGGGTGTTACTATGGGTTGTAAATCTTGGGCCAGGATGTGTATAGCGGGTGAGAATTCTTGACATTTCTGGAACTTCCGCACATACTCTACAACATCATATTCTAATGTGGTAAAAAAGTATCCCATTAAATGGATCTTGAGAGTATTTTAATTCCTTCCAAAGTGGCCACCATAGACTCTAATGTGAGCTTCAAAGAGAATATTTTCTTCTTCTTCATCAACGTATCTTAGTAACATGCCATCGAAATCTTTGTGATAGAGAACTTCTTCTACAATTACATACTTAGCATCTATGACACGTATCCATCACCTTTGTTGCAAATTGACTCCCCCAGGATATGTCAAATATATGATGTGGTTTATTATATGTATATACCACAAACACAAAGCAATGTGGGTTTTGTTTCTATATAGTAAACACATTCGTAAGGGAATTTCAAGTCAATAATTTTCCTGCAATGTATTGGGTTGTCAACCAACAAATCAACAATGATTTTTCCTTTAACGAACATTTGGGTAATGAAGGTGAGATCAAATTCATCCATTAAAGTGATAAATCTACCAGAATTCTTGGATAATACTAGTTGAATTAGGAAAGTTTGTAAATGCTCTAATTTAATGATTACTTTTGTTTCCTAGTTAAGCATGTAATGCCTCAACCTATTTGTCGTGAAGAATATGGATAAAAAATATTTATCTACTTGGGTATACTGTGTTTCATAGTCAAGAAGCGTATGAATAATGAAATAGATGACGCATTTTCGTCCATCATAATCCTCTTATACTAACATGTAGGATATAGAAACATCCATAGGTTGAGAGTACAAAATCAGAGGATGATCAGCCATAGGCAACATGAGCATTTAGTGGAGACATGAGAAAGTACTTGAATAAATAAAATGCATCATGACATTCATCAGTCCATGCCTTAGAACAATCCTCATTTAGAAATTCATTGATAGGAAGGATATCATATGTCAAATCAGTGACAAACCTATGGATTGCCCTAAGTTTTACCAATAAATACCTAATACGTGACTCATTTGATGGTGGAGTTATTTCAAGAATAGCCTAGATTTTTTTAGGATCTACATTAATTCCTTGAGATGAAATGATGTAACCTAATAAATTACCTCCAGTGAATCCAAATACACATTTATATAGATTTAAGGTCACGTTGTATTCGATCAAACGTGAAAGAATGATTCAAAGGACTTTTGGGTGGTCACCTCTCTTCTTATATTTTACTAAGAGATCATCAATGTATGTTTCCACAATATTGTGATTAAAAAAATGGAATATATAAGTAATCGAATGTTGATGCGTACTGTAAACGTTCTTCAAACTAAATGGCATAACAATATAATAGAAGGTTCTCCAAAGAGTGGTAAAGGTAATCTTGGTTTGATCTTCCTAAGATATACTTATTTGGTTTTATCCCGAGAACCCATCTATGAGGGATAAAAAATCATAGTCATCTATTGCATCAACAATGATATCAATGGTTGGTAATGGGAAGTCATCCTTAGGAAAATATTTGTTCATGTCTCTAAATTCAATGCATATCATGGTTTTACCATTTTTAAGGATCCAGACAATGTTAGAGAGCCACATGGAGAATTCCAATGGATTTATGAACCCTACTTGAAGAAGATTCATTATTTCATCTTTGACTATTAAAGAGAATTTAGGATTGATGGATCTTAATTTCTATTTTATGGGTTTGGCATTAGGTTTAATAATTAGATTATGCACCACCACATCAATATCTACTCTTGTCATGTCCTTGTAACTAAAAATTAAAGCACAGGAGTGTTCCTTAAGAATTTTTATATGTTCTTCTACTTCCTCAAGTGACAATGAAGACCCAAGCTTTATAATTATGGGCTCCTATTTTGTCCCAATGTTGATCACAATGGTTCCTTCTATTAAGGAAGCATTCCCTTCTTCAAACTCAAGAAGAGCCAGAGGCAACTCCAAAGGCTATTCCTCAACTTCATAAATTTAAAAATATTTAGATGAGGATGGATTCATTATTTTGTCTTTGAAGTATGAAGAAGGTTTCATAAGAAAAAATAACACCATAGGATTTGTACATTATAGATCCTTACTTTTTGCTAACATGGAACCATCTCTCAAGTTGTGGTACTTGTTACTTGAGATAGACATGTTATTCATTTTTAATACCCTAGTAAAAGTGGACAACTCGAGAAAACTGGACTGGGGTAGTTAACATGATTTTGGGGTTCAATCTGGAGGAACTTAGGCAATTTTTGTGTTTTTGGAGCACTTGCAGTGATTTTGGAAAGTTTGGAATCAATTGGTGTATTTTTCCTCTTCTGGGTTTCAAGCACTTAGTCAATTTTTGGAGAAAAATGAGGAAAATGGTGAAATTTAGCTTTGGGGGACTTCATTACTATTTTTCTTGACTTCCCTATTCTAGAAAATATCTAGGAGTTAGTGAAAAATCGGAAAAATTCAAAAAAAATAAAAAATGTTAACTTTTGAGAGTAGTGTGGTGAATGTGGAGTTTGGGGACCCATATGAAACAAAGACCATCAGGGCATAAGTTTCCCAGTCAGAAAAAATTACCAAAAATCACTAAGGATGGGGTCCAGGGTGTAGTGCGGGAGTTCGGAGTTATGGAGGAACATTGTGTGCGGGGAACCTGTTCCTTGTGGGAACGAGTTCCCCACATTGATGAAATGTCTTATTCACAAAGGAGTGGGGGTAGTGATTTGGATATGAAATTTATAGAGGATGCATGTTGGGCCCCTAAAATATTGGCTAAGTACAAAAAGGTGCGTACGCGTGCAAGTCCTAGTTGAAGAAAGGCACGCAAGGATAAAGCGTGTAAGGAAGGGTTTAAGGAAACCCATGGCACGCGTGCGGAAAAAACCAAGGGTTTAAGACTTAGCCATATTAGGAATATTGGGTAGGACACGTGAAAATCATGAACCGATTGCACATGTAGAGTGAATAAGGTGCCAGACTGGTGACATGTTAGCCCAGGAAGGAGCATGCCTACGGTAGAAGATTCTAGAAGCACATCATGGTAAAAAGTGGAAAGCTTAGGCCTAGAGGAGCATGCTCACATGGAGTACCACATTTAGACACTTGGCATCAGATTTGAGGCCACTGGGGGATGAGATGGTAGTTCAGAAAGGCTTTATATACAAGTGTCTACAAAAGTAAATATATAGAAAAATAGAGAGAGGGTGGAGCTCTACAGAAATACTGCAAGAACTTTGTTAGTTGGGTAATTATGCTTAGGAAAGGATGTATCAAGCGTATGGGGGTGTTATAAAATTTATTTTGAGAGCCTATCCACATAAGTCCAGTTATAATGCTTGACTGCAGTCTGCTTATCTGTGACATTCTGTAATGGCTCCATAAATGTAATGAGGTTACAAGCTTACGTAAATATGAACATTGATGATTTTGATGCATATATCTTTCTCATAGTTCTTTTTCATTTATGTTTATGACTAAGTATGGATGCTTGTACAAATTCTTTCTATTTTAGTATAAGTTCTATAATCTGTTAAGCACTTTCTATCTAGAATGACTATAAGGATTTAGAAGCCGTTCTAAGCTCTATGGTACTTGTATGTCTTACTTTCTTTCAAATCTCTTAAACATGGATCATAGATGATGTTTCCCACTAAACTCACATAAAAGAGAGGCTCAGCACCCATGCATGCCTCAAGTGAGTTCCCAACACCCACTTGGTGATAGGCCAATGCACATGGGATTTCTTTCCTTTGTGATGGGGGTAAAAATGACTACATCTTGGTTCTGATGCCGGGATCTCTTTTTGAAGTTGTAGTGGGAAATGGCATACATCATGATCTGTGTAATGAGTAATGACAGAGCAGTTAACTTTGGAAAGTGTTGTATCATGGTTCAAGAGCACGAAGGATGAATTTTCTCAGAGATTCAACACTAGACTTGTGTTTTATGCACGTAGATGGGTAGAAGAGAACCTCTACCATGAATTGGATGAAATTTTTTTCTACTAGTTCCCAGTAGAACTGTATGAGTGGCTCTCAGCCTATGCGTATAGATCAAGATGGTATTATATATCATGTGTGTGGACCCAAGAAGAATACCAAATGCTGTAGGATGTAGATCTGATGTGGACTTGTGCTGTGGATCATTGGTGGAAAGGGGTATTGGCTAGCTACACTCTGGAGTACACCATTTCCACATATTATTGTCCAGAGTTTTTTGAGTTTGAGTTTTTGTGAGAGCTCAAAGGATCTTTTCTATGTGTTATCCCTCTAGCAATGAAGATCTTGATGGTTACCATGAGTTTAGAGGCATTTCTAATGGCCAGCTAAACTATTTTGAGCACTGGGCGAGGAAGTTAGGGTGGAGGAAGATGGAATATGTTGCGACAGAGAAAGAAAGGGAGGAGAGACAACTCAAGTATATTGAAGCATGTGAAAGGGATATTTCGAGACAATGCAAGGTTGCAAGTGTGATGGATATATAATGACAAATGTTTTGGGAAGGATTTGAGGTTCATGTAGAGGATGTGGAACTTGAGCAGTCTGTGACCCCATCTTGGCAAGTGTGTAAGAGAGACCCCTTTGGCTTATGATGAGAGTTCATTGAATGGAGAGAGAAGAGCCATTGGCGTGCATCTGAGCCCACCTAGTGACCAAACCTTGGCACTTGGTTTTCCAAATCAAGGAGAGAATCTTATTAGTCTAGCTGGTATCTTTAGATGTGATCGATCTACACTCAGCAGATATAATTTCTTGTTTGGTACTTCTATGGCTACAAATACCGTTCTAGTGTTAGGAGGAATTTTTGGGAAAGGTATAGACACGTAAGCTTTCGGTCTTGTGTCTAGGAGTGACGCGGAGTATACTATTGGTAGTGGGGCATTATCATAGACCATCGGCACACAGTTTAGTGGAACTATGGGGACCCTTGGCACAACCACTACAGGATCTAGTGGATCAATAAAAACAAGACCTGGTGGACATTTTGGATCTAGTGGATCAGGAGGTACAGGACCTAGTGGATCAGGAGGCACAGGACCTAGTGGATCTAGTGGATCAGGCGGTGGAGGAAACACCAGAGGGAACCAATGCTCTGGCTCAGGAGGACATGGGCCCCAATAACCCCCTCAAGTCTTATTTGAAATTTCATTACATTTTCTAGATTATATAGGCATTGAAGATGTTGTAGAACATGTTCACAAGTGTGAACTGCTATGGCATGCAAAGGGTATCACAACCCCATGGAGTAGAAGATTAGTCATTTTGTAACAACATTGCAAGGGCGCGTGCATAGCTGGTATAGGAAATATGACCCTCATCAGATGGTGGTGGATTATACTACTCTAAATAACACCTTCTTGGCATAATTCCACATCCCTGAGTTTAAACAAAAGAGCATTAGCGCCCTGAAGCATATTCAACAAGGAATGGTAGAGAGTGTACAGGAGTATGATGCATGCATTTCAAAACTCTCTTGTCTAAGTCATCATATGATATTCACCCTTCATAACATGCTCAGTGGTTTTTCAGAGGATTTATCACACATTTTAGAAGGGACCTTATCTCATAAAACTTTTACAGACTTACACAAGGTATTAGAAGTTGTTATGCACGTCGAGGCGGTTAGAAGTGTTGATATTGGTGTTAGCCCATTCCTGGAGGCTTAGATTATTGCTATGGCTAAGTAGCTGGAAAAGTTGTCTGAAAACTCATCCCATGAGACTTGTAGTGGTTTATGGTGTACAGATTGTGAGGTAGAGAGGCATGTCAAGGATAGTTTCCCCTGGAGGATAGTACACGTCATGATAGTAGACTATGTGAAATTTTTCATGGGGACCATGATGCAAGTAGATGCCCCTTGTTATAGCATGTAATTCAGAAGAATGTGTCTTGACTACTATGAGATATATACACCTCTACAACCCATGATACTAAGGATTATATGCTCATTGATCAGATCCATGAGGCCATTGATCATGGGGTGTGTCTAGACCAGCATTGCCAGTAGTTCTAAGAGTGATGATCGCTAATATGAGGAGCGTGTAGATGGAGGCGCATGTAGAAGGGGATTTCACAAAGGATTTTTTGGTCATGGTAACTATGGAGGAGGAAGAGGTGATTTCCCATGTGGAACCTATTTAAATTCTGGGTCTACATGAACATTACAAATGAGAGTGTCTAGACCTTTGTACAGTACTCATGATGTGCAGAAAGAAGAACAAGTATGAGGAGTTCTCGGAGTTATTTGAGCACATGAATCAACAACAATGGAAAGACAAGGGCATTACAATGGCCAGACATTAAGAAGGAAGACACACAATGGATGCCATGAGTGACACATGATGCAGGCTTGGAACCTATTTTGGTAACAACAAGAGTAGAAGACATGGGCATAAAGGAGATACCAAGACAAAAGAACCTAGTTTGCGAGGGAAGAAGTGGTACATGGGAAGTACCTAGACCCTGCGCATCAAAAGGAGGTATATCAAGATACCATGGATGTCATTCAAAGTTTACAAGGAGAAATCCAGTGTCTAAAGGAGCAGTCTAGGAAGGAGGAGCAAGGAAGGAAGGTTGATGTGCCAAAGGATGACTTGGATGAGGTCAAGGAAGTATGTAAAATGCTAAGGCAAGAGAATATTATTCCCTTGCTAGGATCATGGTTGAGAGAGAAGGTACCACATGCCAAAGGAGACCACAAAGAGGTAGGTCTTACATGTAAACCTTCCCCCTCATAGCCTTGACTATGACAAGGAGATCACATTGGATGCAGTCGTAGATGGATGGCTCCTTAGTAATATCCTCATTGACACATGCACAGAGGTCAATGTTCTCACTTTGGATGCATGGAATCAGATGGGGAGACCTCATTACAACCCTCTTCAAATGTGTTGTATATGGAAAAAAAGAGGAAGGTAATGCCCATCGGTGTCTTAAAGGATGCAGTTATCACTATCCAGGGAGCTAAGTTTACTGGGGACTTCAAAGTCTTGGCGCTCGTTGATGGCAGACAATTTCCCAGCACTACTTGGGCACCCATGGTGTTACAAGAACAATGCGGACCTTCAGTTCAACAAGGGGTACATCAAATTTGAAAATAAGGAGGAACAGGTCATTATACCCCAGGCTGATGGGAATTCAACACTCTATACTAAACCTTTGGGGGAAGAGGTCCTGGATAGGATATATGTGTGCTCAATCAGGGATCTAGAGATAATCCATCCTACCAATAGAGTTATCCAGTTTGAGGATGCTCAGTAAGTAAGTGACACCACCAGTCTAGCATGTGATAATTGGGTGCATGGAACTTATGAATTGATCGGACGATAGTTGAGAGGATTGGTGACAAAGGTAACGAAGGCATGTACAGTCCAACACCTAGGAGGAAAGGAGTTGCCTAAGTATTCAGGAGGAGCCTTCCTTGAGATATTTTTGCAGGAGATGGAAGCTCAGTGGAAGGAAGAGAAGGAATGGAGAGGGATGCTAAGTTATGTCCTACTTGGCATAGTGGCACAGTGGTGGGCTACACATCAGGAGAGACTTTTAGAATGGCACGAGGTGAGAATTTCTCTCTCTGTCAGGTTCTCTAGAAGAAACGTGCCCACTGCCATCAAGGACTACCATGGGAAAGGGCCTGCCTCTTTCCATATCCAATCTTGTGAGAAGGTCTAGAGAGAAGGTGTGGAAGCTTTACCACCATCCAACTAGGTACAAAAGCTATATTCTACACTGTAGGTTTGCACGAGTGCATGGTACATACATTTAGAGACATGTTGCTAGACAAGAAGGGAATTGGCAAGAACTAGCAGCTAACCTCATTCAAACATTTGAGTATCAAAGTACCAAGCCATCAATTGATAAGGCATTACAGGTTGTCAAGTGCCTTACCATGGGGGATAGTGCCATGGTAGAAGATAGGTTGTTGGAGTTGCTAGGTGACCAGGTTTGGAGGTGTGCTTTGAAGAAGAGGTAGAAGAAGCAGAAGAGATACAACTTGAGCGTGTATGTTTGGAAAATGAGAAAGGGAAGTTGGTATATGTTATTGATGGGGAGGAAGAAGAAATCTTGGATGTTAACCATTCTGTAGGGATGCACGAGGTAGTGGACAGTGTCGATACTCACACATGTACCTACCATGAGCCCTTAAATAAAAAGAAGGTTAACATCGGCTCAAGAGAAGAACCTAAGGAAGATATCATTGGAGATTACTAGTTAGAGAAGGAAGTCTCTAAGATCATTGATATTTTACGCAAATTTGAGGATTTATTCCCGCGTGGGTACCATGAGCTCAAAGTCATCCACCATTCCTTAGGGGAGATGAGGATAAAGCTGAAGGATGGTGCACGCCCGGTTCAGGAAGAGACCCTACCAGAATGAATCCCAATTTTTGCACGTGAAGGTAAAGGAAGAGATAGGAAAAATGATAGCATCTGGGATCATTGAAGTTGTTGAAGAATCAGAAATGGATAATTCCAATGGTAATCAACATCAAGAAGGATGGGTGGATTAGGATCTGTGTGGATTATAGGGAGCTATAATTTAGTTTGTGTCATCGATCCTTTTCCAACCCCCTTCACTGAAGAAATTTTGGAGGGAGTTGCTGGGCATGAAATCTATTCCTTTACGGATGGATTTTTGGGGTACCACCAAGTCCGGATTGCAAAGGAAGACTAGGAGAAGACAAATTTTTCCACTGAGTGGGGAATTTTTGCATACATGGTCATGCCCTTTGGGTTAAAGAATGCGTGCCTATTGTTTTCTCTGCATAGTGGTACAGGCATTCTAGGACTTCATCCATAAATTTCTTCAGGTATATTTGGATGATTGGATGGTGTATGGGCTAGTAAAATACCATTGTGATAATTTGAGGTTGATTTTTGAGAGGTGTCGGCAGTTGAGGATATCCATCAACATTAAGAATTGTGTCTTTGCTACACCCTTTGGGACGTTATTGGGGCATATCATATGTAAGGAGGGCTTGCTAGTAGATCCTACCAAGGTTGCAGTTATTGTGGGATTGGGGGAGCCTACTAGCCAAAGTGCAGTGTGCTAGATTTCTTGGGCATACGGGTTATTACAGGAAATTCATCAAGGGGTATGCTAAGATCGTCACATGCCTTTAGAAGAATTTCTCAGACATAAAATTTCCTTCCATTGGGGAGAGGCACAGCAGAAGGCATTTGACACATTGAAGGATAGGCTTGTCACCATGCCTATATTACATTTTCCCTCTTGGGACAAGCCCTTCCATGTTCATGTAGATGCCTCAGGAACCGCCATTGGAGTAGTGCTTGTCACAGCCGGGTGAAGGAATTGTTGATCATCCTATGTGTTTTTTTGCAAGTACAGGAAGTTGACACCAGGAGAGCAGAATTACACTATGACTGAGCGTGAAGCATTGTCAATGATCTACGTGCTTTTCAAGTTTAGACAATATCTAATGGAAACCCCTTTGTATTTTACACCGACCATATGGCGTTAAAGATACTTAGTGAACAAGCCCATTATACAAGGGCGCATATGTCGGTGGGTGCTATTATTTCAAGAGTTTGAGTTTACGGTAGTTGTGAAGCCTGGAAAGAGTAATTGTGGACCTGATCATCTGTCAAGAATTGATTCAGGGGAGGACATGCAGAGTATTGAAGAGACAATGCCAAACTCACAACTATTTAGGTTGTGGTGCATGCCCTCAGATTTGGAGGAGATTGCAGTATTTCTAAAGGAAGGTGTGGCACCAGAAGGGATGAAGGCATTAGAGAAGAAGCAACTAGCCATATGCGTTGTGCCCTACATGTTGATCAATGGGGACTTATACAAGTTAGGGCATGATGAAGTTTTGTGTAGGTGTGTACTAGAGCATGAGCACCTCAATCATAGAGGAAGCACACAGAGGAAGTGGGGTGGAAATTATGTAAGTGATGCCACTGCACGTAAAATATTAATAACTAGGATTGTGGTGGGAAACTCTATATAAGGATTACAAGGACTATTATAAAGCATGTGACCATTTTCAACACATTGGCAAGCTAGGAAAGAGAGATGAAATGCCTTTGCATGACCTATCCCTAGCACTGAACCTTTTGAGAAATGGGCAATAGACTTTGTAGGCCCTATTGCACTAGCAACATGTAGGACTAGATCATGCTATGTAATCACTTACACAGACTATTTGACAAGGTGGGAAGAGGCAGCCCCAACTAAAGATTGCACAACAGCCACAGCGGCAAGATTTTTGTGGGAGAACATTATCATGAGGTATGGATGTCCTTTAAGTTTAACCAGCGATAGGGGTACACATTTCTTGAATGAGACCATGAGGATCCTGTTAGCAGAGTTACATGGTAGCTCATCACAAGACTACACCCTATCACCCACAAGAAAATGGAACCGTGGAAGCATTTAACAAAATACTGAGTCATACCCTGACAAAAAATTGTGATGTCGGAAGACAAGATTGGGATGACAAGGTATCAGCCATATTATGGGCTTACAGGACAACTTATAAAAGGTTGAACAAAGCCACACCATTTCAATTGGTGTTTGGCATGAAAATTTGTTTGCAGTTGAGTTCATGTTACCTTCTCTATGAATAGCATGCGTAGGAGGGATGGCTGATGAGCAAGTGCTGGAAGAGAGAATTGATGAATTGATGAAGCTGGATGAAATATGATCACTCACTAGGTGGAGCCAAACAACAGAGAAAGCAAAGCAAAAAGCATGGCATGATCACCACATTAGGAACAAGAAGTTTGAGGTTGGGCAAATGGTCTTACTATATGATTCTAAGTTTCTGTGCCATCCTGGGAAATTGAAGGTCCATTGGTTAGGTCCCTATAAAATCTCATACATCCTTGATTCGGGCATGTGCTAGTTACAAGCACTGGATGGAATGAAATTTCCTAGACACTTCAATGGGAGTAGGTTGAAGCCCTACTATAAATAAGGCTTCTTGGTGTTTGTAAATAAGGCAGTTTTTCCAGTTAATTTAGAATTTTCCTTTATGCAAATTTCCTTTCTTGTGTTTCCCTTTCACGTTGTTGTTTTCTTTTGAGCCTTGGGCATCTGGTAACCTTATTAATTTTTGAGGATTTTTTGAATGTGTAGAGGACCGTGCATCGTTTTAGTGTGGGGTGGAGTAATGTAAAGGAGAGCATGGGTAAAGTGCCAAGGAAGTTTGTGTTGAAAACCTCTGGTTGAATGGCCCTATTGAAAGAGGTGCATGAAAAGAAAATATGGAAAAGGATGGTTGGTGTTCAAGATAAGGCTACTTTTAGATCCCATGTACAAAGGAGGAAAAAGTGCATAAGCAACATGAGGTAGGTGAGATAAAAAATCAGGACAGAAGAAGTGCCTTTGGCACCAGTGACGCACGTACGTCAAGATTCTCCTGTCAAGATGGATTGGTTGCACACCAGAAGGTTGGAAGATTGTCCATGTAGGTTTGGGTGTGTGAGTTAAAGCGCTAAAGTCAGAATTTTTTTGAAAAAGCCACATTAAATGTGAAAAGTATGGTGGTAGGTGAAGTAGCATTTAATGGTTAAAAATGGAAAAAACTATAAATAAAGGTTCGAGGCATTTCATTATTCACTTTGCACGTATAAGGAGAAAGAAGCGCTTTTGCATCTTGGAAAACTAGGGCTTCCAGGACTGATCCAAGTGAAGAAACATTTGAAGAGTTTGAGTGTGAGTAACTAGTTTGGATTTGTGAAATGAGAAGGAAGGGATTTCACGGGCATAAGAGAAGTTGTGAGAAGGCATCGTCTTGTGAAGGAATTATCCCAGCTAGGGTTTGAAGAACTAGGGCATGGGTTTAAGGAGTTTTCTTCACAAATTCAAGATCTAAGGTTGGAAAGAGTATAAGAACAGAGTAACAAGAAGTGATTGAAGTGATAAGAGAACCTAGACAATGGCACCCAAGAAACCAGTTAGCACACCTAAGAAGGGCAAGGAAAAAGGGAAGGGAAAGCAACAAGAAACTAACGCATGTACAAATGAAGAGTGGTATGTAGAAATGCAGTACCCAGATGGAGTGTTGTTGGGGAAGGACTGGGAGTTCCATCTAAGAAACATGTCTGTAAATGACTACAATCATCATACGAGCACAATCAAGAAGGAGATGGTGTTGGAGTTAGTTCACCCAACAAATAAAAGGACACTAGAGGGTTTTCCCATCTATAACAATGATGTGAAGGTAAAGTTGGAGAAGTCAGGGTTATTGGAACTCTTTGAGTTTCCCTACTTCGGGAAGCCTGAGTGCCTATATCAATGGTTGATGTTGCATGCGTGCATGAAGACTACTTCCACTTCATAGGGTGCAAGATGTGCATAACCCCTCAGCTCATTTCACATTTCATAGGCCTCATCTATGAAGGAGATAGTTTGGAGGATGACCTAAGAAAAAAAGAGGCAATTAAGGAGACTATCACCACCTATGCATACAAAAAGGGGTCAAGGTACTATGATATCACAGACATCGAGGACCCAGTGATGAAGATGGCCACACACCTGGTGAAAAAGTTAAATGGCCAGGAGAGATGGACCCATAGGTCAATAAGCCATGGTTGCATGTTTGCAAGAAAATTTCAAAGGGCACCATCTACAACTTGTCTCCATTCATCGCGGATGAGATTGTCAGTTGCGCAAAGGAAGGTGATAGAATCCTTTTTGGTAATGTCCTACTAACCATTGTGTTTTCAGAGATTGGAGTACCTGATGCATCAGGAAAATTCATGTGGGAGTACCCTACTGAAGACCCTTCACCTGTAAAGAGATTTGAAAAATATGCCTATGAAACTATGACGACCGTGCACAAGGAGTGCCTAGAGAAATGGTATACGTGCTTGAGGAATGCACGTTCAGGGCAGGAATGGAGGATCCCTGAACAACTGCCAGTAACCACCAAGGGAGAGGCCAAGTTTGCTATGTACCAAAATTTCTACCTGGGTAGATTCAAACTAATAAATGAGACATGGAGCCCATGGTGCAAGCTCCCCTTTTCCTTCACAGCTCAACACTTCCAAGTGGGAGTGAACAAGTTCAAAGAATCCAAGAAGTTGAGGTTAGACCTTGGTAATCTGGACCGGGACCACAAGGTAAATGTGTAAAGGGTTGGTCTACCCTAGACAAGAACATGCATACGTGGAGAGGTACGTGTCACATGAAGTTCAAATGATGAGGCCCATGACTTTTCCAATTATAGGAGGATCCGTGGAGTGCGTATACATCTGTATAAGACCCAAATCTAAGAAGGGTGTATCTAGAGAATGAGGTGTCTATACCTGAGGACCCAACTAGTAGGAAGAGACCCACACCCAAACATGGGAGGAAAAAGATCTAGAGAAGAAAATACCAAGTGTGGTGGATACACAGGTAATAGGTTCCCTTGGGACAAGCACCAAAACAAGTATGTACTCATGAAAGAAGAGGCCCATAGTCAAAGAGAAGACTCCGGAGCTAGAAAATTGTTCAGAACAAGGAGTCATTGGGAGAAGAAGAGATAGATTCACCTACACTAGAATCCCTGGTTAGGAAGAAGTAGAGGATAGAAGAGGAGACCACCTCAAAAGAAACTGGGAGTTTGGAGAAATACATAGGTGAAAAGGATGATGGAGAATGAAGAAGATGATAGTGGAGAAGATGATAGTGGAGAAGAAGATCCTGAAAAAGATCAAGAGCCACCTATCTTTAACATGCATGATTCAGAAGAAGAAGGCGGAGAAGAGGAACAGGGGTTCCTTTTCATGCGGCGCTGGAAGGATAGCTAGGAAGGGGGAAGACACCCGGACATGGGAAGAAGTGAGGAGGTTAGCGCATAGAAGCAGAAGGCTCCAAGCCTTACGCTAGAATAGATGAACCAAGGTGGCAGAAGGAGAAGAAACAATAACATTGAGACCTTGGTGGAGGAGAAGTTAGAATGCAACACTGAGCCAGTGTTGAACAAGGAAAAGGAAGAGAGTTCAAGAAAAGGACCATGGCAACACTGGAGGCCCCACTTTAACTGTAAGTATTCCTAAGGGCACATGCACACGGGAGGAAAGTGTACAGAGGAGGAGAGGCCAGAGATGGGTTATATTGATGACCCCAACAAAGTGTTTCACTGCATGGTTCCAAAGCATGATTCCAGCAGAGGAGCTCGTGGCAATGTCATCTTTTGATAAGGAGGCTACATACCCATGGACAAGGAAGATGATCTCATGGGAAATTGAGTCCCATCTTGATGAGCCAGAATTTGAAGTAAGCCATGGGGCAATAATAACATTTCTAGGACCAAGAGAAGACAACCTAGTGGTGAATGCTCAGCAGCTCTCAGATGAACAACTGTGCAACACCCTCAACAAGGTCTCTGTTGAGATTGAAGCTAGACTCTTCAGGCAGAATGATAGAATCAAATATCTGGAGGAGTGAAATGAAGAAGAAAAAGGAAGAGCTAGCTACGAAGATAAAGGAGCTAAGTCAAGAGAAACTGATCAACACACTGCTGTTGCATGAGTTAAAAGATGAGAAGGCTAAGGTATGCATGTAGTATACAAAAAGGTGAAGTCCATTAATGATGCTATAGTGTTGAAGCATCCAGACCTAGCATGCCTCCCACATAGAAGTATGGATCTGCCCTGGGATGCCTGGAGGACTTAACAAGAGTCCTCACCATGGAAAGATAGTCGCTAGCCTTGGAATATGCAGAAGAAGTGGCTGTGTGTTTAGAAAAGAGGATAAATTGAAATTCATGGCACTCATAGTTGAGTACAACAAGGTTCTTGCTGATGTAAAGATTTTCTTCCCAAACTATTGAGGTCGCGTACGAAAATTGTGTGGATAGAGAAAAAGTGGCAGGCACCTTGGTCACCACTCATGAAGCAGAACTCAAGGAGTTTCAAGAGAAGAATAAGGGAAATAGGGTGGAAAGGGACATAATCCTTTCTGAGGTCAAAAAGAAATCTGAAGCCATTGAAACCTTAAGGGGTTCAATCAAAAACCAGTTGAAGTAACTGTACCCACAGATTACACGAAGAATGGATGCACTAGATGATGTAGGCAAGGAGTTAGAGAAAATTGTTAACACCATGAGTGCAAAAGGAAATGGACTAAGTTTTGGGGAGGTGAGCACCCTGGTCAACGACCTCTGTCAGAGAGTGCAAAATGAAGTTGATGCCTGGAACAAGTTGGAGGCTGACTTGCAAAAATATTTTCCTAGCTTATTGTAGTGATACCATCACTTCCCCATTCTTTCTTCTTTCCCTATTTCTTCATCCCCTTATTCTTGTTCCAAGGCGTAAGCATACTGTGTTCTTTATTTTCACTGGAGAAGTGTTCTTATGTACAGAGAACATGAATAGTGTGGGGTGATGTTGGGCCCCCTAAAATATTGGCTAAGTACAAAAAGGTGCATAGGCACACAAGGCCTAGTTGAAGAAAGGCACACAAGGATAAAGTGTGCAAGGGAAGGGTTTAAGGAAACCCATGGCACATGCGGGAGGAAGAACCAAGGGTTTAGGACTTAGCCATATTGGGAATTTTGGGTAGGACACATGAAAAGCATGAGCCAACTGCGCATGCAGAGTGGATAAGGTGTCACCCTGGTGACAGGTTGGCCCAGGAAGGAGCATGCCTATGGTAGAAGCTTCTAGAAGCACATCATGGTACAAAGTAGAAATCTCAGGCCAGGAGGAGCATGCTCGCATGGAGGACCACATTTAGACAATTGGCATCAGATTTGAGGACACTGGAGGATGAGTTGGAAGTTCATAAAGGCTATATATACAAGCACCTATAGAAGTAAAGATATAGATAAATTGAGATAGGGCGGAGCTCTACCGAAATACTGTAAGAACTCTGATATTTGGGTAATTGTGCTTAGGAAAAGATGTATCAAAGGTATGAGGGTGTTATAAAATTTCTATTGAGAGCCTAGCCACATAAGTCTAGTTATAATGCATGACTGCGGTCTACTTATCTGTGACATTCTGTAATGGCTTCATGAATGTAATGAGGTTACTAGCTTACATGAATATGAACAGTTGATGATTCTGATGCATACATATTTCTCATAGTTCTTTTTAATTTATGTTTATGACTAAGTATGGATTCTTGGACAAGTTCTTTCTTGATTTTGGTATAATTTCTATAATCTATTAAGCACTTTATGTTTGGAATGACTGTCAAGGATCTAGAAGCCATTCTGAGCTCTATGGTACTTGTATGTCTTACTTCCTTTTCAAATATCTTAAGCATGGATCATAGATGATGTTTCCCACTAAAATCACGTAAAAGAGAGACTCAGACACCCACACATGCCTCAGGTGAGCGCCTAATGCATCTGCTGGGTGTTAGGCCAGTGCGCATGGGATTTCTTCCTTTATGATGGGGGTAAAAATGACTACAATGCAAGCCGATGAGCCTAGAAAATAATGGGCCATGAGGGATGTTGGTTCCTGAAATCACCGACAAAGCTGACAAAGGAAATAAAGTGGGGAAAGGTGGTGAAGAGCTTGGCGAGCTTTCCGAGCGAGTTGGGGCTGGGGAGTTATAAGGGATGCCGAGATTTTGGGAATTTCGGGCCCTGGTGACACTCAAGCCCTTGTTCCTCATCTAATCAAGTTCCCTGCAACCCAATTAAACCCACAAAAGAAAAATATATAAGGAAAATATATAACAATGTAATGTAGAATTTGGTGAGAGGATAGGAACTAAGGATGAGACTTTTGCAAAATAGTCAACCTGACCCTTCCAAGCCTGCATGATGATATATTTGTCCTTATTCATCCATTTTTGATAAATTTTATATGGATTATCTCATATTTTATCCCTCTATCTCCTAAAACAATAAAATATGGATATTAGATGGAGTAGGTGAAAGAAAAAGACAAGGAAACATCGAGGTTCAATTGATACATCCCAAGTAAGCAAAAAAGAAATTAATGAAGGAAGGGGTCAAATTTCTTCATCCACAAGCCAAAGGACAAGATGGAATGGGATTTATAGGGTATCCCATCACTTTCCAGGCTAATTAATACCATTTTTTGGTTTATGAAGGGGAATTTTGGGTTTCTCTCCCTCTCTCTCTCTCTCTCATTCTTCCAATATATTATAAAAGAGAGCTATTTTGTAAAAGAGTTGGACAATTTTCTCAATGCTGCTCTCTTCTTATTCTTTGAAGGGTAGATTTAGAGCTTCAAGCCTCCATTTTTAAGCTTTGTAATGGGAATCATGCCTTCTTCCTTCACTATGATGTACTGTGCACACTATTGGAACAATGAAATCAATGTTTTGTGATAATTTATCTATCCTTGATTGGTTTTTATTGTTATATCTCGCCTCTCTTCATGATACATGTATTTTTTGCATTCTTTTGTTCTCATTGCATAGTTTAGATGTTGTTGTGCCTAATGAATATGGTGTATTATGTTAATGTTGGTTTGTGATGCTTTTCCATCCTCTCCATGCTCATATTTCTCCATTTTTAGGCATTTTGAACTGTCCAACACCCCCTTTTCTAGTGTTATCACCTATGTAGTGTAGGATTTCTTTGTTTTCATGCCATCTCTCTCTCCTTGTCTACTTGGAATTGATAGGATAGGATTAGATAGGTGTTTTTATTGCATCAGGAGTAGTTTAATGTTAGTATTAGGTAGAGGAACTTTCCTTCTCTAGAAGGACATATCAAGTATGCAAGTCCCATAACTTGAGAGATGGTTCAATGTTATAAAAAAGTAGGGATCTTTCATTGCCATATCCCGGGGTACTACATTTTGGACATAACAGGACCTCTAGAGAAGGCCAAATTATTCTACCTAATCTAATGCTAAACTACTCCTAGAAGGGAAAATGCAGCTAACTAATCCTAATATAACCATGCCAAGGGACCAGGGAGAGAGAGAGAGAGGGTGGGTAAGTAAGATGCATGAAATGGAAATCCTAAGCTAAAAGAGGTGATAACACTAGAAAAAGGGGGTTGGGACACTCTCAAATGGATGAAAATGGGAGAAAATGGAGATGGAAAGGGTGAAAAAATAACCACAGACCACAACAAAACTCAATAAACTAGTTTCATAAGAATAAAATCATTGAAGCTTGTGATGAGAATAAAATATACATAACCATATCTACAAGTGTGAAGGAGAGGAAATAAAATGCAATAAACAAAGCTATGGTAGTGAAATAACCACAAGTCTTAAATTTTATTTCTCTAGTTGTAGAAACCATTACATTGAGAAAGGGAGGAAAGATTCATCATTACAATGCCCAAAATGAGGCTTGGAACTCTAACATCCACCCAGTAGCTAAGAAGAAGAGAGAAAGATTTCAAAAATTTCCAACACTAAATAATGAGCTCTCTTTTCCAATATATGGAAGAAAGAAAGAGAAGGAGAAGAGGAAATATGAAATCCCATACAACCACCAACAAAAGTCATTAAATTACTGCAAAACATCATAATGAACCTGTCAAAGCCCATGCCTCCATTAATGTCTCTTTCACCCACCTGGAATGTTACATTTTGAATCTGAGACATTACCTTGTATTTCTTTGCCTACCCAACCTAATATTCATATTTTATGATTTCATGATAAAGGGCTTCAAAATAAGAATCCAACAAGTATAACTTTATTGGATTTGGTTCCCTAGGGGGTGAGTTATGCCAATGCATGTTTCCAAAACTGATTTACTCAGAGAACCAAGCTCCACTTACTTCAAGCTCCATCAATATCAAAATCCTCTTTACTCTTGTGCTTTGTTCCTTTATTGCGGGATTTTGAGATGCCTTTTCTTTACTCAGGAAATTGAGATCACATTACTTCCTAACTTGATTTATCTCAAACCTTACACCACTCCCTTTTATTTTCTCCTTTTTTGCATAAATACGATGTGAATTTTCTTTCTCTTGCTTTGGTCTGCATGTTTCGGGAGCTATTTAACTTGTCACTCGATTTCCTTGCTTTACGGGTTTGCAACCCTACTTAACTCCCCTCACCACCTCCTTTTTTTACATGATTTTTGGGCACCTTTTCTTGTGGTATTTGGAACCTTCATTATTCTCAGTCGATAGGGGTCACATTCCTGTAACACTCTGCATCCACCTTCTTTACGGGTTTTAGGAAGTTCTTAGCTTAACTCGTGGAATTGTGGCTACTTTACTCCATTGCTCTCAGCTTTTCTAAGTTGATTCCCCACACCACTCTTGTTTTTTCTTTGTAGGATTTCTAGGAAAATCGACTCATGGATATGACTTGCCATTACTTCATAACTAGCACTAATCATTTTTCTGAGTTACTCCCCTCACTTTCTTCCCTTTTCTTTATAGGGTTCTGAAAGTGCTTTGCTCATGTTTTTGGGAAGGCTTTACTTATTTATTTTTAGTAGTAGATTAACACCATTTTTCCACAAATAAGGTAGATGAATTATTCTAATTCTTCATTAAAATGTAAGATCCTCATTTTATACATTATAACAAGTCAAAATTTTTTTTTTTTGATAAATGCTTCCTGGTTCTAAATACATAATTTAGAACTCACAAATCAAATAACCATTCTTATAACAGATAACCATATGCAGCTGTAATGACTCGGAGTACCTCCGATCTATTCATTCCATGACTCGGTAATCTACCAATCTATTCATAAGTAATAAGAGTTGGCATTTTTATTTAACACACCACTCTTGCGGTTCTCTTCCCTATTCTGGGATTCAGAATGCTCTTTCTAAGGAAACTATCTGAATAATTTTTACCATTATTCATCA
Organism: Taxus chinensis; assembly: GCA_019776745.2. Classification (NCBI taxonomy): domain Eukaryota; kingdom Viridiplantae; phylum Streptophyta; class Pinopsida; order Cupressales; family Taxaceae; genus Taxus; species Taxus chinensis. The sequence continues at coordinate 659,974,308 of CM034147.1, read as the reverse complement.
GCATCTCATCCCTTATACTAGGTGACTTAGGACAACGCAATCAGCAGCTTGTGATACTTTGGCCAAAGATTTGAAACATACTGCTTATGTCTTGTATTCCTTAACGGCATACTCGTCAATCTGGAATACGTCCTTCACCCCATTCCTATGTTATGTAGAATGTCTTATACTGACTTCTGTCAGTCCCTCCTATCCCAAGTTATTCACTCGGAAACGGATTAGTAAGGTGACAACGTTATAGGGATGCCCCCGAGGACTAGGGATACGATGACATATTGGGTCAACCCTAGTTAAACCAGTGTGTCAAGATACCCTGAGTCTCCTAGGTAGCCTTATAACGTGACCACATTCCTGATCGGTCCTAGAGTAACTTGTTTGAGTTTAAGGTGTAAATCTTAACGATCAATGCAAAGGGTGTCGTCATAAGTCACCTGCATTGTTGTATCTTTGAGGAGATCCTTATCTTCTCGGAGGTACAACCCTGTAGTTGACTTGTGCCGTCAACCTTTAAATCCACCTCGAAAAGATCTACTTATTAAAAAGTGTTACATACGTTGAGTTAAATTATACCATAAGACACTCCCTTTAAGGGTATTCTTTCCCAATCCCTGGGTTCCTCACCTTAGAATGACCTTTCTTAATAAAACCCAATACACAAGAGAAGTTATTAAGACTAGAGGTCCCATCAAGGAGTTCATAGAATATACATAATTCTAAATCAACGAAATTGGAAAATTACTCCCATCCTTCACATGAGATTGCTAACCAAACCCTTTTTAGGTTTATATCAGTTCTCATAACTGAATTTATATCTTACTTATTAGTATCAAGATATAATGATTATGAATCCAATTAAACGTTGTCCTGGCTTAATCAAGACTAGGAATTAATAATTTAATCCAGCTTGTTTAGCGTCTTGCTTAGGTTTATTTTTACCCTAGCTTCTAGAAAGACAGTGATCTAAATTTCAATTTAGCTTTAGATAGAACATACTAGAACTACTAAACAATCATAAGTATTCATTCACATATTCTTGCAAGCTTACATTGATAATCACAAAAGTCTCCAATTTAAACAATAATAACAAGCTCTCAAGATCATTTGATCCGAAGAAGGTCAAACTATCAAGATAAGAATACAAACACATAAGTAACAAATATCTCTCTTTATTCCCTTCAGGCTAATCAAATACATTTTATGCTTTCAACATACTTGATACAATACTCAACGGAAAAAGAACATCTTTCCTCATATAGTACATTTAGAGAATCAAGCTGAAATTCATCATAAAACCAAATTAAACAATTTGAACATCCTATCAGATCTGCTTGCTTTTACCACTTACGGAAACCATCTGCAAAAATTGTCAACATGGGTCAGTTCGATGAACTGAGCATGATAAGCACTAACTCTTAAAACAATTGCAATCCACCAACTGTTTTCATTAAACAAACTGTTTAAATGAGATCATTTCACCAAATAAGTAAACATATTTCAGACTATGCTTTTGTAATACAAACATGACTATAAACGTGTAACTCAAATTATCGTTACTGAATAGTCCTAGATACTTCTTGAATATTTCATCAAAATATTAGGGATCAAGAAGAACGAAAGTATCCAAAACAACTATCCATCTGAATCCCAAGGACAACAAACCTCAGACAGATCATTACATTCAACATAATAAAAGGATTATCATAACAAAACATGATTCCATCAATATGTTAAAAACAGTTCCAATCGGTTAGATAAAAATATCAACATGTACTTTACAACAGAAGAGAAAGAAGACAAGTCATTCATATTTCCCTTCAAACAAGCTCATGACTGTACCATCTCCTCGAAAGTAAAGCATTCACCTTATATGCATACGAATAAGTCAGATGAGCCACAAAAAGAACCACAGTTTTGTTAAAATTAAATATAACAAAACTCTTGTAGCTTACTAGCAGTACAGTAGCTCTCACGCCAAAACAGTGATGAATATCAACCAAACAAACTCCACATGACCTTCCGCACGAAGTGAACAAACAAGAATATATTCAATGGCATCACCTGTCGAGGTGCAGTCGACAACACCTTAGTTCAGTCAAGCTCAAGACTAGATATCCATGCAACAAAAGACGTAATCATGCTCAAACACGACAACAATCCCTCTCAGCAACATACAGCTCATTCTAATCCCTACTAAACACTGTAAGGTTTTAGATCCAAAGTCGAAATCAAAAGAACTTCCCCTTTTTATCTCAGTCTACAAGAGACTCATTAACATTAAAGCAAATGATGTTTCCCTAAGACTATGCAGAGATAGTCATACGAAATCCACGCAACATGCACAGCCACAATTAACTACAATTATTCAGAAAGGAAACATAACATACCGTATTCACATCTGAACTCATTCAGAGGTTGAAAAGTATGGTAATCACGACCCACTTTTACAGAGGCCAAGATACAAGATATCTATCTATACTTAAGGAACCCAACAGAGCCAAAAACAATAAGTGTTCATAATCAGGCTTATATAGAAGCAGATACACTGGTTACCTATCAAGGATTTTAATTGAATCCGAACAATAGTATTCACGATAAAGCTTCTATAGAAGCCGATATACAAGATAAATATTAGTTAAGGATTCCAACCGTGCCAACAATGGTAAATATTCAAAATCAAGCTTATACAGAAGCTAAATACTGACTTTCGTAAAAAGGAATCCAACTGAGCCTCTACAACAATATTCGCTCAAGCTTACACAAATAGGAAACATAAAAATTACACCAACTGAGTCTGTACCAAAAATTCATTACTTAAACAAAGGTATTCATTACAAGATAACAGAATTCGTATTACCAGTTACCCCTCCAGGACTCCGACAGAATCATGCTACCAGTATTCACATACATGGCTTCTACAGTAGTCCATAATATGTGAACCATTCCATGGACTCCATAGAGTTATTTTGTATACAAAGAAAATATGTTGCAAACTATCAACGGGTTGAATCCCATAATCACAACACAAGGGGGGAAAAACAACTTCTACTAGGTCGCATTGAAATACTATAAACACAGCAAGTTATCCGTTCACAATAACTTTAAGTATCATAGCGAAACCCAACAAGATTCAGTAACCACCACCCATAATACCCACGACAAAACTTACAAAGAAGTCGAATTAAACAGAACATTCAAACAAAAGTCCAACAGTATTCTTTTCAACAAGTATCAACAACAAATATCAACTGTAACCTGAACCCAACAAGGAAACAATTCATGGGCTCCCAAAGAGCAGGTTTAGTATACTTTCTTGCATGCATTTCACAAACAGTAGCCGGAATGCAAAACACAACGAATTAGTGCAACAGTTCGAAACACAATGCACACCCGTCAAGGGTTAAATTGAAAAATCGAACCAGTAAGAAGATACAGTAACAAAATCACACAAAGCTATCATAAAAACCATCTGAACCCAAAAATCATCTGAACAGAGTTATTCTAATGAAATCATTTGAAAGAGAGAAAGACTTTTAAAAGTTAGGGCCTAACATGCCTGGTTATTTGCTTAAAAATTCGAAGAAGACCACTGAAAGAGCTCGAGCCTTCTCCTCTTTTTCCAAGTTAGATTCACCAACAAAAATTTGTTATTTCCATGACTTATAAATTTTCCTTTCCAGAGAAAAGAGTGAGTTACACTCATATTTTCCATGCAACTCCAAGAAGACTGGTGTGAAGAACCAGTGATCAGACAGAGGGAAAACTGGAGCACATGAAAAACCAAACAAACTACTAATTTTCCATTTTACATGCCTTCCCGTGAAACCCGAGCTCAAAGACTGAGCTCATTAATTGCATTTACTCCAAATTTCCCGCTCAATCTCCATTGCCACCAACCGCCATAGTTGGCGATGGACAAATGAAATTCAAAGACCATTTCTAACTTTGGCGACTCTGCCACGGCGGCTCTTGCTAGCCGTTAAAACTTCTACCAAATTACCTGTCCTCCATGCTTATCCATCCATTTAATGCCATAGAAACTGCCACCCATGGTTCGCACCCTTCCATAGGTCCCCTTTCTGCCTTGTTCAATAGTTAGGTTAGTAACTTAGGTTAGGATTTAAGATGCGACTTAGTCTAACCTCCATAGCACAAGTTACTAACTTAGAACATTTAGATTATAAGCTTAGGCCTAGGTTAGATTAACACTAATCTAACCCATAGATCATAGTTTAGTTTTAGGTTACTAACCTTAATAAATCCAGTTTAGGTCTAACATTTCAAATGCTCATAAAAAGAACCTACAACATACATTCACGAACAGGATTCACTCTTGCACTACCAATAGGCTAGTAAATTAAATGTATCTGGATTATTACCTGGTCCACGATCAAGACCTTCTTGATATTACGATATCGGGAACCAATTCATTTAACATGATCAAGCCTGAGTTAGACTCCGGAACAGTTTATTCAACACATTCAGACCTTGCAACCTGCGAAAGGTCTATAATTTTAGTTCATCCTGAATAAACTTAAAGCATTACTTGGGTCAATGCCACTGATCCAAGGTTGGGTCTTATAGATGGATAACTCCATAATTCATTCCGAGATCAGATTAAACTCAGGCGTAAAATGAAAGAATTAAAAGAGTCCAATTATATTCCGACTCAGTCAAAGATCTGTAATTTCAAAGAAGATACAGTCCATATCAAGCATGACTTCTCAATCAAAGGAACACATCCTTTTTACAAAAGAAATCACTTATCAACACTTGTATGCTCAGGAGGAAGTAACAATAGTTCAGGGTGTTACATAAAACCTCCATCAACCACTCAAGTCCAATTTTTTCAAGCTGTCCATTTTTACCAAGGTTATAAATGGATAACAATTTGGAAACTCACAGGGACATCTTCCTACTAGATAAGTTGATTAGTGGCCTTGAAACATCCATTGGGAATGGATTCATCCTAATGACATTAAATCTGATCCAAAATTAAAGAAAATTCCCCTAAATCTACTTGAATCATTGTTGAACCTGAAACTAATCTAAAGCTTGCATTGACCAACTCACATTATGAAAGTTTTCCAAATTAATGTTTTATGTGATTGGAAAATCGTTTTGAATCTAAAAACCTCATCTCTTTCCTCTACAATTGATCTATTGTTAATCAATGAATGCATTTGAAACTATCCCATAATATGATTTCTGCCAAGTATGAAGAGTTGATCAGAACTAATTTCTTGGCAAATGAAGCATTGCAGATTTCTAAAATGCTTGCTATTCATGGATACTGTATAGAAGAAAATTAACACGTGATTTTAAACCACACTCGACTCCTCAAGGTCATGCTGAGGAAGCTGATGTGGATGGATAGTGATATAAAAATATGGATAAAATTCTATGTAAATGGGATGGGCAAGTTTTCAACATAAAACAATGTCCTCGACGCACAATAATAGGATCCGTTCCTTAAGGGAAAGTAAGGCCTCTCTAACTTGAATAGATCTGATAGATGGGTATGAAATAATAGATACACAGAGACTCCAATAAATATAAATCTCCATGGAAATCCTTTCTAGTGGTTTTGGAATGCATGGAAAACCAACAAGCACCTCATAATGATTTCTAGACAAGGTCATGGAGTATGCGAGGGACGCGTGGATCTCGATAGCTCTATGGTTGATTGGATGGAGTAGTCTAAAATGTGAGGGCTGGGTGAGATTCCTCATTAAGAACACTTAGATGTCAAATGATGTTTAGTGGAAGTGGTGATGACCTAAAAACTAATGAGCATAGTCTTGTATTGAGGTCTAACTAGTCTTCAAGCCCTTTTGGTTGGGGAACCCACGGATCACAACCATAAAATCTTTGCAGTTGCGGTCCTTGTATGGTTATGTATATTTAAAATTTATTGCCAAGTGAAGTCTAGTTTTCTTAGGCTTTATCAGCCGCAATATTCAAAGTGTTTAATTATTCAACCTTCTCAGCATATCATGCTAGTGTTCTGAGGACAAGAAGATAGAGTCTCGTATCTATGTCTGTAATTGATCCAGACCCATTCAGTTGTCGATCTAATGGATAATTAGCATATGTGTTCTTTTGTTGTGGTTTATTTATGGTCATGGATTGTAAAGATCTAGTTTATTTAAGCAAATAAAAACTAATTAATTGAATTAAAGCTATTATATGTTTTTAGTATTTTCAAGATATGAATGAAAAAAATAATACAAAACAACTACTCTAAATAAAATATTTTTTTGTGCTTTTCTAGGATAACATTACATACAAAGGAAATAAAATTTTTCTAATTTAATTAATCAATCCTAAAATAAATAAAACCACCGGATGTAGTTGTTTATCTATGTAGAAGAAATATAGTCTATTTTAAACAATTAAAACTTCTATAATCTATTCTAGTTAAATGATTTTTTTTTTCAATGAGTAATTGTGGATTTGTTAAATCCTCTCCTCTCTCAAATACATGGGAATATTGCAAGCTTCAAAATCTTTTCTTCCCCTATAACCTCCTAGATAGAATTTGTGAGAATCTAAGGGAAACCACAATATATGACAAATATATTATCTTTATGCTAGTAAAGAAAGCTTCCTCCAGATATACCCCCCTCCAAAACCATAGGGATGGGGAAGGAAGAATCTATCAACAGAAACTCTTATGGAATATGTAAAGCTTCTTTGAAATTGACTTAAATATTTGTAGTGAAGAAACTAATTTTTTATACTATATTTGATATAGATATGTGTACGATTCAGAAAAAATAATGTGAAGAAATGAATAAAAATAACATCAACCCCAACCTGGAAATATAGAGAAATGGAGAATCCAGTTGTGCCATGCTTTGTCTCCTCAGTTTGTCTTTTCAATCTTCTATGTTCATGTGATTCCAAGGGATTGGGAATGTAGTAGAAGTAGCAATGAGAAGGCAATGGAGCAATGGCAGCTTGATAGCAGTTTGGTAGCAATGCATGTGGAAGAGAGATAGCACAAGTGAACATAGCTTAGCTATGTAATTTTTAGTAAGAATATCGTAGCTCAACAATACAAGAATACACAAAATGATCTCTCACCATTTTCTTGAGAAAAAGTGATGATTTTATAGAAGGTTGAATGGGTTGTGCACTAAAACAATTGGCAGCCATGGGGTGCCACATCAACATATGAAGTGGAATTTTGAACAGTAAATTACAAAAAAAAAGTGGAAGAGGAGATTGCCATAAGTCACTCAAGCTTGAAATAAGATAAAATGGGTGAAATTTTTTCTCAAAAAGTGAACTTAAGTGGAGGAATCACGTGTCAATTTTTGGGTGAAGATCTGGAAAAATCACATGGGACCACCGCCCTATATAGAGTGGCGGTTACAAAACTACCACCCTTCCTGGGCAATGATTACAAAAATGCCACCTACGAAGGGTGACGGTTTTGTAACTAAAGGCCAAAACTAAGGCAAAATGAAGCAAGAAGCTATAGAAAATGAAGAAGTGTTTAAGAAAGGAAAACTAGGCTATAAATATAAGCTACAAGGAGGTTTAGGATCTTGAAAACCTTTGGAAAAGACTTGAATCATCATTAGGGACCTTTTGTAACCATTTTTTGACAATGTAACACATGCAAATTTGGTTGCATACATATTTTGCCCTTGAATAAGTGTTTTAGCCATGAAGGGGTGTAAAACGTAGAGTCTAATTATGACGTTCTCGAAATGGGGAGTTAGAATCTATACTTGACATACCCGTGTGCCAAAATATCACTGCCCAAGCTCCCGCTACCTGTAAGACAAAAGAGAAACTCAAGTGTAGATAGTTAAAGTATTGGAAAATAAACACTAAAACAAATGACAAGAGGACTTACCAACTGTGTGGGGATATAAATATACCTGCACTTGTGCTCTAGCCCTGTAAAGCACATACACTCAAAATGAGGTTAAAATAAAACATATATATAACAAAAACCATTCATTTACACATATCACTTTTAGTGATTTGGAGCTCTACACCCTCGATGACCGTTTTGAGCGAGAGTATAGTCAAAACAACAAGGGAGATGATGTGATCATGGATTTCTGAGTTAGAGACCTAGTAGTGAAGATAGGTTATCATTTCTTAATTGTTTATTTTGAAACCTAAAATTCAGAATTTGAAAAATCTAAGCCTAGGGGGGTTATTTTAAAAATATCTTTTGTGAAAATGTTCCTTGGGGGTAGTCTAGGTGGGTCTAGCTTTTGTTTTATTCAAAATGGGTTATTTTTGATTTTTTTTGAGTTTTTGGGTCAAAATAGACAGATCATCCATTCTGAATAGGACCACCACCCTGTGCAAGGCGACAGTTACAAGACTGTCTCCTACTCAGGGTGATGGTTAAAAAACTGCCGCCCTGAGCAAGTGGTGGTCACATAACTGTTTCTTTGTACATGGCGACGGTCTTGTAATTGTTAAGATAGTGAGCTAATTTGACCAAGTTAAACTATTTTTTTTTTGTTTTTAAGTTGTTTTATATTGTTTTTGATGATCTTGGCTATTGAAACATGTCACTAACTTGCTCTTTTTGTTATTTTTGGTGAATGCAAGAGGAGTTATACATCAACTAGAGCTAAGAGAGAGTGTGATTGGCTTCTAGTAATCCTTGATCAATTAACTTAGAATGAGATAGATTTATTGCACCAAGATGGACTATGAAGGATTACATGGGTGCCACACATAACACTAGCTATCTAGATTTTATGTCATATATTGTCTTATTGGTATGCGGACCAGAACACTTTTTGGTTTCCATGTGCGAGGGGAGGGTGAAATATCACTCTAGAGGACATCTACAAGATCATTGGCATACATGTGACTTGTAGATGATTAAACTTAGAGATAGCAGGGAGCACAACCAAATCTAGACAGTGGGCTTCCTACATAGGGGATGATGGGGGGTAAGAGGACACCAAATAAGGTATGAGGCTATTATCTGTGTCCACTGTACCTATCCATACCCTTCGTAAGTATATTATTGGTATTATACCTTCGTGTTTGGTAGGAGACAAGGGTGGGGATAAGATCTTGTATTATTGGGATCTGATTATTATGCAGATTGAACAGCATGGGAGGATATTTTCCTGGGGTGTGGATATTTTGGGGTCTACATACCATGACTTATACTGAGTGGTGAGGCTCTAGGTGAAATCCCTAATCCATCCTACTTTAGTGATGAGATGGGTATATAAGCAGGTCATCCCCTATTAGAGGGGAATTGGTGTATAGGATCTAGGGGTTATCAGGTGTACAAGATGGAAAAATTTGTTAGTTCTCATAGGGACACATCATCTCGTTTCTACATTGAATATGGTTGATTTTATTGAGAGGCCCTACTAGGATATGGCTGGGTTATGGGGCTAGGAGATGACTAACTTGATTGTATGTGCCAACACTTCACAGTTAGTGGATAGATCTATGAGGGTGGAGGCCCACCTTACCACTAGAGTACCCCAACATTTTGGGCTACCATACGATGATGCTCTTCGTGATATGCCTACTATTTATTAGATTGTTAGGTACGCACGAGATGTCTCTAAGGGCTTACATGGATGCACAATGGTGATACTAGGAGTTTTTATCTCTGTGGAGAAGGTGATAGCTCCCAGGGCACTCGAGGCTCTTCTCTAGATTGAGGTTGCACCCACTCAAAATGGGGAGGAGGAGGAGGAGGCTGGTGAGGAGGTTAGAACAGAGGGATGTGGTGATGAGAAGGAAAATGACATAGAGTGGTGGGTCTCTTAGTATATCTCCATGGAAGAGAGATAGGAGGTGAAGGAAGAGAAGGAGACTTTAGTTTCAGAGGAGCCACTTCGTGACGAGGGAGGTGGTGATGAGGAGTCTATTATGGGACAACATGTTTCCCTAGGAGAGGGGAGGCATAGGTGGTTCCTGCATCAGCTGATCCTACATGGATTCCAAGAGATCCAATTATGTAGATAATATTCTCTCAACTTTGTTAGATAAAATTGTCAATGATCTACACATTGTGTATTTTTTTATTTTTGATAGCTTTCTAACTCGCCATTGTTTTCTTCATTTTGCAGCCACTATCGATAGCTAGTGAGATCTTATTCATTAGGTTTGTGTTGATACCTTGTTGATCCCTTTACGAAAGACTTGTGCAGAGCTAACAAAGGATGTGGGATAGCCATTGTAAGATGGAATACATATAAATGTGTTTGTGCCTCTTTGGGAGGCCACAAAGATCTTGACTACTCAGGACAAGAAGATTGCCACATACAAGATGGAAGAGAGGGTAGCGAGGTGGAACCACTCATGGAGTGAGGTAGCAACTAGTGGTCAATCTCATGGTCACTTGCATCACTTGGCATATTTGAGAAATTGAAACTACAACAGGAGTCCTATACGCAGCCACGTACCATCTGTGGGTTCCTAGAGAGAGGGATAGGCTGTTGAGCCCTTATTGCATCGATGTCATTTTTTTAGGTATATATGTTTTATTATTATTTTGTGCTCCTTGTGAGTGTTTAGACCACACCTAGAGCGTGATGACATTGTAAAAAAACTTGACTCATTACAATATATATAGATATCTCTTTTTGATTCAGTTATTCTTTTTATATATTTGACTTCATTTATGTTTTGCTTTGCATGTGTACTATAGATGTTTGGAGTTCTAATTTTATATGCTTTTCAGAATGCATGCAGTGGACAATGAATGCTAACAAAATAACTAAAATAATAGTTGCAGATCTTAACAAAAACAATATTTTTTAATTATTCCATACATAATACTTTTACATATATAAGACAGATAATTCATATATTTTAGGAGGTAGCCTTAACTACTTCTCCCATGAATCTCTCCCACACACCATATACGTGAATGGTTAAAACTCACTAACAAATAGTTGTTATATGTTGTTTTATATAACAACCATATAACAAAATATAATAACTTAAATAATTATTACACAAGTAATAAACTAATGAAGCACTAATAGTTAGGATATTCCTAACATTACCCCCTTTAGTGCGAACATGGGGAAAACCTGCCATTGTACTTGCACCTACTTTCATGATTAGGTGATTTTTACTACAGGATGATCATAAACTTGTTGTATGGTTTTCAAATGGCTAACCACGAACCAAAAATGGTGGTTTTCAATTAGAGTACCATAAACCAAAAAAGAAGGTTTTCAAGTGGTTTACCTATAACCACATCATGATGTTCCAAGTACTATTATGAGCCCTCATCACATTTCACTACAGGGAATAATATAGGAAAATCTGGTCACATAAACTAAAAATTGGAAATGGAACATTGGATCATGTTCCTCCCCTCAATGTGGAATTTACACTTATTCACACACTTCTAGAACACTACAAACATGAAAATAGAAACTAACACAACGGAAAGCACACTGCACAAACTACAAAAACATGTCACGAAACCTTCATGTGGTCCCCGTCGTTGACAACTGATGAGAGGTCACTGATTGACCTCTAACCTCTGTTTTCCTCCATCCTCTGGTAATTTTTATGCTAACTCATCTCGATTTGATCATGGAGCACATTGTAAAATTTATCCCCACAAGATGGACATCGCATACAAGTGAAAATGCATCTGATTATTGAAAAGTGAGGAATTTTTTTTAATTTTTAGATTTTTTAAAAAATTTAACAAATATGAAACTCTTAGAAAGGATTTTATTACAAGAAAAAATTTGATGATACTTTAATGACTAAATACTATCATCACAAAAAAACTCTAATTACAACAGAATTATGACTAATAAAACACTTTTACACTTGGATTGAAATGACACTTGACAGTGGCACACTCTTTTTTTTCCAACAAAAATATGGAATGACTATTACATATAAAATAATGAACTTCTAACAAAAACTTTTGACTATTTACTAGAGTAAACACTAAGAAACATAATTCTTCATTTTTAATGACACATGGATGATTAAGTTTGACAAGACAAAATATTTGAGATGTAATACTATATTAAACAAAGACACTTTTGACACATACTCTAAAGATTTATAAAAGGGATCATTTAGAATATATTTAAACTTTTTTCACACTTTATGATAAGAAGAGAAAAAAAAGTCACATCATTAAGAGGACTACTAGAGATAACATGCTACATATAACTCATACCAGAATCTTAATGATTTCAAAATGATGCACCATATGAATATGTGTCACAATTACGCAGGAAATGATGGAGTCAATGAGTAGATCAAATCACATATCAGATTAGACTACTTTATAGTATCGATAATATTCTAGTCATCTCTTAGTTAGTCTATTGGGTGGTGAATATATAGATTATGGGTCTTTGATGGAGAGATCAGTTCCGAATCCCACAATTTTAGAAATATGTAGTCCTTTTGAAATGTTTGGAATGCCACTCAATGCAAAGTGATTTTTTGTCCAGGTTGTGTAATTTAGATGCCGCATATATGTAAATGAGGATAATAATATGGTGGATTGCAATTCCATGGCTTCCAAGGGAACGTCCTCCTTAGCATAGAAAACCAATATTCAAATAGATTTTGATTGTATAATGATTACAAATTTGTCATACATCGATGTAAATTGATGCAAAATTGAAAAAATAGTGAATGGAAAAGGTAGGGAGCAGCCACACAATAAAATATGAGACAACTGTTAATAAGATAGAGCAGATAAACTTAGGATTAAAAAAAATATTCTATGCTTTTGAAAGCTGTATCAAATGAATTTGAAAAGTATACACAAATATTTAAGTATCTCTTTGATGATTAAATTAGCATCAATATAATAATAAAAATCTTCTCATACCACAAACAAAGCTACAAAAATATCCCCAACACACTTATTATAACTAGGCTATCATCCCTATGATATAAGACTGCATTTTTTGAATATAATCTAAGATAAAATGAAAATTCTAGGAAAGAGACTAACATTCATAGGGAAAAATAAAGAGTTATAATTTCCCTCTTAACAAAACTATTTCTCCATTACAAGATTACGAATTTTCTCTGATACCAGATAACAGAGAATCTGCAAATCTTAACACAAATAATATTTGTTAATTATTCCATACATAATACTTTTACATATATATAAGACATATAGTTCCTATATTTTAGGAGGTAGCCTTAACTACGTCTCCCACAAATCTCTCCCACACACCATATACGTGAGAGGTTAAAACTCACTAACAAATAGTTATTATGTGTTGTTTTAAATAACAACCATATAACAAAATATACTAACTTAAATAATAATTACACACAAATAAACTAATGGAGCAATAATAGTTAGGATATTCCTAACAATGACATATTTTTGTTGTTTTACAATAATGATATGTGATGATTATGCAAGCACAATGTAATGTTGAACTTTAGTTTTTCAAGTAATGTTTGGTACTTACTTTTGTATTAGCAATGTGTGATGAATAATGATATGATAATAAAATGAGATCTCTCCACTCCTAACCCCACGAAACCAATAAGATGCGAGGGATCAACACCAAGAGCCAAAAAGGATGCAAACTGTATGATTTTATTGAATGGAAATCGTGAGAGAAAGACAAGATTTTGACATAAACCCAATTAGGAACCTACAACATAATTATGTACATAGTTTACTACATAGTCTAGAATGTGATTTACTTGCAATTTTATATAGACTTCGATCCGTAGATGGCCTCTTGTTTGACAAAATATGGTTTTAGGGTTTTAACTCTTATAGAAAATACACATCTAATTCACTTTTCTTGGGATTTAAAGATTTTCAAATCACTTTTTATTGAATAAAATTACTTTTCACTTATTAATTTATTTGTAGATTACCCCTACACCTTGCCCCATTGTACCAGTAGGAGGCATGGGCTCATCACCAAGGACAAGGTATAGGTGAGTAAGGGAACTTCCCTCCTTTCCCAACCTCACGCCAACTGTAAGAGGCATAGGCTCACCATCGAAGGTTGGTGGGGAAAAGAAGTGTGTAAATGAAAATTTTGATGTTGATTTGAGATATATACTTCTTTTTTTAAAAAATTATGTTTCTAAGTCGTGCTTTTGGGAAGGAGAGCTTTCCCCTAGCCTCAACCCTACACAACTAGTAAGATGCGAGGGCTCAACACCAAAGGCTAAGATAGGTGAACAAGCGACCCAAGAAAAATGTTTAGAATGCTTTTGCTACCAAAGAGGTTTTTTTGGGGAAAGATATGATACCATGAAGCTTCTAGAATAGAGTATGGGAAAAAAAGACTATGCTAGAAGGAAGCTATAGGCAGAACTAAGTATGCAGGCCTTGGTAGGATTAATGTCAAAATTTTGTCTTGTCTTGTTAAATTGATGACAATATTATGAATGTTTGAAGAGATGTTATTTGAATGATTGTCAATGTTTCCAAAAGTTTTTGAAAGTTACTTGAAAATAAGTTTCTTGATTACAAATTTCATAAAATGAGCATGCAGATGATAATGCATTGCAGATGCAATAGTATGCATATGGAAATGCAAATGGATCATGCATAATATATCTTTAGGTGAAGAGAGTTAATAGATTAACCAAATCCCTCACCTTCTAGTGTACACAGGTGATATGATCCATTCTTATAGTCCTCTATGACTTGATATGGGCCCAACCATTTGGGCCTAAATTTCCTTCCTTCGTCGGTTTTCTCGTCTATCTGAATGTCAAGTATCAATACCAGATCTTCCTCACATATTTCACATTTGTAGAACTTATTATTATACTAATGAGCCACCCTGCCAGCATAAAAATTATGTTAGTACTCAAGAATAAGCCAAGATTTGTCGAGGCTTTCTAACTCAGAGAGTTGTGCCTCACGATAACCTTCTTCTCCTAAAACTCCTTGTAGTGATATCTGGAGACTGGGTATTTCAAATTCAAGCAGTAAAACCGCTTTTGAAACAAATACCAAATAATAGGGGGTTGGCCCCATCAACATTCTCATGGATTCTCTTTAGGCCCACAAGGATGGAAATAACTTTAAGTGTCAGTTGCACTTGTTCTCCTTTACAGTATTCAGGAGAATGGACTTTAACTTCTTATTATTTTTCTGAGTTTATCCATTGGCCGGAGGGTAATAGAGAGAAGCCATGTGGTGAATTATCTTAAACTTTTCACAAACTCACGTACTTCATCATTCTTGAAATACATGTCATTATCAGACATAATGACTTGTGGGACCCCGTACTTATAGATAATCTAGTTCAAAATGAACTTTGCAATTACACATCTTGGTATGATGGTAAGAGGCATGGCCTCTACCTACTTTGTGAAGTATTCAATGGCCGTGACTATGAAATTGTGTATGTTTGTTGATGAGGGAGAGAAATTCCCTATCAAATTTAAGCTCCGCGTGGAAAAGGATCATTTTGTTGCAATCAGTTGTAAATCTTGGGCAAGTATATGGATCTCATGAGAGAAATCTTGACACTTATGGCACTTGTGCACATACTCTACTGCATAATGTTCTAATGTAGGACAAAAATATCCCATACGATGTATCTTTCTAGTGGTGGCATGACCTCCGAAGTGGCCCCCACAGACCCCGTTATGGAATATGTCGATGAGATTTTTGGATTATTCCTCATCAACACACCTTAGCAAAATTCTATCAAAATATCTATGATAGATTACTTCTTCTATGATTACATACTTGGTGGCTATGACCCATAGTCATCTTCTCTGCTACGAAGTTTCTCCCTCAGGGTATGTGTGGTCCATAATAAAATTAATGATATCAGAATACCATGGGCACACAGAAATGGGAGGATTGGTTTCGACATAGTATATGAATTCGTTAGGGAAATCCAATTCAACTATATCCCCTCCATCTGATGGGTTGCAGCTAACTATTTTGAGGTGATTTTCCCTTTGACAGAATTTTGGTTAACGAATGTTAATTTGAACTCACCCATTAGAGTCATGAAGCTTCCAAATTTCTTAGATAAAGAACCCTATGTTAGAAACATCCGTAAGTGATTTATCTTGATAATGACCCTCATTTCTTGGTTAAGCATGTAATTCCTTAACCGCTTTATTGCAAATAGTATAGTAATACATTCATTCTCTTCTTATGTATAGTGTGTCTTATAGTCAAGAAATGTACGAATGATGAAGTAAACTAAATGGTCATGTTTTTCATCACCTTCTTGTGTTAGCATGCAGGCTAATGAGACGTCTAAAGCCCATGAATATAAAATGAGAGGGTGATATGATTTGGGAGGCATGAGTGTGGGAGGTGATAAAAGGAATCATTTGACCGATTCAAATGCCTCATGAAACTCATCCGTCCATATGTTACAACAATCCTTCTTTAAAAATTTGTTTATCAGATGAATGACAAAGGCCAAATTAGGAATAAAACTTCAGATTGCATTGTACTTTCCGTCAAAGGACCTAATGGCCCACTTGTCAAATGGTGGGATCATTTCTAGGATTGCTCTGATTTTTTATGGATCCACATCGATCCCTCATAAAGAGATGATGTATCCTAGTCATTTCCCTCCCGTCACACCAAACACACATTTTTTTGGATTCAATGTAACACCATATTTAATTAGACAAGAGAGGTTGATGCGAAGCACTTCGGGGTGAGCACAATGTTTACTAGCCTTAGCCATAATGTCATCAACGTATGATTCCATAATCTTGTGAATGAGATCATGGAATATGTAAGTCATTTCCAATTGGTAAGTAGTACCAGCATTCTTGAGACTAAACGACATGACTGCGTAGAGATAAGTTCCCTAAGGAGTGATAAAGGTCATATTTTTCTGATTTCCTCAGAGATCCTAATTTTATTGTACCTAGAAAATCCATCCATAAGGGACAAAAACTCATAACCAACTGTTGTATCAATGATAACATCGATGGATGGTAGTGGAGAATCATGCTTGGGACAATATTTGTTTATATCTTGAAAGTCAATGTAGATTCAATTTTTTTTGTTCTTTTTAAGAACAGAGACAATGTTAGATACCCACATCAAGTAATTGATAGGTTTGATGAACCCCACATGTAGGAGTTTCATAACTTTCTCTTTTACTATTAGCGTTACCTTTGGTTTCATAGGTCTAGAATTTTTCTTGATGGGCTTAGCATCAGACTTGATCACTAGATTATGAATTGCAACATGAGGAGAAATTCCTATTATTTCTTTATAACTAAAATTGAATGCTTTATAATTTTCTTTAATAATATTAATGTGTAAATCTACTTCTTTAGGAGTCAGCGAAGAACCTAACTTCAAAATTTTTTAGGTCCTCCTCCGTCCCGATGTTGATATTGATTATCCCTTCAACCAAATAGGTGTTACCCTCTTCAAATTCAGGCAGGTCTAGAGGTAGTTCTAACTCCTCTTCCCCTTATATCTCATAAATTTCAAGGCCTTCCAGGGGGAAGGGTCTATCGTGTGATCTCCAACATAGGAGGAAGAGTGAGAAATGAGAGAAAATCCTCTCTTATGATGTTAGGGATGTAAATATGTATAAGCGTTAAGGTACCATAAGATATCTTCATCATTTTCTACATAATCTAGGGTGGTAGGATCATTCTCAACCTCAACGTATGCTAAGATCGGATTCATTAGAATTTTGTGAACTAAGGGTTCAACACGAGATGAAACTATGAAGTTATTATATTCTAATTATTTTCTTAGACAAAAGCGAGAAGAAGAAGTGGCCATGGAATCAATGAGAAGGTTTTTTTCATGTGGAATGGCTTAGATTCAAATGAATTCAATACCTTTTCTTAAGTTGAGTACAACAACTTTATAGAGTTATAAGTTTTCTGCTCTAGTCTCATATACCTCTAAATATTGATTTACAACTAGTTGTGAATCACCCATCACTATAATGCTACAAACACTAATCCTTTTGGCTACTATGAAACCAAGAAGGAGATCCTCATATTCTGTGCCATTGAGGATCATGCCTACCCCAACAAAAAAGTGACATTTTTCTCCGTTAAAATTAAGAGTCCAAGAGTCACCTAGGAAAATTGATTTTGGATTACTCTTTGCATCTTCTTTCTTTTCTTCTAATACTTTCACCATGTAAATTTCATCGGCCGAAATAGATACGAGTCCTAGAGCATGGTTTATGCCCATATAATCGAATGGAAGGAGAATGGGTAAATCATTCTCCAATAACTTGACAATATTTTCCATGGCTTCTGTTGATAATGTATCTACAACAAAAGTTTCATAATTGACTGTAGGAACACCTTCAATTAAGTTGATAACCTTTAATTCCATTGTGGGAATTATTTTTTTCTCTAGTGTGTCGAAATCATCAGCTTTTTCAATTGGTTTGTGGGGAGTTCAAACTCAGAATGTACCATGGGCTTCTTCTTTAGGTTAGATAGGTGAATTTCATAGGGTTTCAAGTCACCCTGTGTAACAAATACTTTCACCAAATGTAGGAATATAACTTCCTAAAACAATTTGGAAGGGATCACCTTCATGTGATGTATCCAAGGATAGTTGAGAATCATGTTGTATTTGGATTCCCGATCTATAATATAAAACTCTATAAGAACCGTTTTGGGCCCTAGGGTAACTTGTAGTAGTATGGTTCCAATCAAAGTTTCTTGTTGAATAGAAATTAGTTTCTCCATAGCTCAACTTCTGGAGAAAAGAAAAGGGCACAATGTTGACTATTGCCCCATCATCGATCATTACACATTTTACATAGTTATTGTAAATCCAAACTTGTAGATACAGAGTTAGATCACCTATGCATGCTATTTCAACATATTTGGGCATCTTATTGATGTCGAATACAAATCCAACATCTATTTTTGGCTGCCCAAGAGGATAGACATCAAAGTCTATGTGATTTATTTGTGCCTCTAGAGGAGGAGTGACATTGATCTAGTGTCCAAGACCCAATTATTCCAATAAAGAAGCCTATGAGAAGGGGATTTCTTCAATAAATCCAAGAAGGAGATGTGAGAAAATGTCTTTGTTAAATAATTGATCAAGTCATAATCCCCCACTGGTTTCAAAAGTGTCTCATGAATATCATCTGATATAGAAGGTTAAATAGGAATGGGATGTGAAGAGTAGTCTCGAGTTCTCGTAGTGGCATTTATTTGAGGTTTTGTTTCTAACTCTACTATACTCACTATCTTAGTTTGTTGGCGACCATCCAATGAGGGTGCCACCAATGGGTTTGACAAAGTCAACACTTCATGATCGTTGTATCCCACCATGATACCCTTGTTTAAGCCATTGGGGTCCAGTTTACCATTGTTAGGACATGTTGGAAGGGGATATTTAAAGATCTTGAGTGGTGTGTTTTGAGGGGATACATGCCCCATGCAAGTATTCTAAGTTGGTGACATTGGATTTGTAAAAATATCTTGATAAAGAGTTGTCTTTGATCCTCTAGTAGGTGTTGTAAGGAATTGTTACAGTCTCAGAAAGTTCTGGCATCATGCCATCGGACCCTATGGAATCCATAATATAGGTCAAGATCATAATCATGAGGTATTTGGTTTGAATTTTATTGTGGTCCAAATTTTAGATTGTTATTCAATGATTGGTTATTGTAATTGAAGTTCAGAGGCCATTACCCTTGATTTTGATATTGGTTTTGGTACCTATTTGGGTACTGGTTAGGGCCTTGAGCCTGAACCTGTTGTTTTTGTTGGGGTGGAGGATGATTGAAGTCCATCACGTTGATCATAAAATAAAAATTATTACTCATTTGATTGCTACAATTTGTGTTGTTGTTAACGTTATTTATGCTTGAGGTGATAACAACATTTGGTTTCTTTGTTTGGTCTATAACACCATTAGTTGTAACACCACATTTTTTGTTGAGGACCTTAGGTCCTTGATTTTTGTTTACGTTTTTGGGGTAAATTTAATTACCATAATTTGGAGTGATCAATTAAGCATTTGAACCATAGGTCTTTCTACAACTATCTATTTTTGCTTGATCTATATGAAGAGCTCCCTCCAACACCTCTGTGTAACTCCTTAGAGGGAAATTTTGGAATTTTTCTTTAATTTCTCGATTAAGATAGTGAAGGAATAGATCACAGAGCTCCATGTGATCCATGTTGGGAGTACTTTCTGAAGAGTAGAGGACCTTCTGCTATCTCTAGATGAAATGCACAACTGATTCATTGTGATCTTGCTTTATATGTAGAAATTCTCTGATTCCTACCCTTAGAAAAAATTTCATGTCAAAATATTTGATGAATTTAGACATGATTTGTTTAAATGAATGTATTGAATCCTCAAGTATCCTATAATACATGTCAAGATTGATGCCTTTAATACTCTTAAGGAATATCTTTTCTATGAGAGCATCCCACGGGAGCATCTCTCGAATGAAGGTGACATATGGTTTGATATGCACATTTGGATATCCCTCCCCTTTAAATTTATGAAGGTCTGGTGGAGGCCTTGGGAGTATAACACTCCATATGGTGAAATTGAAGGTCTCTTTAAGATATTCATAGTAGGTCGCCACTGCGTAAGACTCAACCATTGATGACCCATGTTGCAGAGGCGGAGGTGGAATAGCTGTTGATATGGTGTAGCGTAAATGTTTGTGGGGGAATACGACATCCGTTATGGCTGACCATATGGATTAGGAAAAGAGTACATGTCCCCTTGTGATGATTTCAAATACATGTGT
Source organism: Taxus chinensis (assembly GCA_019776745.2). Taxonomy (NCBI): domain Eukaryota; kingdom Viridiplantae; phylum Streptophyta; class Pinopsida; order Cupressales; family Taxaceae; genus Taxus; species Taxus chinensis. The sequence continues at coordinate 659,953,612 of CM034147.1, read as the reverse complement.
ACGTATGGGGGGACATTACTCTGGTATGGAGTTGTAGGCACAAATCTAGGGAATGTTACATTTCTAGTTGGTATGGTGTTTGAGAATGCACTTTTAGTTGGTGCCTATTAAGGGTATTTGTACATGGTGTGAGGAGGAATACCCAAGGTACCTAAGCCTATGATAAGATCTATGGGGCAAGGAACACTTTTGTAAACTAGAGAAGTATTTGGCGTAGTAGGCACTTGGCCATATTTTTGCAGAAGATGGAGAATATTTCCTTGCCCAGTAGTAGATGAAGCATGAGTAGCTTGGTAAAGTTCTTATTCTCTAACCTTGTTCACTAATGTTGAAATGACCTTACCTAATGATGGTATGGAATTTTTTTCTAGTCCATGTTTTTTAACCTTGTTAGGTGGCAAAAGAGTGTGATATCTTGCTATGAACTATTCATTATTTTTCCACCCCTCATTAGGAATGTTTTCTATTGTGGGAAGGGTAGAGGTGTTATTTTGAAGTAAGACATCAACATTTCCTTTCATCCTATACAAATATTGGTTCATGTTTTGTAAGTGTTGCTCACTTCGAGCATAATGTGCTAAATGATCCTTGTCTAGTAATCGGATTTGATCAAATTGCATACTTATTTGAAGTCTAAACAAAACCTGAGGAGATGAGATTGAATCTCCAGTGAATTTCATATTATTAGAACTTAAAATTTCAGGTTGTTGTCTGTGTGTAAGTTGATCAGTATCCTCAATCCTTACTAAGGATCCATGCTTGGTACCTTGAGGAGGATTATTTTGAGATGCTAGGAGGTTAGTTGAGTAGTTATCCACCCATGTAGATAGTGAGAGAGATTTTTGTTGTCTACCTATTTGATAGTAAGATGCCTCGAGACCCAAAATGGGTCAGTTGTATCCATCTTGTCTCGACATATTCGGGGGGTATATGAATACCCATAGAATAATGGGAGAGAGGGAAGATGGATGAAATAAATGGAAATGAAAAGAGACTAGTTCTTCATGTTGGGTTCACCAATTTATATGAATGAAAATCGACATGTGACCTTCAACCACACTTAACTCCCCGAGGTTGTGCCAAGGTAGCCAATGTGGAAATGTGTGGATGGCTAGTGATAGAAAAATGTTGAGGAAATTGTATGTAAATGGGATGGGAAAGTTGTCAAGGAAAAACAATGCCCTTAACGCACAATAATGGTATCTGTTCGTCAAGGGAAATGAATTCCTCTCTAACCTGAATGGGTATGATAGATGAATCTAAAAGAATAGCTAGAGGGAGACTCTAGTTACCATCAACCTCTGTAGAGATCCTTTCTAGTGTCTGCAGAATGCTTGGAAAAATAATAGGCGCCTCATAATGAGTTCCAAACAAGGTCATGGAGTATGCGAGGGAGGATTGGATCCTGATAACTCTATGGTCAATTGGCTAGAGTGGTCCAAAATGTGAGGACTGGGCAAGCTTCCTTGATAAAAACACTTAGCTGTCAAATTATTTTTGGTGGAAGTGGTGATAACCTAAAAAATAATGAGTGTAGTCCTGTATCGAATTCCAACTAGTCTTCAAGCCCTTGCAGTTAAGAATCCCATGGATCACAATCATAAACTCTTTGCGATTGCGGTCCTTATATGGTCATGTACATTTAAACTCTATTTTCAGGGGTTGTCCAGTATTCATAGGCTTTATCAGCCACAATATTCAAAAAAATTAATTCTTTAACCTTCTCAGTGCATCATGTTGGTGTTCTAAGGTCCATAAGATGGAGTCCCATATCTATTTCCATAATTAATTCAAGATCATTTAGTTATGGGACCAATGGATCACTAGTGTATGTTTTCTTTTATTGTGGTTCATTTATGGTCATGGATTGTAAAGATCTTGTTTAATTAAGCAAATAACAACTAATTAATTAAATTAAATCTATTCTATGTTTTTAGTATTTTCAAGATATGAATGAAAAAAACAATACAAAACAACTACTCTAGATAAAATAAATGTTTTTGTGCTTTCCTAGGATAACAATATGTACAAAGGAAATAAATCACTTCTAATTTAATTAATCAATCCTAAAACAAATAAAACAACCAGATGTAGTTTCTTATCTGTGCAAAATAAATCTAGTCTATTTTAAATAATTAAAGATTCTCTAATCTATTTTAATTAGATGAAATCTTTTCCAATAAGTAATTGTGGATTTTTTAAATTCTCCTCCTCTCTCAGATACATGGGAAGATTGGAAGCTTCAGAAGCTTTTCTTCCCCTGTAATCTCCTGGATAGAATTTGTGAGAATCTAAGGGAAACCAAAATATATGACAAATATAATATCTCTATGCTAGAAAAAAAAGATTCCTCCAGATATACCCCCCTCCAAACCCACAGGGATAGGGAAGGAAGAATCTATCAACAAAAAATCCTATGGAATATGTAAATCTTCTTTGAAATTGACTTAACTATTTGCAGTGAAGAAACTAACTTTTTCTATTCTTTTTTATATAGATATGTGTACGATTCAGAAACAATAATGTGAAGAAATGAAGAAAACTAACATCAAACCCAACATGAAAATATAGAGCAATGGAAAATCAAATTGTGTTATGCTTTTTCCCCTCAATTTGTCTTTTCAATCTCCTGTGTTCATGTGAGTGCAAGGAATTAGGAATGTAGTAGAAGCAGCAGTGACAAGGCACCAGAGAAATGACAACTTGATAGCGGTCTGGTAGAAATGCAGGTGGAAGAGAGATAGCACAAGTGAACAAATATTGGCTATGCAATTTCTAGTAAGAATTTAGTAGTTGTAACACCTCTAACATGGTTGATATCTAAGAGGGCTTCTGTATTGGAAGTTGCAAACGTTGACATGTGATTCTTGTCTGAAGACGGTGTACTCTTAGGAACTAAGAAATCATGTTTGTTGTGGATGATAGGTTATTTGCTGGAATAGATACAACTCTATAATGTTTATGCTTAATTGAAAATGAAGCATGTCATTCCTTCTTATGTTGAATAATTCACTGCTTGGGAAAATAATGAATTGGTTCAGTTTAAACTAGTTCATAGATTGTTGCACTTGAGATTGTGCTTCAGTTTTCATAACCTCTACTGCAGGATAGCTATACCTTGGATCAATTTTAGTGATCTAAGGCATGCTTTCAATTTCATGACATTTTGGTCATCTTGACCGAGATGGATAGATTTTAAGATCTATTAACTCTGGCTATCTTGAAGTCCTGAGTGAAGTCTGTTGCTTTTGTGCTTCATATGAAATCTTTAAATGGCATTATGATTCTTCTTTTGGTAAGTTTTAAAGTTACAATTGTTAATTAATGTTAAGTAACCTAATTAATCTATGTTCCTAAGATGGTAATCCTATCCTAAGTTGTAATCTATCCTTAGTTCTTAAGTTCTTTTATTAACGTGGAATGTTAATAAAAGGTAAAGCCTTAAAATATACTAAGAAAATTAATCTAAGGACCTAAGTTAGTTCCTAAACTAATATTATGAATCTAACTTAGACTTGGGATAACCTAAAGGGGATAGATGGGACACCATGCTAAGGTAGATTGGTGGCACCAACCTCAGTGTATTAATAAGGATTTATTGGGCATTAAAACTTACAGTTTTAGCCAAATTTGGCAAGTGCATGAAGGTTTATCAGATGGTTAGTTGACATCCTTACTAAAGTTTTTGATGCATGGAAATTTAAATTTAGCAATGGCTAGATGCAAGTTGGTGGTGGCGAGAGAAGTGGAAGGACTATCAGTCTTGTTTGAGATGCAATAGAAAAAACCACCTAGGAATAAGGGGAAGTTAGAAGGAAGAAGGTTTTTGGTTTTGCATTGATCATTTGGTTTTTGTGAGATTTAGCTCTGCATGTGGTGTTTCTCTTTGAACCCTCAATTTGAATCCATGCATGTTTGTTTCTCCTTGCATGGCAGTGAATAGTGATGAAAATATCACTGTGAAGCTGTAAGAGGAAGGAGAAGAAGATTATGAGGAGGTTTGTTTCCATTTTTGTGGAAAGGAATATCTATCAAAGCTCTTCTTGAATATTTTCAGCTCGAAAGTGAAGACATGAGCTCTATTAGGAATGATATGCCCTATCCCTTAAGTCTTATGCTTTTATTTAAATGCTTCATTAGAAGAACTTTGCTATGTTTGAAACTTTCCGTTCATGTGATTTCTTATTCTTTGCTTCAATGGCATTTTTTTTGTTTCCTTTGGATGCATAATGATTTTTGTGTGATGGGTGGAAAAATAAATCTGGAAGTGTTATTTTAATACTTCTGTGTAAACTTGCTTATATTCAAACCTTCTAGACATTGGAATGGATCTATGTTTGTTCTCTGATTGAATGAATACCTAGTTGAAGGTTGTTTAAGCTTTAACAGTTGCATGGTTTTGTAGAAATCTATATATTTTACCTTGCATGTTCTCATTACAGTTGTCGTTGGAAAATTAGATTTGAAGGAGTCTTCATTTTCATATTATGCCATTGTTCCAGGTTAAACTATTTATTGTATTTTAGACATATTTCTTGATAATGGCAGCATAGACCAGTATTTTATTCATCCTATTTCATGACTGTATTTTCCTTCTGAGTGGAATATCTAACTCATGTTTAGATTTGGAATACACTTATTTTGGGATTATATTAATCATTTGGTCATTTCATTGAACCTTCTCTAGATAAGTTGAACAAAAGGAATGACTGAGAGAGTTTTAAGTTTTATTTTGTTGTATTTACTCTTAATTTCATAAACCCACTCTGGGATTTTGGTTTCCTTAGCATATATTTTGATCTTGGAAGGTTCTCATGAAACATTGACTATTGATGACTTTTTTTTGAGAGGTATTTGTTCAAATGATCTATCCGCCTTCTTTTTTTGTCAATTATTAGATGTTTGGGAGACTAGTTTTAAGCTTGGTCTACGTTGTTATTATTTATTTTCATCGCTGAGTTTACTTGGAACTAAAGTGATTAATTTGTTAATCGGTTTAATCCATGTATGGAGATAATATATTCGTAGGAGGAAGAACAAACAGGTAAAAACTATTGATTGTCTTATCTCTATTCTTTTTTTTAGTGATTCGTTAATGGTTACCCAATTCTGGGCTACATTAGTAATTCAAGTACGATATTGTTGATCTCATGTGGGAATTTCAAGTTGTTCCTTCACTTGAAGTGAATTTCTCTTGAGGGAGACTGTTCTCTTTTGTTTTTTTTTCCATATTTGCATGGAGTGGCTTATTAACCTGTGAAATAGGAAATGTTTTTGACTTCCCCCTTGATGTGTTGTAACCTCTAATTAGTTTTTTATAGATGGAAGTTTGTTCACTTTAATTTTTACTCTTTATAGGTTGTTTCCAACATTGGAGTTTGTGGATATGCATGGTGAATATCTATATTCCTATCTATGTAACAATTATACTATCTCAAATATTTATGTTACTATGATGTCTTTGAGACTGTTGAATTGAAGAGTCTCTTGTGAATGTTCCTTGTTTGGTTGGATTCTTTTTCAGTTCTGAATTTTTGTTTCATTATTTTTCTAATCCTTCCTTTGGATGAGCTCAAAATTAAGATAGGATTGGGAATGATATGGTATTAATATGGTTCTAAACTTTTATTTTCCTGCTCCTTTCTTTGAAGTAGGAATGAATGATTGAGTTGGGAAGTATCCAAAGGATAGATCGTGCTTCTTTGTTGTGAAATAATGAACCTTCAGTTACTGATGTCTTAAGGATTACATGATGATATTATGACTGCCACATTTGAGTTAGGAATTGGATAGGAATATAGGACTGTGTGAACGTGAACTGTGACTTAATTTGGTTGTTTTTTTTTACTAAGTTATCCTTACTTGTAATATTGGGACTTACTTGTGTTCAATATACTTCTTAGAAACTCATATGAGTTTGAGATAGTATGATTCTTAGATGGAATGTAATTTTAATTTGTTTGTACAAAACAGTATACTTATTCTGTAAGGTAGTTATATGTATCTTGTATTACTTCTTGAAAAGTTAGAAAAGGATAAAGGGAGGAACTTAATTTGGAAACTTGAATGAGAAGGTAAAGTTATGATGAAATATGAATTTCCCTTTTCTTTAATTATGTTTTTTGATTTCCAACATGTTTAAAATAGTTTTTATGATGAAAATTTATGATTAAATATGTTGATTAATTAGTCCTTACTTATAAATTACTTATAGAAACTTTAATATTTTCTCTCCTCCTTGGTTTGTAATCTTTTAGGGAAAAGTCTTTCTATTTATCTTGTTTGTGTTTTGGGATTGTTTCATAAACAACAGGGTTCTTTTTATGGAACAGTTAGATAAAATCACAATGTTTTAACATTTTAGTGCTTATCATGCTCAGTTCACATGAACTGAATCATGCTAACAATTCTGTAGATGGACTTTGTAAAAGACAAAAGAAGAAAGACACATAGAAAATTACATTTGTTTTACTAAAAGAAATTGTTTCTTTATTATGATGATTATGTGGTGTCATTACTTGAGATGTACTTTTGTCAAAAAAGAAAAGATGTAATAAAAATAGTTTTATATTGTTGTTATGACACTTTGTAATCTTTGAAATCCTTCTGTAATCAATGAATGGATCAATCCTTTTTGATGAATAAATGGTTTGATGATTTTTGAATACTACTTTATTGTGATATCTCCATTGGTGTAATTTGGGATGTTTTATTAAAGTAATATCTTAAATGATGGGGCAGTTTATATATTTTAGTGTTATGAGAGTTGGAAACTTAATATTTTTTTATATTTATAAAACTATGATTTTGAAGATCTGAAATATTGGTTGGTTCTTTTTCACATAAATAAGATGCAACTAATAGTTGATACTCTTAAATAGAACCTTAAAAAATATTAAATAATTCTGACTGAATTGTGAGTGAGTGTGTGTGTGAATTCTTGGTGGTATTAAAACATATATGATCTATTTTCATAATTAGACATTAGTCCTTGATATAGGAAAAATGATATTTTCCTTGAAATCAATCATAGAGACTTAACTGAAGATCTTGTTAAAATGTTATGAATATAATAAGAGAATGGTTAATTGTGTTCTTCCTTAGGCATATTTCTTTAGTCAAAATGTGGAATGCTTAAAAAGGAATTAAATGGAATTTAGACTTCATTTTCATGAATTCTAAAATAAAGGTTTTAAATAAACTTGTTTAAGCTAAGGCTGAAATAACAAAGGATCTAGTGAACATACGTTGATAACATTAAGATCAACCTTATCATTATAAGATTTAAGTTGTTTGGTTTAAAGATAAACCTAAAAATGTAACTGGAATTGTTAGGAAGCAAATTTTACCTACATACCTACCTCACATGTAGTTTCAAATTGTAACCTAATAAGTGAAATGATGCTAGTTGAATCTTTAAGCATTGTTGTCATTAATCTTTAAGACAATGATTAAATGGGTTAATAAACTTTTAACCTTAAGTATGTTAGTCCAATTGAGGAAACTCAGTTGGATATTGGTGCACATCAACTGCAGCATAGTACCTTCGTAACAACATGAGTCATTATGAGGATACTAGGATGCAGTTGTTATGTCTCAACACCCCGTTTAGTTTGTTTAACTTAAATGACATAAGTGTAAGATTGGATCATGGTTCTGCCCTATTCAGGGATAGGAACATGATCTAGTGTCGAGGTCAACTCATGTTGACTTAAGATAACTAGACACACCTAATCAATGTAAGTTGATTGAGTATGTCTATGTACCCTTAGTCACCATGAGTAGTCTTCCACACTAGTGCATGTTGCTAACCTTGTCTAGTGTGAAAGCTTGAATCAGATTGAACTGATAGAAGTCAGGAAAGACCACTGTAGATAACAAAACAAGTGCGGTGAGGGACTTATTCCATTTGACGAGTATGTCCTATAGGAATGTAAACATGATAAGAATGTTTAAAAACTTTTACCAAAGTATCGCAAGCTACTAGTTGTGTTGTCCTATGTCACCTAGTCTAAGATGCAAGATTTCAGATGAATATCTATAACAGATATTCAGATAGGCCTCTTAGACAGAACACTTGGGTTCCCCTGAAAAGGTAAAAGAAACCAAGTATACATAGTATACACATTATTGAGTTAACATGAGAGATTGTTTTATATCAAGTCATGAAATGAGAGATCAGTGTTTCATTGAGTCATTTATAGCTGCATATGGTTTTTTGTTATGAGATGGATTAGCATTGGAATGTGTGTTCTAAATTATGTTAATTTAGAATACATAAACTTATGTAAGGTTAAAAAATAAAAAATAAAAAAATTTATCTTGTTTATAAAGTCTTAAAATGGGAATGTTACAGTAGCTCAACAACACAAGAATAAATAAAATGATCTTTGACCATTTTCTTGAGAAAAAGTGATCATTTTATAAAAGGCTGGTTGGGCTATGCAATAACACACTTGGCAGCCATGGGGTGCCACATCAATATATGAAGGGGAAATTTGAATAGTCAATTACAAATCACAAGTAGAAGAGGATATTACCATAAGTCACTCAAGCTTGAAATCAACTAAAATGGGTGAGAAACATTCTTGAAAGGTGAACTTAAGTGAAGCAATCATGCGTCAATTATTGGGTGAAGATTATGGAAAAAGTGCACATGACCTCTACCCTATGCAGAGTAGTGATTATAGGACTTCCAGCCTACTAGGGTGGTGGTTACAAAATTACCGCCCACGCAGGGCTACAGTTTTGTAACTAAAGGGCAAAACTAAGGTGAAATGAAGTGGGAAGTTATAGAAAAGAAAGAATTGGTTAAGTAAGGAAAAATAGGCTACAAATATAAGTTGCAAGGAGGTTTAGGAGATTAAACACATTTAGAAAATACATGAATCATCATTGGGGACCTTTTGTAACCATTTTTTGATAATGTAGCATGTGTAAATTTGGATGTGTACAGGCACACTTGGAAGTACCTTAGAAATATGATTTCCCCATGACACTACCTCCAATAAATTACGCAATAGCAACAATGGAACAAAAACTCTGTAAGAAAGGTGAAATCATACATGATCCAAGATAAATCATACAGAGTATGCACAAGTACTTATTCTACTAAAAAACAAACCTACGTACTCTACTCTAACCAAAGGAAAAGAAGGCTAAACAAATCCTGCAACATGTTGCAAGAAGTGGCTACCTTTCCTCATAATTTGAGACCATGCTTTATATTTGATAGTGAACATGGCCTTAAGCAAGAGTGAAAAAATGACATGAAGTTGGTTTCTCACCCTTTCCATAGTATCAACAAAAAATGAAAAGAATACCTCTGTTTATTTATTCTATGGTTGGATCTAGGAGGCATTGTTGTTGTCGTTTGGTGCATTAAAGATCATCCTCATTGCTATGAAATGAGCATGACTAGTTGTAACTCTGATTTTAGCTCCAAAATAGCCATATACTTGATTGGGAACAGGGCCTTGGGAACCATCGGGCTGATCCTTGTAATTTTCACATCTCTTTGAAGCTCAATCCTAGAAGTGGGATCATCCTCCAAAATTTCTTGAAGAGAGTTGCTTACAAGTGGGTTTGAATGTTTCTCTGCCTCATCAAACAACTTTAATCTCCTCCAAAACTTCCTTCTTCATAATGAATGATGTTTTGAGATGGTTCCATCATCTTCATTCTCATCCTCCTCAAGAATGAAGTTTGATAAATAAAACTCATCCACACAATCATATTTTTGCAAGGATGAAGTGGAAGTGGGATCTGAAATTTCATCAACAAAATAAAGAAAAAATATTCCTATGATCTCTTCTTCATCGAAGGGTTCATAATATGATTTTTCTTCCTCTTTTACTAAATCTTGTGGAGATAAAATAGTATCCTCCATGAATATAGTGCCATCATGGAAACTACACTCAAAACATGAGTAATTGATCATCTCATTCTTATGTTTCCTCTTTAACAAAAACAACCTCCACCTCTTATTCTTTGATCCCAACCTTTTTTTGAAGGCTTGATCAGCTGTGGCATCTAATTGAACTCAAAATTTTCAGCCCATTCCTTCATATTTCTTGTAAGTTCCTCTCTACTGGGATCTTCAAACTTGTTTCCCTCCACAACTTATTTTTTGATTTTCTTCTTCCCAAAGTGGGGTTTGAGAATGCAAGAGGAGGGGTGGGTTGGGTGATATCTAATTTTTGTAATGTTTGAGGTGGAGGGGAATGTGTTGCATCTTCTTGTTGTGGATGAGGTTGAATTTTGGAAGGGAAAAGGGGAGTGAAATTAAGGTGGGATGGAAAGCAAGAGGATGGAGAAGTGGAACTCTCAATGGGGGCAATAGGTAGAAAGTTATGGATTTTAAACTTTTTCTTGGGTGGTTAATAAGAGATGGGTATTACATATTGACATGGTAAAGGCTTAAGAACAACCCATTAACAAACATTATTTAGCCTTAGATCCATCGGCTCTAATGCTGAAAATGAAGAAATGGAACCAACCATTTGAATGAGAGACTCACTCATTACCTCAAGCCTCTATTGTGGGCTAAGCCAACTAAGCATATGATCTCCCCATGGAAAGGGCTGCATGAAACTAGGTTGTCTAGCATTTAATATTTATAGTTGTCCCTTGACATCTTGAAAAATATGCTCCATTATTTATATTTTTCCTTCAAAACATTCATCTCCAAGTGTAGAATGCCCTCCAAAATCTACATACTCCTACTCTCGAACATCTCTATAGTTTGATGAATAACCCAAACTGATTTTCACTTGGCTCATAGGGGTATGCATGTTGAACTTGATTTTTCTCATAAGGCAAATTTGGAGGTGTGTTGCAATACCTTTAAGATGGATTTTTCAAGGTTAGAAGTGGGTTTGAATGGCACTATTATTGATGCAAATGAGAATCTGAAGAAGGAAATGAAGTCATTGACTACACAATTTCATGAATAAAATAAGTGGCAAGATATGGAAAGGAAAGAGGAAGATGTCTATAACTCATAAAATTGGTTTGTTTGGGATCAGTGGAGTTACAAGATGTGCTTATAAATTTGCCTCCAAACGCTGATATTTCATCAAGAACACATCAAATTGTTGAAATAAAGATGAAAATATCCTCAATTTTATCCCACCGAGCATGCCAAAATTGTTATAACAAAAATGAACACCCTAGGATTTTCACATTACAGATCCTTATTTTTTGCCAACATGGCACCATCTCTCAAGTTGTGGGACTTTCTACTTGAGATGGACCTCTAGAGAAGGTCATCTTCCTCTACCTAATATAATGCTAAACCCACTCGTAGAAGGGAAAATTTAGCTAACTAATCCTCATCTAACCATGCTAAGGGACCAGAGAGGGAGATAGAGGGGTTAGAAAGATGCATGCAAGGGAAATCCTAAGCTAAAAGAGGTGATAAAACAGAAAAGGGGGTAGATACACTTTCAAATTGATGAAAATGGGATAAAATGGAGATGGAGAGAGTGGGAGAAAGCCCCACATACCATAGAAACACTCAATGCACCAATTTTATAAGCATGACATTATTGAAGTTTGCAATGAGAACAAAAATATGCACAACCATACCAGCAAGTGTCAAGGAGAGGTAAGATAATGAAATAAAAAAAAGCTAGGGCAATGAAATAATCACAAATCTTAAATTTTATTGATTTAGAAGTTTCAAAGACCATTGCATTGAGAAAGGGATAGAAGATTCATCATTATAATTCCTAAAATGAGGCTTGGAACTCTAACATCCACCAAGGATCTAAGAAGAAAAGAGAAACATTCCAAAAAATGTTCAACACTAAAAATTAACTCTCTTTTACAATATATGGAAAAAAGAGAGAGAGAGAGAGAAGAGGAAACTCAAAATCCCATTGAACCACCAAAAAAAATTCATTAAATGGACTGTAAAACATCATAGTGAACCCGTTGAAATCCCATTCCTCCATTAATGTCTCTTTCACCCACCTGGAATGTTACATTTTAAATCTGAGACATTTCCTTGCATTTCTTTACCTACCCCACCTACTCTTCATATTTTATAATTTCATGATAAAGAGCTTGGAAATACGAATCCAACAAGTATAACTATATTCGATTTGGTACCCTGGGGGTTAAGTTATGCCAATGTAGGTCTCTAGAACTATGTTGCTCAGAGAACAAAGCCACACTTACTTCAAGCTCCATTGAGCTCAAAATACGCTTTAATCTTCTTCTTTTGTTCCTTTGTCACAGGATTTCAATATTTCTTTTCTTTACTTGAGAAACTGAGCTCACGTTACTACCCATCTCAATCGATCTCGAACCCCACACCACTCCCCTTTACTTTGCTCCTTTGTTGCAGAAATCCAAGGTGACATTTCTTTCTCATTACTTTGGTTTGCTGGTAGAGTTGCTTAACTCATCATTCAATCACCTTGCTTTACGGGTTTGTGGACCCTACTTAACTTCCCTCGCCGCCTCATTGTTTTGCATGATTTTCAGGCACATTTTCTTGTGGATTTTGAGACCTCCAATACTTCTTGTTCGGTAGGGATTGCATTCCCACAACACTCTGACTCCATATTATTTTCCAATTTTAGGAAGTTCTTATCTTGACTCATGGAACCTAGGCTTATTTACTCCACTTCTCTTAGCTTTTCTGAGTCGATTCCCCCACACCACACTTGTTTTTACTTCGTGGGGATTTCTAGGAAACTCGACTCATGGATTTGACCTACGATTACTTCAAAACTAGTGCTAGTCATTTTTCTAAGTTACTCCCCTTGCTTTCATCCCCCATTCCCTTTTCAAGGTTCTGAAAGTTTTTTTCCTTGCATTTTTCAAACTGATTTACTTATTTATTTTTAGCAGTAAAGTAACATTATTTTTCTACAAATAAGGCAATTGAAATCTTCATATTCTTACAATCAAAAATAAAACTCCATCAACCACGCAAGTCCAATTTTTTCAAGTTTTCCATTTTTACTAGGGGTTAAAATAAATAATAGAAAGGTGATGGGTAAGAGAAAAATACATTATTATGATGTGCGAGATGGAGGTCTGTGTAATCATGTATGAATCCTAAGATTGATTCATCATTCTCAGTGACATCTAATGTGATAGGATCATTTTCAGTTTCTACATATACTAAAATTACATTGTTAAGAATCTTGCAAACAAATGGTTCATCTTAGATTGAGACCGTGAACTCCATTTCCTTCAAATCCTTGGTAGGAAAGAAACAAGAAGAAGAAGTAGCTATAGAATCAACAAGCTGATTCTACTCCCTAAGAATAGCTTTTATAGAAATGAAATCAAAATATTTACACAACTCAAGCACAACAGACTTGTAAAGTTAGAGGTGTTCTGCTCTAGTCTCATAAAACCTCTGAGACCTAGTTTGTGATGAGTTGCGAGTCACCTAGGACTATAACATTATGCAATCCCATCCTCTTGGCTATAACAATACCAAGAAATAAAGCTTCATACTTTGCTCCATTATTAGTGCAATTAAATTTTAATTGAAAATGAAATTTTCATGATTCTACCTTATTGGGGAGGTTACAATCACCCCCTCCCCTACACCATAGTGGAAATTTTCTCCATCGTAATTGAGGGTCCAACACTTGTCTGGAATTTTTTTTTTCATAATTCTTAGAGTCTTCTTCCTAGACCTCAAAATCCTTAACCATACATATCTCTTCAAATCCATCTACTGGAAGAGAGGATAATCCAAGAACATTCCTAATTCCTCAAGAACCAAATGGGAGAATGATCATGTTGTCATGAAAATATGCAACATGAAAATATTATATTTCCAAGCATGACACTGGACCCCGGTGTCAAAATTTATGTGTGCAAGCTCTCCTGAGCACTCCCCCTAATCAACCTATATTATGTATCAAGCATATCCTATAATTCTAATGGTTCATATTTTTTGTGTCAACCTTCCCCATAGGTTATTCAGGGAAAACAATTTCATTCACGTGCCTCTGAGATAGTACCTCTCAAGGAGGACTTTTCAAAAGACTTAGGAATGGTTATTTTTAGCCTTTCCAAGGTAGGTGCACATCCTTCAGAGAAAATTTGAAGGCCATAATTCATTAGGAAGTGGTATTGAGGAGATATGAATATTGTGCAATTTATTTTGGAATATTTTGGAGATTTTCAAATGTTTTTTGGTAAGTTCAGCAAAATCTGGTCTTTGAAGGTGCAGAATCTTGTAGTTTAAAACAACACTTGAGATTCAAGAATTTATTCTAGGAGATTTGTAATGAATTGGAGCTGAAAAAATATACCATTGGAAATATATTTTAGTTATATAAATTATGGTAGTTTCATATTTTTCACAATACACAAGCATTTTATCTCACAATCTATTTTTTGTATGCATAACCTATAATCCTAAGAAAAAATGATATTTTAAAGGGGGTTATAGGCAGAATCAGAGAATGACACCCATACCATTATTCTCAAAATATTTTTTCCCATAAAAATCATATAAATAAGTTCCTAAAAATAAATTTGGATGCTCCAGATACATTGTCCTCAAGCTTCTCTCCAAGGTATGCTTTGCGACTTAGCCAATTTTCTGGGTGGACATATGCCACTCCTAGGTTCAAAAAGAATTTTATTTCACAAACTATCCTATCCCATTTGGACATTTGGGACACAAAATTGTGACCAGATCCATTTAATCCCTTTGGACCATCATATGATCTTATGGAGGCTCAAACATTAATGTTAAGCCCCTTTGCTCCCATCCTTAGCCCTTCTCGTCATTGAATCAACATGCACCACTTTTCATTAGCATGTGAGGGAGAATTTTCTTACACATTTTTTCCCATCCCATTTGGATAGTTGGGGCACAAAAATGCGCCCAATCCTATCCATTTCTATGGTCCCCCATGTGACCCATTTTTAGTCCTTGAGTACCTAAGATGTAAGGGAGAAGGCAGTCAAAACATGTACCTAATAATCTATGTATGATTTTTTGAGATCCATAAGGATTTAAGAGGAAAAATAATACTCAGTGGAAATATTGGATAATTCTCTACATGATGAAATATTCAAATCTTTTACAAGACCTAGGCACTTCTTTCTGCAACCCATTTTTTACAGGTACACCTTGTTATCTTGAAAAATAAGGAGAAATTTGAGGATATTTTAGGAATAATTTGATCATTAGACCCATCCCATTTTCTTAAAAATTATGTTTGGAGCCAAAATCATATATTGGTTCATAAAAAATGACCTCTTGTAGCTCCAGAAACATCAATTTCAAGGCCTCTCTCAAGGTATGCTTTCGCAATTAGAAATTTTCACCTCCTGGAGCATGGCGCATTTTCTTGCACCAACCATCCCATACCCCTTGGGAAAAAAAATGTTCCCAGCCCATTTATTCCCTTTTTTCCATCATATGACCTTGGTGAAGGTCCATGATGCATGTTAAGCCCTTTTCACCTCATTCTAGCCCTTCCTGTTGACCAATGCAACAACACCACTTGCCAATTCAAGGGTGAAGAGAAAATGGATGATTTTTCTTACTGAAAAAGCTTCAAGACTTAATAAATGGCTTTCCTAACATAATATTGAAATGGAAGTGATGTACCTTTCCACCTCTCAAGGTTCTAGTGGGTGGAATCACGTAAAAATTGGAGGAAATGATCCCTGAAAAATCTAGTTTCACTTGAACTAGTTTTCATGCCATGAAGTCCCTATTTTTTAGGGATTTAGAGGACTGAGTTTTAATAAAAATTATTCATTTTTAGATGAATAACATGCATACCTATAATTTTCCTTTTCGAATTCACAATGATCCAAACGAGAAAAATCCTTGAAAATTGGAGGAAATGATACCTGAAAAATCTAGTTTCATGTGAACTAGTTTTTGTGCCATAAAGTACCTTTTTTTATGGATATGGAGGAGTGAATTTTAATTTGTGTTATTCCCAGTCATATGAGGAATACACAGACCTGCAAGTTTCCATTTCGAATTCTTAAAGATCCGGATGGGAAAAACTCTTGAAAATTGGAGTAAATCATCCCGGGGAGAAGTAGAAGTTTTCAAGACCTTTTTCGTCGCAATTTGGCACCCCTATGTAAACTTATTAAAAATAACATATGATATTCCCCTCCACATTATAAAACTCATAATTCCCTTGAATTTAATTTTTGGATCACTTAGAATAGTCAGAAATGGTGCAAAACAGAAGACAATGTAAAAAGGACAATTTTCTCAAAATAGTAGGTCTGAAAAAATCAACCTGCTAAAACTAGAAAGTTGCTTAAAAATAACAACACATCATCAATAGAGGAGGATTAAGTGTACCAAAAGGTTTATAAGGTCATATTTGAGGAAAATAGGTTATATTCCCAAAATAACAGGTCTTAGTCTTACTTACTAAAAAATAGAAAGTCTCTATTTTGGGTGCGGAAAGTTGCATATGGCTCTATATTCTCCCGTCTTTCCACTTTTTGAACTCTCCACATAGCTTCAATATTATCTCATAGATCAATTAGATAAATTAGGCCTCCATTTGGGTCTTGGATGCATCTTCTTGGTCTTAGTTATGCCCAAAAACATGGTGAAGCATAATAAAGGAATGTCCAGACCACTGAGAAACTAGAAAAGATTCAAAGAATGTCAAGGACTCAATTGATTAATCAGAATAAGTCATCATGATTATAATATGGAATTTAAAACGTCATCACCTCATCAAGATTATTTTGTTGAAGTGAGAAGGATGAGATGATTGAGCTGAGCCTGGTGAGTTGGGTGACTTGGTTGTAGAAAGATGGTTGGATAATTGGGTGGATTGAGGTAAGGTGATTTGAGTTGATCTGACAGTAGTGAGTTTGAGCTGGTCTTGTTATGGTGGCAATATATGTCAATAACTCATCCTTTTTCATAAATATTCCTAGGCTAGTGAGCTAATTCAAGCAAGATGGGTGACCTAGTTGAATTATAGTGAAATGAGTTGGTAAACTAAATGAGTTTTGGCATGATCAATGAGCTAGTTGGAGTGATCTCAGTGATCTCAATTAGCTTAGTGAGCTAAGGGTGTTGATTAATCAATTTGGGATCATCATGAGAAACCTGAGGTGTCCATGCATTATGCAAAAGGATGACATTTTGACTCGTCATTGGCAATTCCTTCATCACAGGGAGCTTTTTCATCAAATATGACAACCTTCCCCTTAAATATCACAGGGAGCTTTTTCTTCCTCTTCCTATCTCCCATTTATAATTATTTGTTGGGTGTAATCATTGTATTTTTTCTCATTCACTTAAGTTAATTTATAAAGTTAGATTGTAAAATTCCCTTTTATTTATAAAATGGTAACTTATTCCTCACTTCCTAGGAAGGTGAAAAGTCATGAGTTGAATGAGACCACTAAGAGTCATGTGGGGGGTATGTGAAGAGTCAGTTCACATTGTTATAAATTGGGATGGATTCTCCATTCCAAAGCATGCTAGAAATTTTTCTCTTTCTAGAAATAATGGATTGTGACTTTTTTTTGGACTTTGTATCACCAATGTACATGAAATAACAGCTACATTTCTTCTATTCTCCTTTTCCTAATTTTATTCTATTTCTCTCTTATGTACTTTACAAGCATAGTGATCCCAAAATAGGTTTTTATATTTAATATATGAATCTAAGAACTTGATGTTTGGGTTTTTCCATCTCACTAGAGAGCTTCATTGTTAATTTTATCTATATTAAATGTAGAACTACTTTGGTTATTGGGTGTGAACTCTGCAATTGGCCTACTCATAGTAATAACCTTCCTTTACTAATTTATCTCCCTCTCCCTACATTTCTGTAATTCCCTCCCTTGTACCGTTTACAAGCACTTTTCCAAAAGTTTGATGGAGTGTTCTTGTGTGATCCCCAACATGTTTTTCCAACCTAAAAATTTTAGTTTAGAATTATAGTAGTTACATTCAATAATGGGAGCTGCAACATTCAATGCAGAGGGGTGTAACCCTGTGAATGTTGGTGGAGGTACCTAATTTTCCCAAATGATGGTTTTATCACCAAAAAATTTTGGAACCTCTATTGAGGGGAGATTTTCCCAAGTGCACCCAAAAGGATCTCTACCCAAAAAATACAAAAAGTATATATTACAAAAAAAAATCAAAAAAAAATCTAAGGAAAATCATTTTCAAAGGTGAATTTGTTAAGGAAAAATCCATGTCACACTTGCTTCCTACACCACAATTAATAAATTTCCATATTGGAGTGAAGTACCAATGATTAATATTAAATAAGAAGAAGAATATGGTTGTTAAGAAAGGAAGATTGTTGATCAGCCATGGTTTTGGACCAATTCTTACAAAGAGGAAACTTTCAAGAATGGAAAAATGGTCTCTTACTTCAAGAAATAATATGTAGTTAGATAAAGGAAAGAAAAAATGAATTTCAATGAGGAATAAGGTAGGGAAATGTTGAAAAATATGTAAAGAAGGTATAATATTTTGTGTGAAGCCCAAGAATCTACTGAAGGTAATACCCTCAATCACACACAACTGAATGAGAAGCTTGGGTCCATGTCATTTATTGCTCTCTTGGAATGATTTCCTTGTATATAGAAATGAAAAAAAATCAACCTTGAAGATTGATTATGTGCAAATAATTACGAGAACTATACAAGAAAATTTTGATCCCCAAATCTACCTCAAAATTTTTTAAATATGTTGAAGCCTTGCAAGAGATGTATGAACAAATTGATGAGCTCCCTAGCGAGGAGAAAGAAGAGGATTTTTTCATATGAAGGAGGACCCTGATGATTTCCCACACTATGAGGTGTTCTTACCTGGAATATTCTTGGAAGCTTCTAAAGAAGGTCTTATCCTAGAACCTTCTAATAAGGATCAAATCATCACTATGGAGGATGAGGAAGGACATGATGGTGTAGAATCCACTAAAGATAACTTTTACAACTTCACAAAACTCACTATAAAATTGAGAAAATTTTCCTTCTTCTCCCTTTCTCTAGATTATTTCCTTGCATACGGTGATGAAGAAATGGACATTTTGAAAATGGAAAATGGGAAAAGGATTGTGAGTGTAGTAGAAGAAAATCTTGACCACGAAGCCTATCATGAAATTTGGAGATATTCTTTAGCTTTGTAAATAATGTATGAACACCTTGAATCACTTTGCATTGTCGAGGATGAAGAAACTCAAGAAGATCCTAATGACTATCTACACGATGAGGTTTTCATCTCTAGAAGGTTCTTGGATGCTACGGAAGAAGATATTAACCTTGAACCTTCTGATGAAAATCAAATCATTACCTTGGAGGAGAAAAATGAAGAATACATGATAGTTGATCCTACATTCATCAATTCATTTTGGCTTGAAGAATAACTAATTAATGAAACAATGAATTCAAGTGAGGTAGATTCAAGTTGCACAATAGAATATCCAATTATTTTTTAAGACTCTACCAATCATGAAGAAGTGCAAGAAAGCCATTCTTCACGTTGGATTCAAGATGATGAATGTAAGTTATTCATGGATAATTTTCTTACCAATTTTGAATTTTTCAAGTGATGAAGAAATGTTGAATTATGGGATTGAGGAAATTTAAGAACCAAATTCTATTCCTAATTCCATCATGGATGAACATATGAAAGAGTTCAGTTTCTTTCTTGAAGCCAAGGAGAATGTGTTGGAACATAATGATTAAGTGGTTTGGCCAACCCTTAATGTATATGGGTCCATCACTAATATATAGGTTAATATTTAATAATATGAAAGATTTATATTTATTATTAAATATGATAAACTAGGTATATAATTTAGGTTAAATATTTAATATCATGAAATTATTATATTTATAATATTAAATATTATAAACCTAAGTGTATGTGTTAACCATCTTAGGTTGAAAAGGTGGGTCGAGTTGGTTTTACGCTTGGTAAATAGGGTTTCAAAGGAGGAGGTGATCTTACTGGATGTAAAATAAGTTCTCTAAAGTAAAAGGTTATTTTTAAAATGGTTTTTACCCTATGGGGAATTTCCACTATAAATACTGTGTCACCTATGTCATTTATTTCCTGTAAGTATTTCTTAATTTAATTATGTTATGATTTAATCTTTATTTAAATATTTATTGTAACATTGTGTAATATGTAAGTTGATTAAATCCGTATTTATTAAAATCCTCAAATTCTAATAGAATGAACAATTCAAACATAGTCTCTTCAAGGAGTTAACTCCATCATTCTCACCCAAGGGACATAATGTTGATCACCATGGTAAGTATGAGGTCTTTAATGTTCCATATGAGAAAAAAGATTCAATAATGAATGATCGAGATAAAGTAAAAAATTCTTCCCATATTTCTTCCCCAACATGGTTCTATACTTCCCATCAAGAGGATGTTGAAATGGATTTTGAGCTCGAAGGATATCCCTTCCCATGAAGCATGGATCTCTTCTCCTTGTTGTAGACACAAAATCACGTACTTTGAGTCATTATTTATTTTCGATCACATACTACTATTTACATGATTCCCTAGTAATAAAAGTACTAATTAACCCATGTTTTTGGCCACCTTTCTTTACTTTATGCTTTTTCTTTCAGTCTTACACATGTAATTTCTCAGTTTGTCTTTTTACCTTTTAGTATTTTTCATTTTATACACTAGCACCCAACCAGGATGTCAGCGCTAAGTGCCCCCATCCCCTCTAGGTGCCCTTGTCCTCTTTTATACTTCGGTCACACTTTTTGTGTCCTTTCTAGCCATTTAAGCATTTTATATTTTTGGTAGTCATCCTTTTTTGGGGTTAATTATGAAATTCAAGAAAGGGAATCATATAAATATAAAGTTATGTGATCATAATAAGGGACCAAGTAGTAATCATATATTGTATCCACCTAAGTTTGCATCCATCAAAGGCATTTATAGCTCCATTTGCATCCATCTAGTTCCATCACAAGGCACAAAGGTTGGTTCATCTATATCAAACTTCATAGGAGGGGAGTTTATTGTATCCATGCACACATTATTTACATTCCACATCTAGTTACTTGCTCGTTACTCACAAAGTGCTACTAGAATGATAGAAACATAGGCACCATTTTGCACACACAAACAAAACTACATTGGGTCTGAGATGTAGTGTAACACTCAGTGATAAGTCCATCATTTTGGAAGTTGAGGATAATCTGATCCCTTTATATGCATCTTTATTTTTTTAGGGTTTTGATTCTTTTCCTAGGGTTTTATAGGTGATTTATCCATTACATGTTTATAGTGACATCCATCTAATTTCAGCAACATACACAGAACAAGGAGAAAAGAAGTGTAGTCAACTAATGACCATATCAGAACTAGGTTCCAACAATTTCTGTAGACCATGACACCCAAAAATCAAAAAAAGGGAGACCACAAGTTCCTCTATCCCTCTATAGGCACCCCTATCCATCCAAATCACTCAGATCCGTAATTTTTTGGGATTCTATGTGATTGGTTTCCATCTCTGTTCAGATTTTATCCAATGCAACATAGTCTAACAACCTCTGAAAATCAGCTAAGGCTTTTCTAACCCTATTTGCACATTAGGGTTTCATATTTTCTAGTTTAGTTTGCTTGGGTATTATTTCAATATTTCATTATTCATTTATTTACTGCAAACATGCATTAGATTAGGCTATTATATTACATTTTTGGAATATCATTTTGGTGAACCTGAATGATAAAACCCTTTCTTCTGAATATGTCTTCTCCTTATCAAGTTATGACTCAATCATATTATCCTTCGTTCACACCGACTAAAATATCTGGTATAGATACTACTGTTGTTGATTTCATGTAAGTTCATACTCAACATCCTCCTCATTTTGTTACATCTAGGCTCGATCCTTCCATAAGTGTAGTAACTACTCATCGTGCTCATCCTCACATAGTTCCACCCACTTCTCTCCATCCACCTATTACTTCCTCAGCTCCTTATGCTCCTCCAAAGGGCTATGATATTATTGAAAAACTCAAAAAATACACTAGCTAAGATTTCCTTCTATGACTTATTGCATAATGCACTTGAATGTCATGAAACATTATAAGCATCCCTTCTTTCCTTACATATAGAAAGTGATAAATCTGCAATGGCCTTCACACATCTCATTCAATCTCTCAAAAATCTGCCACATGCTATATCATTCACTCATGAGGACATATCACCCTTTGCTAAAAAACAATCCATGTGTGCCATTTCTTATTATTGCCATCATTAGAACCACTTGCATCAAATGTGTACTTATTGATAATGGGTTGGCTATCAACCTATGTTCTCATTCCCTTCTCAAATAATTAGGTATTAGTGATAGCCTAATTTCTAATAACTATACTCTTGTTTGGGGTTATGACTCTACTAATTGCACATGTCTAGGAACTATTTCATTGCATATTTGGGTCATGCCTAAAATTTTCCTCACTGAATTATATGTTATCGACACCTCATTTTAATTCAATTTGTTACTTGGTAGACCTTGGATACATGCAATGCAAGTGGTCCCATGTACTATCCACCAGTGTGTCAAATTCTTACATGACATCTATGAACATACTATTTCTAGAGATCCTGAACCTTTCAAATTCTGTCACATCAACCATGTTACTACTATGCCCATCCCTCCTACACAATGTATTCCATATAATAGCATTGACACATACGACACTGGTCAATCTAGCGCTTCAAAATATTCCTCTACTGCTCCAAGTATTTCAGCTATTTCTACTCACTCTATGACAATTATGTCACCTAGCTTATCTTCTCTGATGACCACTACTGCTACACTTTTTGAGACCCCTCCCACTCATCTACCTATGAAAATCCTAGAAATATACTAAAAAAATCTATAGAACATGAAAATGCTAACACAAATGATTATGAGGATTCTGATGGCAAATTCGATACCATCAAACTTACTGATGAAGCATTAGGTCAACTCAATTTTAATCCTATTGATGTAGATGACTCCTATTTCAATGAAACCTCTGTGGCTAATGGTCCGGGTGAATACAATTTCAAGACCCCTCCTTCCACTAATGTTATGATACTTTATAGGGGATATTTCAACACCTTAGACACTATTTCACCCTCCCATGACTAATCTACATCTCCACCCACACCTTTTACATGCATGCTATTGATTAACAACTCTTTTTAGCATCATATTTTGGTACTTATTCAAATACTATTTACACACATGAGGGCTTAACTAGGCTTGGCTTAATGATTAATGAAATTTTACCAGTAATTCACTACCTCACCTTTACCATGGTTATTGTCACATTTCAACCACCTATGGTCTTTGTGTGTTTCATTTAACGGTATCCATAGCATGCACCCCTTGCACTTCTCCATTGACACTTGGGAAATCTTGGCTAAACTATATTGGTGGTACTTTAGACATCGAACACAATTTTATCACATTCCCTATGCCATTTTTCAATGTTTCTATTGCTAATGACTCATCTACTACTTGTTCTCTAAATATTTCTCATTGGTATGCAAACGACTATCCATTAGTGCCCTTCACTAATGAAGAGTATGCAATGAGAGTCTATACCTCATGTCATAATGGCTCTTTGTACAACCCACCTCATTATCTTTCTTACCACTTCTCTAATACCACTCCAATAGGATTTTACCATAATAACAATGATAGTTTAGACAGTGTCACATGATCATATTCATCTTTACACATTTGGGGCACATTATGCTTATTTTCCCCTCTATCCACACAACGTAGACTTTTTCATAGACACCTTCAAAGGCGCTAGTATTGACATTACCTGATGATGCACTCCTTTTCTTTAGTTCACACTTGATTGTTGAGGGAATACTATACACATGAACCTCACACACTGCACAATAGACACTACACATCATGTATCTTCACACATATTACATACATACATTCTACATCCTACATCCTATATATTACATCTTACATCTTCCATTTACTATACATATGCACATCTTATCTCATCTACGTATCTTACATTACATCCTACATTACTACAATATACACTACACATCACTTAGGATGATTTCTCATCACCACATCTAGTACACATATCACACATTTTTTACTCATCTACTTATACGCACTCACTACCTGATGACACACTCTAGTATCATGATCCACACTAGAATGTCAAGGGTATACATCATAAATGGACCCCATCACACTCACACAATCAATCATTTAAGATTTCAATCATGTGGCATTCCTAGATTAGTGATATATGCTTTAGGATACATCATCGCTTATTTTAGCATCCTTTAGTGATATACACTTTTATGCTAAATCATCACATCTTTTGCTATCTTGTTATGATATACACTTTAGGATAAATCATCACATGTTTTCACATCTCATCTCTAGGTTACATATCATCATTATGCATTCATCACATCACACTAGGCACAACACATAGTTCAATAATTTCTCAATGATGCATTCTCACTTACGGTTCATTATTTACTGCTGAGGGAGTATAAACAAATGAACCTCAGTGCATATAATTACATTCATTTAGGGGGCATGTAGCTCCTATCATTCAGTATGCATTCCATTACATCCATCCACAATATACTGTATATCTTGGTTTCATTTACTTGTACATGTTCACTTTACTACACATGTTAGATAGATATCTTGTATGTCATTATCTTTATCATACACACATGCGCGTTCACTTGCTTTCTACTTGTAATCACAGATCATACAAGTCTAATACAAGCATAGCATGGATTCTTGGAGTAATATCTATTACAAGTCCCATAGTGGCTCCTAGGGGCACACAATTTCATATACGACACGTGTTATTGTTTCATTTTGTACTTAAAACTTTACATTGTCAGATTATACACTCTTTGACATACTTTTTATCTTTCTAACATGCTAATGGGTGCTTCATGTGCAACATTTATTTTGCTGGACTTTTTTCCACCACTGGTTATCTGTTATATTGCTTGTACTTACTCGTCATTGTATGCCATTGTTTGTGGGATTTTCCCTTTGTTTTGTGTGCACACTTGCGTGCTTTTGGCTTCATCAGCCTTAATTATCTTGTGACACCATGAGTGATGTCCCATGTTTACAACCCACTTTTCACGGTCTACATTGTCTTCTTGGGTGTTTACATTATCTTCTTATACATTGTTTTCCTAGTTTACACTTCATATTATGCATGCATGTTTGATTGTACTAACACTTGTTTCCTAGCCACTTGTTTTTATGTGCCTTTGTTTCTACCAAGCACATCCCCTTCCCTCCTGTAGGGGACAATTTTAGTGTTTGGTCATCTTTTGGGCTACATTCTCCTTCAACGATGTTGCATGTTTCACCCCTAAAGAGGGGGGAATCATTTGGGTGAATCAGTCACCCCATACAACGGTTTACACACAATATACAACACAACACA
The DNA here is from genome assembly GCA_019776745.2 of Taxus chinensis. Lineage (NCBI taxonomy): Eukaryota > Viridiplantae > Streptophyta > Pinopsida > Cupressales > Taxaceae > Taxus > Taxus chinensis. Next base: position 659,928,166 of record CM034147.1, on the reverse strand, counting down.
ATACATGTATAGTAGAGTTCAGGGCTCATAATCAAACATGGGTCCTTAGTATAACAATATCTTTCTTGGAGCATCCTGTAACAAGGGGGGAAGTTACACAATGATTGGGTTCAACACAATCTACAGAACTCATAAACAACAAATTTTACAGGGTAGGTTATCCTTAGCACATGTGTCTGCAATGGTGTTTTTTTCTAGGAAGTAGTTAATGGTTAGAGGATAACACTAGACATTCATCTCTACACTACTTCTTTCATGGCATCAGATCCTCCAAAAAACTAAAATTACAGATATCTCTATAATTTTAGGAAGTAGTTAAAGGTTGGAGGATAAATTAGACTTTCCTCCCAATACTTCTTTGGCCAATGGTTTGAGATCGCCCAAAATACTCACACTTCATCAACATTGATAGGATCCTTTCTACACTCTTTTCTCATCATGGATTAGGTACACATGTTCCTTTTTCACATTTTCCAACATTTTCTTTTACATATTTCCTTGCATATGTTTTACACACACACATGCATCTTTACACACTTTTATCATATACATGTGTATTTTACTACTTGATCATCTTTTCTTTTGCAGGTTTGTCTATATGGGAAACAATCAGTCAACATCAAAAAACAACATCACACACATTGACATCAACAACATGTACATCACACACATCGTTATTTACACACATGTTTTATGCACTAGGTTCATTTTCATCACCTTTTTACATTTTGGCATCTTTAGTTTCCATGCTCCATCTTTTTATCACTCCATGCTTTGTCTAGTCCTCAACATACTTTTTACATCAATCCACATGGATATCAAGTATGAATCTCTATCTATTTTATTTTACCAAGAATTATTCTCACCAACATAAAGTTGGGGAAAATGTGGACATAAACTCTTGCACATTGAGTCATTATTTAGTCTTGATCACAACTACTATTTGCATGATTCCTAAGTAAGAAAAGTACTAACTAACCCATGTCTTTGGCCACCTTTTTTGCTTTATGTTTCTACTTTAAATCTTACACTTTTACTTTCTCAGTCTTTTTTTGTACCTTTCAGCATTTTTCATTATAGACACTAGAGCCCAACCAAGACACCAGTGCACTAGGAATCCTCATCCACTATGGGTAAATTTTTCCTCTTTGTACTTTGGTAAAAAAATTTAGGTCCTTTCTATCCATTTGAACATCTTATCTTTTTTTTAGTTGGCCTTTTCAGGGTTAATTAACAAATTCAAGCAAGGGAATCATATAAATATGAAGTTATGTGATCATAATAAGGGACCAAATATGAAGCATATACTATCTCCACCTAAGGTTGCATTCATCAAAGGCATTTATATCTCTATTTGCATTCATCTAGCTCCATCACAAGGCACATAGGCTGGTTCATTTTCATCACACTTCATAGGAGGGGAGTCTATTGTTCCCATGCACACATTATTTACATTCTTCATCTAGTTTCTTGCTCAATACTCACAAATTGTGACTGGAACAAGAGAATCATAGGGCACAATTCCAAACACACACAAAGAACAACATTGGGTTTGAGATGTAGTGCAACACTTAGTGATAAGTCCATCATTTTGGCAGCTGAGGATAGTTCAACCCCTTCATATGCATATTTATTTTTTTAGAGTTTTGATGATATTCTTGGGGTTTTACAGGTGATTTATCCATTGTAGGTTTATAGTGACATCCATTGAAGTTCAACAACATACAAACGATAAGAAGCCAAGAAGTGTAAAAACCTAGCGGACCATATTGGAACCAGGTTTCATCCATTTATACAGACCAAGGAACCTAGAACTCATAACAGGAAACCCACAGGAACCCATGTCCCTCTCCAAGTTCCCCAGTCCAGCCAAATCACTCAGATTTGTGACTTTATTAGCTATTGTGTGATAAGTTTCCATCTCTATTCAACCGGTCTCCACTGTGACACAGTCCAACAACCTCTATGAATTAGCTACGGCTCTTCTAATCCTCTTTGTACATTAGGGTTTCATATTTTATAGCTTATCTTTCTTGGTTATTGTTTTAGTATTTCATTATTCATTTATTTATTGAAAACTTGCATTAGATTTGGTTATTATATTACATTTTAGCATAATCACTTGTAAAAAAATGTTTAAAATCAAGTATGCTCGTGCTTACAAGAGGTGATCCTTGGGTGACAAGGAAAAATAGAAGATATAAAAGAGGATGAATCATGGACATGTGTGGATCAAATTTTAAATCACCTCCCTCAATCTCAATGCAATGACCTTCCCAATAAAGATGAGAATTTTTATATGGTGAACTCAGAAGAATCATTTGTCTAAGACATCCTAAAGGCTGCAGAAGCCTTTGAAGACCCTCAACTCAGTCTTGAACTCTTGACTCTAAATATAGAAATGCAAGATATGTACGAGTCAATTTGTATTGCAATTTTTGATACACCCATGTTTGATACTAATACAAAAAAAATGGATGATTTTTATGTCCTCCCCAATGCCTTGGTTGGTGAGAGAAAATATGAAGATATGTATTTCTCTTTCACAATTCGTGAAGAAGATCACTTATGTAGGGATAAGGATATTCCTGGACCTCCAATGAATATTCCTAATCTTGAATACATCTCCACCCATGGAGGATGATAGTGAGAAAATATAGAGCTGATTTTAATTGAAGAGAATTTTTAAGAACAAGGTGAAAATATGCAAAAGTCTCGTAAAGTGTATTTAGGGTCAACTTGTTCTCATCACAATTGGATATCCTACCAACATGGAGCAAGAATCCACACTACAATGTTAATTCAAGGGTGAAGAATTATTCTATGAACAAATCAAGGATTGTCGTTTTGAGGATGATGCCGAAATCAATTTTGATTGGATAGATATTGACAAAAAGAATCCGAGTAACAAAGTGAGAATGTGCATGACTCTTGTGAAAGAATTCAAAATCATATTCCACTCACCATTTCCCAAGCTTCAATTTGTATTGAAAAATTTTCCATGCTACAATAATTTATCAAGGATGATGAATACCTCTGACTCAATGATGTAGCCTCCATTTTCGAAAGAAATTGCATGGAGAAACAAAGAGAGTTGTTTAAAGAAGTTGTTGAATGGGAAGAAAATCAGTTTTTTATTGCTCCTTCTGAGTTCCTTACTGATATAGGAGATGTTTCCATTTTACAATTCAAAGATAAGGGATGTTTCCATGACAAGATAATTTTCCCACTGTTGAGGACATGGAGGGATGGTATCTCATGATTGCAGTACATCAAATGGAAGTTACAAGATGCATGAGTGTCAAGAAGGTGAAAAAAAATTCATTGGATGAAAGAACATTTTTAGTTTGTTATGAATATGAAGAAGGAATCTTTGTATGTCATCTCCTTCTCAAACCATGCAAATCCATCACAAGATCATGGTATGATCAAACAATGATTTTTGTGCTTCAAAGGTCAGACTTGAGTCCTTTGTTCCATAATGGCATGTACTTTTCCCAACCCGTCATTGGGTATGTGTACATTCTTTCCCCATCTCTACAAATATACCTCCTCTATAACATAATTTCCCTTTTCCTTTATGTTTTGTTTTCCAATTTTTGTGTGTTTCCCTTTTGTGTGCATGTGTGTGTGTAATGGAAGAAATGACTCTATAAGCCCAAAAAATAAGGAAATGATCCACGAAATGTATTGAGATTTTTGGATTCTTGCATGTTATGTCCTCATTGCACTCAAACCAAATTATGTCCCCAAGATAGATCCAGTTATTTTCATGTAAATGTGCAACATGGAAATTTTATATTTTCAAACATGTTGACAAACCCAAGTGTCAAAATTTCTATGTGCAAGCCCTCCCAAGCACTCCCCTAGATCAATCTATCTTCTATGAAAGGCTTATCCTATAATTCTAATGGTTCATATTTTTTGTTTCAACCTTCCCCATAGGTTATTTAGGGAAAAACAATTATTCAATTACCTTCGAGATAATACCTCTTAAGGCATACTTTTCAAAAGACTTAGGAATGGTGTTTTAGCCTTTCTAAAGTAGGTGCACATCCTTCAGAGACAATTTGAAGGCAAAAATTAATTGGGAAGTGGTATTGAGGAGATAGGAATATTGTGAAATTTATTTTGGAATATTTTGGAGAGTTTCAAAGGTTTTAGGACAAGCTCAACAAAAGCGGGTCTTTGAAGGTGAAGAAGCTTGCAATTTAAAACAACACTCGAGCTTCAGGAAGTTATTCTGAGATATAATTAATGAATTGTATGTCAAACAAGATACCATTACAAAGGTATTTAAGTTCTCTAAATGATGGTGGTTTCATAATTTTCACAAGACACAATAATTTCCTCTCATAATTTTTTTCTACATATATAACTTTTGATCCTGAGAGAAAATAATATTTATGAGGGAGTTTCAAGAAGAATCAGAGCATGAGATCCATCCCATTCTACTAAAAAAATTCCAATCAAAATCATATAACGAATTTCATAAAAAGACCTCTGGATGCTCTAGAGACATCGTTGTCAAACTTCTCTCCAAGATATACTTTAGGGCTTAGCCAATTTTCTTGGTGGACACATGTCACTCAAAGGCTCAAAAAAAAATTTCTTACACAAAATTTCCCATCCCCTTGGGAGTGTTTGGACACAAAATTGTTCCTAGCTCCATTTAAGCCCTCTAGATCATCATCTGACCCTGGGGAGGCTCAAACATGAAATTTAAGCCCCTTTGCTCCCATCCTCAACCCTTCTCGTCATCGAATCAAGATGTGCCAATTGTCATCAACATGTGAGGGCACATTTTATTGCACCTTGTGTCCCATATCCTTGGGACAATTGGGACAGAAAATTTCACCCAAGCCTATCCCTTTCTATGGTCCCCCATGTGACCCAATTCTAGCCCCCAGGTGCCTAAAGTGTAAGGAGAAGGTAGTCAAAACAAGTACCTGATATTTTGTGGATGATTTTGGGAGATATATAAGGATTTAAGAGGAAAAAATATTCATTGGAAATTTTGAATAATTCTCTACATGCTGAAATATTCAAATCTTTCACAAGATATAGGTGCTTCTTTCCACAACTCATTTTTGATAGGCACTCCCTATTATTTTAAGAAAGAAGGAGAAATTTGAGGGTTTTTAGGAATAATTGGATCACTAGACCCATCTTGTTTTCTTTATAAGGCTATTGGGAGTCAAAATCATAAATGGGTCAACTGAAATAACATCACAACTAGGATGAGTAAAATTCACTAACACCAAAATGTCGTATATGGGTCAACTTAAATAACTAACTCAACATGAACTTCTCAAAAAATTTCTAACATACCTGGTACATCATGAAAAAAATACCTACATGCATCCATGAGCTCACATATCTCTACATCTCATCCTCATGCCTCTTAGCACCTATACCTAGTCTAGATGAGCACCTGAAACTTGGTCTTCAACCTGTATCTATACCTTGAAACTCATGTGAGTGTCTAAGCACTCCAAAAACATCATTTCCATTCTATCAACATGCTATTCAATCCACCAAAAATCTTTAACCATCATGCACCATCACTTAAGCTAGCTAGGTCACCTGTCAAGGGTTGATGAACCAAGCCATTCTCCCTAAATCAACTCATGCAACCAAGAACACACTTGAATACCATGTCACCATCATACTGAACATGCTTTGACTCTACTCCATCATCCTCACCATCATTAATGGGATTTTACATTAATGACAACACCTAAATCACAACAAACCAATAAAAATTACACAAGTACATAAATGGTATGGTAAAAGTCTCCAATGATGAAATGTTTCTTTTCCAAAACAATAACGAGATTCAAATCCTCTCCCCTAACCTTCAACATTTTTTTAATTGTTTATCCTTATTTCTAAGTCTTTTAGATTTTCATGCCTTAACAAATTTCTTTTCACTCTTTTTTTACCTTAAGTCACATAACCAATGCAGCAGTTATGCAACCACGACTACAGTTATGTAACCACGGGTCTACCTAGACCAGAGGTTGTGTAACCTGCTGGTCTATGTAGACGGGTGATTCTATATGCTTTTATCAGAGAATCCAAAATGTAAGTTTTGAACACGTGTTTTAAACTTGTGAGTGTTTTTCTTACCCATTTCTTTACTAATTTTCTTGATTTTTGGCTTATTGGATTTGTATTGAATTCTTCTTCTTAGTTTAATATTATTAGAAGTTTGACCCCCCTTTCTTGGATGATTTTTCATTTATTTATTTCCATGTGTGTTAGACTTCTTCTCTTCTTTATTTCTATGAAAGAAAAGTGTAATGGGTTAGAGATTTGTGATTTGAATTACACCATTACTCTGCCAAAATCTTGTTAAGAATTACACAAACAACACAGTACATTTCTCTGTTTCTTCTCAATCTTGCATTTCTATTCAGTTTTATTACAACGAGCCTACTCCAACATTTTATTGATTTCTTCCTATAACTAGCTAACACTACACTTTGGATCATTTGTATTTTCATCTTTGGAAAGGAATCTAAGGAGACAATAGAATCATCACTACATTTGAGAAGCTCTCACAGTACTATAATAACTAGGTTGGGGTTGTATTTCATTTCTTTGAAGTTTTGTTTTCTTATATTTTCGCTAAAATTAATAGAAGCAATACACTTGTTTTAAGAGGTAGAATTTACAATTATTCATTCCTCAATTTGTATACATACGAACAAACTTCGACTATTTTTTTTCCCCTTATTATCCCGATGGATATGCAAGGGAAAGAAGTTGGAGGAAGCTTTTGTGTCTACGTTTTTCATTTTGTTTCTTCATTCTTAGTTGACCCATATAGTTTATTTTCTTTACCAGGGAAGTTTCAAGGAAAAGAGGAAATTGTTTCTGAGAAGCTTTATTTCTTCCTGTGAATCTAATGTGAAGCAATTAGAAGAAATTAGATTTCCAAAATTATAAGTTAGAATACATATTTATTTTAGATTATATTTAATTCCATATCCTACAACAGAGGAATAGATACATCTGGTTATTCTCTTTTTGTTTTATTTAGTGTAGAAGTGGATTGCTTTATTTAAATTAATTTCTTTGTATGTGTCTATAGAGTTTATTTTATTTAATTTTCAGTAACCAAAAAAACCCAAAAATATAGTTTATGAGCTAATTATATTTATTTATTCATTTCTTTTAAAAGTTCCATTGGAAAATACAAAAGAAATTAGATGTCTTTCTCTATTTTTATTCAATTCAATTCTTGCAAATCAAACTTAGTTAATTTAAAAGGAGAACATCAATCATCTTTTATTTAATTCAAGTTTATTTTTTTCATTTATTTAAGGTAGGAATCTAAGGTAATTAAAATTGGAAAGAACACAAGTCCTTCTTCCCTATCAACCTAGGCTACCAAATCTTAGATCTTAGCCCCTTTGGATCCTTTTTTTCTTGTTTTTTTCCATTATTATAAATTTGATGCCCACATGACCATTCCATGTCCACCATAATAATTCATTATAATATTTGATCCGATCATAAGATAACCAAATATTGATAAAAACAAAATAGACATTGATCAAGTCTTGTGCTAATTCATCTTCAGAACCACACCCGTGCCTCCTACAATTATTGGCCAACTCATTTCCCTTAACAAAGAATCAGACATTGTTGAATCCTATTGGGCTAACCAAGTAGACAATATTAGACCTATTAACCCTTGATTTGTTCCTTTCACACCTTCTCTCATACCTTCATCACCCTCTTTATATATGAATACACAAAAGATGAATGATAATTTCCATGTGTTCCTTAGTCAAGTTGAGTTTTATTTGGTTCCAATGACATTGAATGAGATCTATGCACCATGATTATCCTTGATCATAGTATTACCCCCACATGAGTTAGGAAAGCATTCATTTCTCTGAATGAATAAGCTCCAAATTTTCCCACATTTACCACCTATATTCTATTTTTAAATAATATTACCATCTCACCTATCACATTCTGGCTATCTCGACATGACCTCAAGAGGTCGTGTGTGTCTAAAATCACATTTTTATTTTCAGGCATACAAAATTGGTGAACCCGATGTGAAGGACTAGCTATTTTTCATATCCTATTTCTTTTATTTTCTTTCATCCACCTTTCCCCTCTCCCATTATTTTGCAGGTGTTTATAAACCCCCCAAATATGTTAGGTCATGACCTATTTCAGTCTTAAAGCCTATTATAACCATGTGAGTATGCAATAATCACCCTCATTGTTTGTGTGAGCTAAAAACTACTCACAAACCTTACTATCTCCTCATACGCCCCCTCCTCATGGCTTGAAAATCAATTCAATAGTAAGGATTGAGGAGATAGACCAACCTAATTCTAGTACACAATGAGAGTTATCAAATTCCAACAACATGAAATTTACATGAGAATATGGATTTTATCCATGGGTATTATCTAGACCTCAGATTAGTATGCATTCTCAATCATGTCCCTCCTTTTTTCCACAAAACAATGAGATTATAGCGTGTCTCGCCCAAATGAATGATTGTATTAGTACTTTAGAAGCATCCTTGGATAGTGTGCAAGGTGTAGACACAAAACATTTACATCCCTTGACTTAGATGCACTCACAATTGAAAGTGCCACATTTACGACATTACACCCTCTTAAATAATATTTTTTTAATTAATTAATCACACACCCCTCAAATCTAAATTATTTAATTAATTAAAATAATTTCCCTTAGACCTCACTATATAAACTAATACACCTCACTATGACACATCATTAACCACCTAACCGTCTCTAAAATCACTTTCCTAAATATCACTTACTCTTAATTAACTGACCTTTTAAAAATGCTAACTAACAAAATATCTCAAAAAAAAGGTTAACTTCTCTTATCCTAACCAACTTAACAACTGGCCTTCATGCTTTTTTACCTACTCCACCACCTTAATAACTTTAAAGTTATCAAATCTTGTTCAAAATGGAAGAGAATCACTTGTTTTGTTAACTAAACTAAGATATTTTGTAATCGACAGTGATTTACCCAATCGTCAATGATCTATAAAAGTGAGCATTCACACCTCCTTTACACAATGAAATCTCATGCTTTGCAGGTGCATTCTACTTCAACTCCAATGTATCATACATCCAAGCATTTTACATCAGCTCTTACCAACGTTAAACTACTCAAAGGATGTTGAATTCATCGTCAAATCACTCGCTTGTTACCATTCAATCGTCTTCTTCCGTTCGTTCACCAATTCAGTTCATTACGCAAGGTAATCTATATATGCTAATTATTTTAGGTAATGAATGTAAGTAACTCCCATTTAGATATCATTTATATTACTAGAGCTCTAATTCCATAACTTAATTAATTATTTAGATATATTTTTATTGAACTGTTAAATTTAGCCGTAATCGCTAGTGATTGACCTAATCACCAACAATTCCTGTGTTTTCTACTTTTTCATCATTTTATGCATAATCTAACTAAAATTTCTATCTTTGTCTACTAATATCTTTTCTAGCATGATGTTTTTAGATGGAATTAGGTGGTACTAATCTTCCTGCCGTTGATTCCTTCCCCAATGTTTTCCATCCACTCTACTGGGAACAATACGAGCTCCTCCACAATCTTGAGCTCTATGCAATTCAAAATGTGCCATTTAACCATCTTGAGGATATATTCTCAACAACTCAATACATCCACGAGGCTACCGAAGCATTATGGGATGTGTATAATGAAGCTATAAGACTTCATGCATATCTAGCATAGTATGAGTATGTTTACGAGACCGTCCTATAGCTCTTAGACGAGGACTATCGCATCACTTTGGATTTTGACACCCACAGTCACATCAGCATATCTAGTACTGACACAACATTTTCTCATCTTTGTAATTCTACCCATCTAGTTATCATTAATTTTTCTAAGTGCTTTGTGTGTATTTTCTTATTATGGTACTCACTAGACAACAAACATGTAACCAAATTTCTGAAAACATGTCTATCTCATCATTTAAATTTCAACAAAAAGCTCTATTTAACACTATTTCACTTCCCAAAACATTTTCCTTGCCTATGTAACCACAACCATTGCTTTATCAAACAAATACATCCAATCCCTTCTCTGACACCCAAAATTGAAATGAATCAGGGATTGTCTATAACAATGAAATATGACAACAATCCATTCACTCTCCATGAACATATCATGAATAAATTCTCTATACACTAGAATGAGAACATTCGTTTTCTCCCACGACTTCCGAACATCCATTCTACAATAGGGGCAACCCTATTTTTGAAGAAATGTTAGATTCGAATCCTATTGATCTTAATTCCTATCTGGTAGTAAGAAATGTCCAAATACAACCATTCACTCCACAATCTATTGCGCATGCTCACAACTCTTCACCCACCATTACATAACTTATTGATCAAAACCAAGACCTTGTTGTCCAACAGTTATATCCCTACACTTCAGGTCAACTCAAAATGGCAAGCAATACTCAACCTCATTTTTCTACCATCTCTACTGACCCATTTGATGCATCGAATGAAAAATTGTTCACCTCTTAGCCCAAGGCATTTTATGTCTCCTAAGCTCCTATTTACGACCTTCACATGATCTCATCACAAAACATGTTTTCTCAACAATCCACATCCTTTCCAAGTTCTTTTATAAGATCCAAACCTCCTCTAAGTAGTTTTATTTCCTCCTCATCCATTCCTCTAGTATCGTCACAAGTACAAACACCTCTTTTGATTTCCATTACCCCTTCTACAATTATGCTTTCCCAACAAGTTACTACTCCCATCCAAAACATCACTATGTCAATTAACACAAAACACCATTGGTTAATACTAGTGCCATTACTAGTACACACATTGTTTCACAATACATGCCGCAACCTTCACAACCATTGACCTCTTCCCCACAACAGAACATACCGCAAAACCATACCCACAACAAAATGTTCCACAATAAGCACCATATTTTTCCACTTCGGCCATATATTTTCAAAAAAAACTCACACATTCACAACCTCTTACACATGTATCAATGTCATTGAAGTATATGCCAAAACCTCACTGCCTATCACTTCGCAGTAAGGCTCCTCATCTCATAAAAACATCCCAGAACACAACATCTCTTATCATCAAAACATCCCTCAACAAAATATCCCATATCAAAAACACATACCTCAACAGAAAATGACTCAACAGAACATTCCACAACATCATATCTAGCAACAAAACTACCCTTATCAGCACCATGTCCCATATCAACCTAACATCCCTCAGCAGAACATTCCCTATCAACAAAACATCCCACAAAAATACCAAACATACTCACAACCTAGGTAGTATTTGTATCAACCTAGCTCATCTCTACAGCAATCGACACAAACTGACCCTCTTTAAATCCTTCTAAGATGCATATCTAGTTTAGAATCCACTTCATCAACATCCAAGAATATGCTCTCTTATGACCAGATTTGCAATGAGCCCATTCATCCTTATGTACCATAAAAACTATATCCACCTCACGGGGAGCTTCCAAAACTCAATTAGTTTTTATAGAAAAGAAGACCCTCAACAACACATTTGTGCCTTTTGTCATGCATGTTACTTGATAGCTCATGATCAGGACGTCATGCTAAGGACCTTTCCCATGTCTCTTACCGGTCCCACCTTAGACTGGTATAACAACATTTTGCAACATTCCCTCTTCTCTTTCACACAACTTACACAATTATTCTTAGATTACTTCTCCATAAACATAGCCCGTAAAATCACCATTAATGACATGTATGTCATTAGACAATTTGAAGATGAGTCCATCATTAGTTTTTTCACCCATTTGAGGGCCACTACCAATCAATTGTCCTTTTTCGCTACCACATCTAGAGCTAACTAAGATATTTTGTCACGTCTATGCTAAACATATTTCATCCACCTTACAAATTCAATCGTTCCAAAATTTTGACGAGGATTTTACCATGGCCCATAAGCTATAATTACAAGCCCTAGAAGATGAGTAGGTAAAACTTCGTCCTAAGAAACCAAAAATGGAATTCCCATCCATATCAACATCCAGCTCAGATAATTCTAAATCAGCCACCAATGCCATTGTAGTCAAATCCAATCCTAAATAAAATCCTACCATTGAACGCATTCGTGAGCAAAAAAACTATCCTCCCATACTAAAAACTTATGACACATTTTTTGACAAATTGCTTGCCTCTAACATTATATCACTTCCACCCATCAAACATATTGACATATCAGTGTCAAAACCCATTTGGTACCGTGATAATGACTATTTTTAATTCCATAGGGTTAATGGTCATGACATAAAGAGGTGTCACACATTCCGCAATGTGCTTCAAGATTTGATTGACAAGGGTGACCTTCAATTAGACAATCCAAATGCACCCCTAAACCATAATCTCGAAATATTCAAGTAACCTTTCCCAAATCACCCCTCATCTTCTAAATTGTCGCAAGTAAATGTCGTCCACATAATTAATACAATAAAAAAAGTTGAGCCTATTCTGTAATCCATCTTATTACCCAAAAAATAAGAATCCATAGATTCAACACCAAAGGTCAATGAACCTGGAATTGTATCTATAGAGCCACCTCTTATTGAAACCAATATACAAATTACTCATATACCTCTACAACTCAGTGATTTACTACCTACATAATCAATACTAGAGTCTGATAAAATTACAATAGTAGAACCAAAACTTGCTACTAAACTCGTTCCCATACCTTCATCAAACATTGTCACTGAATCCATGCCCATATGAACAATTACACCAATTCCTTCATCTAAATTCGCAAACATAACTATGGTACCACTTGAAACATTCTTAGCCTAACCTTTTTCACCTGAACCAACCAAGGATTGTATTCATTCTCAAATCATGAATATAAATAGTCAAAAACCCACAAACCATTTAGATTACATCAATCATATTATTCAAACTCCCCTGCCTTCATTAGCATCAACTTCAATGAGTACAACTAGTCCATCCAAAATTTCAAAGGGACCCAAATAATAAGGCGTAGTTTAGGTCTTTAGAAGTCCTTATTATGATGAAACTTATCATTTCTGGGGTCCTCCATATTTTTTTCCATCCTTTCATCTAAAGGGAATTACCACTTTTGGAGATCCTCTTATCATGTCAAAGCCTAGAGGACCCACCAAACATAACACCATTCTATATTTCAAAGGCCCTCAACATATCCCTTCATATCAAAATCTCCCACATAATCCTTATACCCTCATACCATTTAACCACCCTATTATTACAAAGACAATGCCTATTCATCAAGCTCCCATCGTAAGCCCATTTTCCACATCTTTCTTTCCACATCGTGAACCTACTGAAGACCCCTGCCCTCCATCTCCTATATGATCTTACTACCCTTTGTGGTTGCCACATGTACAAAATCCCCATCCATAATTTGTTATAATGGCTAGAAAACCTCCGCGAACACCAAGTAAACAACCTATGGCAAAACCATCTACTCCACTTTCTCTCGAGAAGGATAATGGTCTATTATTACCATCCACATTCAGACTTAAAGGGCATTACACCACCATTCTTGATTACCCTCTTTAGAAATCACTCATTACACTACCACCTCCCAAGCCATCGGATCATCATGGATGGAAACCCACTTGGTCCAAATTTTAAACCTTGTGTGATTTCTATAGAACACAAGGCCACTCCATAGAGGATTGTAGATATTTTCATCAGAAAGTTGTGAAGATTGGTAGTTCACTCTTCCTTCCTTCTTAATCAAACACAACATCAACATCAACCGCAACATCACTAGAAGAATCCATACCTGAAACATTAATATGTCAGGTCAATGCATTCCATATCACTACTCGTACTCAAGATTATGACAAAGCATCATCCAAGCCTCAAAGAAGTAGGGCCCCCATCGCCGTACCTCCACCTTCTGAGTTACCAACTCCAGCTAGTAAATCTAAAGTCTTCATTTCCTTAGCTCCTGAAGGGACCAACCAAATGCCAATACCAAAGGATAAAATTTATGTACCAACAACCACACCACCTTCCACTTCAATATAGAAAGTTTTCATTAAACAGTATCATCAAACACCATTCCAAATGTCACTCTATGAACTAGTCTAAACATTACCTACCCATAAGCAGGCCATGATATAAGTACTTCAATCCATCACCATACCTTCCAATGACACAACTTCATTTACAAAATTTGTAGGTGCTCTTAAAGCATCCACCTCCATATCATTTGAACCATCTAAAATACCTTCTCTTATACCAAAAGACCATGATTTTTCCCTTTTCATTACTGCTAAGATCAATGACATTTCTATCAAAAGAGTTATGATTGATAGTGGCGCAACCATAAAAATTATATCCTCCATTGCCTTTGAACAACTTAAGTTTCTTAATACATTTTTCAATCAAAATCTAATCCTTTTATGTTCCTTTAATGACACGATTCCACCCATACTAGTTACTGTTATCCTAAAACTCAAATTTGGTGTCAAAACCTTACCAGAACTCTTCTACATCATAGAAGGGGAATTTCAATATAATATGTTACTAGGATGTCCTTAGATATGTACCATGTATTATGTTCCTTCCACTCTTCATCGTTGTCTTAAGTATGAACATGAAGGAAAAACTCACACTGTCCCAATAGATCCCAATCCATTCGCTGACTGTTATATGATGTATCATCCAAATGACATACTTGAGCCTAAATCTATGCCTGACTCTTCTGATTAAGAATCCATTAGAAAATCTATACCTTCTTCCAAATTACCAGATGATTCCTATATTATCATGGTTGTAAAACATGTCAGCCTTGGGGAATATCACATTCTTATGCTTAATTCCATTCCTTCACCAAAAACATACAGTCACCTTGATAAACAACCCATGTATGACTTGGATGTAGGGGATGTTATCTCCTATGGGCCCTCATACCTTAAAATAATTCTTATCTATGGTGGAATCAAGAATCCACCATCTCATCAAGTTAATCCGCATCATTCCACACCATTCACATTGAGTTTTAAATCCCTTAAAAATCCTAATTTTGACCACATGTATCTCCATCATTGTGCATGCAAAGGTTTTGGCCTTGGACGTTATGAATAAGGAACACATGTCAAACTTATCCTTCGTACCCTCAAACCTCACTAGAATATTGGTCTGGGATATAAAAGGTCTACTTATGAAGTAAAAAAGGCCACTGTTTCTGAACAAGACATGTCAATCACTATATCTGAACCTAAATTGTCATCTCTTGAAAACCTCATGGACACAGACGACACTGTACCCATCCCACCTAATTTTTTTTAATCAACATTTTATAATTAGGACCACTCACTTATCAATCCAAACACTCCACTAAAAAATTACCACTTATTCATCCAAAAATGGTTGAGGAAGACTAACCCACCATAGATATCGTTCAGTGTCAAGATGACCAAGATATCCTTTCTCATGTGGGAGCTGAAGATCATTATCTCTAGAAATCCCTACCATCCAAAACATCCACTCTTCTTAATGAATGCAAACTTTATATTAGCTTAGGAACATCTCATAACCCCCGCATAGTCTTGGTTATCCAATCCCTTGATCCACAAGAATTGAATGATTTTACCTCAATCCTACAAAAAAATAGTCAAGCCTTCTCCTATTCATATAGTTATATACTCAGTATCAATCCCAATATTTTAGTACATTACATTGTCACATATCCTAATGCTAAGCCAATCAAACAAAATCTCCGTAATATGCACACATGTATAACTCTCGTTGTCAATGAAGAATTATAGCTCTTTTTATTTGCTAATTTCATCATACCCATTGACTATCTATAATGGGTCTCCAACATCATCCCAGTAACTAAAGATTCAGGTAAAATTTATATTTGCACAGACTTCAAGGATCTCAATCTTGCTTTTCCAAAAGATTATTTACCTCTTCCAAGCATAGATCAACTTGTAAACCTACCAGTTGACCATGAAATGATTTCCCTCATGGATGGATTTTTTGTTTATAATAAAATTCTTATCACCTTTGATGATCAACAAAAAATTACCTTTTTAACCCCTTGGGGAACCTTGTGCTACCACGTTATGCCATTCAATCTCAAAAATTCTAGGGTAAAGTACCAACATGCTATGATGTACATTTTCCATGATCTCATTCATAAAATTGTTGAAGATTATGTTGACGATATCCTTGGGAAGTTTAAATCATGAAAGGATCATCTCAGTGTTCTTTAATCAATATTCACTCATCTTATCCAATTTTGTCTCCACTTGAATCCTGTAAAATGTGTATTTGGTGTCCTCACCAGATTAGTTGTAGGATTTATCATATCTCTTCATGGAATTGAAGTTGATCCTGAAAAAGTCAAGGAAATCATCAAAATTCCTCCACCCTTTAATATCAAACTGTAAGGAAAAATATAGTCCATATGACAGCTTTCCAGCTGTTGTCAACCATTTCACCATCTACTCCACAAAGACATAGTGTTTCATTGGGATTCTGACTTCTAGAAATCCTTCGATGAGATCAAACAATATTTGTTATCACCACCTATACTTATGCCACCTTGTGAAGGGGAACCATTTTACCTATACATCTCTACCTCAGAGTATTCCCTAGGAACCATGCTCACTCATTGTGATAGTTAAGGTCATGAACAGGCCATGTACTACATTAGTTGCGACCCTCCATGAAGACGAAACATGTTACTCTGAAGTTGAAATATTTTTGTTGTGTGTTGTACTTCACTACTTCCAAACTCCAAAATTATCTCCTTGACCATAAAACATAAGTGTTCACTAGTTTTGATCCACTTAAGGCCATGGACGCTAAACCCTACCACAATGACCACATAGCTTGATGGTTGATGCTTATGACTGAATTTAATCTTGAAATCATACCAGAAAAGTCTATTAAAATTTAGGCCATTGCAAATCAACTCTGTTGAGGCACCTCTTCCAGATAATCAACCACCCCATGAATACTTTCCTGATGAATCTCTCAATAGACATTAATGAATCCAATAATTATGAGTCAACTTTTTTTCCCCATTAAAATGAACATCTTCTTTGAAGGTGCTAAATGTCAAGAAGGTGGAGCGGGCTGGTGTCATCATCATAACACTGTGGAATATGCCCATTCCCTTTTCATTCAAACTCAATGTTGAATACAGACACTAATAATATAGGAAAATATGATGCCTTAATCATGGGTTAAACTACTAGTATTCTCCTAAGTGTCCACGGACTAGAAACCTATGGAGATTCATAACTCATAATTAGTCAGGTAATAGAAGAGTGCTAATGTAAAAAATAAATTCCTTCACAATTATAAGGCCATTGTCAATTTTCTCCTTAGTGTGTTTGACCATTATGCCATTCAAACCATTCCATGATCTTCTAACAGGTTTACAGACACTAAGTCTGCTCTAGGATCCCTTGTGTCCTTCAAAATGGAAAAATTGAAAGATAAAACTAAGATTTATGTAGTCATTCAACAAATTATACCATCCTTCACATAAAAAATGAGTTACCTTCCATAAACATCGTTGATGATAATCCATTAGATTTGTGGTACACCAAAATGTTTAATTATCTTACTGAATCTAAACTTCCACCAAATTTGTAACAAGGAACTAAACAATCATTCCTTCAACATGTCACTCTGGTTCATTATCATAGGAGGAATTTTTTGCAAACATAGTTTTGATGGTGTATTATTACAGTTTCTTAAATCACATGAATCAACCAATGCAATCAAAGAGGTCCATGATGGCATTTTTGTAGGCCATTTCAGTGACAATTCCATCACCAAGTGTGTCATACAACTAGGATATTACTGGACCACTATCACCAAAGGCTGTTGCAGGTACGTAAAAAAGTGTGTTAAGTGTCAACTTCATTCTGATCTCATCCATATCCCTAGTTAAGGCATTATAACCTACTTGGGACTTATGGCCTTTCTCTTGATGGGGGTTAGACGTCATTGGTAAAATTAATTCCAAATCATCTCAACATCATCATTCAATCATCACTGTAATGGAATATTTTACTAAATGGGTTGAAGCTATTCCTTTGACCTCAAAAAATTTTGGCCCTATCATCAACTTCATATATCAAAACATCATATGCCATTTTGGCATTCCACATAAGCTTATCACAGACAATGGAAAATACTTCAAAAATAAGGAGGTTAAAAATATTTGTGATACATTTAACATCAAGCTAGGCTTCTCATCACCATATTAATCTCAAGAAAATGGACAAGCTGAGGCTTCCAAAAAAACATTGAACAAAATCCTCATAAAAATGTAAATGATGCAGGTAAGAATTGGCATACTCAAATCTCGTTCACTCTGTGGGCTTATCAAACTAGTATTTGCACACCTACCGACGCTACACCTTATTCACTTGTTTATGGATTTGAAGACATTGTTCCCATAGAATTTTAAATCCCATCACTTCATGTATCATTAAAGGATTTTATTCCCGATGAATAATATCACCAAAATCATCTTACACAACTAGGATTGTTGGATGAAAAGGGTATAACATCCCTTGAACATCACCAAGTTTATCAACAATGCATTAGTAGAGCATACAATAAGCATGTCAAGGAACATGAATTCAAAATTAGTGATCTGGTACTATAAATAAAATCAAAATGTGACTAAATTAGAAAGAAGTAAATGTGGAATCATTTTTCCCCCAATTAGATTAGTCCCTAAATTATTACTCACAAATATGGGTCAGGAGCGTATCATCTTGCTTCTCTTGATAGAGAACATGAATAGGAACCTCTAAATTCTTTACACTTATGGTCTTTCTACTATTAAATGACTGATTATCATAATAATAGTTTCAATAAGATCTTATCAAAATAAAGCCCTTCCATTTTACTAAGCTTAGAATCATTCCATTACCCTTTTTCCTAACATAAATGCATGGGGCATATGGATGTGTTACCCCTATACATCTATCCCCTCCTTAACAAACGATTTATTAGGGTCTCACTCTCAGCTCAAAATAAAGACAAAAACACATACGAATGCTTCCTTATTAAAATAGACTAATCCCTTGAAGGATAGCTATTCGAACATCATATTGTTAAAAGTAAAGTAGACTATTTCCTTGAAGGATAAATACCATTTTTGTATTCATAAAGCAATCCCTTGAAGGACGATCGTTTAATCAAAATATAATATGTAGATCATACCCGTAAAGGATCGCTACCCATGAAAAATTCTTCCCATTTTTATCAGCCTCTACAAACATATCAAAATCAAAAATCATCCTTGAAAGATTTCCCGCACTGATTAGTTTTCTTCTCATAAATAATTGGGGAGTTGATTCTCTCTAAATTTGTTAAAATGGATAACCTTTCTTCCCCAAAAAGACATGCATTCATTTGGTCCTTTTGTACTTTTTATCCAAATTCCACCGATGATCAGCACAAATTTTCCATTGATAGTCTCATTTAGCATTTTTAAGGTCTACAAGTGCAAGTGTTATCAAAACCCATTACACACATATTATTCAATGGATGATTCTTTCCAATTTTACCTCATTTTATGTAAATCGAATTTTTAATTTGATATATTTTGGTTAGGTCACATTTCCGGAAGGACAGTTAAACCTCAAGAATCATAGTCAAAAACAATATCCAACACATATTTCATACAACATATGCATAAAAAGAACATCATAACAATCACAATATTCATAATCATCATCATCAATCATCATCATAAAATCAAGTAACCATATCACATTAAGGGCTTCTTTGAACACAAAAATTATCTGATTATCAACACAATAACTAGAATCATCACCATCATATATATATATATATATATATATATATAATTCCATTTTCCATAGAATAAAAATAATGTCATACATAAGAAAAAAGGGATTCTATGAGCCAACAATAAAATTTTAAAATACATAAAATTAGGATCTCAAGTTCCCCCCACTTCAAGACTACAACCATTGGCCCCTCCTAAACTATCATCTCCTCTTTGTGGGCTCCGAGATGGTTGCCCCAAACTAATTGCACTATCATTGGGCCTAGACATTGTTGTGGCACCCCCTTGGGCAGCTATGTAATCAACATATAAAGTGACATTGGGGTAGTTCTTGATGATCATATCCACATAATAGTCCCTCTCTATGCTCTTATAGCCTCATATTGGGACACCAAAATCATTCAAAAAGTTGTTGCAGACACTCCTCTCTGTCTAACCAATGCCAATAGCTTCGTGCTAGAAATAGAAGGCCACATGATCCTAAGGCCTTCTTGAAAGTATCTCTCTAAATCATGTACCTGTCTCTATCAGAAGAGACATCTACAAGCTCTTCCTCAATCCCATCACGCTCTACTATCAAACCATATCTCTCTCTCAAAAATAATATCTTGCACTCCCACTAATTCATCTCACTCTCTATGAGTGGCATATCTCTTTTCCTCCACTACAGCCTTCTCCACCTTCACTGTAGAAACATCTGGAGCTATAACATCATCAGGATGAAACCTATCCTCATCAGCCTCACCACCCTCTTCTAATCCTCCCTATATTCAAGCCCACACTTTTCTGACTGATTGGGCAACCCTCTCTGCTACCCTCATCCTCTCAAAACTCCTCAATAATGATACCACCAATCAATAATAATTTGGGGTGACCCCCACATCATCAATCGACACCACATTACAATACTCATCTGGACCCATCACACCTAGCTACTCAATAATGGGTACTAGCCCTGTCATAACTTCTTCTGGGGTAATAGTATCTCCATCCTCTTGCCTATACAAAAT
Organism: Taxus chinensis; assembly: GCA_019776745.2. Lineage (NCBI taxonomy): Eukaryota > Viridiplantae > Streptophyta > Pinopsida > Cupressales > Taxaceae > Taxus > Taxus chinensis. The sequence goes on along the minus strand of CM034147.1, from coordinate 659,907,270 downwards.
CAGATCTTTAGGTATCTTGAACCAACCCAAACTGTCTCCTCACCCGACTAAAGTATATCAAATCATCCCCTCTAACCCTATGGACCCTAGACCCAGATGTCCTAACTGTAAATACAGTAAATCCCCAGAAAACTCTGGTGAATCATGAAAATCCACATATTACTAATAGATCACATCACACCAACCCGTAGTCTAGATATCAAGTCTTTGTAATAGGTAGGCACCTTAGCCTTCCTCACTCTACTAAAACTCACACTCCATCTCATGAAGCCTAGGTGCCTCATGTTAAGAAAAATAGGTAATCAAAATGGGTGAGAAATGGAAATGTTCTTGTGGGCCCAACACTCTAGTAAAAATACAACATCAATCCCATAGTGCTTATGGGTTGTCCAAGTCCACAACTCTTTGTATGTGTGTGCTAATAAGGTAGAAGATAACTCAAAGACAATACGGTGCTCCATCATCTTTGTAATTACTCCCATCATCATCGATGGGAATCTTCCACCTCTTAAATTTAGCAATACAAAACATGAAAATCCCAACATCATCATAGTCATTCGTGGGCACGCCACTCTCTCATACTCATATAGGGCCTTATAATATAAATATCTCGAGGAATATCTCACATCCCATACCTCATCTCCATATAATTAATGCATGGTATCTCCTCTCTCTACATCTGAAATATAATAAACAGGCTCCCCCCTAATTGGTAGTCTATTAATATGATGAACATCCTCCAAGGTGATGCTCATCGCCCCTGTAGCCAGCCAAAAATTATTGGTGGAAGGATTACACCTCTCCAGAAATGCAAGTATCAAGTTACGGTACCTGTGAATCCTCCTATAAAATATCATCCCACTAAATCCCACAGCCTCCAAATGGTCCCAGTCATCATCAAAAAAATCCTCTCTGATCTCATCTAACATCAAGGGGATATGGTCTTGGATAGTCAATTGAGCATCCACCTGAAAAATACATACATGAAAGTGAACATTAATAACGTCATAAAAATTCTGAAAAATAAACATTTGCAACCATAAAATTTCCCTCATAAACATAATCCTAACAATAAAATATGTATAATGTAGCCTTAAAAATTCAACAAAGTTATACACTTTTATCAAAAACCATATTTTCTCAGTCAAAACACAAACCATTTAGGTTGTAGGTGAGTCATTGGCGATTCACCTCAATTGCTAGAAATTTAAGGAATCGTCGATAATTCCTGTAAATCTACTCTAGGGCATTGGTGAGACCCTTAAAGGGCCCTAAATCCCTCTAAATCTAGGCTAAAAATGCAAGAAAAAAAAAAATAGAATGATTTAAAACTCACCTCTGTCAAGATAGGCTTTCGCTTACTACTAGAGGAGGCTATTTAGGTAGTATTTTGCTAAAAAAACACGTTTTCTCGCTCTCTCTAATAAGTTGTTGTCATGAACAGTGTAAAAAAGAGAAATAAACAATACATTTGGGTATTTATACCCCCAATGTCCTACACGATGAAATCACTAGCGATCGTAGGTAATCACCGATGATTCATCCAATCACCAATGATTCCCTTGTTTTAAACTTCCAAGCCTTAATTATCCAACAAGCCAAAAAACCCTTTAAAAAAAACATGCCAAACTATGCCATGCTTCTAAAAAATATCTTATCCCTTAAATATCTTCCATTAAAACAACATAATCACAACATTAGGACTTATCCATATGTCTATGGGAGAGGAGCTCTTTGGCCCCCCATCACTTGGCTTTTTCTCCATTTCTCAAAACAACTTTACCTAGTAAGAATCATATGTCCATAGGCATTGAGCCCTTTGGCCACCCTAAAAATTGATTCCTGATAATTGCATTTCGCACCATCTTCAATTGGGGAAAGCTCTTTTAAAACACAAACACAATGGTGTTCATTGTATTGCTACTACAGTAGACTCATCCATACCAACACCTATTCCTTCATCATTTTTTTCTAGTAATTTGCCAAAAATCACAAGACAAAAAGGGGAAAATGTTAGACACCAAAAATTTACATCCCCTAAGTTTAGACATGTTCATGACCAAAACGTCTCATTTATGAAACTTCACGATATCAACCCTCTTAACCACCTTCAATTAATTATAGTCATGACCCTCCTTCATCTCTAAAGTCTAAAATAATCATTTAATTAATCAAAATAAATAAATTAGTTATTCCCCTCACTACCTCACCCTAACACCTTGTTGAGTTAACTATTATACCTCATTTAACTACCTCAACAAATTCTAAAACCACTTCCCAAAAAGCACCAACTCATTTCCTAAACTAACTTCTAAAATACTAAATCTTTCCAAAAAAGCTAACCCCCACCTTTATCCTAATGAATTTAGTTTCAATGCTTTTTTACCCACTCCACCATCTTAACAACTTAAGAGTTATCATATATTTTTTGAAATGGAAGAATAGAATCACTTGTTTTTTAACAAAATATAAAATCTTCCATAATCGTCGGTGATTTTCTCGATCGTCGGCAATCTATATATATGTGAGCATTCAAACCTCATTTGGAGAGAATGGATTCTCACACTTTGCAGTTGCATTCTATCTCAATTCCAACGTCTTAGACATCCAATCACTTCATATCAACTCTTTCAAATGTCTACACTTCTCAAAGGATGTCGAATCCATCGTCAAATTGCTCATTTTTAAGTGTTCAACCATCTTTCTCCATCGATTGAATGGATTCATTCTATAAGGTAATTTATATATGTTTTAATCCTTTTATATACTAATAGAAGGTACATTTTTGTTCATACATAATTCACATATTTATAATGATTGCTAGTTTTCATTAAAATTCATAGATTAAAAAATTATTAAACTCTATTTTTAGCAACTGTTAGAACTAGTAGCAATAGCTAGTAATTGACTTAATCGCCAATGGATTCCTATGTTTTCTACTTTTTTCACAATTTCTGCATAATCTGACTAAAAGTGTCTAGCTTTCTCTTGTTATCTGATAATATATTTTCTAGCATGATGTTTATCATATGGAATTAGGTGGTACTAATCTTCCCATTGTTGATTCATTCTGCCCATTATTTTCCATTTGCTTTACTAAGAGCAATATGAGTTGCTCCATGATCTTGAACTCTACACAATCCAAACATATCCCCATTTGATCAATTAGAGACTATCATTTCCTCTACCCAATGTATATGAGAAGTCTTTTATTCCTTTTGGGATGTGTATGATGAAGCTTTAAGACTTAAGAGAGGACCTTTTTCAATACGAGTCATCGGTTACGAGATTGGCCTAGAGCTCTTAGATGAGGACTATTGCACTGCTTCAAAGTTTGACACCCACAGTCACATCAACATATCTAGTACTGACACAAAATTTTTATCATCTTTATAACACCTCCAGGAGGAGGATCCTACCTTCTTTGTTGATGACTACATCTCCATCCCTAATTCTGACCTTACTGATGAAGAGGAAGAGATAATTGACTTTGTAGAATCTAATGTGTCTGAAAACCTCTACACAGACCAAGAGTATGAATTATGGATATAAATCATGACTAATTTTAGTTATATGTATCTCATATAAATAAGTGATAATCATAATTCCATCTTATCATTTTTTAGCATAATCATAAACACTAATAATAGCATGAGTTTTTATCTAAAAAGTAACATTGTTTTTTTTCTAAATCATGATTGTACAGGCTTATTTACAGGTAAAGAAGCTTTGATCCATTATTTTAAATGGTGCAAAAAAATACACAATCAACATCATGAGTATCCTAGAAACCCCAAAATAATGAGGTCAAGCTCATTGTTTACCTCTTGAAACAATCAATAAACCAAAGGTAAAACCATGCTAGACACAAGGATACACAAATATCCTTCTGTAGAATAATGCTACCTCACCCCTGCCTAAAATAGAAATCACACCTCAAAAGGGGGGGGGGCTAAAAAATACCAATTTATAATAGGGTATCATATACCCTCACAACCAAACAATGTATAACATGCAAAAAAAAAAATTCACAACCTTTGCATGGCAATGTAATTCCAACATTGGTGGGTAGAATCAAAGAGTTAGAAATTTCTCAATCTATATATGATGAGTTATGATGTTATTTCACTAACACTAAAAATCCATATCTTCTTTAGTTATGGAACCTGTTATCCATTTTCACCCATGAGTAAAATGGACAACATGGAAAATCAAACTTGGGTAGATAAAGAGGGCCATGTCACGGAAGAATCTAAAAGGATTCTCAAGTGCTATAATCCATGTGGTCTAGGAGTCATCTCACAGTGTTTTGGAAAGGATTGGAGTCATTTGGAACATTTTTTACTCTTCTAAAGAAGCATAAGAGAAACTTCAGAGCAGTTCCTGATATGAAGGATGGACTCCAGGCGGGCCCACATTCGGCCAAAAACACGTAAAAGGGGAAAAATCGAAAGAATAGTTTTTAAGGTACCCTAAGATGAATTCTCATGATCCCTTAGGACTCTAAAAAACCCAAGTAAAATCAAACAAATGGAAAAATAATTAGTGAAAAATGCCCACAATGGGCCTTCGAGCCAAAACAACTCACCGAATAGGGTCAGCGAGCTGATGGGTGAAGTTGTGGGAGTCATTGTTCAAGCCAAGGTTGGATCTAAGAGGCTCAAACACCTGAAAGGGTTGAGCTCATCAGATGTATCTGTGGGGTGTAAAGGATTAGACTCACCAAGACTAAATCGTCAACCTCAAAGATCATGTGATGACACTGGCATGCAGTGCAGGAGGCGAATTGACTACATATTAGATGCAAAGAGGTCGAGTTCAAGGGATAGCTCACCAAATGGCTCGGTTGATTTCAATTCTGATAGGAAGTCATCATGGATGTAAGAAGATCCCATGAGGTATATGCAATGCCAATAGGGTTTAATAGCTCGATGATCAAGCTTCACGAAGACTTTCTAGTGAGTGTTATGAAATGGAGGGCTCTTGGGAAAAATGGACAACAGGGGAAGAATCTAGACATCAAACACTAGATAGGAGAGTGGTCATAGGGAAATTGTGGAAGGGCACATGTGAGAATTTCATGATTTTAGGAGCATTACATGTGCTTTTGGAGGAGCTTGGAAAGGTCATCTTGAGGAAATTTTCCTCTTATTAGACTTAAAGAGGCATCCAAAGCTCGGCACTTATGGATGAAAGATTGGCTCCCAAGAGCCCACTCTCATGAAAAATGAGGCAATATTAGCTAGATGAAAATATAGGGAAAGTTATGAAATTCACTTTAGGGAATTTTGAGATCTGCCGTTCAGCCTCCTGAAAATTAAAAAGGTCAGAAAAAATCAGTGAAAACTTCATAAAATTGTGTAAAATGAGCCCTAGGGGGTTCAATGGAAACTGAGCTAAAAACATTTTAGCTCGGCATCTCAGAGTTTTTGGTGAGTTGGGGTAGCTTCATAGATGGCTAATTGAGGGTTTCCTATGTGCAAAATATTGGGCTGAGTTCTATTCATAGCTTAGGTGAGTTATGTGCATGACGTGGGTCTCTAGTGTGGAAAGACTGCATCTCTGATGCTCGGTGGAGTCATATGGTGACAAAGAGTCAAGTGCGGGTTTTAGAATGCAATGACAACGTTGGAAGATCATGACAAAGATGGCATTTGGAGTTTTGGCGGGTTCCAAACTTACAATTATTTAGGCATGGGATGCACATATGCATCGGAGACGAGCGTGGGAAACAATCGACCATGTTTGCATGTGGTGGCAATGTAGAGCATGTCGGGATGTCCTCTAATCTCGCAGCCCAATGAAAATGGTTTTGTGAGTTGGGTATGTATGTCGGGACCAGAGTGGGAATGGTTGTCAGTGGTTGGGTGTACATTGATGTAAACACAACCTCAGGGGCTTGATGTCTTGTGAAGTTCTAAATTCCTGAATCCGACGTAGGTGAAAGAAGTCGCTCAACCTAGCGTAGGAGGCATAGATGGTGGAGTTGGTTGGACTCAAGTGCAAGAGTTGATTTGAAAATGCATATCAAGTTTGAGTTCCACCCATGTAAATACAAAAATGCACCACTGAAGCCTTCGACTTTGAGAATGGAATGGTTGAGCCAAGTGGTGAGTTAGGTAGGGTAGGTGGGTTTTTGGTGGAGATGGCCCTAAAACTGAACCTTCTACCTTCAAACCTACATATAATTTCACTAGGTTATCAAAATTTTAACAAAATTATATTCATGGAAAGCTAATTCAGATCCCCTCATTACATGGATGAGGCCAAAAAATTGGAAAATTAATGAATCATGGATAGGTGGGAAAAATCATGATGAAGCTACAGGTCCATGGAGGCAATAACAGGGTAAGAATTTTGGAGTAAATGCAAGTATGGGAGGCCATTCCTTCCTCCCACAAGGCAAAGTACAAGTAGAGTATGGGTTGTGCAAACAAGCCCATCATTTGTTACAGGTGCCATGATGGATTTTGGGAGTGGTTGGAGAATGGATTCATTGGATTTTCTCTTTCTCTCTCATCTACTTGATCTTCTATAAAATGTAATGGAGGGAATTTTTACAAGGTTGGACATTCTTGTATCTACCCTCCCTTCTCTCTCACCCTATGAGTGATTTGTGGAAATTCTAGCCTCCATTTTTGGAGATTTGTAATAGACAATATTTCCTCTTTACCATGTAATGAATCATTGTGTAAAATCATTGGAGCAATAAAATTGGATTTGTATTGTTATTTTCTCTAGTCCATGGTGCTTGGTTATGTTGCCTACAACTTACCTTTATTCATGCTTCCATGGGTATATTGTGCATATCATTATTAATCTATTAAATACTTTGATTTGATTATGCTTAATGGAAATGGGTTTTCTTGCTTGTGTTATGATTTGTGGTGCTTGACCACCCTCTTCATTTTCACTTGCTTTTATTCTCATGTAGAGGATGATTTTTCAACACCCCTCTTTTTGGTGCTATCACCCTCTTAGTGTAGGTTTTACTTTTCATGCATCCTTTTACCCCTGTCTCCTTGGAAAGCATTAGGGTAGGATTATATTAGTTATTTTTTACATTTCAAGTAGTAGTTGTGGCACTAGTTTAGGGAGAAGAACCAATCTTCTCTAGAGAGGTTTAGCCTATCGCAAGGTCCCACACTTCAGGATACAACTCCATGTTACCCAATCACATCGATTGCCTCTACACACAAATGACAAGCAATTCATGGGGTGCTATGATTTTGTGATAACATTTTTGGCACACCCAGTGGGACCATAAGAGGTCAAAGATCAAGTGTTTCTACAACTTTCAAGTATTTGTCAAGTTAAATCAGGGAGTCCAAGGTTATGAAAACACCCAAAAGGACGAAATTCTTGTCATTTCAAATTTCATGGGGGTATGCATTGCATAAGGCCCAACTTCTGAAATCCTAGTGCATTTTGGGTTTTCACATGTATGCAGAACAAGTCCCAAGTTTCAACTCAAGTTTTAGGAGTTACATTGCATGAGGTCGATATTCTCGATAGTATATTTCTGATTTTGACAGGTTGTAAAACAAGCCCCAAGTTCTGATACTCTTAAACGGTGTTTTGAGACTTTGATAGGTGGCAAAGCAGGTCCTATATTCTCGAAAGCTAGTGTTTAGGTTTTTTTAGATGTGCATTGTATAAGGAAAGTTCCACCAAGTCTTCATTTCAGGTTTTAAAGGTTGGTTTGCATAGACCTAAGTTATCAACCCTTGTATTTCGGAGTTTTGACAACTGCAAAATCAAGAGCCAAATTTCCAAAACAAAGTCTTGTGCTCTTCAAAGTTATTTTTCCATTTTTATCAAGATTTGATGCATGTCTTGGTGAAGCTCTAACCTTTGGAATCTCATTCTCAACGCATCTAGAGATTCTGAAAGAGACAAATCATTGGTGGTGTAGCAGTACAAGATCTATCAAGTACATGAGAAGGATCCAAACTAGATCTAAACAAGAGAAGAAGGTGTTTTTGAGTATCTTTACAATTATCTCCAGGAAGAGGAAGGAGAGGAAGAGAGTAAAAAGGTCTCCATCTCCACCAAACAAAACCTTATCATACACCTCCACTCAGTAGACCCTTCCTCCAATCAATTAGAGTTCTTAGAAGCCAATCAGGATGGCACATCAACAACCACCACAATGACCAATAAATTCTTTTGTCAACTTCACGGGGAAGTAGTCCACTTGCCCTCAATGCTTAAAACCCTATCTCGATTGTGGCAGCATTGAAAAATATTCCCTACTTCACTTAGGAGAGAACCACACAACCCCTATAGACCATATTCAAGACATTGAAAATGTTTGTACCATTCATGAGATCAATGAAATGGATGTTATAGTTAAATCTGTTAGCTTCTTCTTTCAAAGGAAAGGCCTTGCAATGGTTTAGGATCTTAACAATGGGGTCCATTACACAATTGGAATGCAATTATGTTCGGGAATTTTCTGCAATCAATTCAGAGAAAGGGAAGATAATCATTTCTTTATTGGAACAATTGAATCACAATTAACGAGGGCTCCAAATGAGCAGATGGTCTGATTTTAACTTCAAATTTAATGTAGACATGGGACCGGATTCCAATTTCTGATGAGGCTAACGGACAAAAGGTGCATTCCTTTACTTCTTAAAGGATCTAAATTTATGACATATCAATCATGATACATATCTATGGGAGGTACAACACTATCAGGGGCCTATGACATAGCTGATCAAAGTTAGAGAATTATTTGATTCAAGTTGGAAATGCTTGCACCTAGGCCACACTATGCCTCTATATCCAGAGTATGGGGAATCCTATACCATAATCAAACACCTGAATTAAATCCCATGTCTAGCCCCTAGAAATCAAAGATAATAGTGAGGCTTCCACTTCTTTAGGTAATTCACTTCGAATTTTAGGAGCTCTAAGAAAGTGCTGCAAGAAATTAGTCAAGGGGCATCAAAACCTTTGGGAATGAGTTAGTGGCATATTAAGAGGCAACAGGCTGCATAGAATTTCAGACCCTATCCAGCCTCAATCCCATCAAACTAGGCCCCCATATCAATCAAAATAATACCACCTATTCAAGCTACCAATCAATCAGAATCAAGGAAACCTCCTACTGCTAAATCCATTCCAACCCTATAATCCTAATACAACATCAACATCAAGGGCTCTAGTTCCAGTATAAAAACAACATGACACAAGAGTATGAATGGTATCCTTCTATATGGCCAACCATATGATCAAACAACATACTTCCAAGATCCATCAAATCAGGCTTTGTTGGTGCAAACTATTGGCATGCCTCAAGAGATAAGTCAAGAAGAAAATCAACAGCATGAAAGTAATTCAAGAAAAGGCACCTCAACCTAAAGACCACATTGGTCAATCGCATCTGATGGAAGACTTTTGTGAGATCAATCAACCTCCTTTCTTAGGTGTAGTAGCTAACACATGGTCTAAATAAGAGGAAACATAGAGGAGGGGAAATACATCAAATGAAATTAATTCTCATCCCACTCCCATCACCACCTTAGGGAGTTAAATAACTCTAGGGAACCTATTGCAACAACCTCAAATGTACATAATCAATCGGCCCAAGGTACCATGGTTATAACAGCTCATAGCACTAGTTCATAGTGCAGGAGAAGTTCGTGTCTAGGAAAGGGGCAGAAAAAGGAAATACCCACTCCTCATTTCAAAATCATTGATCACATGAAGAAGGCCAATGTGATACATTTCAATGTGGGAATCTCTAACTAATTCCAGGGCATAGAGAGATTTACTACAAGAAGCTAAGGAAAAATTGGTCCGCTTCCAGATCATGCATCTAGAGACCATGAGGAGAAGGTGCTAACTAATGTAACTGCAGACAAGAGGGAGGTCGTAACAAAGGGAAATATTTGAAACCTCCACCATTCTATGCATATCTCTAATCATTGAAAATAAGTTACTGGTACACAATTACATGATTAACTCAGGTGCAAGTAGCTCAGTGATGCCTGAAGTAGATTGCAGATCATACTGGGTATTGAAATATGAAACTAGTCTCTGAAAGGAGTGGTATGCAGTTGGATAGGACAATAGTAACAACTAGTTGGGGTGATCAAGGAGATTGAATCTTAACATTGCATGTTTGTCCCAATGTCATTAGTCTTACAAGATGTGTCAATAATTGACCTACCACTACTCTTATGCTTTGTGTTTGTCAAGGGACTTCAATGGCTAAAATTGGTGGGTACCTATCAACGTAGATTGGTCCCACATGATTTTTCAGGATAAGGTATGGAGCCAAAACTACAATCAGGTCGGAAGCTAATTGAAAAATTTCACATTGAGCCCCATGTGCCAAGCTTGATCAATGCCAATTGCTTGAGCTTTTGATCAGGAAGACTATACAAGCACTCCAGAAAAAGGACACCAAGATTGGTAGGCAATCTAGATTTAAAATTATATGAATTTTCTCACAAAAGGATCATGGCTATTGGATCCATATAGGGAAATGGAGGAAGTTGAATTGGGTATTTATTGTCTTACATTACAGAAAACATCACCTCTCTCCTGAGCATCACCAAAGTAGACGACAAGGATGATAATGAGGTATGGTCAGTTATTCTTCGATGGTTCTAGGAGTCAGACAAGATGCTGGAGGAGAGAAGCCATGATTGTGTATCACCCCAAGGCAAAAAAGTATTATTCATCCTTCTATTTTCAATTCAGTTGTTCTAATAACACAGCTGAATATGAAGCATTAATTCATGGATTACACTGGGAAAGAAAGAGAAATATAAAGAACTTGTAATTTTTTATGTATAGTGAGCTATTCCTCCACCAATTTAGAGGTACTGAATGTTGTCTAAAAATGATCCCCTCAAGATCTATAAGAATCAGGTTATGGGATCTCATTGAATAATTTGAATCATTTTAAAATTGTTTACATTACCTGAGGAAGAAAAATGAGGCTGTGAATAGGCTTGTAGCAATTAGAAGCAAAATTTGATGTGGTGGGAAAGTATCAAGTAGAGATCAAATGTCATGCTCCATATCAAATTGGTTTTCATCAGACCAGTTGTTCCAGTACAATAACACAAGTTGGAAAGTATTCAAGAGTGATCAGTAAATCATCAATTTCATGCAAGATGAAGTTGCAGTTCTCTTCAAAGGAATCAAGATAAAATTAGAAGTGAAAAGTATGGAGACTAGGTGGTGTCAATTACAGGACAAACAAATTACCAAAATGGGATAGTGACTCATAAAGTCAATATTCAATCCTAATGACCAGTTTCAGAAAGGATAAAGCGAACATTCAGGTCAAAGGGAGAAGATTTAGAGACTTATTTTGGTTGGAGAAGGTAAAGTGCTCCAACATATCAGAAAGGTGAGCACTAAATCAAGAAAAATGGGATTTCATGTAGACTTTTTCAAAGAGTTTCTGGATATATTTTCCTGGAGCTATGAAGATTTGAGAAGATTTAATCTAAATTTAGTATAACACACCATTGAACTGGATCTAGAAGATGATCCCATCAGATAAAAGAAAAGACCAATTAACCCTCATAGTGAGCCTCTCATGAAGAAGTGAATAGGATGATAAAGGAAAGTATCATATTTCCGATCGAGCACTCCAGTTGGGTTGTAAATTTAGTACCCCTCAGGAAAATAAATGGAGAGATTAGGTTGTACGTAGAATTTTGAGACCTGAACCAAGCATCTCTCAAGGACCACTATCCACTCCCTTCCATGGAGAAAATCTTGCAGGTGGTAGCATGTTCAGAAACATTCTCTCTCCTTGATTGATACTCGGGCTACAATCAGATCATGGTGAAAGAAGAAAATTAGTTCAAAACATCCTTCACTACTAAATGGGGCACTTATGCCTACAAGAAAATGCCATTCGGGTTGTCAAATGATGGAGCCACATTTCATAAGGATATGGACATGGCATTCAAGGGGATGATAAATAAGATAGTCCTTATGTATTTAGATGACATAACTATGTTTTCTAATAATTTGTAAAGTCATATCTTTCACCTTAGGCAAGTATTTCAAAGATGGAGGAGATTTGGAGTGTCCCTAAACCCGAAAAAAATTCATATTCATATCGCACGAAGGAAAGCTCTTAGGCCAAATTGTGTCTAAGGAGGGATTGACTATTTATCCAAAGATGGTTGAAGAAATTTGAGCACTACCACTACCAATCCATAAGAAGGCTCTCCAAATTTTCTTAGGGAGGATCAATTTTTTCCATAGATTTGTACCATATTTTGTCACTCTTATAAAGCCAATAAATATGATGTTGAAGAAGAGCATGGTATTCAAGTGGATAGTGGAGGAAAAATCAAGTTTTGAAGCTATCAAGCATGCCATCTCTTAGGCCTTGAATCTCATCAATCCAGAATTTTTTAAGGACTTCATTCTCTACACCTTTAGAGGTTTGAACACCATTTCTGCCATCTTTGTACAAAAAAATAAAGAGGGTTCTAAGTAACTGGTTTCCTTCTTCAGTAAAATCTTGGAGGAATATGAAGTCAAATACTCCTTCATCAAAAATAATTTCCTTATAGTCATTAGAATTTTGAATAAATTCAAACACTTAGTCTCAAATAATAGAATTCATCTATTGGTGTCTCGTGTGGGATTCAAGGAATTCCTTCTAAACAAGGATTTGAATGAAAAATGGGAATGTTGGATCACCCGAGTAATGGAGTATGACATTGAAATTAAGGTCACTAAGTTAGTTCGTGGAAAAGGATTGTGCAATAAGTTAGCTTTAAGTAAGCATGATGAGACAAACAATGAAAAAGAAGTTGTTTTGATATTGCAGGATAATCCAGGACAAACTGATGATAGTGTGCCTACCCATTGTTGGACTCGATATGATGCATTTCATAAAAATAGGTCTATGCCCTCAAGAAATGAGAAAAGAAAAGAGGAGATATTTTAGGCTCCAAGGCATTCCATATGTGCTTATCGATGGTGTTTTTTTCAAGAAGGATTTGAATGGATTCCTATTAAGGTGCATTGGAATGAGCCAAATTGAAAAGATGCTACATGAGTTTTATGATGAAGAGGCTAGAGGTCATTTTTTTGTCATGGGTAATAGTTCTCAAGATAATGAAGGTGGATTATTATTGGCCCAAATTGTTTATTGATTGCTACACATGGATCAAGAAATGCAAAAAATGTGCATTCTTTATGGGAAAAGAGAGGCTAGTAGCACTTCCATTGCACCCAATTTCAGTTGATCATTCATTTGTGTAATGGGGTTTGGAATTCATTGGGGTCACTAATCCAAACTCAAGCCTAGACCATAAGTGGATTCTAATGACAATGAACTACTTCACCAAGTGGACCGAAGTAGTACCACTCAAGGAGGGAAAACATGTCTAGCATATTGTACTTCTATAAAGGGATTGTCATAATATTCAGAGTCCTCGCCACAATCATATCAGATAATGCTCTAACATTCCAAGGTGCCAAGATCATAGAATAGGCCATTAGGAAGGGGGTATATTTGAGAACCTCATCGAACTATTACCCCTAGGGTAACGGGAAAGAAGAGTCCATGAAAAAGAACTTGCTAAGAATCATGAGGAATCTAGATAAAAATCAGATAACGTGGCATACCGAGCTCAAATCAGCCTTGTGGGTCGATAGAATTACACCAAAGAGGGAAAAAAACAAATCTCCTTACAATTTAGTCTATGGGAAGGAAGTAATGTTGCACATATCACTTAAGTTGCCTGCATTAGAACTCAGGAAGAAGTTAGAGTTTTCCAATTTTGATCCTATGGAATCTAGGTATGTGGAACTGATGGAATTGGAAGAAACAAGAGAGCATGCAATGTAAACCATGGACAAATATTAGGCCTTGATCACGAGGTCATTCGACAAGAAAGCTAAGGAAAAGACCTTTCAAGAGGGGGACCTAATTCTGACATGGGATGCAGATCGAGCTAATTTGGGTAGGCATTCCGAATTTGATGTCATTTAGAGTGGCCCCTACATGGTCACAGGATGTAAAAGTAGCAATGCTTTCCAGCTATCCAAGATGGATGGATAAGAACTGTAGATTCTAGTCAATGGAATCTATCTCAAGGATTGCTACTGAAAAGGAAAATTATTTCCCTAGTACATATTAGTTTAGGACTTTAAATTCCTCTAAGTACTTTGGGACATTGTTGTGTTGTAGTATATGTTTCATTTCCCTAAGTTCCTTTGGTACAGGTTTTATTGCTCCTAGTTGTATCATTACTCAATTGAGGGTGCCTCCCAAAGAAAATACTATAACAAGAAGCTCAAAGTTTCAGGGAATAGTTACAATTTTCAAAAAAATCAAATACAAAGCAACTAAAATCATATTAGAGACTAATTCCTATAAGTTTCATTTTCAGTCTCTAAGGATCAATCTCGGTGTGAGCTTCTCTTGCACCTCCGTTGAACTAGAGAATAACCTTCAGCAACATGTCATGAGTGGAACTTTCAGAAGAAGAGAAAAATCAAATTTTAACAGAGTTCCATGATGTTCAAAACCAACATGTATTTTATTCTATGTAGTGTCTCATACTTGGTAAAATCAGGTTTCAGGATAGATTCAAAAGTCTATTTTCATTCCCGTAGACTGGAATTATAGAAAGGAAAGGGTGAAAATTTCAGATTAAGACAATTTTCCACTCTCCCAAAAATTGTAATATTAAAATCTTATAAAGATTGGGAGTGTAATAATTGGGTTAGTTCAGGTTTAATAGGTTATAAGCATATCGACAATGACTCCATGCCCAATGGAAGCTTCAAGGATGTTGGTCACTTCACCTAGCAAGCAGGTGACCCCAATGAGCCACCAAAATTTTTATTCATTTTCCCTCCCCTTGAGTAAAATGGAAAATAAGGGAATTCTAGGGTTGAACACTAGATAGGGCCTCATAGGGAAATCTGGAAGGGCACAAGTGGAATTTCATATTTTGAGAGAATTACATGTATTTTTGGAAGGATTGGAATTCATTTGAGGGATTTTTCCTCTTATTGGTCTTGAAGGGATCAAAGCTCCACCTTAGGATGAACACTGGATCCCTGGGCCCATCTTCAAGGAAAATTGGGAAAAATTATAGAAAAACTAGAAAAATCCATTTCGGGACACTTCACAGTCTTCCCTCAACCTCCTTGCCCTAGAAATTCGAAAAAAATTAGGAAAAATTTGAAAAAAATGTGTAAAATGGCCTTAGTGGCCTTCAATGCAAATCGAGAAATGTTTTTTTTTTTTGAATGATCCACCTAGACAAGATGAGAGCTATAGAAGCAAGAATTCAGTGGTGTGCTTTAGCTATAATGAGGTTAGTCATATTTCTATAAAGTATTACTATGGTTATTCATAGCAAGTTCAAATATTTTAAGGTCCTAAGGTGCAAGAAGAAAAATTTCAAAGGTTAAGGAGGCATGACAATGGTCAAGGAAGGATTTGGGAGCCTAGAACGAGTAATGGTGTCTCGTCAAGAGTGGGCATCGATGAAAATAAAATCATGAATTAGAGATTAGATCTGAAACAAGGTGAAGAAATAAATTTTCAGGTGTCCAAGAAGGTTTGGGAACTTTTTAGTTCTTTCTTCTAGATCCTCCATGGTGTCATATGCTTCTACTATGCTTCTTAGAGGTATATCATGTCAATGTGTAGCATTGAATTAAGGGGGAGTTTTCTATGTCTATGTGTGACTCCTCCAAGGTGTCAAGGAAATTCTTCCTAAATATCTAAGTAATTTTTTGTTTTATATTTGTTTTAGAAGTGAACTTGACTAGGTCATAATCCTAGTGTCTCAAGAATGTTGTGATTTTGTTCTCAAGTATGTGTATGTCCTATCATAATGTGGTTTCAGTTTGGGATGACTCAATTTGTGTAAAGGGCATGTTATTATCTAAAAGTATGTCCTTTAATTCACGGTATCTTTGTATAGAGTCACTTTTTGGTCTGATTTAATG
Organism: Taxus chinensis; assembly: GCA_019776745.2. Classification (NCBI taxonomy): domain Eukaryota; kingdom Viridiplantae; phylum Streptophyta; class Pinopsida; order Cupressales; family Taxaceae; genus Taxus; species Taxus chinensis. Next base: position 659,891,304 of record CM034147.1, on the reverse strand, counting down.
AATAAGGTTGGTGGAAAGAACAAGGATCTATATCATCTTGTGGAATCAATTCTGAATCAAGAATGATGTGTCATAGGTTAGTCAAAAGCTATAAGTTCATGAATCAAGTTTTCTAAGAGTGTATGATGTATTTGAATCTATGAAATGGTCTCAAAAGGTTGGTTAAATTTATAAAGGTCTCTTAGTGCATACATAATATTTAGGAGGTCTATTATGTCATTTAGATTTGTACGAGTCTTAAGGTTCTGAGTCACATTTCATAGTGATGTATTTATCAAGGTGTCAATCATTCTAATGTCTCATGAAGAAGGATTATAAGGCTTATAGAGAGGAATCATGGGTCAAAAATATATGCCTTGGTTAATAAAAGTACCATATCAGCTACTTGACAATGAGACAAGTCTAAATGGTGCAAATATCAAGTCTAAAAGGAAGTTATTTGAATCTGTGGGGTTCTCTTGCTCTTCTGATGCATTTTTGGTGATATTTTGTTGGGTTTCTTTTTTTTTACAAGGTTACTAAAATGGGCTTCCAAGTTGATGTGCAATCCATTAAATTCTACACATGGGTAGTAAAAGCTTATAATGATGTTCCATGCATGAGTACAGTATGTCAAGATGGTTTTTTCATATCATGTGTGACTAGGTTAAAGACTTGAGGTATAGTGAAGGACCATGAAGGTCAAAATAGTGAATTATACTTCATGAAGTATGTTTATATATCCATGAATGGTTAAAACTAAGATAGCATTGTTGTCTAGTTAGTTAGATATATGGGTTGAAAGTTGATCTACAAAGCATGAAGTGATTCCTACACCTGTGATGAAAAGGTAATTATATTGTTGGAGCAGATATAACTGATTTCTTATATCATTTTTGAACATTGAGGACTATGGAAGTATAAGGAAATTAAAATATGAAGTTAGAATGATTTTTCAGAGGATATATTTTGTGTCATAGTACTGAAATGTGTTGGTACGTGTGTGAGATGGGATATTAAGGCAAGGGGATCCATTTTGACTCTCAAATAATATATGAAGGATGTCTAGAAGGTTTGAGTAGCTTATATGGTAGAGTGAGTGGTGTTTGTAATGGTGTGTCAAGTATTTTAATTGTACAAGAAGAGTGATAGATATATTTCAAAGGTTGAAATGACTGAGGGAATGTTGTAGGAATGTGTCAAAGTGATTATGTGTTCTCCCAGGCATGGTGAATAGGTAAGAAGCACATTTTTGTGCATTTCAACTAGAATGTGATGGTATGATACAAAGGTTAGTGTTGAGGAGGTTTTCCCTTATATTTTTGTGACTCTAGAACCTATCAAAGCTGGTTGCAATTATACTGAATAGTTGGTTTAGGGATTCTAGTTCATCATAAGGTATGAAGTCAAAAATTGGTGGAGATAAGTCAAGCTATGAATCCTATCAAGATGAGCTAGATTAAGTACGAGGTTCGAATGATGATGTTAGATCTAATTCATATTTTTTATCATGTTAATAAGTTGGATGCTTCAGTACCAAGTTTGCTACAATTCTCTTATAGGCTAGATATGATCAAAACAAGTTATGAGATGAAGAAAACAAGTTCTTGTGTCCAAATGAGGACCTTGTGTGATGAATGCACTCAAAGAAAGAGGTAAGGAAGAATTTTTCTGTTATATACCATCATTTTTTGAATTTTTAGGTGTTTTGGATGATTCTTCTCAAGGGGGGGCATAGTGTTTTCATTCCTTGAAAGAAGGTAAAATCAGATTTTGTGAGAAATAACAAGTTTGTGAGCTAGAATGAAACCTTTTGTTGATGTTTCCAACCAAGAGGTAATCCTATAAATCTGAGAAAGGTGAAGAATATATAGGTACATGTATTCATTTGTCATTAATGTAAAAATGGGCAGAATTTCATGAGTTTTTCCATCAATTACAAAGGGGAATAATTTCATGAGTTTTTCCATCAATGATAAAGGGGGATATTGTTAGCATGTTGTGATTTAGGTGTTTTCATTGATCTAAAATCCCATCAATGAAAACGAGGATGATCGATTAGAGTAAAAGAATGCTCACTATGATGGTGACATGGTGTTTTTAGTGTGTTCTTGGTTGGCATGAGCTGATTTAGGGAGAATGGTTTGGTTCAGCAAGCCTTGATAGGTGACCTCGCTAGACTAGGTGATGGTGCATAATGTTTGTAGATTCTTGGTGGATTGAGTAACATGTTCTCAGCATAGAGAGAATGTTTTGGGATTTTTTAGGCACTCACATGAGTTTTAGGATACATATATAGGTTGAAGACTAAGTTTTAAGTGCTCATTTAGACCAGGTCTAGGTGTTAGGAGGCATGAGGATGAGATGCAGAGCTATGTGAGCTCATATATACATGCATACAATTGTTTCATGATGTAACAAGCATATTAGGTCCTTTTGGAGAAGTTTCATTCTGAGTTATTATGTTATTTCAGTTGACCCTAGCCTAGACTATGTAAAACCCTAAGGGATAGCTATGAAAAAAAGATGGATGAGAATTTGGAGAGCTATTTGAGCTATGAAAATTATTGGAGATTATGAAAAAGGTTTCCTTGTGGTGTGAGAAAAAAATTTAGTCATTTTGAAGATAATTTCGAATGATAAGTCAATTTTAGTGAAGTAGGTTGTAAGAAAGGGTGCTTTCTAGCTTGAATTAGGCCTTCTGAAGCTCACCCTAAATTGTGTGCTTTTCATGGGACATTTTTGGATTTCAGAAATATTTCTTCATTGAGTCTAGAAGGTTTCAAAAAAATTATGAGGTCATTTCATTGTCAGATTTTTTATGAACAAATATTAAGAATTTAAACAACTTTTTGGGTGATTGAAACCCTAAATCAAAAGTGGTAAGAGATAAAATGCTTCCAAATGCCCAAAATTTATTGATATTGCATGGATCATGATTTTATGGTGTATAGCAGTCCTCCAAGTTTCTACAAAGGTTTGTTAATACTTGTGGCGATGAGTGGACCCCCACTCAAACAAGTCAGTTTTTGAAGAAGTTTAGTTTGGGAAAAGGTTGTCCAAAGAAGTTGTAAAATAAATATACATTATGCTATATATGTGAGTTTTTATTGATTTCCATGGTGGTTTTACGTCATGATGATGTAGTTAAATTGTCAAGTGTTACCTATTTGAGAAGAATAGTCAAAGGGAAAATTTGGGGTAGTTTTAGGAAGTTTATAGATATGGGCTTGGTTGAAGGCCTTCCACTTGGATTTGGAAGGATATATAATATGTTATGGAAATAATATTCAGAGGTATTTCTATTCATGTATTGATTGTATCTTGGTGATTTTTTATTGGCCTTTTAGGTTATTTTGTGAGAAAGAATGTATGTTGGTTTTTAGGATAGTTTTTCTTACAATGAAATATGGAGTTAGTTGATGCATGTAATGGATGGAATGATGCTTGATATAACCTGTAAAGTGAAAAGGGATGAATTGTTTTCCTATTTAAGGCATTTAGAGGTATTTTAAGTGGTATTAAGGGTACAAACTAGTTGAGTTTGCAAAACTGGTTTCTAAGAAACTTGATTTAGTGAAGAGGAAAGTTGTTATGGTTTGAAAACATTGAATTTTCATGATTTATAACATGCATGAATGTGTTATTTAGGTCTTGATGATTCTATTCAGTGGTTAAATTCCATATTTGAGTTCATCTTGAGGGGTCTTGAGGCCCAAAGGTAAAATTAGGGTGTTGGAAACACCTGTTTGGTGAAGGATATGAGCGAGTGGGCCCATTTAATGATTTATTTGATTGGTATAAGTAAATTTTAGGCAATTTATAATTATAATATGTTATATTACTCATCTATGGTGAATTTTGGAGCTTGACTAAGCATGGTTTTGTGATTTATGGTTTTCATCATCCTAGTGATGGGTTTTTGAGCATTTTTGGTGTAAGTTGGATGGTTTTGGGCATGGCCAACCTATGGGTCATATGTGAACATTTTAATGATTCAAATGGGATTTTATGAAGTTGAATTTTTTTGAACAAAAGGATGTAAACTAACCTCTCTTGTGTTTGAATCAAGAGGAATGTGCAAAGTTGAGTTAGTTTCTTGAGTATGAAAAGTTTGACCTAGGTAAGAGTGTTTTGAAGGTTTTAAGGATGATTTTCAGAGATGAGATAGTTTATTTAAGGTTTAAGAATTTTTGTAAGTGTGTGCGCAAGGGTTTGAATAAAATATAAGTGAAGAAAGTTAGAGACAGAGTGAGTTGGAGAAGCTATGGTTTGAAGGTGTTTGGAGCTGAATATTTTGATTACCATCAACTGAGTTATTTCATCATAACTTCATCAAAATATTGTGTGATGATTCATATTTATGCAAGTCTCTTGTTGTGATTAATATCAACAATGGTTTATGGGTTGGTGCTCTTTCTGGGGTTAGTGCCTCACTAAAGAAATCTATTGTGATGTGTAATATTCACTTGAGTCTTTGTTGTGAGTAATATAAGAAAAAATTTCAATGGGTTTTATTCCCTTGAGGTTTTCCCACTTATATATTGTGTTATGATGTTTCTTCTCATGTTCATGGTTTATTGCATGTTTTTTATATGATGTTTTGCACACATTAATGGATGGTTAATTGGTTAATGGTTTAAGCGAGAAATATGAAATTGTAATTAAAGTTTGTAAGGATTGATTCACCCCCCTCTCAATCCATTGTTCTTCCAAAAATTTTGGGTGCATACAATATCCTTTACAAACAAGGATTTGATAGCCTCCTGCTCCAGTGTCTTAGAAATCTAGGGGCTCTTCTAGCTATCTAAGAATTCCAGGATGATAGATGCGGTGGAAACTTCAACAGTTTAGATGTCACTAAATACATCTTATGTGTGATATACTATTAGCCTACGCTTAACCAAGTTTGTTGGCAACTACATCAATAAATGTGTCAAATGTCAACAACATTCCAATCTCACACATATCCTTAGCCACTTTCTTCAACCAACACAAGATCTATGGTCATTTTCACAATAGGGTCTTCACCTTATTGGTTTTATCAACCCTCGCTCATTGTAATGACATAATCCATCATCATTGAAAAATGATATTTTTTAAATGGGTGGAAGCAATTACCCTTATCTCTACCAAGGAAGATAAAATTTCCAACTTCATCCATCATCACATTATCTATCACTTTGTCATACTGCATAAAACCATTACAAATAATGTAAAATCCTTTAAAATTAAGAAAGTTTAGAAATTTTGTGACACTTACAACATCAAGATTATATTTTTCTAGCCTTACTATCCAAAACCTCATTACTAAGCTGAAGCATCTAATAAATCCCTCAACAAAATCCTCAAGAAAACTGTTGACCAAGTTGGTAGAAATTGGTATCTTCAAACCCCACTTGCATTATGGGCATATCAAACTATTTTTTGATCTCCTATGGGTGTTACACCATTATTATTAGTATATGACATCGAAGCCATTATTCATCTTGAATTTAAAATCCCATCCCTATGTGTTTCTCTCAAACACTTCATCCCTGATGAAAATTATCATAAAAATGTCTTTCACAACTAAATATGTTAGAGGAACGTCATATAAATATCATTTAACATATAAAATTCTATCAAGAATGAATCAAATGAGACTATAATAAAAATCTTAAATAGTGTGACTTTAACATTGGTGATCTTGTTCTCAAATAAAACTAACATGTCCCTAACATGGAAAAGAGTAAACAAGAGAAGTTTTCTCCAAATTGGTTTAGACCATATATTATCACTCATAAATATGGTTCTAGGCTTATTATTTATCCTCTATTGATGTTAAACCTAAAAAGGATCCTCTTAATTCCCTACAATTGTGGCCCTTTGACTATTAACATATTGACTCATGATACCTTAGTCAAACTATGATCTCCATACATTTACCCACACATCCTATCACTCTCATAATGATTTGTACGGATGTGATCTTCCATCATCACAACACTCATGAACTTGAATATGGGAATCACATCTGTAATCATAACATATTTCCTTATGGATAAGTTCCCATCTCATGATTAAGGAACCCTATAATTATTACTCTTACCATCCCCTTATCTTATCCTATTTTATGACATGACAAGGAAATACATGTAGTTTGCACATTTAATTATCCCCTTCTAAGTGGTTACTCTATGCTTTCCTTAGTTAAAAAATAAAAATATCTATGGGATGGATACAATCAAAATATAGACCAATCCCTCAAAGGATGGCTATAAAAAAGAAAATTATATCAAATAAATCTGTAGACCACTCCCTCAAAGGATGGATACTATGAAATAAAAAAGGTCAAAAATCATATACCACTCCCTCAAAGGATGGACTAACCAATACAAATATACAATAAAATTATCATATTGATCAATCCTCATATTAAAAAGCTTCCTGCATCAATCAACCCTCATATCAAAAATAAAAAAATCAACCATCCCAGGAAATCTTCCCACATTGATCATCTTTCCCATAAAACGCAAGCTTCCAACATCGATCATCTTGTGTAATATACAATGAAAAGCTGAGGGAAAACCCAGGAACTATCAAGAAGAACATGTTTTCCCCATGCTTACTACACATAAACCTTTCCCATGTCAAAAAAGGATAGATATAACTATCCCATCCATTTGTGATCCTAGTATGACTAGCCATCGTGAGTCATATGTTAACATTATTTACAAGGTCCACATGTGTAGTATCATACATATAAATCAATTTACCATCATACACTATATATGTACAAGAATAAAGGAAGAAAACATACCACATCCTGTTCTAATCCATCATATAGTGTATAATCAAAAAACAAGATCATCATTTATCATAAACATATCTAAGATCATCAAAAGCACATCACATCTCTCTAATCTAAAAATATACATTTCACATGCATCCATAACTCATCATATCAAAATCATAAATAAGCTCATTAATTAAATCATCATCAACTACATCTATATCCATCACATTGCAATCATTACAAAACTCAAAACATAACTCACCAAAAATCATGTATATACATATGTGTGTATCAAACGTGTCTATACATCATCAAAGGATTCAAGAGCCTCATATATCAAGATATATATGAATATCATTGATAAAGGATTCAGAAGAGCCTCATACATAAAAATTCTATACATCAAAATCTATATCTACAAAAAATACCTAGTGAACTAAATGTCCATCAATCAGAAACTCTCTCGGGTGCTACTCCCCTAATCATCATTTAAGCCTCTAGTTGGTCCCTCACCTGGACCTCTATGGTGGCTGACCCATGCTCACAGCACTACCTAAAGGAACCTACTATCATCAAGCCAAAAAATAATATAGTAAGGCTCATCTAGAAGCCTCCACCTCACTATGTCCTCATAATAATGAATCTCATCACACAAATCTTGGTAGTTAGCCACACTCACATCACCAAGTGGCCCCATTTGACCACTAGTCTAAGTTATGGATGCATATAGCTTATCCCTTGAGATTGATGGTCCTGTCACTCTAAAGGCATTTCAAAAGGAATCTCTATTTCACACACAAACACATATCTTTATCAGCTCTAGCATGTGTAATCTCTACATGTATAGTAGTGAGCTACTTGTTCAAGCACATCTCTCTCTCCAGTCACAGCGTCCCTCTCACCAATCAATGTGTCCCACTCAACTAACCACATGGGCCTTCTTGGCCTCTAAACTCATTATAATGGCCTCCAATAAATCCACTCTATCATCCTCATCCCCTCCCTTGGCACCACCCTCTAGTGCAACCTCTACACGAGTTTATACCCACCTCTCAAATACATCTATATTTCCCTACCACCATGCTACATAAGCCTATCCTCACACTTACATCATCATGCCCCACCACTACCCCATGTGTCATCCACTCTCACCTTATTCCCTCCTCATCTGCCATCTCAGTTGGATCCTATACATATAGTAATGCCACATCAAAATATACATCATCTCATATATAGGCCACTACTTCGTTTGAACACATCTTGAATAAGTCTCAATTATCGCCTAACGTGACCAAATCTGATAAGATCATGTTTATTCTCCCTCTGATCCCCATAACCACCTATCCTGTTGCAGGGCCCTCAACTCCCCCTCTGCACCTGGCCATACTATCAAACCTGTATAAGGCCTCCAAACCATGTCTCCACCCTATAATATGGTTATGAGATATCTATAGTAATCCTCACCTCTAACAAGCCATGTGGATGCATGATTTGATCGCCACCTCATAAATCCCACTGGATACTCCAAGTCAACCCATATCATCCATGGACACTCCTCTCGGCCAAGCCACTACAATGTTATTGTAAGCCCAGCACTCTAATAAAATGATACATCAACCCCAAATCTATATCTAGTCCTCCAAGACCATAATCTTTGTAAACCATGTACTAAAAAAGCATAGGGTGTGAAGAGTAAACTCTATCTTGTAATCCATCATATCGGCTATAACCTAGTCAACATCCAAGAAAATTAAAGTATGGCTGAATCTGGTAAGGCGTAATCAGCTAATACCCATCATCATCATCATGACTAGGGCTCGACCCTCTTTGTCATCAATATATAATGCTCTATATGAAAAATATCCAGAAGTATAAACCACATCAGCTCACATCATCACCATACCATCACTATATACCAGTACCCTTTTTTGCCTTATTAATCACATACACCTATCACCTTGTACTGGTAAGTGCACAATATCCTATGTATATCCTCTAATGTCACTGTCATCTCTCTTATATGAAAACTAGAATGTGCATGTGACATGGTCCCATCACTCAAACAAAGATAACAATAATCCCATGTCTCTAGGATATGTCTAGTAATGACACATCCCTCCTAATATAACCTCCTCCAAGTGAGCTCAATCCTCACCCTATGCAATCACAAACACTATCTAGTATCTTTAGGATCCTATCCCATGTAGTCAATCTCTCTCTAGCCTGCATCCACAAGAACCAACAACACACTATTAGAAACAATCCATTACCAATTAATCAAAAATAATCACTTTAAAAATCACAATTTTTAATCAAAACACATAAATCACCAGTGATTCTGCTTGAATCAATGGTGACCTCATCAAAATTTCTAATGACTCATAAATCGCTAGTAATTTCATATGAAATTGCATAGTGATTCCAAATTTTCAAAAAAAAAATAAAAATAACACTAAAATCCAAAAAACACCACCTACCTCAGCAAAAGTGGGCCTCGATTGTCTTTACACACCTTGAACACCTCCATCACAAAAAATATCAAAAAACTTGAAAAATTAGGGTTTGTTTGGTCTCTTAGGTTCTAAAATCACAATAGTATTAAATGAACCTCCAAACCACCTTTTATATCAAAAAAAATCCTGGGCACCCAATCATCGGTGATTGGGCTAATCGTTGACCAATTTTTGTCAAATCACTAGTGACCTAGGTAATCACCGATGATTACCTCCCCTTTATCCAAAACATCATTATGGCCTTTGAGCCTCACAAACCATCATTTTATTCATCCTTTTCAAAAATTACACATTTTTCAAAAATGTGCTTCCTTTTTTGCGCCCCAAGACTCTCTAAAAATCAAAATAAATCAATCTATACAAAACCTTCCTTTATCAAATCCATCTCATATTTCATAGCCTTTTAGGAAAACTTGTTTCCTTTTCCTCTGTTAAGTCATACGTTTATAGGGTGAGAACCCATTGGTTCCCCTATCACTTGACTTCATGGTTGCACGTAATCCCACCTTTATGGACAACATATTTATATCAAGCCCACATTTTCTTGATACATTATGGATACTATAATCTTTTGGGAACCTTTTCCCACTACTTCCTACGAGTCATATGGTCTATAGGTTGAGAACCCATTGGTTCCCTCTATCACTTGACTCTCTAGGCAGCACAAAATCCACCTTTGTGGTCAATTTATTTTCATGCCCAGTCTTGGGGAATCTTAAATTGAAAAAACAACAACACAAAATCCTATCTCATCCAATAACCTATTCAAATTGGTTGAAATTTTGCACTTTGTCATAATGACCCCTAGTTTGAGGGGGACCACATATCCAACACAAATCCAATCAATCCACTCATTTTTGTCTAGCAACTTTTCCATCACAAATCACTTGACAAAAAGGGGCAAATGTAGACACCTATTTTCAGTACCCTACATTGTTTATCCATACTCCCCACATTCATATTCAAAACATTAAACTATCTTATTATCATATAAACCATGTCCTCACCCCCATAAAATCACACTTTACTCTTAGTAAAAATCTATTTCACTCACCCTAAACCACCATAACCACCTAAAACTCATCCTAACCCATTTTTCCCTAACCATATAACCTCCTAACATCCTCAACATCTTCCTAACCATCTTCACTCATCCCCATACCTAAATTAACCCATTTTAGAAGTGGTTGAAACCACTTTGAAGTAGGTTTCCCCAATTTTTCTTGGTCTCCAACGATTCTAACTAATCGCCAACAATTATATAAACAACATCAAACCTCCATGGAATGGGGATCCTTAGACATTTGCAGTGAAGATATGGTTCTCTGATGACCTAGAAGACATCATTACAGACACCCTAACATCACCTATATCCATGTCACATCCTTGGAAACCTTCACAAATCTTGTAAGATTCCCACAACACTATTAATTAGCATTACTTCATCCAAGGTAAGCTCTTGTCATTTATCTTTTCATATTCAGTTTATTAACGCATCACCTTAAAGCTCAAATCAATTTATAAATCATTTACTTCGCACCTTATTCAAATCTCATTTGGAAATCAATGATTTTCCATAGTAATCACCATCAATGATTATCTAAATCAACTATGATTACCTCAAATTGCTATTGATCCCTGTATTTTTATCACTTTAATCACATTTCTCATATTTAATCAATATATCAATTTGTTTCTATATAATCTACCTAGTTTCAAGTTGTTTTCTTATGTAGATGGCTACACAAGGTCAGGCACATCTAATTACAAGCATCATACGAACCTTCCTATTGTTTCACAACCACTATTTGAGAACAATTTGACATTGCACATGAACTCAGTCTTTATGACATCTCCTTGACACCAAACGTTTAAGATATCAAAGATCAACTTGAAGTCATATGCAAGAATGGGATGCAATACTGAACAATCCTGGTTTGATTACTTATTATATTTCAAGCTTGTCATAGCCCTCACCTAGGCCACCTATCACGCAAAGTAGGATCTCTCTATCCCTTTGGATTTTTTATCATCAATTATTTTCCTATCATTATCACATGATTGTAAAACAATTTGATACCCTTTAAGGAAGTTGTCATCTCTTCATCTAATATCTATCTTGTCTAGTTATAGTTCTTTATGTAGGTTTATCTCATTTGATGGAAGTAGGAGTCTTGCACCTATTTTGCATCCACAATCTTGACATTTCATTGTCGACACAGGTATCGTTTAAACCTTCTCTCCTATGATTTTTTTAGTGTTTTTTCATGTAATTAATGAAATAAAATTCACCATGAACACAACAGTTATAATATTATGATATAATTAACTTCCAACATCAATTATACATGATGAAAATAATGCATTCAAGATTGAAATGATAAATATGATTGATAAATAATCAGTAAATTTCTGAAAACATGAGAGGATAGATATAATTATCCTTTTAAGATGATTATGGAATGATTTGGATTTGCATAGTAGTGGAATAGAAAGATCTAGAGACATGTATTCTACAATGAAGATTCTATAACTAGAAAATGAGAAGGTGTAGGACCATATGAATTTTATATGGTCTAGGTAAAATACGTATGGTCCAAGATTAAAAAATTATAGTTTTATACCATGTGATAGTCTGGGTTTGTAACTTATGGAGTTCTTCACTTGCATAGCAATGGTTTTTTCTGGATGTTTCTCTTGATCACATAACTTTGGGATCACATGTGATGACCTAAAATAAATTATAAATCATTAAACCCTTAGAAACCTTCATAAGAGCATTAGAAAATAAAAGGAGAAAAACATGTGTGTGAATTTAAGGTTGTACCACCCTTAGTGGCTAGACTCTTAAATATTGAACCAATCCAAGTGATGCACTACACATCCTCATTATAGAGATTGAGCCTTATGTAATTCTCTTGAGTACTTTTACAAGTGCGTATAGCTAATCAACCCCATAGGGGTGCCATCGTGTCTCCTAGAACCAAGAAAGTGGGATAACTATATAGTATATAATACACCTAATGGGTGTAGTGCCCCACCAATTTATATTTCTACTCTGATTAAGATGATTCATTGTACTTATTCATGTTGAGACATTAGACACATTTTTACCATGGTTATTTGATTTTTATATTTATTATTTTAAAGTTATATTATCTTAAATGTTCTAACTTGTCTTGGTAGGATGGTGTATTTGGAACACGATGCCAATTCAATAATATTATCATTTTTATCTTATGTAGATGTGACGTTTAGATCTCATAGATTTGATATTATCATGTATTTTATATTGGACAGTAAAATATTTCATGGAAAATTATCATAGTTTTCTAATCTCTCATATGATGGATGGATGATTTCATAACTAATTGTATTATTTTATTGTATGATTGACTTGGATTGTTTGACATGCATATTATTGCTTTATTTATCAGTTTGTATCGATCAAGTATGATGTTTGAGATTGATCATGAATGTGATATGTTTATACTAAAAGATAATGTGGGTTTTAGGGGATGCACCTCTATGTGGCCCAATAGACCTTATAGGCATAATTTATCCCTTGTTTTATTATAGCCACCTTGTTATATTATTTTTTGTGAGTAATGTTGGAAATGGGAAATTAAACCCTCGAGACATGTCACCATACTATTGGGTTTTGGTATAGACACTCTTATCCTATAAATTTGAGGGTTGTGGGGTTCTTTTGGTTATTTTTATTTGGGATAAATTATAGAGTAGGAGCTTGTTGGACTTGGGAAGTTTGGATTTGGCACTTTGGGAAGACTTTTTCTTGGGTTTGGAGTCTTGGATTCAAATTTATCTTAAGAGATAGGCCTCACACCCATTTTATTATGTTGATTTTATTTAGAAAGGATTTTTTTGAATCTTGTTGATTATTTGGTGTTTGAATGGATTTGTTGGTTTGAAAATGTGTTCTTGTTTCTTCTATTTTTCTCCATCCGCCCTCTTTAGGGAGTGGATTTTGGGAGTTGTAATAGGAAGAGAGAATAATCACCTCTTAGTTCCAATAAGGCTTGAAGGTAAATCCTTTTTGGGCTTTCTATTTTAATCCCTTCATATGGTTTGAATTAGGAGCTTTCTTTTAATGTGGTTTGGAAACAATCTCCCACCCTTTCTAAGGAAACCTCAAAGGTTTGAAAATCCTTAGCAAGGAGGAGGAAAAGAGGTATAAGGTTTTTAGAGGGATATAGATCTATGGAGGAAATTTGGGATTCTTATAAACTTATGGACATATTTTGGCTACTTACATGGATATGTTTTTATCATGGGATTCCTCTTTCTCTCCTCCCATTTTTGATAAAAGTATGCAATTTCTTGTTTTATTTTGGTTTTTTAGTTTTCAAAATACTTGGGTTGTTTGGTTGTTTGTTTTTTTTTGGTCTTCCTAGTAAATTTATGTGCTCACTTGGAGGATTTCTTATCCTCTCTCCCATGGGATTCAATGGAAGCTAACATGATCTTCATTGTTGGATGTGGCATGTATTATTGCCATTTAGTTGGGAGGAAAACCAAGATTTATTTTTTATGGCTTGGATGCATTCTTAATTAGAGTTGGAGTTTTTAAATGAAGATTGTTGGGATATTGACATCTTAAAAAAGAATAAAAGAGGTTGATTTAAATGAAAAAGTTTCCATATTGTTCCCACTTTGTGGGAGGCTTTTACTCTTGCATTTTAATGGGTTTTTTTGTCTCTTTAAGTAAATAAATGAAATAGTTATTTGATGTTTTGTTGTTTGGGGAATCCACATTGAAACAAGATGTATGATCTTACATTTTGAATGATAAATTATATATTGTTGTAATATGAAAACCTCCATTCATTGTTGTTTTTACAAAGGAACTAATTGGTTTTGGGATTAAAGGATAATATGGATTATAGGTGAGTTATTGAGCTTATTGGAGATTCTTACCAACCATGGTTTTTGCAATAAGAACATTGGTTGTTATAATTCCATTATGGAAGTTGTTTTAGCTTGAAAATTTTCCTTCTAGTTTTTTATTGAAGTAGATGCAAAATAAATTAACATAAATTTTAGTTTCTAGTATTCAAATGGTTTCCATGGAGCAATTTTTTTTGTTTATATATCCTAAAATGAAAAATTATTGTCTCATTGTTATACAAAAATTAAGAATGAGATTTTTTTTAGCTATTTTCTCTATTTACCATCTTAGTGGATTATAAGATAATATTAAACTTTTCATTCTAAGATAATCAAATAATTGTGTAAATTTAGTTTATGTATATGAATGTATTTTATAAATTTCACATAATTGTCTCCCAATATCAAATATTTTGAAGAAAAGTTAAATAGTATTACATTCTCACAAATACATATAAATGTGTGTGTGTGTGTGTGTGTGTGTGTGTGTGTGTGTGTGTGTGTGTGTGTGTGTGTGTGTGTGTGTGTGTGTGTGTGTGTGTGTGTGTGTATTTATATACATACATATATTTATTTTAAACACTTTTATAGAAAAGAGATTATTTAATTTGACATATGACTATGGTTTTCAAAACAATATGGATATTAAAGATTTATATTTGAATATAAATCGAATATGGTTTTCTAATATTACGAGAACAAAATTAGTAAAAGTGTCTATATATACACTCACTCACACACATGCACACACACACACAAAGAGTTATTCTAAATATATAATAAAATGTATGATTTGGATGGGAAGATTAGTAGAGCTGACTTGAACCCTTCCCATTCATTGTAATGGTATATAGGGTTCGACCTTATTTCAAAATGTATTCCCCATCTGCTAGAATGTGTGTCCTTTTCCTCCATACAACCACCTCTACATGGTTAGCTCTATGTTCATAGGCCCAATGTCCTCTTCCAACCTTGACTTCCATCTAACCATTCACTCGTATTATATATATATATATATATATATATATATATATATATATGTATTATGTATGTAATGTATGTATGTATGTATGTATGTATGTATGTATGTATGTATGTATACTTATCAATATAAACCCTAATGAGGATATATTCAACTAAATAGGAGGAAAAATAGATAAATAAAAGAGAAATAATCATTTTCCTCCATAGATGAAATATCCTGAACCTTCAATAAAAACAAAACAAAATAATGAGGCAAGTGAGTGAAATATATTGTAATAGGGGTCATACAAATGAGATTAGGGTTTTCAAGCTAAACCTAAGGATCAATGGTGGAGAGCCCTTTGATCTAAGGGATATCAATCAATTTAGGATTTTCCACTTGATCAATTAGACCTAGGGTTAATTTTAGATAAGAAAATGTCCATTTTGAAATTGGATAATAATATTTGGGTAATTAAATTATAAATTAATTACTTATGGGTGTAAAGGGCATAGATCCATTTGGATGGGGGCCAAATGGGGGTCCATAGACCAAACTTAAGCATTTAAACCTATCTAAATAAATTCCTCACCTTGCTAAACTAACCCCTGGGTGGGGAATTGTATTAAATTTAAGTAACCATAATTAGTGCATATAATACTACATTTATTTTTTTATACGATACTTGACTAATTTTATTAACATGGGTTCATAATGAGATCATAATGAGATCATAATTAAATGATTGATATTTAAATAGAGTAACCTTAACTGGTGCTTATAAATTAAAAATTATTTCTAATATCCTATGATTAATTTAATGACTTTAAGAGATAACAATGATTGAATACTTGATTAAAACTGAAAACAAATCTAATTGTATAAATAATAATATAGTTTATCTTCATTCCCCGCAACTAATTTCACCATCTTGTTATGACTTACCTAATACCCCTTTGGTTAACCTAATGACTTGGGACTAATAAATAGATAATTTAATGACCTGGAAGCCTAATTTTCACAATTTAACACACTGGTGATTTGGATACCCTCTTGGTGGGGGAGACAATAATAAATTAAACTAACCTTATTAACTCAGACCATAATATATAATCTTTATACACCCTTAATTAATTTATTGGTTTGAAATAACAATGACTAATGCATTGGAATAATAGATGATTGTGCAATTAATACTTGTATGGTTATAGTCCATTACACCCCTAACTAAATTATTGACTTGGAATAATTGGTTAATCACTTAATACTTAATTAATGTTTTAAAAAATTAAATTGTTCCAAATTTTATGGGATGTTTGGATGGTTTTTTGGGTCATGAAAATCATGGGCATGAAAGTGGGGGAATAATGATGATAAGTGTGCCTCAACTACGTGAGCTAACCCTTTTTGATTGAAACCCTTATGCAATTATTATTATCAATTTTCTCTTGTTAAAATTAGCTATATGGTATTTGCATGCTCGAAGATGGATGAAGCTATACTATATGAGCTAGTTGATTACTTCAGACTTATAATAGGGACTACCCTAGATGATGTGAAACTAATTTGAGTATATTTAGGAATTATTTGAGTTCTTTTGGAATGATCTTTGTAATAGGATCTTGTAATAATTCTAGGTGAGTTATAAATAGATGATGACTTTATTATATAGCCTTCTGTAGGTGGGATATTCTAATAAGGCATGTCGTTGGAAGATTAAATGACTCGAAGAATGATTTAGAATTGAAAGTAGAATAGATGATTGATACAAGGTGAGACCATACAAGTCATCTAATATAGAAATCCACGTATCAATCATTTCATATGGTTTTAGACAAGAGAGAGAAACATCAAAACTAAAAGTTATGTTGTGAATATTAGATGTTTTGTGCACTTTGATTAAATAATACTTCCAGAATTGACAACAAAGAATAGTATAAAAGATAATAAATTTGTAGGATGGATAGAGAGACGGGGATATTATATTATGAATTGAGAATTTGTATTAACAAGGATATATGGTTAAATTTGGAATTATGCAATGAAAAGTTACCATATTTTAGTGTCTACATTTTCTCCCCTTTAAGTGTGGAATAAAAAAATATGTGTAAATTAAATCATACTTTAGTTTGCACACACTTTTCCTTCACTCGAAGGGACTTCACAATGTGTTGGTATTGACATGATCCATGATGAAAGCTGCAACACAAAGTGTAGTCAATGTCTATGATATAAAATGTACTTTAGCTATATATATGATTGCAACTTAGAAAATTTTAGAAAGTATGAAAAGTAGATGTAAGAACATGGAATGAATACACTTGTTTATTTTCAGAGGGTTGATATGAAAAGCACAGCAACTGATTTACAAGGAATAATACTTCAATAATTCTTCAATCTAGATCATACAATATATAATGAGAAGTAATTCCTATATTCTAGAAAGTTGCTTCAACAACATAACAATCTACCTATATCCGTGATATTGTTGTAACTCACAACAATATCACAACTATCAAATAATACAACCAAATATGTGAATAATTACTCATGTAATTATTCTCTTTACAATATCAATAATAATGGAGCACTAATAAATTATATTTCCTAACATTCCCCCCCTTAGTGCGAACATGGGGAAAACTTGCCTTTGTACTTGCACCTGCTCATGATCTGGTGATTTTCACAGGATGATCACAAACCTCAGGGATGGTTTTGCAAACGGTTGACCACAAACCGAGAATGGTGGTTTTGCAATTGGTTTACCAAAAACCACAAAGTGATGGTTTTGCAAATGGATTACCAACAACCAAGAATGGTGGTTTTACAATTGGTTTACCACAAACCACAAATGAAGGTTTTCAAGTGGTTTACTTACAACCACATCATGATGTTCCAAGTACTATTATCAGCCCTCATCAATATCTCACTACAAGGAATAACATAGGAAATTCTACTGAAATCTGTTGCTCATACATACATAGAAAAAACTGACATAATGGAAATGGAACATTGGATCATGTTCCCCCCCTCAATGTGAAATTTCCACTTATTGAAAACTATAAACTGTACCACACAGGAAGCACTAAAATCAAATTTCACACACACACACACACACACACACACATGTCACCAAAGCTGGTATGCGGCCCCATTGTTGGCAACTGACGAGAGGTCATTGAATGACCTCCAACCTCCAATTCCTCCTACCTCCAGTTGATGTTGCTAACTCAATGAATTTGTAATTTGAGCATCAATAGTTTTTAGGACTTTGGGTAACACCGAAAATGCGTCCATAAAGTATTTTTGTTTTAGAAATTTGACTTGGACTCATGATAATAACTTGACTATTAACATAGAAAACACAACAAAGACTCGACAATCTAATTTGACTTGAAAATGACTATACAACTTGTAACTTGTGACAAAGATGAAAATGGATACCAATAATAAACTAAGACATTAAACAAATAAATGGAAAAACCTAATCCAATAATTTTCAAAGTTTTATAATAACTCTACTAGACATGGACAATGAGATTGACTAAACTTTATTTGAATAGACCAAAAACATATCCAAATAACATAGACATTTACTTTTACACATGATAATAAAAAATGTTAATTAAAAAAGTAATATTTAATTACTTTTTTTCTTTATACGACACAATATTAGATACCAAAAAACTATGGATACTTGCTTTTTGAATAACACAAACACAATGTCATATAGAAACCCAACCTAAATAAACACTACCTATTGATAAGGACAAATTAAATTTAAATGAACATTCACAACTCTGTAGATATCGCTGCAACTGTCATGCATTCCTCCTGAGCCACATGTGGGTATGCAAAAATGATGCACTTTGACCATGCTGCTCTCAGAATAATTTCATCACTCCTTGTTGTAATGCCTTAAGCTAGACTTCACTACACACTATTCCTTTTCCCCTCGGATCTGTGGTATGTAATAACTGGTGCCTAGAATCACAGTGTTTGAGACAATGACAAAGAATAGGCACAGAGAATGAAGAGACGATGTTATAATGCACAAATTAATGCTTAGTTTTGTAGTCTAGATTAGATGATTATCGATCTCTCATTTAGACATTTTGGAGTATGAATGCCACATGAACCGAGGTCTATGCAACATCATTCAAGAAAAAGATTCAATTCCACTGTTGATTCCACATATATAGATGCTATTCTATGAATGTAGACGTATATCCAAAAATGCACCAGGGATATTATATTGCGTGGACTCTGTTAATCATCGAGAGTCAACCACTGATTTGATTGTTAGCTACGACAATATAACACTATAAACTTCCAATGGGGCACAAACCTTAGATGTGATATTGTTCTTATCAGTACACTCACGAGAAACTGTATTATCAAATCATAAATCTTTGGATCTTCACCATCAAAGTCTAAAATACAGACTGTGTAATGCTAGATGAAAACACCAAGGATTCAATGCTGCCACAAGTTGTTGCCCAAGCAGAATAACAAGCCAAATAATCTCTATCAAATGAAAAATGTTGAGCTTCTCACTTGCGCAGCCACTGATAACTCACATGCAATAGACGGGTCATACACATTTATGAATTCAAAAAATGGCATTAAACAGAGGGAAATACCTGTAAAAGACTCTCATGGATCCTTGTCAAAGAACAGAGACCATACTTATGGAAGAGGCATTTCTAGATCTCAAGCACTCTGACACAAAATGAAAAGCACAGCAACATATTTACAAGGAATAATGCTTCAATAATTCTTCAATCCAGATCATACAATATATAATGAGAAGCAATTCCTATATTCTAGGAATTTGCTCCAACAACATAATAATACAACCAAATATGTGAATAATTACTCACGTAATTATTCTCTTTACAATATCAATAATAATGGAGCACTAATAAATTATATTTCCTAACATGATATACCTATGTTTATGTTCCTTGGACATTTGGAATTTTCTTTGGAAAAGTATGAGATCGGGGGTGATTAGTCCCAATGCTTTTCCATAGGAGGTAGTAAGGAGGAGGAAGAATTAGACAACAAATAACCCATGTGATTTGATGCCTTCTGCAGACCACAATTTTGGCAATTCTCTCTTTGACACTTTTGGTTTTGTCAATGCATTATTGGTAAGATAAATACTGTAGACACCAAATTTGGGTCTTACGACACCTTGTGCCCCACATCTCATCTCACAACCTAACCCTATCTCACCACCTAAACCTTACACACTTAATTATTTATTAATTACCTTATAATTAATAAATCCACATCTCCAACCCTGCCACCTCACCATGACCTAGCCCTAACCCTAAACTAACCTAATTAAGACCTATAACTTGGTCCAGACCCACACCCATGACTCATCACCCCTCACCTGCACCAAAACGAACCTAATAATGACTTGACCAAGCCCACAACTGACCCCTCGGCAAAAAAGGAGGGAAAGTTGGCTATTTTACTAAAAATAGCCAACTTTGACCTAACCGACATCGGTTAGGTAACCACCATCAATTCCCTGTAAATGACCTCCCCCAACCAAAAAAAAAGGATCCGAATTCATTTTGTAAGAGAGGGACAAGTGAGAGAGAGAGAGATAGAAGAGGTTGCAGAGAGGAGTATTGAGCCCAAGACTGTAACTAAGCAACTAGATCATGGTCACACTCATCCAAACATTGGGAGAGTTAGAGGATAGCTTCATCATCTCACTTCTGATTTCCATATCATCCCAACTAAGCATTGCCTTCACCACTACATTCCTTGGACCTGCATCCGCATCAGAAACTAGTAAGTAGTCTCTTTTATTACCTTGTATGCTTCTAGACACTACTTTGTGAACTTTTGATTCATAGTGATTATAAGCTCACTCCTGGATCTACCACCCGGCAGCACCATGCACCTAACCTTCATTCATCCATCTCTATATTGCCCCAAAGATAGCTTTCTCACTCTCTGAGTCTTCTCTATCACCCTACTACTCCCCTCAACCATCTACCGACCTTCTAAACCCCATAACCACCTTACAACCAACCTCCATTTAAAAGCCCCTAACTCACTACCCCTACCGATATCGGTTATCCCATACAGGTACCAGTTTTATAACCGTGGTCGGTTATCTAGTGACCAGCGTCGGTTATCTAGTGACCATCATCGGTCACTGTGATTTATACCAAAAACCAACCTTTCACCTATTTACCTCCAAACAATCTCATATCCATCCTTTTCTATCCTTGTAACTTGATCTGAACATATCAATAACCAGTGACCAAACAAACAGCATGACATTTAATTATTGGTAGTTTATTCTCTATTGCTTTTAGTAACGAGGTACCTAAATCATGATTTTGCAATAGCTTCTTTATTATCATTTGCATTAATTTGTATTAAAAGGGAACTGACCACCTTCGAAAGGAAGTCTAATATTTCTCGAGCCCAAGGCAGTTCCCTCACTTATTGTTTAACGAAAATCTGGTGGTCTTGCATTCTTATTTACAGGTAGTCCTTCCCAAAAAAAAGGAGCTCTTCATAATTGGTCTGATATCTCTACGGTATGCACACACCTTCCCAACACTCAACAGGTATTCCTCCTAGCCCTAACCCTTATCTGTTTCTCAAGAGAATGAAAAGATAGAATTAACTCTATTCTGGAACAAAATTCTGTGTGAAACATTTTGGCACGTCCGGTGGGACCCTTCTCGGGTTTCTTTCTTTCTTGCTTATTTTCATATAGGGAGCACACTTGCTGTTTCTTTCTTCTAAATATTCACAAAATATTTTGTCATTTTGGTAAAAGAACTTGTCTTTCTTTCGCATCTTTACATTAGTGAAAGTCATCTTCTTAACCTCTTCTCTTTCTTTGCTTCATCGAATATAATTTTCAATTTTGGTTTAAAACACGTGCATCACATTCTTGCTTGTTGTTTTTAATTCTAGTGAATGTAGATTAAGTAACAGGTCGTACACATGGGGGTGATATCAACGGTATTGATGAGAAATTAATCTTACGCTCACTACACAACACATACCAAATCACATCATAATCTACACAACATCTCAAACATCCCCCCTTCCTGCGGTATTCCTCCACCCAATTGAGGTAGCCTTACAAGCCAAAACAAACTTGACATCTCCCTTAGGTCTTTTGTTTAGGATTGGCATCATCTTGCGTCTAAGGCATAAGCCCAAAGTGATTAAAACTAATCCTAGGGTTAGTCTCTTGATTTGCTTGTGTATCTTGCTTATTTTTTATTTCTTTCAGTTCTATTTCTTTGTTATACCCTGTCTCAGTGATCACTTCAGACAATTTTGTGGGTATAACTAAGTCTTGTTATCCCCAAACCAGCATCCTCTTACATTCTCTCTTTGCCTTCACAGTGACCGACACCGGTGCTCTTCTACTGACATCGGTTACACTGACCGATGTCAGCTACCGTCTGACCGACATTGGTTACCAGACCGATATCGATTACTGTGTTTCACAGTTCCTAACAAACTAGCAACCTACCAATTCCAACATTTTGTTGTTTTTTATGTTCCTGATTGCCTAATTCCCTGATGTATCCTCTTATCTATGGTTGTTATCACCCGGCAACAAGCCGCAGCCATGGTTTCACATGCTTGTTCCGTGTCTTTACCTGAGTCACCCCCTTTGCATCCTATAGGGAATCCTACGGACACTAGTACTTTTCCCAAGATCCCTGTAGGAGATCTGGACTTTGCCAAATTTTTGGATGCTAATCCTAGTGTCATACAGTATTATTTGTCTCATACCCCTGACCGTACACCTGATGGTCAACTCTTCTTTGGTATGCCTATTATTATAGCTGCTCACTTAGCCCCTTCCCAACCTAATAACTCTGTCTCACCGTCTTCATCCTTAGCCCCGTCTCCTAGCTCAGTGGCTTCGGTGGTTCATACTGCACCAATTGGCCTTCCTTTAGTTAATCTAGGGCCCCACACATCACTACCATCCACTACCCCTACCTCATCTCTCCCACAAATTGCCTCTTTCATAACTCGCTCTCTATCATCTATCCACATGAGCTTTCCCTCTCAGGCTCCGCCCACCTTTTCATTTCCGTAGACTCATCTGGTGGCCTCAACATCTTATGTAGGTCACCCTTATTCAGCTTCCCCAACACATTCATCATCGTTACCTTATCAACATTCAACCCCACCATTGTCTAGTAACAGCTCTTGGCATCCGTTTACGATGACAGCACCATCATCTGACCCAACCAATGATTTAATCAAATAGATGATGGACAAGATGTAAAATATTGAGGCTTCTATTTCAGGAAGCCGTAACACCCTAGCATACAAGCAAGTTTGTCGAGAGCCTATTCATCCTTCTGTCCCCCTTCATACATATCCTCCTCAATGGGAATTACTAAAATTTACTCACTTTAGTAGTAAGGAGGACCCTCTACAACACTTGCGATCGTTTAGACATGCCTGCTATCTGATTGCTCATGATGATTCCTTACTACTCCGTACCTTCCCCATGTCCTTATCAGGACCTACCTTGGTGTGGTACAGTGCTTTAGCCTAGCACTCAATCTTCTCCTTTAACCAGTTAGCCCAATATTTCTTGGATCACTTCTCCATCAATATTTCCAAGAAAGTATCCATTGCCAACCTCTATGCCATCCAACAATTTGAAGACGAGTCTATCGTAGATTTCGTTGGACGATGGTGGGGCCTCCTCAACCAACTTACTTATGCCTTACCTCAGGCTGAGCTCATCAAACTCTTTACGTAGACCTGCGCTAAACACATTTCTCCCACCCTCCAAATTCAAACTTTCCACATCTTTGATGAGGCCTTTACTATGGCTCAGAAACTAGAGATTCAAGCCTTAGAGGAGGAGAAATTGAAGTTGCGCAACAAAAACTCAAATTTATGAACCCAAGACTCCACCAACAAACCCAACACCACAAACTCTCACACATCAACTACTTTGAAAATCAAAAGGAGCCGTACATGCGGTGACGGTCAAATCTCAAGCACCGTCTAATACCCCAGCCGAAACCCATCTATAAGTATAAATCTGAGCCCATCGAGTACACTCCCTTGGGAGAAAATTATGATGTGATATTGGACAAATTGCTTAAATTAGGAGCTCTCACCTTGCCTCCTATTAAACCTCACTTTGGTTTTGATTCTTCCCGTGTTATACCTTCTAGGTATAAAGAAAATGACTTCTGTAACTCCCATTGCGTGAAGGGACATAACCACGAAAACTACAATATGTTGAAAAACATAGTGCAGGAAATGATTGATGCAGGGGATATAACCCTTGATAATCCTAATGCCCCTACTAATCGATAATTTAAAAATCTTTAACAAACCATTTCCAAACCATTCATCTAACAATAACAAAAACCAAGAAAACCTCAGTCGAGGTGAAGAGTGTGCATGAGATCCATGCGGTTTTCAATTCCCAACCAAGGGCTTCCATCTAGAAAATTTTGAATCAAGCCTCTTTAACAATGTAGGGATCCTCGCTCCCTTCTCCTTCATCAAGACAAGAGGACAGCCTCACTATTCCTTTACCCATAAAGGAATCAACCGCCCAGATTTCTCTTCTCACAGAAGATCCTTCTTACACCACATCCCTGTAAGACTGTGAGCGGATGTTATCCAACCTATCTATTTCCCAAACATCTCCTTCCACCACTCTTACTACAAAAGAGGAAGGATTGCCACTTTTTATGTCGTCCTTAGAGGAGAAACCCCTCTAGCCTACATCACCAAAATCCTTAACCATGATAGATCCTTTGGAACATGCCCTTCTCCCTATCAGTTCTTCATTGCCTAAATCTTTCCCAGCAACCGGTTGACCTCTTCACACCCATTGATTACAATCACCTCATTTGCCCCCTGTATCACACCCATAGTGGATTGGAATCACATCCCACTTCTATTCCATACCAAAATTCCTTTCCACACGTGATGATTTTCATCCCCCAGAAGATAGACGAGTCTTATCGGAATGTTTGAGTACACCATGCTCTACTCAAATGTAGATGACTAATTCAGACACCTCTACCATATGCCCGAAGTTTTTTACAAAAATCTCAAAATGCCTATGTCCTCACCTTCACCCACCCTCATCTCTACTGAATACCTCATCCACCTCTATCAACCTAACCAAATATTCCCCTATGCTTGGGAATTCACCCATACCCAACCTAACACACCCACCTAAATGGTTAGATTTATCAAAAAATAAAGTCATCAATCCACCTAGGAGACAGACCCAATCTCCTCGAGTGCAATCTATACCTCCGCCCATAACTAAAACTCTAGCCCCTAAATCAGACTGGCACAGTAGGCATGGTTTCAACCCTTGCTGTCACACCTACCTTCTATATAGGGGGCCTCACTCCTCCACCTTGGCTCAATACACCATGCCTCCCATGTCTTCTTTAACATGACTTGTACCTTCTGCACCCATACAGAAATCCACGGGCATCTCAACACCGTCACCCCAAGTATCCTGCCTACCTACCAACCCTAAGAAAACTCGATCATCAGAAGGACTTGTTTGGTGTCACTCCTCTTTCCCCGTGGTTGTTTCCTGCCACCACGTCATCTGTGGCCTCATCATCTAACCAGCTAAACATGACTTCTACGCAGAAGAAGCCATGCCTAGTTAAACCCAATCATCAAAATCCCTTGCCTAAACCACCACCCGTATGAACCACTCATACCCAAACCATTACCAAAACAATCAATAATCTCACCCACTCAATCAATAGCCTCATCTTCATCTAAATTTGACCCACTCAAAGGATCTTACGCCAAGATCCTTGATATGTTGGTAGGGGATGCGACCATTTCCCTACCCCCACTCAGACCCTATGATCCATCTAAACCTCGACCTATAGGTTATGATGAATCTAAAATCTATGCCTACCACCACACACCAGGACACAATGTAGAAGGATGCAAAGCTTTGAAAGCCATCTTTCACCAGTTGCCTATCTCGGATAGAAAATCTAAGAAAGACAACTTACAGAGGGAAAATCCCTTAGCTTCGATCCCTTCTCCTATACCACCTGTCCCCCCGCCTCACCAAAATCTATCATCATTGCAACCCCACCTCTCAAGAACAATGACTTATCCCTACCATCTTCCTCATCTCGTATTCATGAGATCAACATGATTAGCATTGCTACTCGAGGTCAGAAAAACAATGGAAAAGCTAAAGAGAGCACACCTGTGGCCTCTCTTTCTCCTTCCGCCATCCCCCATCACACCACCACCTAAAGTGGTTATTCATGGACCTACCTATCCAATCTCTGATGGAGTTTCCCATCACACCATGATCAAACAACTTCACCAATCTCCTGTAAAAATGACACTCTATGATCTCATTCAAACATCTGAATCTCATCGGCAAGCTCTAATTGAGATCCTCCAAGGGATAGAGGTCCTACCTAATGAAACCCTACCCATCACCTCCATCTTAACACCCAACCACGTCACTTCTCTCACTAAACAACCTACCTCCACAACCACCTCTGTCCCTGTACAGCAAGCCGCTGCTGTCAGTTTTTCCGAAGAAGAAATTGTCATCTTTGGTGCAGAAGATCCTGACCCCGCTCTTTTCATCTCGGCTTACATCCAAAACATCTGGGTACATTTTGTTATGATCGACAGGGGGCGCTAGCCTAAACATCAATCTCTTCCAAAGCCTTCCAACAGATGAATATCCCTCCTAGCTGCATGTGTGCCAACCCCACCATGTTGCATTCATTCAACGATGCTATTACTTCTACCCTAGGCACCGTGATCCTTAACATTCGTGTAGGGCCATGTACCTTGCCCGAACTCTTCTATGTCCTTGAGGGAGAGTTCTAATACAACATGTTGTTAGGCCACCCTTGGATCCAGGCTATGGGATGCGTTCCCTCCACCTTACATAGATGCATAAAATTTGAGTATGAGGGGAAGTCATACACCGTCACAGCTGACGCTTCCCCCTTAAAAACCTACAATATGTTATACCACCCTAATGATGTGCTTGTACCAGTCAAGGCACCCATTGATCCGACCCAACCATCTACTTCAACCATGCCTCAACCATCCACCTTAGCCGCACCCACACCTTCGACCAATGAAACCACCGACACGAATACCTTTTCCTTCCCCGCGGATAACATCCCAACCTCGGATCCCTTGGTAGGTGTTTTTCAATGCCTTACGCTGGGGGAGTACCGCCTATACAACATTAGCACCTTCCATACCCCACAAGAGTATGGACAGTTACATGCGCATCCTACCTACGACCGTCGTGTGGGGGGAGGTGATCTCCTATGGACCACCTAATCTGCCGCACCAACCTAACGTATGGGGGTGTCAACACATCCTCTGTCACCCCTGAACCTCCCCTTGGTGTGGTTCCCTTCCAATCTGATTTTCAATATCTAACCAACTGTCGTTTCACCCTCACCTTCCTGACTCGTTGTGCTTGGAAAGGTTTTGGTTTCAGTCTTTATGAACAAGGCCGACATATGATCATTCCCTTGACTACACACAAACACAAAGATCGTAGTGGTCTTGGATTTTTTGAACCACCTACACCAAAGAAACCTCATGTACAATTATATCCAGGAAGATGACGAAGTCACCCCTTCCAAACCATCAATGCCCATTTTTCCATCTTCACCCACGGAGTCGATAGACCCAGAATCTATCCCTCCTAACTTTTTTTTTTCATGAATGCTATCTTCCTAGGTCCTCTCACTTATCAACACGATGGTGAAGACCCATCTTCTCTTCCCCTTTTGTATCCAGACATGATCGAAGAAGACTCACCTTAGATTAATGTTGTGGAGTGCCAGGATGATGACTCCATCCTCACCTACCTTGGTGTGGATGACTCTTATATTCAATGCACCTTACCATCTGAAACCCAAACCATGTTGAATGAGTTGACTATAGAGATAAACATCCACATGGAGGATGATCCTCACATTGTAAAGATCAGACAATCTCTCGATGCATCAGAACAAGCCACCTTCACTACCTTCCTCCATGCCCGTAATCAAGCTTTCGCTTGGTCCTACGCCGATATGCTAAGAATCAATCCTGACATTGCTATCCATAACATCACTCTGAAACCAGACTCCAAACCAGTTAAACAGAAACACAAGAAAATGCATCCACGCATTTCCCTCTTGGTTAAAGAAGAGCTTCAACAACTCCTTTCTGTTTCTTTCATCTTACCTATTGACTATCCTCAATGGATTTCTAATGTTGAACCTATCACTAAAGTGACATGGGGATCACATCCCCTTTTGCCCTTTGGGCTTATCGTACCAGCATTCATACTTCCACTAATGCCACACCATTCTCTTTAGTGTATGGTACCGAGGCTGTCTTGCCTCTCGAAATACAAATCCCTTCCCTCAGAATATCTCTCCAGGATATTCTCACCAATGATGACTTCCACCAAGAGCGGTTAGCCCAATTGGAGCTTCTTGAATGAGCGTCATCTTACAGCTCTTGACCACCTTCAAATTTATCAAAAGCACATCAAGTGTGCTTATGATAAGTGAATTCATGAGCGTACCTTTAAGATTGGTGATCTTGTCCTCAAAGAGAATCAACATGTAACCAAACTAGAAAAGAGAAAACATGGAAAATTTGCTCCTAATTGGATTGGGCCTTACATTATCACTCACACTTATGGATCAGGTACTTATCGTTTATCTTCACTTAATGGTAAACCTGAGCCTGAACCCCTTAATGTCTTGCATCTCCAACCATTCTACTATTGAATTTAGTGTTATATCACTTCTTATCTACCTTGCACTCATCCCTTGAGCTCATTTACCACCTCATACACCTTGTTTCGTGCATCTCAAAGTAGAATCAAACTCACATGGTTTGATCATCACCTCCTCTTAAAGATGCCTTCCCCTTTTTAGTCTGGTCCATGACTTAAAAGTATCAAAATAACAAGTTCTCAATTATACAATTCTGGGATATTCTTGAGTCAAACTTCCTACAAAACTAGATGCTTCATGCCAAACGGGCATCTAGACCTCTAAGCTATAAACTAGATTGCTCCCTCGAAGGACAACTATGTGCAAAGCCGCATCTGCTACTATAAGTAGACTGCTCCCTTGAAGGATAGCTATACAAAGTCAGCCTCTATCAGAAGCTTCTCGCATTGATCAGCTTCGTGAAGACCTCAAGAACAACAAAATGCATATCCCATATAGACTTCCCGCATCGATCAGTCTATATCCAGAAAAATAAAAGTAGTATTCAAAAGCACTTTTGAGTCATGGACTTGTCTATTTAGGTTTGGTTCTCTTTCATCAGAATAATCACCTTATAACAAGTTCTCTGTTCCCTAGCTATACCATCCACCTCACCTCACCATTCTTCAAAACAAAAAAACTCAAGGGACGTGACGTATATCTGATATATTGTGATTATACAACTCTTTTCACCTATCGACTTCTCGCCTATGCAAGGTACC
Organism: Taxus chinensis; assembly: GCA_019776745.2. Classification (NCBI taxonomy): domain Eukaryota; kingdom Viridiplantae; phylum Streptophyta; class Pinopsida; order Cupressales; family Taxaceae; genus Taxus; species Taxus chinensis. The sequence goes on along the minus strand of CM034147.1, from coordinate 659,861,635 downwards.
TATGGATTCAAGCTCATCCTATGATAATACGTGGTTTGTTTAGCTCTTTCCAACTATGGGACACTTTTGCCTCTTTTACCCGAATCTAGGATTATGTGTTGACCTTAATCAGGTTTCCTATGCTTGGGTAAGCTAACCCTCACTTCACCTATACCCACACCAACACCGCCAATACCTTACCAACACCAACAACATTACCCTACCAACATCAAACTTTTACCAACCAACAAATTGCCTAACCATAACCAAATTTCCTAAATTCACCTCTCCCTGGTCCTAAGAGAGAACTACATTGGTCTGAGGCCCCTCCTTGCTTTGTGTAATGGGCTATGTAGGTAGCACTTAGGAGACATGGGGTCTCCCAAGGTTAGCTCGACCATCCCCTACCATAACCTATCGTGTGTTGTGTTTTCCTTAAAAATATAAATATTTTCACGTATTTATATTGATAACACTCACCTTTTCCCTTATCCACTAATCTCCATTTTTCACCACATCGCCTACCCCCCGACTTTGCTAAATAGCCTTATTTTGAATTCATCGGCCCAACCTAAGGCCACAACCAATCAGCCCAACCCAAGGCCGTAACTAATCAATCAGCCCGACCCAAGGCTGTAACCAACCAATCGGCCTAAGCCAAGGCCACAACCAATCGGCCTGACCTGAGGCCGCAACCAACCAATCGGCCCAGCCCACGGCCACACCCAACCAATCGGCCCGACCCAAGACCCACACCAATTAAGTACCTCTAAGAACCTCGAGGCCCACAAGTTATGATTCTATTCACCCATCATGTAGTTGTTTGTTCAATCGAGCTCACTTGTTCGTGTTTTAGCATGACTAGGATACTTGAATTGATAAGTCGACCAGCTTTGCCTAGACCGAGACTGTGATGTTTATCTCAACCAAACCAACCATTTGGTACTGCCGAACATGCCTAAATGTTCCGGTACCTTACCCGTTATATCCCCTGGAGCTACTTCCTATGCCTTGGATACTAGGATTATATCAACCTTGTTTGGATAAACTATTGACCTTTTCCTATGAACTGCTTATTTGCTCTTCAAATAGTGTACCCTGGTCGCACTACTACATTTCAACATGCGTCTGCTTCCTTGAACTTACCCCACCATCTTACCATCATCTCATCATCATTCACCCTTTATCAACCCTATCCTTGATTTCATATCGCCTCAATCTGTGATAGATTTGAGGGGGATTACCTATACCCTTAACTGGGGCAACCACTTCTTATTTTTGTCAGTGTAGCTTTACAAGACAAGCTACATGACAATAAGGGGAAAATGTAGACACCAAATTTGGGTCTTACGATGCCTTGTGCCCTGTATCTCATCTCGCAACCTAACCCTACCTCACCACCTAAACCTTACACACTTAATTATTTATTAATTACCTTATAATTAATAAATCCACATCTCCAACCCTACCACCTCACCTCACCACCTCACCATGACCTAGCCCTAACCCTAAACTAACCTAATTAAGACCTATAACTTGGTCTAGACCCACACCCATGACTCATCACCCCTCACCCACACCAAAATGAACCTAATAATGACTTGACCAAGCCCAAAACTGACCCCTTGAGAGAAAAGGAGGGAAAATTGGCTATTTTACCAAAAATAGCCAACTTTGACCTAACCGACATCGGTCCCTACGCGACCGGCATCAGTTAGGCAACTGCCATCGGTTCCCTGTAAATGACCTCCCCCAACCAAAACAAAGGGATCCGAATTCATTTTGCAAGAGAGGGACAAGTGAGAGAGAGAGAAGAGGCTACAGAGAGGAGTATTGAGCCCAAGACTATAACTGAGCAACTAGATCACGGTCACACTCATCCAAACATTGGGAGAGTCGAAGGATAGCTTCATCAGCTCACTTCCGATTGCTAGATCATCCCAACTGAGCATTACCTTCACCAATGCATTCCTTAGACCTGTATCCACATCATAAACTAGTAAGTAGTCTCTTTTATTACCTTGGATGCTTCTAGACACTACTTTGTGAACTTTTGATTCATAGTGATTATAAGCTCACTCTTGGATCTACCACCCGGTAGCACCCTACACCTAACCTTCATTCATCCATCTCTATATTTCCCTAAAGACAAATTTCTAACTCTCCAAGTCTTCTCTATCACCCTAATACTCCCTCAACCATCTACCGACCTTCTAAACCCCATAACCACCTTACAACCAACCTCCATTTAAAATCCCCTAAATCACTGCCCCTACTGATATCGGTTATCCCATACCGGTACCAGTTTTATAACTGCGGTCGGTTATCCAGTGACCGGCATCGGTCACTTTGACTTATACCAAAAACCAACCTTTCACCTATTTACCTCCAAACAATCTCATATCCAGCCTTGTCTATCCCTGTAACTTGATCTAAACCTATTAATAACCAGTGACTAAACAAATAGCGTGATAATTTATTATTGATAGTTTAGTCTCTATTGCTTTTAGTAACGAGGTACCTAAATCGTGATTTCGCAATAGCTTCTTTATTATCATTTTTTTTAATTTATATTAAAAGGGAACTAACCACCTTCGAAAGGAAGTCTAATATTTCCTGGGCCCAAGGCAGCTCCCTCACTTATTGTTTAATGAAAATATGGTGGTCTTGCATTCTTATTTATAGGTAGTCCTTTCCAGACAAAAAGGAGCTCTTCACAATCGATCTAATCTCTCTATGGTACTCTCACACCTTCCCAACACTCAACAGGTATTCCTCCTAGCCCTAACCCTTATCTGTTTCTCAAGAGAATGAAAAGATAGAAATAACTCTATTTTGGAACAAAATTCTGTGTGAAACAAATACAACTTTATTATTCCCACTTAGCACAATCTAAGGTATTTTGTTTACCTTTTTTATCCTTTCACAATGACATGCCATCGATTTTTGAGAGTACAATGCAAAAAATTCATAGGAAAACATCAATTAGTAGCTTCCAAAACTTAGATTGCATGTTTTCCTTCCCTATGAAAGGTTGTATAGTTTTTTGGGATAGTATATATGGTCCTAACCAACTTATATGTTCTTGGACCGACATATCTTCCAACTTTGATTTCAAATTCACATCTTTGTTTGGTATTCTAATCTTTTTGGGTCATCCTTTCTTTGATAAATAATTTAGGAAACCATATATAAGAGAGTAAACATGACCTCATTTTCTAACGTGGAAATCCTATGGCACTACATTTATACACTCACTTCCAAAACTTGCAAAAGACACCTAGGGCTCCGTAAATCTCACAATAACTTATCAACAATCTTTTGGGTAGAAATATCTACATGTTTGAAGATTCTTACTAGGTTAAGACAATAATATGTCTCATGTATAAGCATTCAAAGATCACTTCCCCAAATATCTTGGAAAGATAAAACTTAATTCAAGCATAGTCAAAGATAGTTGTTAAACTTAGTTGCAATCATTCATAGATCACATGTTATGTACATAATGACATGTGGTTTGAGGCCTCTTTGGATTAGTACCAACGTCAGTGGTGCCGACAACCTAGCTAATGTTTATTTTTTAGTAATTATCATCCATGGTAAGGGTTTTATATCATGATCAAATTATTAAGAGAACCACACAACATGATCAATTATCATGGTTTGACAGTGATAGATAGTTATAGGCAACCAAAAATGTGCAAAAGTTATAGATCCCAAAACCAAGTAGGTCCGATTTCTAATCACATTCTCGAGAATGAAACTTGGTCAATTTCAAATTTCTTTGTTCCTATAGTGGATTGTCCCATAACTTTCCAAAATCATATATAATCAGCTAAGTTCACTCATTGTTTTGTATTTTCAAGTTCATATCTTATTTATCATATCATTTACATGTATTAAATAATTATTTTTATTGTGTTATTTAATGTTGGAAGTTAATTAATTAGAATAATCACAACCCTTACATCTTATAGTTGTACTAAATCACTAAAATCAATTAGGTTGTATGTTGAATCTAATTATAAACTAATTTTTTTGGTGAAATCAACTTGCAATTAGATCTTAACATTCATATTATATACCTTATGACATGCATATGATCTTATTTTTTGTTATTAGTCTTTTACTTCTCTCCTCATTTATCATCGTGATTAATCCTCAACTCTTATGTACAATATTCTCTTTTAACCTAGGGGTTCTTGATCCTCTACCACTATGATATATTACTCCCATTATGTTAGTATACACCATGGCACCATGTAATCTACCCTAGGATACTATTTTATATCTCATATCTTTGCTAATACCATTTTACCATAAATGTTGATCCTACCCAAGGTGAAGGTTCTAATAATAACTTTGTTATTCACTCTCATGATCTTCCTAAAGATGAAGTATAACATTATACACACTTCCTACAAAAAAATCCCACTCATAATTATCTTTTCCTCTATACTATAATGGATTAAATCAATAATTATTCACTCTCTTACATTAAGACATATGATATTCCTACATATATAGTGCCTTCCTCCTTAGGGGAACCTAATATTTTCATGCACAATGTTTCTATGTCTCTTTTTGTAACCACTATTTCTACTACATATCCTATATCCACTCCTCATGGTCTGAACACCTCTTCATCTAGCATGTAAGCCCTTAAAACCGTTATTCATACCCTATAAGATAAAATATTACAATTATAACAAGGTGCATCTACTTTTTCTCATGATGTGGATTCTACTCAATTGCTTCACAATTCCCTAGGACCTAAAGTGGTTTCTTATTCTTTACCCATTAGATTTTTTTTCTTAAACTCCCTACTTATTATGAAAAAGGAGATCCCGTCGGGAAGCTTCACTCTTTCCATGTGGATTTTTTTTATTATACGTCTCATGATATGTTATTCATCAAAATATTTCCTAGGATTCTTAAACACATTACCTTACAATGGTTTTATGATATCCCCACACATTCTATGCACTCTTTTACCACTATGGAAAATTAATTTTTTTCTCAATTCATGCGCAATTAACTAAATTATCACAAGGATCTATAGAGCCTATTGTTGAACCAAGAAAATGGATAAGTATGAGATATGCATGAAGGAAAAAGGATGGGCATGTGGAACCATGAAAGGAACACTTACAAAAGACAAGATAGTGTGCCAAGGGACGTGCAGAAATAAGAAGAAGCACATGTGAAGGTTTGCATGTAGGAATAATAGAATTGGGATGTAGTTGGATTTACAAGGATAAATATAAACAAAAGAAGAAGTTGGCATGATCATTAAAACAATCCAAAAATAAGCAAAAACATGAATAAAGCACATGCATAATGGGTTATGCATGGACAAGAGAAAATCTATTTATAGCACACGTAACAAGATTAAAGCTTAGTCTATTTATAGAACACAAGATAGAAATAAATATTCTAGAATTAAAGAAAACCATTTGTGGATATCTGTGGGTTAGATTCTATTTATAGGAAATATTTAGTTGGAAAAGCATGTAAACTACGTATAGGAGTAGTCTATTTTTAGATTCGAGTGGTTAAGGACAAGTTCCCACCCTACACACACACACATACTTATAAGCATTCATGTAACAGGGGTGTAGAAGTAAATCCATATGCTAGTCCTGATCGAGTCTTGCCTTACGCATTCGTTTGTTTAGTGAATGAATGTTCTATGAATCATTATAAAGCATCATTATTATAATCGAAATACAACTCTCTTATTGTTATGGATAATTCTATTGTGCATGTTACAGTAAGTTCATGTTCTTCATAATTAATATTTGTATGTTATAACAACCACGAGTGCAGGAACCACATATTGATAGCTAAAATGAGAAGGGATAGAGAACCACACACTTTAGGTGATGTACTTGGACATCTGTCTGAGTGATGTACTAGTGCATGACACTATGTTATGTTGAACCTAGACTACGGGGGTGACATTTTGGTTCTATTGGTATGACCTTTATTCAATTTGAATCTCAAGATGTTATGTGCACATGGTGTTTCAAATATCCTTAGAGACAATTAAATGTTAGCTACACAAAGGTGAATAAGATTTTTCTCAAAGATTAAATATTAGAATTAATTTAAATCTACAAAAATGGGTTGAAGACAACCTGTATGGTCCGTTGTACAAGAAATTATTCAGCTTCTTCCCAAGGGAGATAAACAATTGGCTGGCAGTGTACGTAGGAACAACATGATTCAATTGGGGTAGAGACAATTGTGGAACTAGAATAAGTATCAAGAACTTGTTTATTTTGATAAGTCATGGACACACGTAGTATATCATTAGTGGAAAATTGTGTTGAATAATTAAACTTATGAATACATGATATCTACATATTAATCCTTGGAGGAAGATAAATTCAAGTTTCTTTACAATCCCAAAGGATCGTACTTATGTACACTTCTAGTTATCAAAATCTTGATAATTGAACTGGGATTCAAGAGCCTTCCAACGATTAGTTAAAAACCTACCATGCACAAGGATAAGGAAATCAGCTAGAAAAGATGGTGTTGAGACAGATGGAAGTAGATAGAGAAGAAATATTTTGTAGCTAAAATAATGTGTGAGAAAGAGTGATTGGAGGCATTGAGACAGAGAAGAATAGGACCAAGCAGTAGTGTTCAAAATCCTAAGGAGAGTGAGAGGCCACAAGACTATGTCCCTCTGATATTGGGAAAGTATAGAAAGACGCCATCGACATCTGGTGAAAGCAAGTCTAGTGAATATTTGGGAGTCATTAGCATGCATCTGGACCACCCTAGAACCTTATCCCTTGCACATGGTACTCAAGATTCACAAGTTCATGTTAAGGATTACTATAGTGACAGTGAGCAATGTGATGGACATCGAGAATCGCCATATTGGGAAGGTGATACTAGTAGGATTGCATAATTGTATACTTCGGAAGAACAACAGATAAAAGTAACACACATGGTAGTGGCTAGTACCGCTCAATAGAATTTTATAGCCAGTCAACATAATTTAATTGGGATTAGTACTATAGACGTACAATAAGGACAAAATTTTGGTACACTACTCTTAAAACATAGGTACAAAACCAACAAAAATTGTTGGCATGAAGATGATTTCTACCATGGATGCACATACTAGAGTTTCAGTAACAAGGGTCTCAAGAGGCTTTGGCCCTCCCTCAAGTGGAGGAAATCCTGACATAGGTTCAGGATCATGATTTGGTCCTCCCCCGAGTAGGGGATATCCAAGACAAGTAAACATACCACCACAACAACATAAAATTTTCTATGAAATTTCAATCTACTTACCTAAGTACAGAGGAGAATAGGATGCAACTAAAAATGTCCACAAATATGTGCTCTTATGGAGAGCCAAAGGGGTCACCGCTTCAAACAGGAACGTCAGTCAGTTTTTGACTACACTACAAGGCCGCACACACACTTGGTATAAGAAGTATGATCCTCATCAAATGGTATTGGATTATGAGACTTTTCAGCCCTCCTTAGCTAAGTTTCACATTCTTGAGTTTAAACAATATATCATCAACGTGCTTAAGGATATGGGACTATTTGAAAGTGTCTAAGAATATGATGTGTGGTTCAAGGCTCTGTTATCAAAGATCTCATATGATATGCATCAAATTCAACATGTGTAATGGTTTTTAGGTGGGATATTAACATTGTTTATAAGGGATATATCACATAAGGCATTGGCGAATCCACACTAGGATCTAGAGAGAGAACTACTTGCTGAAGTGGTTGTAAGTGTACATACTAGGGTGAGTCCATTACTTGAAGCACATATTACAACTATGGCCATACATTTATAAAATGTATCTACTAGCTCATCACATGACACTCAATGTGGTATCTAGTGAATATATTGTGAAGTAGAGGGACATAGGAAGAATAGTTATCTACATAGGAATGTATGTGCTCTACTAGCGGCTTGTGAGATATGTCACAAGGACCATGTTGTTATAGAATATCCACTTCTCCAACATGCTACCTAGAATAATGTGTCACTCTATTGAAATAATTTTGACGTGCATACAAATTATATAACTCATTTCCATTTGGTTTATTACATCCATGAATCTTGTGAAATAGGGTTACACTAGGCTAGTGAAAAGGTGGTTCATATGTGCATAAAGGGAAAAATAATAGAGCTAGAAAAAATGAAAATGGAGGGTATAAGGTAGGATATCGAGGTAGAGGACATGGTGGTAATATAGGTAGGTTTGACTGAGGTACTTATTACACTCTCTGATCACCTGATCATTATCAGTGTGAGTGCCCTAAGACTATGTCTTGCGTGTACTATGGAAAAAGGAAAAAAGGTAGAAGATTTTTCATTTTTATATACACACATGTGCAAGAACAAAAAATAATGGGGTGCGATAATGATACAAGTTGTGTAGGGTCAATGGAAGCCAAAAAAAATGGTAGTTATGAAGAAGGAACATTTATTGGCTACCACACACACAAAACCTTCACGTAAGCAAGAGGAGGCATAGACTAAATCATCATCTGATGAGAACAGATTGTACAACCTAATAATTATTCTAATATATGTCAATAAAATGAGGTATTTTAAGAAACCATGGGCTTAATCAGATATTTACATGGGAAGATACAATTCTTAAAAGAGAAAACACGAGATAGAGAGTGCACAAAACATAGAGAAGTACCTAACAAGAAAATTGATGAGCTCAGGGTGTTGTGTTAGATGTTGAGATAAGAGAACATCATTCCCTTGTTAGGTAATTGATTATGAGAGAGGTTCCGCGCATGGAGGAGGATAGAGAAAGACAAATATTATATGAAAATATGCCACCACAACACCATGAATATGATAAGGAGATCACCTTGGATGCAATTATAGATGGCTAGATGGTGACTAACATCCTTATTAACACTGACACAAAGGTAAACATTCTTACCTTGGATGCATGGAATAGGATGGGGAGGCCACCACTACAACCTTATTCTAGTGTGTTATATATGAAAAATAAGACCAGTAATAATGCCCATTGGATTTTTTTAGGGTGCAAACATCACTATACAGGGGAAAAATTCAAGGGTGATTTTGAGGTCCTGGAGTTGGTAGAAGAAGATAATTTCCCTACATTACATGGCCATCCATGGTGTTATGCAAACAAATAAGACCCTCACTTTAATAAGTTATAAAGTAGTTTTAAGAATGAGGATGAGTGTGTAATGATTCCTATGGATGGTATGAGGATTGCACCCTACACAGAGCATGTTCATGACAAGGTTATGGATAAAATCTGTGTATATTGTGTGCAATCTAGAGTGTGTTGAGCCAACAGAGGACGAAGTTCTCAAATGGGGAGATGCACATTCTATTAGTGACAATACAAGCATTTTTGTGATAACTAATCCCATAAAATGTATAAAATGGTTGGTTATGAGTTTCAAGGTCATGTAACAAGGGTGATAAGACCACATATAGTTAGGTGGTTTGGAAGAACCCCACTACCAAGATATATAGGATAATAAAATCCTAAATCATTTTTTTGCGCAATGGAAGACCAATTGCGCGATGAAGGATGAAAAGGGAGTATGATGGTATACTCGTTAAGAGGAATGAAAACACAATGATGGGAAGTGTATAAGGATAATATACTTAGATGGTGTGAGATAAGAATCACCTTCTTCACACATATTGTTAGGAACAACCTTCCTTCAAATATACCAACATACAATGAAAAAATATCTCCCAAGACTCACATAAAATCTTGTGAGAAGAATTGGTAGGAAGGACCTGATGCATTACCACCATTATTATGGTTGCATATGTTATATTCAATGTTACACATGTGTACACATAGGTGGTCCATACATGTTGAGTTGAAGTAGGAAACTAAAAATTCATAGCACATGACATAAAGTATGGTGCACACTTTCAATTACTTATCATCTTACCCTCTAGTGCATAAGGACTTATAGTAGATGAAATGCATTAGTCTGGAGGACAGCACAAAGGTAAAATAAATTTTAGATCAATTATAATAACCTACCATCCTAGAGGGTTGTGTTAAGGAATTTGCATGGTTATAAACTAATGAGGATCTACTAGAGCATGCTTGGAAGGAGAAGGAAAGAGGAAAAATGGTATACTTGATTAATGATGAAGAGGTCGAAGATTTTAACATAGAAAACATAAAGGGTGAGCGTGAAGTCTTATATACTTTAGATTACTAGGCACACGTGTACCACTTGCTATTGAAGATAAAGAAGGTGAATATTTGGACAAATGACATGCCTATAGAGGCAATCATTGGTGATTATTGGTCAACAACAGAATTTACGAATAAATTTGAATTTTTGTGTGAATTTTAGGATCTCTTTCCTAGGGGATACCAATAATTATATGGTGTCCATCCATCACTAGGGGAGATTAATAATTAGCTTAGAGAAGGCATGCAACCACTGTATAAAATACCCTATACAATGAATCCAAATTTGTGTTCTAAAGTAAAGGATGAGATTGACATGTTAAATTAAGGTATCATTAAGACCATAGAAGAATCTGAATGGATCAAACCCATAGTTATAAGTATAAATAAATATGTAAGGCTAAGGATATGTGTGGATTACAGATTTTTAAATTCCTCTTGCGTAATTGATCCATTTCCTACAATGTTCACTGAGGATATTCTCGAGGGTGTATCTGGATGCAAGATATATTCATTCACAGATAGTTTCTTTGTATATCATCAAGTTTAGATTACGCACAAGGATCGGGACAAGACTACTTTTCCATAGAATGGGGTTGTTTCCCTTATACAATCATATCTTTTGTTTTGAATAATACACAAGTAGTATTTTCATGAATTATTGTACAAGATTTTGAAGACTTCATCCATAACTTCCTTCAGGTCTATCTGGGTGATTGGACCATGTACGACTCGGTTAAGGATTATTGTGACTATTTGCACTTTATGTTTAAACATTGCATGCATCTCATTATATATCTAAACATTAAAAATTATGTCTTTGCTACATGTTTGGCACATTTTTGGGGAATATCATATGCAAATAAGGTCTTCTAGTTAATCCAACGAAGATAGCAGTTATATTGGCGTTGGAAGAGCCAACTAACCAAATTGAAGTGCACATATTTCTTGGGAATTCAAGATATTATAGGAAATTCATCAAGCTGTATGCCAAGATAGTTGCACCACTGGAAAATATGTTAAAGGCCAAAGGTAAATTCTAATGGAAAGACACACAACAACAAGCTCTTGAGCAATTGAAGGAAAGATTGACCACCATGCCTATCCTTCACTTCCCAACATGGAACTTACCTTTTCATGTCCATGTGGATGCATCAAGCACTACAATTGGAGCTATGATACCCCATCTTGGAGAAGGAAATGTTGATCATCCCATTTATTTTGTGAGTGGGAAGCTAACATCGACGAAACAAAATTATACAACTACTGAGTGCAAGGATTTATCCATGGCTGAAGTGCATGGAAATATCTTCTTAAAAATCCTTTAATATTTAATAATGACCATATGGATCTCAAGTATTTAGTGAATAATCCAGTATTTCATGGTTGCATACGTTTTGACTTTTTAAGTTATAGTGAAACCTGATAAGGGTAATATGGGACCTACTCGCTATATCACACATCAATTCTGGAGAGGATGTGTAAAGTATAAAATATACAATGTTATATGATCAATTATTTATATTGTAACACATGTCAATCCATCTAGAGGACATAACAGATTTTTTATGCACAAGTAATGCACCACAAGGAATGAAGACTATGAAGAAGAAACAACTAGCTATACACACTGCACCTTACTAATTGACTAGTAGAGATATTTATAAAATGGGTAGAGATGAAATACTGCACAAATGTGTTTTGGAACATGAGAACTAAGTAATTATGGAACTAGTGCATGGTGGAATTTTCAAAGGACATTATGCTAGAGAAGTCATCATGCACAAGATATTCCTCGCATGACTATAGTGGGAAACACTCTATAAAGATACAAAGGAGTTTTTCAAGGATTGTGACCATTTCTAAAGGATTGGAAAGAAAGGATAAATGGATGAGATTAATTTGCACCTAATAACATATATATAACCATTTGAGAAATGGGTCATCAATGTTTTGGACCAACTGCACAAGTTGCACGACGAAGAGGAACCTAGTACATTATTACTTGCAATGATTACTTAACAAGGTCGGAAGAAGCTGCACCTACCAAGGACTGTATCAAAAAAATATTTGTGTACTTCCTATAGGAGAATATTATCATAAGCAAGTATGGATGCCCATTGATCCAAACAAGTGATCAGAGTACTTATTTTATTAATGAGATGATAAGGATATTGTTAGTAGATTTCATGATGGCTCATCATAATAAAAATCCATATCACCCATAGGAAAATAACACAGTAGAAGCCTTTAATAAGATCTTCATCCAAAATTTGACCAAGATATGTGATGTTGGAAGGAATTTCTGGGATGATAAAGTATCGGCTATACTTTGAGCATACACAACCACCTATAAGAGGTTGAATAAGGTCATACCCTTTCAATTGGTGTTTGGCACAAAATTTGTATTTCCAGTTGATTTCATGTTACAATTTTTTACCAATATTCTCATTCTCAATGAGGGTTAATAGACTAGCTACTAAAGAAACTAGCAAACTCAAAAATGTTGGAGGGTTTATGTTACCTTGAATACAATGTGATATGGGAACAATATGATGATGGATTCTGTTGCTGCAAATCAAATCAAACCTACAAATAAGATCCACTAAAAGGAAAATGATTATATGGTTTGGGTGGGGGTTTCTCGAAAAAAGAAAACCCGAGAATAATTTCACTTCCTTGGTGGATGTCAACCCTCATTGTTAAACAAAAGTAAAATAAATTGAAATATATGCAGAGACTAAATGATTTACAAAATTTGAAAGTAATTATGATTGATTTAAATTTGATCTAGTTGAAGTGAAATACAAATTAAATGTACCTGGTATGGGTTTGCAGTGACCCAGACTATGTAGAGGCAGGTCGACGAAAACTTAGGAGACTAGATCAAGAATGTGGAGGAAATATGCAGACCTTGTAGAATCTAAGTGCAATATAGAAGCTATAGAAGTCTAGAGATGTTTGAGCTAACCTATAGAGGGAATATAAAGGAACAAAAACTAGGAAAAATTATAGAAAATAAGGATTAAAAGGAAGTATTGAAAACTAGGACTCTAGTTGACAGTGACTGGGGTACAGATAGGCTTATCTTAGTGTAATAGAGGAACTAGATGAGAGTTAGAGAAAATAGGAAAGGGCACAAAGCTCATGCAGAGATGGGAGAAGTTTTTGAAATAGAAATCAAAGGCTACAAAAGACCAACTCAACAACGACCTGGTAGGGTCAATGGAGACTATGACAGAGTTGGATAAAGCTGAAGAAAGGAAAGCTGAAAGAGTAGCCTATAAGTATGGATTCTAAAAAGGGAGGTTGATGATGAAGTTTTGACCTTTGTTAGGGATGATCCATTCTTGCAAAATGTTAGACACAGTAATTACCAAGATAGAATGATAAAATTTGATTAAATAAATGCAAAATGATAACAATCTCACAAAGGTCAATTATGATTGATGCAAGCATGTTCCAAGGAGGTTTGGGACATCTTTAATTGCTTTAGGGATGCTCATGCATAGGATATTATTTGTAGGTTGTAAGAAATCTCAGGAATTCAAATGCATTCGATGATGAATAAAAAGAAAGAATTTAGATTTATAGGGTTGACGGTGACTAGGTTGGGTTTCCACCAATTACGAGTTTCCCCAATGGGAGTATTTTTCTACCTTTGGCTTGATTTCTATTATTTTAGAGATTTGGTCAAATTATTTAAAGCATTAGGTGGGAAGATGTTATTTTAGGATGAGGTATAGGTAAGTTTGTGGTACAGATAGGTTGGAAAAAGCGTAGGGAAAATTAGGGATGTAGATTTATAATGAAAACATTCCAAAATGGAAAGTTGGTTAGGGCATGGATGATGATAAATTAATTAATTAATTAATTAATGTTAATTAAATAGGATTTAAATGTGATGGTTATTTAATTAAATAAGGGGGATTAATTAAACAAATATGCACACGTGGGCAATGGGCATATATACCAAACTTAGGTGTCTACATTTTTCCCCTTTTTATTGAGTGGTTTGAGCTAGCAAGCCATGAGAAAAAAACAATAAGAGGTGGATGAGGATAATAAAAATGATTGGTGATGAGATCCCCCTCAAATTAGGGATTGATGACATCAAGGGAAATTGATGATGCCTTTGAAAACAACAAATGAAAAAGGGTGGGTGGGTAACTAAGAAAAGGGTAAAATGATTACCAAGGTAAGATGCCCCAAGAAAAAAGCATCGTAATATCAAGAAAAAATATGGCGATGAATTTAATACCACACTAGTAGAGGAAAATTGTGGTCTTAATGAAGACAGGCTACAACGTTCTACAGACAAGTGAGTGGGTAAAGATCACGGCATTATGGATGCAAGACGATATGACCAACAAGCCATAGGAAAGTCATCAAAATATGCGCAACTATATGCAAAAAGTTATGTGAAATCCTTTGTACACAAGGAATCATACGAATAGGTATACATCCATGAGGGATGAAGATGCCCCCAAGGGGAAAGTATGGCCGAGAAGGTGAAAATAAAAGGAATGAATATATGCCCTAACTGGGGAAAAGTATGGCAAAAAAGGTGGAATTGATATGATGAATATGGTGCCAAAAAGTTGAAGATGTGTATGGCCTGAAAGGATGAATTTGTTCATGGGTTAGATAGGAGGGAAAAACTATAGCCCGGTAGGATTTTGAGAGGAGATTAAATGGAATTGGATGTTTAATTAAATTCCCGAATGATAAATGAATATGGCCACATATGTGGTCTTCAAAGGGTAGATCAAAATAAAATTCCCAAAGGATAAAGGTACATATGGCTGTAAAGGAAAAGGAAGAAAGGAAAGATTGAATAAAATTCGTCAAGGGGTAATAAATATGGCCTTGAAGGAATACTTGAATGTTAGAAATATTAAATAAGATCAGATGAAGTGTGGGATAATATTCGAATTTAATAATAATGACCTATGGATATGAATGACACTACACCATATCAAGGAATGTATAAGGAAAATATGCCTCTAATCACATTGGAGGTAAACAAGAAGGAGATCTAGGTGATGCAAGGCACATGCGACCAAAACTAATGCTAGAAAATAACCAACGATAGTTAGTAATATTAAAGAGCAAGAGGAAACAATGGATTAAAGGAATGCATCAACCTAATGTTGACATGAAAAAAGAGTTTGAGATGTACTTGTGCAAGGGAAGAGGGTTCTCCAAAAGTGGTGTTCTATAAAACTATGCTCTAGCTTTGGGAAGGGGAAAGAGAAATTTGATCAATGCAGGAAGCTTTCTAAGGATGCTAACAAAATGGAAGGCTGGTCAATGTGGGAAGCCTTCAATTGCCATAAGGATTAGCCATCCTTCAAGGGTATGATCTACTTTAGACAATTTATATGGAAAGAATAATATGATAGCCATCCTTCAAGGGATCTGTCTATTTATTTTGATTTTCTTTTGGCTTTGATTTTGATTTACATGCTTTTTCTTTTCTTTCTTTCTTTTTGCATGGATAGATTTCCTTTGAGGGATTAGTATAATTTTTATAAGAGCATCCATGATGATTTTTTTTCTTCAGATGGGGGAGAGTTGGGACTAGCTGAGTAAACCACTTATGAGGGGCTAATAAGTGTACACGAGACACTGATGGACCCTTTGCATGGTTCCAATAGGTGAATAAGAGGGTGATGGATGTAATGATCATGGAGTTCTAACCAATAAGGGATAACCTATCCACAAGGAATATGTTATGGGAAGAGCCATGGTGCCCATATTTAAGGTCACATCTAGGTAGTGATGAAAGACCACATAGTTCCAAATCATCACGATGAGAGATGGAAAAATCTAAGATGGAGGAATGATTTAAGGATATGACTAAGGGAACATTGGTAAATGTGCTAACAATAGAATGGTTACAATTTCAACACGTTAAGCAGCTCCACTTCTTTTTTACCATTAAAGGAGGCTAGATGATAGGCTCCCAACCCATACTTATATGTGATAATGTATGGTCTGATCCAGTTGGGGGAAAACTTTCCACATTGGCTCCTTTCTAGAGTGGTCACATTCTAATTTTCTTTTAGGAAAAGGTCATCGACATTAAATTCATGGTCCCTAAGGTGCTTATTATGAGCATGCTTAATGTGCTCCTGATAAGCATGATGTTGTTCAAGAGTGAGAAGGCGATGCTCATCCAGCATCACAAGTTTTGCTAGATGATCTTGGAGATAGTCTTCATCAGAGATGAAGTCACGAAGGGAAGGGACACACGCAAAGACAAAATTTGAACTTCAAGGGGAAGGATGGATTTGAAACCATACACATGTGAGAAAGGTGTAGCCCTCATAGAGGTAAAGATACTAGTGTGGTAGGCCCAAACGTCAAAAAGAAGCTGGAGATGCCAATTACGACCTGTTTGATCAATAGTTTTGGAAAGAATGTTTCAAAGGGTTTTATCGGTAGCTTCATCTTGGCTGTTAGCTTGAGGATAATATGGAGAAGAGAATTTGAGTTGGGATGTTGAATGAGTTACAAAGTTTCTTGAGATATTTGTTTTTAAAGGACTTTCCATTATCCATGGCAATCTTTTGGGGAATGTCGAAGTGGCAGATAATGTGTTGATAAATAATATTAATGATTGGGCTAGATTTAGTTGAGGTAAGTGGTATTTATTCCACCCATTTGGTGAAATATTCTGTTGTGGTGATGATAGAATGATGTTGATGTGAAGAATGAGGATTAATAAGGCCAATGAGCTAAAGACCCCATTGTGAAAAGGGCTAAAGGTCTTGAGCCGGCTACAAATCTTGACTTGGAATACAAATAAGATTGGAATGTTGTTGACATTTTTCACATTTCTTAACATGCTCACATAAATCATGATTAAGGGAAGGCCAGTAATAGCTAGGACTAAGGACATGTTTAATGATGGCTAAGCCACTAAAGTTTCCACCACAAACACCATCGTGGACTTCTTGCATGACTCGAGAGGCTTCATGGGATTTAAGACATCAGAGAAGAACACTGTCAAATTTGTGTTTATACAAAATTCTGCTAAATATCACATAGTAGTGAGCATGCTAAAGAAAGGACCTCATAGCATTTTTGGACATATTAAGAGGAATAATGGATTGGGATAGATAATCAAAAATTTAAGAATACTAAAGGTTTGACAAATTAGATTCAATAAGATTAACCTAGGGTAATTCATGGAAAGTTCAATCGTAACAATGAATGATGATAGGAAACTTAGACTCCTCTGTTTTCCATGGGATGAGAGTCATGAGGGATGCCATCATATCAAAAAAATGATTGGTTGACTGGGGAACAACTTGGATGGTGTAGAAATGAAAATCTTCAAGGAGAAGATGAACAATGTCATGGTATTTTTGAAGGGTATCATTTTTACATTGATACTCACCTATGAATTTTTTTATTATAAGCTCAGAATCCCCATAGATGTCAATAATTTGAAAACCTAGAAATGCAGTTGTTTTAAGACCTAAGATGAGGGCTTCATATTCTTATATGTTGTTTAGACACTCAAAATTGAGTTTATATGTGAGAGGAATAGGAGTTTCCCATGGAGGAATAAGAACAACGCCAACACCTACCCCTTTCTAAAACTTAGAGCCATCAAATAAGAGAGTGAATTTGAGAGGGTTATATTTGTGATGAAAATGTTTAATGGATTCATCTAGAAATTTCTCATGAGGAAGTTGCATCCTAGGAAGAGGGGCTTCTATTAATTGATCAAAAAAAACTTTTCCCTTAATGTATTTTTGAGAAATAAACTCAAGGTAAAAAAAATTATTAGCATGAGCCATCGAGTGATGTGATCGTTTTGATAAGGTTTATAATGAAATGTATTGATAAGATGAAATATAGTAACAACATAATTCTTGTGATTAAGAAGGTAATGTCGAAGTGTAGATGTAGTGAAGAAGAGGGAAAAACATATCCTTTCAGCTTCAATCTATCAGGTTTTACAGTCATGAAGATTATGACCAATTTAATAAACATCCTGCTCATGACCTTGGTCATCACAATGTGCTAGCATGGTTCCTAGAGCATGATTAGTAGAAGAGATGTACAAATAAAATGGATCCTCCTTGTGTGGAGGTGTAAGCACTAGTGGAGATAGGATATATTACTTAAGATCATCAAAATCCTTCTAGCAATCATGATCCCAATTGAATTCTATGTCTTTCCAAAGGAGGTGATGAAAATGTTGACAATGATTAGAGATTTGTGAGATGAGGTAGAGGACAGATTGAAGGTGGACTTGAAGGCTACAAAGTAGCTTAAGATTGGAAGGAGGAGGAATTTTGATAATTTCCCTAATTTTTGTGGGGTCAACTTCAATGCCCCTAATAAATACTATAAATCCAAGGATCTTTCCACTTAAGACTCCAAATACACACTTGGCTAGATTAATATGAAGAAAAAAATGAATGAGGTGCTCGAAAATGATTTCAAGAATGACAAGATGGTCACGTCGATGCTTAGATTTTCCTAGAAGATTATCAACATAATCTTCTATGGTTTTTTCGATGAGATTATGAAATATATAAGTCATAGCCCACTAATAAGTAGCACCAGCATTTTTTTAAAAAAAAAGCGCATGACGCGATAACAAAAGGTCCCCTCAAGGGGTGATGAAGGATGTCTTGTGTTGATCCTCTGGTACGATAAGAATTTTATTATAATCAAAGAAACCATCTATGAGAGAAATCATCTCATGCCCTTTTGTAAGATGCACAAGTTGATCGATGTTTGGAAGAGGGAAGTCATCTTTAGGGCAAGCGAGATTAAGATCTCAAAAATCAATGCATATACAAAGCTTTCCTAACACTTTGGAGATGGAGAAAATGTTGGAAACCCATTGGGTATAGTTAATGGGAATGTTGAAATTGGCAGAAACAAGGCATTATAGCTCTTATTTAACAAGGAGGGAAATGCAAGGATTCATGTGGCAAAGCTTCTGCTTCACCGGTTTAACATTGAAAGAGGTGACAATATTGTGGATGGCGATAGAGGGGTAAAAACCTAGGATAACTGAGTATGACCACACAAATTCCTAGCTATAATGGGATAGGAATATGGTAAAATATTATAGCTCATGCGGGTCAAGAGATTGGCCCACTTTGAGAATATGATGCTCTTGATAAGTCCCGATATTGACATTAGTCGTGACTTTGTTAAGAAGAGTAGGTGTGTCTAGTGGTAAGGTATTTTGAAGGTAAGAATATTCTACCCCCATATGGGAGAGAATGGAATCATCGTCAGCACACTGCAGGGACATCAATGGTAGGAGATGTCTTCTTCTATCATGTCCAGATGGTAAATGGGAATGGACCTAGTTTAATTCATTCTCACACTAATAAGTGACCAGTCCCAAAGTTATGGTGGAGACTTAAAAAAATTAGAAGCAATGGAAATGGTGTCATCTAGTTCCATGTCTTCAAGAAGTAGTAAATAAGGTATGTTCTTGTCTTCAAGCATCAAAACAAATGGAGAAAGTAAATAAGTTATTGTCCATGTCTTCAAGCATGTCCATATGTTCGAGGGTTAGAAAATATGGAGAAGGTAGAGGAGTATGTCCATGTCTTCAAATTTTAGGAAAGACAAATGAGGTAGAGGAGGAATGTCCATGAGTATCTTTGATGGTGGAACGGGATCAAAGGATAACTCCTTATAGCCTAACCCAAAAATTTCATGAGGTTTACGACATTGATCAGGAATAAGGCCATGTAGGTTGAACCCATCCTATACGCAACGATGGAAATAGGTATAGGCAAAATATGGGTTGTTGATAAATTAAATCCACTAGTATAAATCCTGGCATGTGGAATATCATCGACATGGGAAGAGGGGGTATCAAAACCACCATAAATAAGATTGGTGTGAAGATGTGGTAGATTGAAAGGGATAACATCCCCGATGTATGACTAGTACATAGGTTCCTTATCAGGTCTAAAGATATGATGAGGACTAGGAAGAGTGTTGAGTGTGAGGAGATGATACTCCCCCATCATAATTTTATTCATTACATTATCTAGGGAATCACTGTTAGGGATTTCCAATGAAGGAATGGTTGAACTGGTGGATGGTAGAGATAAATCATTGTTAGGAACAAGTACATAATTTATTCTATAGATCATGTTACATCCTTAGAAGGGAGGAGCGTCCCCAGGGAACGTGAAAATATTTCCATCATGCTCATATTTAAGGGAATGATGGAGTGTAGAGGGGACACAATGCATGGTGTGAATCCATGGTCATCCAAGGAGAAAATTGTATTTAAATTATCCTTCAATGATATAAAACACATGATGGATGAGCTTCTCACGAACATGGATGGGAAGAATGACCGTTCCCAAAGAAAGAGAAACGACATAGTTAAAATCATGAAGAACCACATGTGTCTAGATAACATATTCTTTTGAGATCTTAAGTTGGTCAAACATATGTCAAGGAATGATATTGATGTTTTCCCCACTGTCGATCATCGACTGCCAAATGAATGTATCATTGATCCTAACCATAATAAAGAGGGGAAGGTTGTGTTATTCTATTGGGATGTCCAGAATTTCAATTTCATCAAATAATATAGCACTAGATGCAGTGAGTGCTCCTACAAGAGATGTGAAAGGTTGATCTTCGTCAATAGATTTCGGAATACGCCTTAAGGATTCAATAAGATCTTGTCTATGATCTAGCGAGCTCTAGATGAGCTTGTAGAGTGACACTTGACTGGAGCCTAACGATGCTTTGTTCAATAGTCTTAGGAGATATTAAAATGGAAACCTATTTTTTATGATGTGGTCAACTCCTTAAGAGGAGAAGAAGCAATGAAGGTCTTGGCTTTTGGTTCGGAGGTCAGTTTTGGATCATGTGAGCTAGATCGAGTGGTTACCCGAACATCATTAATGAAATAAATGGTACTATCCCAAAGAGATTCATCTCCTAAAGAAGAAATGGTAGATATTGGACTAGATGTGGAAGTAAGGGACTGACTCGGTCGAAGAAGAAGTCTTCCCTCTTTAATGATTTTATGAATAATGGACATGAATGCTCTAAAATTCTCAGTGTCATAGCTAGGGGTGCGATGAAAAGGAACACATAAGGTTGGAATTAAACCATAAACCCTTCTTTCCTTTTGGGTCAAAGGCCTTGATAGGTGAAATCATGATTACAGAGTTTTTTTAGTAAGTGATAGAAGATTTTTGTATATGATCCAACTAAAGTGTTTGAATATTCCTTACAAGATGTCTTAGAAGTTTGGGATAAAATCTGAGTATATTGATGTTTTGGTGATTTGAATTAAATTTTGGTGTTGATTGATGTTTTAGTGTTAAGTGGTTTTGGATTGTTGGATTGAAATGTTTGTGGTTCTAAAACATATGATGGATTGGATGGTTTAACCGTAGGAGGGATTATAGATTTTATATGTGAAGATGCATCCTTGGGAGGATTAATGATGACCTTACCTAGGGTGTCAGTTTTGGGTACAAGAAACAAAATTTGTCTGAGGTGATTCATGGAAGGTGGAGATTAATGGGATTGTGTTGATGACATGGAAGGAACATTCGAGGTCATTAAAAGGTAAATTGTTTTTAAGCATTCCTCAAATGATAAAGTTAGGGTGAAGGAAGTATTTGGTGTGGTTGTAACCATAACAGTTGATGTAGGTAAAGGAATGGGATGAAGAATTGGCCTAGGTTCCAATGATGGTATGACGGGAAAGGTGATCCGTAAACTTCTACTTTGGAACTCTACGAATCACACAACTATGTAATTATACTTTCAACTTTGGAAAATGACAGATTTTCTTGAAGATTAGGGCTTTGTGACCTATTATCTAGTGCTATAGAAATGAAATTGTAGAGAAGGAAATAATTCAAAACTTCAACACCAACAATTTTATCATGGAAACCTCCAATGGAGGAAAACCATTCAGGAAGGAAAATTACTCTTTCTTCCTACTTTTATTGGTCTAATATAGAAAATTACATATTAAAATAAGTATGAAAAGAAGCAACAATGTAAACCTTCTCTCCAATTACTCATTTGCTCTGTTTCTACACCTTACTCCTACAATTCCATTCTAGCACTGAAGATCTTGTTGACTGCTCTCATTAAACCTTTTCCCTTTTATCTCTTTGGATCTCTAAATGCCCCAATCCTCTTGCTCCTCCTTATATGTATAGCCTTCTCCCATGTCCTCTTGTGCACTGGAGAATGGGAAAGGTTAGGGAGGGAAGAGACATAGCCAGACGCTTAAATTTTGCGTCCATTCGTGCTTCATTTCTCTTTTCTATTCGAAAGTGTTAGGACCGTCGTCCTGAGAAGACCGATGGTTTCAGGACTACCGGCCCTAGCTAGGTGGCAGTTCTGTAACCATCGCTCTGCACAGAGTGACGATTCTATCCAAAATCCCTGTTTACCTCATTTTTCTTAATTTTCTCAATTCTCCTTCTTGGTGCTGGATGGAACTGATGAAGTGGTGTGTGTTTCTGGATCCCTATGGATCATACCTCCCCTGCTTAGGAGGATTTTGGTCTCACAAAATATTAGTGGGGGAGTGGTAGAGGAGTCAACTCTCTCTCTGTGCTCCTTTGAGTACCACTCGGGTCTTGCCTTGGTGTCTTCTCTCGTCTAACCTGCTTAAGACTTCTATGGATCTCTAGATTTTCTGCTCCAGTGCTACATCTTCCTCCGAGTTGCCCTCAATTACAATCTTCTTTGGAAGGAAACTTCTATATGTTTCCTTCTTTTTCATGCATAGATTGCTTTAGGTAGGATGTAAGCTCTTGTAACTTGCTATCGCGTGCATTTGCATGAAGTGTGGCTTGAAGGTTTCTTTTCTAACCTACTCAAGTATGGTGAAGGTCCCAAACTGTAGCGGTTTAGTCATTCTTCCTTGTCTTTATCTATCTTGAGATAGATTGGTTGAATCCCCTCCATGTACATTGTTGTTGTAGTCACCATTGTTCCTTGTATCTCCTCTTCTCCTTTCTTGCCCCACGGTTTAGGTCTAGTGAATCCATAGGTAGATATGGTGACTGCATAGTGGAAGTTTGTTTTGCTCCTTGAATGAGGCAGTCTCATGTGGTGGCTTCTTCTATAAAAACTAATAATTGCTATCCAAATTATCCATCCTTTTGTTAGAAATATCCGGTGCTCTCACAGTCCATTTTTCTTTTCTTCCAATGAAAGTAAATAAAACTAATGATTTACCCGAATAAGTCTTTGTGCTTGGTTGGCACTTACCATAGCCTTCTTTGATTTTCTCTAGTGTGCTCAAATGTTGAAACTAACTCCATTCCTTGAACCATCTATACCGGTTGTCCCTCCTTGTGAACACAACGATCCATGGCATACAAGATAAGGACTTCCGAAGAAAACATCAAATGCATCAAGTGGAATGATATCAACCTATAATACATCTATGTATTAGGTGAAATTTATTCCCAAACTGAAACTTACAATTTCTTGTAAGATGTATTTCTACACCCTTCTTCACCCATCCCAATGGGTATGGATGGTGTATATGCATAAGTTTCTAGGACCAAGTTGTTTTACAATTACATCAGAAATCAAATTTGACTGAGAACCATAATCTACTTAAGCATTTACCTTAGTCTTATTGATTTGGATTTCTGATTTGGAATATCTTACTCATAACTTCTTCTTCTGCTGCCCCTGTACATGTTAGTGGTTGTGCATCCCAGCCTCTCATCTACATCTGAATCATCCTCAATCTCCAGCCTCTCCTTCTGTCTGTCACAGTGGCCATGGATTTCTTGGAATCCTTGGTTTGGTTCTTTGGGTGTAATTCTAGATGTAACTTCCAACATGTGGCATCAATATGTCCATTTATATCACAATTCTTAGAGAAATTCTTAGGATTTTTATAAGTATGCAAAGCAATAACGACAGGTTTACTCTTTCCATTTACCTCTGTTACTTGTCTTCCCTTGTTCTTTTTCCTGCTGATCCATTGACTGGTCTCCCTTTGGCTTTGTTTCTCCTTGCTTCCTTCTCATCATCAATAAAGTATGCTTGTATACAAGCTTCATTGAGATCCTTAGGATTCTTGGAGATTACCTTCCTCTGAAGATGAGTGTGAAGTCCTCCCAAATACTTGGTCAGAATGTCCTCATCCTGCAAGTCCATATTAAGCAACATGGCTTGTCTCCAAAATTCCGTAGTGTAGTCTTGCATGCTTTGACTGCTACCTTGTCTAAAGTACTGCCACTTAATCATCATGTTAGTCTTATGGCCAATAGGATAGGAGTTAGTTCTTAAGCAATTCTTTAAAACCTTTCCAAGTACTGACAATAGGAAGTTTCTTCTTCTCACAAGTGGCTAGATGGGTTTCCCATAAAACCAGAGCATGACCTTTCAATTTTGAGATGTGCAAAGGTAGATCCTTTGTGCCTCAGTAACATTACACACACTAAAATATAATTTCCAATTGTTTTATCCACTTATCAAGTAATTTTGCATCTACTTGTCCTTCAAAGTTTCTTTATTTCCACTATCGTTTCAACTTTAAAAGGTGTATGAGCAGATTTTACTTTCTTGCTTACAATTGGCGTCTCTTTTCAAACTCTTCCCATTCTTCCTCTTCATGGATCTTTCTGATACTAAAATTTTTGGCCAGTGTTTGAAACCATTGATTCCTTGGAATCTTGCTTAACCAAAGCCTATCTTTTTCAGACTTTGAAAGTATCTTCTTGTTTTCTATGCAACCTATCCATCATGGTCTCTAGCATCTCAACTCTACGGACCAAGGTTCTCTTCCTTCCATTTGATCTCGAATTCTCAGTTTCCACTTCTTTGTAGAAATATCTGGTTCGCAAGGTAAAACTTCTTTACATCTGGACCTTTTCACTATCATACAAAATCACAAGAAAGATTCAAATACCATAGTCTTGGATATATAATAAGCTCTGATACAAAAAATGATCTATAAACATATACTTTGGAACTCTACGAAATCACACAATTATGTGTTGTTCTACTTTTAACTTTGGAAAATGATAGATTTGATTGAAGATTAGAGCTTTAGTGACTAATTATCTAGTGTTATAGAAAGGAAATTGTAGAGAATATGAAAGAATTCAAAACTCCAAACACCAACACTTTTATCCTGGAAATCCTCCAATGGAGGAAAACCAGTTGGGAAGGGAAAAAATTCTCTTTTCTTCCCACTTTTAATGGTCTAATTATAGACAATTACATATTACAAGAAGTAGGAAATGGAGACAAACAATGTAAACCTCTCCCTTCCTATTACTTGCTTACTCTATTTCTACACCTTGCTCCTATAATTCCACTCCAGCACTGAATATCTTGCTCACTTGCTCTTATTAAACTCTAAACATTTTCCCTTTGATATCTTTGGATCTCCAAATCCCCAATTCTCTTGCTCCTTTCATGCATTTATCAGGCCTTCTCCCATGTCCTCTTGTGAACTAGAGAATGGGAAAGGTCAGGGAAGGGAAGGAGACATAGCTCGGGCACTTAAAATTCGCATTTCCATTCTGTGCTCCATTCTCTCTTTTTTTGTTTGAAAGTGTCAGGACCGTCGCCCTCTGTAAATTGGTGACGGTTCTACAGGACCGTTGCTCTGTATAAAGCAGGCAGTTCCTGTCCAAACCCTCCATTTACCTCATTTTTCTTCATTTTCTTGTAATTCTCCTTCTTAGTGCTGATGGAACTAGATGAAGTGGTGTGCTTTTCTAGATCACTTATGGATCACTACAAGAATGCCAAAAGGCTACATGTAAGGGTCATAAAGCCTACTTTGAAGTAGATCAATGGTCCAAATGACAATTTTCTCTACCTTGATAGTGTAACTACAAATTGATGAGTGGATCAAGGACACCTAAATGTGAAAATGAGAGATTAAAATGATTGCATTAAAGAATGACTCTATCGTTGCACAAATGAAATATTTAGTCAAATGGGTTTCCAGTAGTTGTAGCAAATAAAATGTGAATGTCTAAGAGCGATACCAAATGAAAATGTGATGTCTTGCATTAGCAATATCAAAAATGATAGAAGTTACCTAATGATGTAGAGAGAGTAGCAAGTTGCTAGGTAAGGGAAAAATTCCACTCACCTCCACAACTTCTTAACAATGGAACATTTACAGTAAAAGCATTGGGTGTTTGGGTTGTAATAGAAGTGGTGGCTCTCCGCTTAATGAGGTATGATTAGGGAAAGGTCATTCAAAGATGTCAAATGGTTGATTAGGTTAAGTGTTTGGATTTTCCAATGGGAGATCACCTTGATCGATAGAGTTTTTAGACCAAGTCAAAAAAATTTTGACATGTCTTTAGGTTGAGAAATATGCTTCTAAAGGGCACGAGAGTGGTATTTCCCCAGTACATCTGTCAGATTCATGAGTACGCACAATGTTGATTGAGCTTAGTAAGAGGCATAGAATTAAGTTTGATCCAACGAGAAGCTCGTTTTAAGGGGAAAATTGGATTAGCCTATCATTGATTATTCCAACACCATTGTACCCCACCACTGTTTGAGTGGAGTGAAGTTAGGTCAATGCTCAAAGGGATTCAACGCCTCCGATTTTTCCTTGACTAGATGTCAAATGTTACAGGATATGATCTTAATGACAAGAAGTATTGAATGCTTCCTTTCAGAAGAATGGCCAATTGGTGTGCGATGATTTAGTCAATGTCATGATTAAGAAAATCCCCTACATTAGTTTTAAATGGCCCTTCATGAAGAAATCAAATGCTTTGACAATTCTTATCGAGCACACTAGTAAAGGCCCCTCAGGATTACAAAGAAGCTGGGACCACCAAATGGAATAGATTTGTACAAGGTGCTGAAATATGTATGCTCTTACACATGTCCCCAATGTGAGTAAGAGATTTAATTTTGAGGTCAACCTTTCATGGGATTTGCTGCAACATGACATTGTGACATTGTGAATCCCATGCCATTGTACGGAACATTTTTTAATGGACTCATCCTCAAAATGACAGATAAGCATGTAAAATGTCATTCATAGTTATTTTGCATGCACAATTAATCATAATAATTTTTCCTAAACATAAAAAAGTGCATGCGTTAGGAGACACGCTGTTTATAGAACAAACAAATGGGGATGTTTATGTGAAATCACATTCTAGCACGATACCAACCAAGGACATATTGTAGATTGATGGAATATTTTTTTCTTAGTTTTGCTAATTAATATTATAAAATGCATGCTTATAATGTCAAGAAATTTAGAAAATTGAAACACAAGTTGTACGGGCACGACTTCTTTGATCTTATACTTCATGAATTTGTGCAAAAACCAATGATGTGTAGATATGGTTGAGATATAAGCTACAATTATAAAATTTGATAAAGTGCTCAAAAAAATTATTAGAGTTGTTTCATAACACTACATGTATGAATAATGGATGCGGTATGACATGTAGAAATGTCAAGACTGGCTAGCATAATTCAAAGTTATTTTTGTATAATTATGTATTTAGAAAGGGTACACTCTCTGGGGATATTCAAACCAATGTTATTTTTAAATAATTAGAATGTGAAAGGATGAAATAAGTCCACAAAGGTAGACAAATCTTATAAATTTAATTAAGGGATTCATGTTGGTTGGTTTAGTGCAGGTCATGGGGCTTAGGTTGAGAAGGTCCTCTATTGCCAAAGACCCATTCTTATTTTGGAGGCAAGTAAACAACATAGGGCATATGCCATTTATAAAGGGTAGGTTGTTGCAGAAAGTGTTGTAGTGGGAATGTGGGTGTGTGCACTTTGCAGACTGTTATTTCAGAGGGAACCAAAAATAAATTAAATGTTGGAGTAATGTAAAAGGGTGCACATCCTTTGCAATGAGGTTATGAGTTCCTTGATGGGCATGCAAAGACGTGAGAATGATCATATTGTCTGGATAATGCATATGATGGTGTGGCACCCTATTTCGTACAAAGAGGGCACACCCTTTTGGATTTCCTTTACCAAAGACTTTTTTGTATGATTAGTGTTGATGTGTTGTATTTAGTAAAATGGTGGGACCATTGTCAGTAATAAATTTTACTATCAGGTTACTTTATATTGAGATTTTATATTTGTTTCACCAGGAATATAAGATGGGATTAAGCCCACCATGTGTCTTTAGATTTAGTTTCAAAGCAGTAGGAGTTATTGTTTAGGAGATAGTTTTGATCAAGAATCTAATAGTTACTGGAGTTTAGGACTGATAATTTAAGGCCAATCTGAGCCTCACAAGTCTGATTACAGGACTGTATAATATTATGAGTGTCACTGGGGACCAAAATTCCCTCAATTGGTTATCCCTGGATTACATGGTATTACTCGAGAGGGACCTTCAACGATGGACCATAATTTTTTCCTAATCTAATGTATGATGGGATAGATGGCCCATGACAAGATAGCTTGATGGACATACACTCTTAATGAATTATTCTATATCATAAATTTGTAGTGTGTAGAAATGTCTTATGAATGATAGAGGATGCAATGACTAATTAGAGTGCTCATGAGCAATATAGTAATCAAATGCACGGATAAGGTAATTGACATGATGAATGTTTTTTGAGAC
Source organism: Taxus chinensis (assembly GCA_019776745.2). Lineage (NCBI taxonomy): Eukaryota > Viridiplantae > Streptophyta > Pinopsida > Cupressales > Taxaceae > Taxus > Taxus chinensis. The sequence goes on along the minus strand of CM034147.1, from coordinate 659,832,844 downwards.
CATGAATGCAAAGCTATATCATGGTCCAGTCACTTTGTTGCAAGATCAAGTAGATCTACAGACATGTAGGATAGCCTATGTACTCCTTATTCAAGTCTAGAAAAAAATCTAGTTTTAAATAAAGAATATTTTTTTATTTAAGTATGACAAAGGAGGAAGGATGGATACCATTGGACCTAGGACCATTGATACTAGGTTAGGTAATAACCAAGTTCATAACTGGGGAATCATCTGAGGTGGCATCATCTCTAGTTGATGAGATACTAATGGAGGTAACACAGGTGATAGCATGATAAGATGTGTTAATTTGATTTGTGCAATCTCATAGATGTTGAGTGTGAGAAACTGTGATCTGGCGAAACAATTTAAGCCTTGTAAAGAAAAAATAGTGATTTTTCACCAACCCTCCTAAGACTAACGTCCCTCCTCTTGGTAATCGGGAATGAAGTGTCCTATTTGATTGAGGATGTAGACAAGAATGGGAAATTAGCGGGGTGGTCATAAAGGAGCAAATGGGGATCAAGACACGAATGCTTAGACTAACACATGTGGCAAATTATCTTGTACTTAGTACAAGGGAAGATATTTTCTTAGCCAGGAACCCAGAGGGGAGTAATAATATAGTGAAGTGGAGGTTAATTTTTTGAATAAGAATTAGTAGATTTCACAGAAATTAGACCATATTAGATTCACACTCAGTTAGAAGAAGTCAACTATGCATCACAACAATGAGATTGGTCCCAGCTAGTTGTGCCATAAATGTTCTATTAATTGTTTCTCATTCTCAATGATAGCAAATGCCCTTTCTTGATTAAATCAAGACTCATGCATGCTTACAAATGTTAGATGGTTTATGTTAGAAGTAGAGGTATGATGTGACAAGAGGTGTAATATGCATAATAGTAATCTCTTTCTTTTATTTAGTAGAGATCAAACATATCCACTAGATAAGATCCACTGAATTAGGAAAATGCCCTTGGAATGGAGAAGCCAGGGGTTTCCCAATTTATAGATTTACAACCTGCGAAGTGTTTCACTCTCCCCATCACATGTCAACCTTTCACATTCTTATCACTTATGACCTTTCATATTTCTAGGGATATACGCAGAGACTGAGCCTTTTTCTATATTAATTTGAAAGTAATTATGATTGACTCTTACAGATGTTATGGTTGAAATGAGATACACTTAATGTGACCTAAAGTCTGACTCGGTAGCGACCCAAGTACTATTCCCCGAGGAAGAATTGATGGTGACATAGGAGACTTGATCATGAATTTGGAAGGAGAATGTGCAGAATGTGAGAGGATATGAGTGTATTCATGTAGATAAAGATGAAGCTTCTTTCGATAAAGGACTCAGCCTCCAAAGTGAATCTTGAAGGAAATACTCCTAAGGATGATTTCATTGCCTTTGAACTCTTTATTGAAACGAAGGATTCAAAACTAGGTGACCTTATTTCAATCCGTTACTGTGGTGTAGATACAATGATCAAAAATCTAACTGAGGAACTGGATCCAGAGTTTCAGAGAATGCGGGACCAAGGTCACAGAGATCATGTAGAGTTAGAACAAGGTATTTGATGATCTCTTATAGTAAAGGTCATAGTTTAAGCCTTTAATTTCCACAAGTGATTCCAAAGTAGGGTCGACGGTCATTCAAAGAGAAGAGATCTGGATACCCCTTTCTTGACTAAATATTGGAAATACTAGAAGAGCATCTCTTCCATAGTATGAATGTTGAACATTGAGGTGGAGGATGACCCAGTCTTCTGCATGCTATTGCTGTGGACTGATCCAAGATCTGCATATGAGCGCTCTGCACAAGAAGTTCCAAGCTCAGATGATGAAATATCGTTTAAAGCAATATCATAATGATAACAATCTCATAAAGGTGCGATCACCATTGATGAGAGACAAGTTGTCATAGATGGTCAGGTGACATCTATAATTTCTTCTGGTATTCTAAGGTGTGAGATATTGTTCACAGGTTACTCATTTTAGAAACCAATGGGAACACACTATCCATTCAGTGATGCCTTTTAAGAAAGCAATCTAGCTCCTATAGGGTCAACTTTCGACTTTGGAAGCAATGGGTCGAGAAAAATTGTAAACAACGATAGAACATTTTCTGTTAGAATTTGAGGATTCTAATAAATACAGATTTAATCAACTTACATATTATATAATGTTACGATAAATATTTAAATAAAACATTACATCATAACATAAGTAAATAAAAAAATACTTACATGAAATAAATAACACAGGTGACACAATATTTATAGTAGAAAACCCCATTAGGGTAAAAACTACCTTTGAAAATAACCTTTTACTTTAGAGAACTTATTTTACATCCAGTAAGATCACCTCCTCCTTTTAAAACCCTATTTACCAAGGGTAAAACCTAATCACTTGATTTGTCACACCTTTGATATACTTTCTCAAATATATCAAATGAGGACCTAAAGTCTTTTTTAATAAGGTGATCAGGTATGTATCCCAACTAACATTTTCTACCTAAATGGTTGACACATATACCTAGGTGAGTGTATTTAATAAATATAAACATAAATTATTTACATTATTAAATACTTACCTAATGTATATTATCTAGGTATGAATATTTAATAATAAAAAAGTATTTCATATTATTAAATATTTAACTTATATAATAGTGATGAACCCATATTAATTAAGGGTTGGCCAAACCACTTAATCATTATGTTCCAACACTCCCCCTTAATGTTAAGTGAGATAACATATGCAAATAGATTACCTGCTCGTGGTATACTACAAAATTTACAATCCTTAAACCATAAAGGTTTTAGACTAGCATATCGGGTGAAGAAATTATAACACCTTCATCATACTCAAGTTACCTTTTGGTACAAAAGGATTTGGAATCCCAAAGATCATCCCATGATCAATGGCTAAGTATGATTTGTGATTTTTACATATTCTCACAGGTTCTCATAAAAGGTTATTGAACCCAAGCATATAGGAACCTTTTATAACTAAGGACCTCCCTAATAATATGTTTGTACTAGATGTTTACCAGTAAACTCAATAGCACTAAAGAGTTTATTGAAGATCACCTTTAAGATCTTTCTACACTTATTTCTAAAAAAGAAGCCAAGGACGTATACATGCCCGAAGGTCTTTTTACACTTACACGAAGGTCTTTTTTACAAATGCCTGAAGGTATTTTTACAAAAATCAATTTCCATTAGGAGGTGACATTGTCATACACACTCCCCCTCAATGGAAACTCCGACAATCCAAGATTTTCATGAAAGTGACAAAACTTTATAGCACTCAGAAGCTTTGTGAAGATATCAGCAACCTGCTCTTTAGTCGGCATGAACTTAAGATCTATCTCAACACTTAGCACCTTCTCACGGATGAAGTTTATATATATATATATATATATATATATATATATATATATATATATATATATATCAATGTGCTTCATCCTTTGATGTTGTACTGGATTATGTTCAAGAGATATGGTGCTTTAGTTGTCTCAGAACAAAGGAAAACTACTTGGATCCTTCATCTTTATCTCATCAAACAACCTATTTAGCCATAGAGCCTCTTTTGCAACTTCCATTGCACTTTTATACTCAACTTCTGTTGAAGAGATAGAAAAAGTTGGTTTCCTTTTGCTGCACCAAGTAATGGAACCTGCACCAAATTTAAACACATAACCAGAAGTAGATTTTCTATCTAATACATCACTAGCATGATCAAAATCACAAAATCCATATAAGTTAGCATTTTCATTCTTAGTATAATGCAACCCATAATTGATTATACCTTTAATATATCGAAGAATCCTTTTTGCAAGATTCCAATGATCTCTATAAGGTTTTTGCATTAACCTAGAAGTAATTCCTCTTGCATAAGAAATATATGGTCTGGTGATAGTGATATATATCAAACTACTAACTAACTGCCTATATAAAGTAGGATCAAATTTTTCACATGCAGGTTTAGGATCAATTTTCAGTCCAACTTCCATAGGAGTAGAAATTGGTTTACAATCAATCATGTTAAACTTTTTCAGTACATTGGTTACATATTGTGCTTGAGAAAAAACAATAGAATGTTTATCTTTAAATATATTCATGCCAAGAAAATGATGTAAGAGACCTAAATCAGTCATTTCAAAGTACCGTTTCAATTTTTCTTTAATTCTACAAATTAGAGCAGGATTATCACCAGTCATAAGAAAAATCATCAACGTATATACAAATAATGATAATATGTGATCCTTCTTTCTTAATGAATAGATCATTTTCATAATAACAATTATCAAATCCTCAGCGGTTTAAAGAAAGAATTAATTTTCGCATACCAAGCTCTAGAAGCTTGCTTTAAACCATATAAGGATTTTTTCAATTTATAAACATAGTTTTCTTTACCAGTTTCTTCAAATCCTTTAGGTTGAGATAAATGTAAAGTTCTTCTTTTAAATCATCATTCAAAAATGTATTTTTCACATCCGTTTGGTGGATTTCCCATCCAAATTGAATGGAAATTGCAAATAAGGTCATAACTAGTACTCATTTTAGCTACAAGGGCAAATGTCTCAACATAATCAATACCAAGTTTCTGAGGGAAACCTCTAGCAACAAGTCCTAGCTTTATGTTTGTCAATACTAACCATCTATATTATATTTTACTTTTTATAAACAACCTAGACCCTATAATACTTCTTTTCTCTGGAGGTGGAACCAACTCTCAAGTTTGATTTTGAATTAGGGCATTATATTCAACTTGCATTGCATTGATCCACTTCTCATCCTGAGAAGCTTCTTCAAAACTTTACGGCTCAAGTTCATACAAGGTCATTAATGCATGGTACATATGATGGCTTCTGGTGATTTTCCTTAGATCAATAGGATTAGAACTCTCTAACACAGATTGATCCCATTTTAGTTTCTTAACTAGGGAGTTAAGAGATTTAGAAGCATCTATAGTATCAACACAAGAAACATCATCATGACCATTTACTATATTCTTCAATATCAAAATCATAAGCATTATTAGAAATATTGACAGAGTTAGGAACATCTTTACCATTATCAGATGAACAAAAGTCATTTTTCCAAAACCACCACATTACGTAGTTTTTAGTTACTTCCCTTTTTACAAGTGTCGTAAATCCTTAGACCTGCAATGTTAATACCATATCCAATGAAAATACAAGAGGAATAAAGTCATATCAAGTTTCTTTCTTTTCATTTTTAGGAATGCATAAAGAAGCAGGACTACCAAAAACTTTTAGATGAGAAATATCAGGTTTTTGATTTGACCATTTTTCTAAAGGAGTTGAAAGATGAAATAGTTTTGGTGGGAACTCTATTTAGAATGTATACTGTTGTGTTCATTACTTCTACCCACAGAAATTTAGGAAGACTAGCAAAATGAAGTCATAGTGCGAGCCATATCTAAAATAGTCATATTCTTTACGTTCTAACAACACCATTAGATTGGGGAGAATGAAGAGAAATTAATTACCTTTTAATACCACAATCAGTACAAAAAAAATCAAATGCTTTGCTAACATATTCACCCCCCATTATCTATTCTAAGTCCCTTAATTTTATAATTTGAAGAGTTTTTAATAGATCCTTTAAATTCCTTAAATTTCCCTAGTACATCAGATTTATTTTTAAGAAAATATGACCAAATCATCTTGGTTGAAATCATCAATGAAAGTCACAGCATATAAAGAACCATTTAATGAAGCTACTTCAAGAGGTCCTCTAACATCACTATGAATAAGTTCTAGCGGGGAAGACGAAATCTCTTCAAGATGTGAGTGAAAGGGTTTAGCGATCTTTGTTTTGAGCGTAAAACACTCTTCACATGCATCATGAAAAGAAGACAACATAGGACAAACCTTTCACAAGATTATATCTAGAAATTTCATATAAACTTCTATAATTAACATGTCATAATCTTGCATGCCATAGTTTTGAATTATTCAAACTTTGAGAAACAAAACAGGATGCAGAATGGAAATCATCAAAAATATACAGACCATTTCTTTGAATTCCTTCAACTATTATATTATCATTACTATCCTTGATATACCAAGTATCTTTCAAAATTTGAATAGTCAAACCATCATGAGTTAATTCAAAACATGATAAAAGGTTTTTTTTGAGCTTAGGAACAAATAAAACATTATTCAACACATCATTAGCAAATTTTCCTTTCCCTTTCTCTATTGCTTCTAAAGATGAGTTATCACCAAGATACACACATTCATTGATTTTCACAACATCAAATAAATAATTTGAAACACTTAGTCATATGATTTGATGCACCTGAATCTAGAATCCATTCAGAATTAGAGGAATAATACAACGCAGCATATAATGCAATCGTTTTAGCAATATCATTAGAGCTATCCTTTTTCCTTAAATTGTATTTTGAAGAAATAATTTATATTTTATTTTTACGGATAGGTTTCTTAGTTTTGCAATCTTCCTTTTTATGTCCAAATTTACGACATTTGTGACATTTACCACTAAAGCTAACATGCAATTGATCAGAAGAAAAACTTGTTCTTATCAACAAAAGAAGATTTAGATCTAAATTTTTGATCTGAGAAGGGCTTGTGAGGTTTGAACTTTGAATTATGAGCAAGAAGTGCCTGAGAGGCATTCTCCTTAGAGGTAAAATTTCATCATCACTTTCTCTTCCTGTATCAAAAGTGAACTCAAGGTATTTAAATCAAGTAGATCATTTTCATTTTGATATTTAGAGTTCAAGATATAAATAAAATTTCTAAATATTTCATGTATATTTAACTAAACAATAAAGTAGATTAATTTTTCACCAATTAAATCACAATTGCATCCATCTAATTGTGCTTTAATATTTTTAATTTTGGCTAAGAAATTAACTAATTTTTCATCTCCTTTCATAGGAGTTGTAAGCAATTCTAAAACTAATTTAATAATTTTAGATAAACATGTACCTTCATGCATGGATTCTAGTTGTGTCCATACCTCTTTCAGATGTTCGATATTACCAATGTGTAGAAGGTACTCATCATTCACATTACACAAAATCATGGAAATAGCCTCCTACATTCATTGTGAGAATGCATTCATGTTATCTACATTTACTTGACGACCGGTGGGAGCAACCTCGGATCCAGAAACAATTGTCCAGAGTTTCCTCACCATAAGTTCTGATTTGACCCCTAATCTTCCAAATATTGTAGTTGGTCCCATTCAGGATCTAGGTTTTGTTCAAGACAGAAATAGCTAGACGTCATTGTTTTCCTGAAACCTATAAAACACACCCCATTATAATATACAATGTACCATAGAGTTAGATACATTTTTTTTAAAAAAACAACACTTTTAATACAAACAAATCTAAATTTTATAGATCTACATAAAATATTTAATCATAACTAATTTTGTCATTACAATGCATATTTACCATCTAACACCATCTCCCCATGATCAAAATAATAACCCCACAATATAAAAGGCTTTGCGTTATACCCCCAGACTTATATATATATATATATATATATAGCCATATATATATATATATATATTATATATAAGTGAAGAAGAAACCCTTAAGAATGTAAAATAACTTCAAATTTCTAGAAAAAATTAATGTAGACAAAGACCCGGCTAGCTTAAATTTGACATCTAAATGACCGTCATACCGCCTTATGTTTGGTCTGTTGTGACAGTCATTTTGACCGTCAAATTTAATGGAGTCAAAACTTGTGTAATTCCAGAATTTCTTCTTCTATATAATATTAAAGAGGTTATATTTTAATACATTATATTAACCTTGTATATTTTAATCCATTATATTAACCTATTATAATTTATAATGTAAAAATATATTCACATTTAAAAAAGAGGTATATAGTTTATATAATGTAAATAAAAAACAACATATAGTCTATAAAAAATTACAAACTATAGTATATATACTTTTTTTTAAAATAATAAACACATATAACCCTAATTACGGGGCCCCTCATAAAAAAACGATTTAAAACATTTACGGTTGCACTTATTTTAAATACCCTTCCGGGTTGGTTGAAAAAACCCATACAAATTAAATAAATAAAATATAAAACATTTTCTCTTAATTCATTTAATTTACCTTTTCAAGTTGGTTAAAAAAAATCGTACAAATTAAATAAATAAAATACAAAACATTTGATCTTAATTTATTTAATTTACCTTTCCAGGTTGGTTAAAAAACTAGTACAAATGTAAATAAATAAAATACAAAACATTTGATCTTAATTTATTTACTTTACCTTGCTTTGTTACCATGTTAGAATTTGAGGATTCTAATAAATACAGATTTAATCAACTTAAATAATATATAATGTTACAATAAATATTTAAATAAACATTACATCATAACATAAGTAAATAAAGAAATACTTACATGAAATAGATAACATATGTGACATAGTATTTATAGTGGAAAACCCCAAAAGGGTAAAAACCACTTTGAAAATAACATTTTTATTCAGAGAACTTATTTTATATCTAGTAAGATCACCTCCTCCTTTAAACCCCTATTTACCAAGGGTAAAACCAAATCACTTGATTTGCACACCTTTGATATATTTCCCGAATATATCAAATGAGGACCTAAAGTCCTTTTTATATAAGATAATCGGGTATGTCTCCCGAACTCACCTTTTCAACCTAAATGGTTGACACATATACCTAGGTGAGTGTATTTAATAAATATAAACATAAATTGATTCACATTATTAAATACTTACCTAATGTATATTACCTAGGTATGAATATTTAATAATAGAAAAGTATTTCATATTATTAAATATTTAACCTATATAATAGTGATTGACCCATATTAATTAAGGGTTGGCCAGAACACTTAACCATTATGTTCCAACAGTTTCCCCAATAAGAGGATTTTTATACCTTTGGTGTAATTTTTGTTTTTTAGAGGGTCGAATTATTTAAAGCATTAGACAGGAAGAATTTATTTTGGGATGAGGTATAGGTGAGTTAGCGATAGAGATGGGTTAGAAAAAGCGTAGGGAAAAGCAGGGATGTATATTTAGAATGAAAACATTCCAAAATAGAAAGGTGGTTAGGGCATGGATGAGGATAAATTAATTGATTGATTGATTGATGTTAATTAAATAGGATTTAAAGGTGATGGGAATTTAATTAAATAAGGGGGTGGTTTAAACAAATATGCACACATGGGCGACGAGCATAAATACCAAATTTAGGTGTCTATAACCATCCCTGTGTATTATGCACGCAGAAGGAATTACAGATGAACATGCAGTAGGATGGTACATTGACAAGTTAATACAATTGGATGAATAACGTGTAATTTCTCAATGGATTAAGAAGATAAACAAGGTGTGAAAAAAGGTTTTACATGATATGCACACCTGGAACAAGTCTTTCATAGCAGGTAGATTAGTTCTTCTATATGATTCTAAGTTTGTGCACCACTCGGGAAATTTGAGAGTGCAGTAGTTAGGACCATTCAGAGTAACCAAGATTCTGGAGACATGCACATGTTAGTTACAAGAAATTGATGACACAATTTTACTTGGTTACTTCAATGGGAGTAGGGTGAATCCCTACTATAAACAATTTTCTTTTAAATTTTATTTGTATTAAGGTAATATTTCCATTTAGATTAGATTTCCATTTCTATTTTGGTTTTTTGTAATAAGTTCATTCGTGTGCAGGATTTGATTTACTTGTTAAATCGTGATGTGTAAATGATCATGCATTTTTAATTTGGGGTAGCAGGAAAAAGCAATGATATACCATTTCGATGGTGAATGGAAGGATGACACTAAATTTTCATGCTCAATGGTGTACAAAATCTTGATGATGAGATAACATGAAGGAATTGATGTAGCGGGATGGATAACATGAGGTAAGAAGTGCATGAATAAAACTACTTGGTATGTGGTGTAGAGGAAGGAAATGTGTAGCGTTGGAAGCCATGTGCATAAGGATATGTATCCTGGTAAAGCATTTGTGCAAGGGCGTGAAGGCACACACAAGAGATTCTACAGCTGAGGAGATTAGTTCCATGCCAGAAGGTTATGTTTGACGTGTATGAAAGGAAAACTTAGAAGGCCCAAACTTGGTGGAAAAGAGTGGGAAATAGAAAAAAGAGTAGGAAAAAACACACCTACCATCACCTATTGCATTAAATTCTTGAAAACAATTATAAATCTATAAATAGGTGTGGGTAATAATTTGTAATCTACCTTGCGAAGTGAAGCTCTTGAACCAGTTTAAAATTATGATTCAGTGTGACTTGTGTGATTGAAGAAGTGATGAGATAAGAAAACTGATTGAACCATTTACCAGTAGACATGTGGTCCTTGCACTTGGAAAATTTAGAATCCAAGTAGCATTGTGAAAGGAAAATATGGAACTGGGGTGTTGTGTTAGAAAGTGTGAAGGAATTAAAGCTAGGTTTGTAAGGTTAGAAACATAGTTGCAGAGTTAGGGATTAAGGGGGTCAAAAGAGAAACCAAGTAAATTTTGATTGATATTTGGAATATGAAAAAAACACCAAGGATATTGTGAAGGATTGGGGTTTAAGAATATAAGGTTTTACATTTAGGGAACATGTTTTTAAAGAACGTTATTTTTCGGGGTTTTAAGTTTGTGATTTTCAGCATTTCAGTCTAGGTTGAAATAATGGAACCTGTGAAGAAAGTGGTAGATATAGGGGAATCAATTTCAGATGATTCAAGAATGTCAAAAATTACCTTATTGTCATGTTATGAAAACAAAGAAGAGGAATGTCAGTCTTAAAGCTATGAGAAAGAGTCATTATGTACTTTCCCTCCTTTATAAATTTAAACTTTGTAAACTTATAGTGAAGACTTTAGCATTATTAAAGGGGTCCTAGAAGGTTTTATAGAATACAATAGGTATCTAGACCAATAGGCAAGAGTCCTAGAAAGGAATAAGAGTTAATAAAGTGTTGAAATAAGGTGATTAAGACTATTTATGTATGAGTGTACATGTAAGATATCAAGTGATTCATGATGACTCATCAAAATGTGAGTTAGGGTTGATGAAAGGGAGATATATGAGATAAATTTGAGCAAGAATCAGTTATAGGACACATTCCTTGAGGAAGGGAAGATAGGATGGCTAAGAAAACTAGTAATTTTTTTATAATTTAGTCAAAAAAGATTTGTTTTGTATATTAAGAATTGTGAATGTGTTTGAATAATGAAAGTTTTGATATTTTCATATTGTGGAGAATTCATTATAATGTGAAATCCCATTATAGGAGAATATGAGATGAAGTTTCTTTGATCACTTTGTGAAGGGAATGATTTTGGATCAGGTTTGATGCTTTGTTTAGTAAGATTTTCTTTAAATGCATCTAACTGTGATTATGTGCCAGGATATCATGGAATTTGAACACTTTCTAGTGTCTTATTATTCTAAATACTTCAATCTGAAAAGGTTATTTATATGTCATTTCAAGGATCAAAAGTTATTACCCTTTGATATACTCCATTTGCATGTTTGAGATAACCTTAAGAAATTGTGTTGATACTGTATGTTATTGAGTTAAGAAATTTTCTAACGTATTTTATATTGAATAAATGCATGTCAATATTATTAAAGGAATTAATGGACTTGTATTAGAAGGAATGGAATTCCTGAAGGAAGAATAAGATATTTGAGTGGGGAGACTTGAGAGTTAAGGAAAAACCCTGACTGCCACTGTACCATACAGTTTGTGGAGGAAGAAATTATAATGGTTATGATAAAATTGGAATCCTAGTGATAAGACAACATCATAGATATCCTTGAACCAAAACTACAGTCCTAGTTTGAAACTTTGAAGGTGAACTGGTAAAAATTGATATGAGATCTTGTCCATACTAGGCTGAGACATAGTACAAGTAGGGTTTGATAGTAAAAACCCTAAAGGGGTTCTTAACAATTGAGGAGAGGGATAAAACCTTCTAGGAACAATCTTTATGATGGTTTCAACCATTCTTGAAAGTATGATATTTTGAAATTTAATCAGGCTCCAATAGTACATGAAAGTTGGGCTAATAGGAAGACTAGGACAAAGTAGAAAAGCTAGGGTTTTGATTCAAATTTTATTTTAAAGTCATTAACCTTCAAGTTTTGACCTGAAAATTGGAAGACAATACAATGGTAGTATATATTAAGAGAATTTTAAGAAATTTTATAATTTCACTTGGTGAATTTAGATATTTTTGTACCTATCTACTGTCCTAGACTGTAACATTCTTGTAGACCTAATTGGAAACCCTAAAATCTCGGTTTTGTGGAATATATCCCAAAGAAAGGTTTATTGAGACTTTGTAGACCAAATATTGGTCGAAATGGGTAGCTTGAAGTTTTATCAAATTGTCTTAGAACCTCCTATATTGAAATTTATGACTAAAAGTTTCAAAAGGCAAGGCTAATAGGATTATAGAAGACTTGAAGGGTAAGATAGTGCTTAAGAGAACATCTCTTAGAGTAGGCTTATGGAATTCGTAACACACCTTATTAAGGATAAAGGGTTCTTGTAATGATAATTATTTTATTGTGGGTAACTATAGATTCCTTCAGTCTTGAAGCTTACAATGGCATTGGTCTTAAGGGCCCAAAATTGTAAGTTTTGAGTGAGTTAAAGGTATTGTATATTGATCATTTAAATCAACATTTTGATTGAAATAAAAAAACTTTTGAGATATGGAGTAGGAGACATGTAGTGGGAAAGGGATTTGAAGGAAAAAAGTCAATAATTTTGCTTGGTTGGGCTAAAACCTCAAGAAGGCTAGTGAAAGGAATAGGAGGTATGGTGAGTGACATTGATAATTTCATAAATTAGATCATCTTGATAGGTACATTGGTGTTACATGAGGTTGTAAAAATAGAGTAAAGTATAGGTGGAGTAATAAATTTCTTGAAAAAACTAAATTTACAAACTGTATCTAATCTAGATTACTAGAATAAGCCTTCCAAAACAGGGTTCTTGTAGATATGAATGATAATGACTATTGTGATTAGATGAATGTATCAAAATTTCTTGGAGTTATACATCAATGGTTAATTGGAAGAAGGTAGTGAAGAATTCCCTAAATGATTGGTTCTGAGAGATGTAATATCCTTAGGATGTCATTGTTGATAAGGCTTGGGCATTGCAAATATGGAGGTACAAGATCAGTGAGAAAAACCATCGTGTCATAGGTTGTGAAAGTGATATAAGGACCAACACATTGGTAGAGATGGGAGAATGCACTCCAGAAGTCCAAATTGTGTTAGATGATCATAAGACCTTGGAAAGTGGTGGAGTGTTGTAACTATGTGAATTTTTAATTTTTTAGCAAGCCCGTGCAACTGTTGTAATGGTTGATGTCACACATACACAAAATTGATTTCTATTTTATAGGTGGGAGGATGTGCATCACTGTAAAACTATTTAGAAAGGTGACATGTTTACAAGATAGGGGGTGATATCGCATTGGATATGCATGATGAGGTGGAGGTGGAAGAAAAAACTACCAAGTTACACTATAAAATGGGAAGTTACACCTTTAATGTCACAAACATCGTTGACCCTAGCACTAAAGTGGCTACATGTTTAGTGAGTTGTAATATTGGATCCTCAAAGAGGTGAAAAGAAGTGAACAAGTTTTTTTTGCACATTACACATAATATGGTGCATGAAACGAAATACAGTATTTCTTTATAAATTGCAAAGAGTATTTCAAAATATGGAAAGACCAAACATGATAAAGGTTAGAAGATCATGTGGGGTAAATTTAATCGTTGATCATATTTTGGTAAATTGGAGTTCTAGATAGACCGATAGGGAGAGAGTGGGAGAACCCTATTGAGAAGCGGTCACTAGCATAAATATTTGCTAAGTACACATGTGATGGTGTGATAAAAAAATGTATATGATGCATTCTTAGACATATGGTATAAAAGAATGCATGAAACCTTTAAAAATGATTGGCACATATCTAGGGAGTTTCCCTCTGAGATGGAGGAATAAGACGAGTTTGTTGTGATGTAACATTTTTGTCTAGCATGATTTTTTCTATTGAGTGAAGATATGGGGTCGTGGTGTAAGCTACCTTTTACCTTCACAACTAAGAATTGTAGGAGCATCATACATAGAATCAAGGATACACAACCCTTGAATTTGAATGCAAATAAGGTAGATTTAGAGTACCACACTTAGGACAAGACCTATGGCTATGTAACAAAGTATCCTTATGTGGAAATAATGGAGTCAGATGGGATGGATTTGAATCCAATTGTAACTTTAGCAGTTGGAAAGTAAGCATGTTGAATGTATATATAGGTCTACAACCAAAGTTAAAATATGGATAGGTGGTCAATGTGCATGACACAAACAAAACACCACCATATTTTGGGAGGGCAGCCGTGAGAGAGAAGTGCAAACCAAAGATGATTCAATAAGAAGAAGAAGAAGAAGAGGGAGATAAGACCAAGGGACAACTAGATCATAACATAAGGAAGAGGAGGCAAACTGAATGTGGAGAAACTGAATTGAGCACCCCTCCTTGGACACCCTTAGCGAGCCTAATTCAAACTATGTGCACAACTAGTATGTGAGGAGAAGGGTATGATAAATAATCTCAAAGAATTTTAGAGGAATCAGAGGGAGAAATGATCCCTCGTGGCATATACATTGTAGAGGAGGAAGATCTCAACCAGTTTGAGTGAAAAGAATATCATGAACAAGATACTGAGAAACAAGAGTAAGAGTAGGAAGATCATGAGTAGGAGGAAGAACATGAGCAAGAGGAGAAGGAAAAGGAAACCGATGGATATTATTTATTCATATATTATTCATTCAATACTATCTGGGGTATTTTCCACATTATTTCAGCTAGGATTCGGTATTCTTGTATTAATTGATTCTTCTATTTTTGAAAATGGCCAATATACCTAGTGTGGGGTAATATTGGGCCAAGAAAATGGCTAAGTATGAGATATACATGAAGGATAAAGGATGTGTGTGAGGCATGCATAGAACTAGGAAAGGAATGATTACAAAAGATAAGACGGTGGGTGAAGTGACACATGGAAGCAAGAAGAATCACGTGCAAAGGTTTGTGCTCAAGAAAAATAGAGTCAGTAGATAGTTGGATTTCCAAGGAAAGCTAATATAGAAAAAAGTAGAAGTTGGCGTGATCATCAAGGAAAGCATAAAATAGAAAAAAGTGTGGATAATGCACATGAATAAATAAGAATATACATGGTTTATGTATGGATAGGAGCATATCTATTTATCGAAAATGCAAGAGGATGAAAGAAGAAGTTATTTATAACAGATAAGACAAAAATAGAGCTTCCAGAAATAAAGAAAACTATTTTTGGAGATCCATGGGTTAGAATCTATTTATAGGAAATTTTTAGTTGGAAAAACATGCAAGCTATGTATAGGAGCAGTATTTTTGTAGAGTTAATTTGTGAAGGAAAATTTCCCACCCTATATATATATATATATATATATATATATATATATATATATATATATATATATATATATATATATACATACATACATACATACACACACTTGTAAGCATCCATGTAAGACAGGGTGTAGAATTCAATCCGGGTGTGAGTCTTGATTGAGTCTTTCCGTGTGCATGTGTATTTTTAGAGATGGACTGTGCTACTAATAATTGTAAGAATAATGATTATAATTAAAATACAACTCTCTTTTGGTTATGGTTAATTGTCTTATGCATGTTATAGTATTATCATGCTCTTCATAAGGTATATTTATAATTTATAATAACCATGAGTACAAGAATCACATCTTGATAACAAAAATGAGAAGGGACCTCACATAATTTCATGCACTTTAGGTGAGCACTTGGACTTCTTTCTGAGTGATGTTCTAGTGCACATGACTATGTTTTTCTAAATCTAAAATACGATGTGGAACCTATCAATTATTATGTTATACGATACAATACCATGATTACAAAAATGAGCAATTTCTTAGTCAATAGTGAACCACAAGATATATTCACCCATATCTTATTGCAACCTTTTCAATAATTGGTCATATTTGATAAATAGTGATATTTTGACCATCTCTTCCATACACTCAAGGATTATGAAGATAATTTATTACATATGAATAAAATCAAGTATGTTTCTAGCACTCATACCACCCCCTAATGCCAAATTTTCAAGCAAAACTACATTCCAAGGAAAGATTAATCATGCTAAGGATACTATAAAGATACCGTCAATGTTATTTCTCAACCAATTTACATCTCCAATCCTCTTACTGTTAGTTCACCCGCTTACCTTGTGCTCAAAATATTGTATTAAAACAATTGCTTGAGTGTACTATTATGTCTCTCCCTCTAGCATTTCAAGCTGATACAAACAAGCCTCAAAGTAAAAAATTTATCGTTAATGCCTACTTTTATTATCAAATATGTATCATTAACTTCACTGAAAAATGTATTAATCTCTTTCATATCATCCAATATCTCATATAATCCCATGCCATCAAACGGGATGATCCCATGAAATATTTCAATCCATTAAACAATAGTGCTACACTTGAGATCTTCAATGATCCACTCTCTAAGAATAATAATGATAAATATAAATTTCATATACATAACACTTATCATGCGGTGTCACATCTTCCCTATTATGATCACCCCTTGGATGCAATGATTGTCGATATCAATTATACATAATCTCTTATGCCACTCAATACTTTTGATGACTTTGATATAGATGAAACACTTTCTTATGATACTTTATCCATCCCTATATCTATAATTCACATCCCTCCAAGTGGTATTTTTGTTGATCCACCCAATAAAGATAATGTACACACTCTCACACTACTTCAATATTTAGGCATTTCTACATAGGATCTAATACTTGATACTAATCCTCGATATCAATGTATTATTCTACCCATCATTGTTAGTTATATAACTACTTTGAATTCATTCTTGTTTAATGTTACTCTTAGTTCTATTAGAATATGTTTGGGTCTCCCTTGGTTATGTGCTCTTAATTTATTACTTCTCTCATCTACCAATGTGTTAAGTTTATCTATAACAAGTAGGTCATCAAAATTTGAGGTATTCCATTTGAGTCTACTCCTCCTAGTCTCAATATGAATCCTTCTATAGCTTATACACCTATACCTAGTGCACATATGGAATTTGGATTGGTATTTAGTTTCATATAATGCCCCTTACAGATCTATCCCTCCTAGGTTTCTTCTTAGGGATGTGGTTCTACCCATTACTACTCATAACTTGAGCTCTCTTAGGTATCCTAATAAGGATTTGGTTGTAAACATTGCCTTATATGGCTTTATCTCTCCCATGTCTATTAATAGGCCTTTATTTGTACACATTTCCTCAAACAACTTTAGGTCTTATATCTCTTCTAATAGGCCTTTAGCTTCACATAGTGTTTCTTATGGATCTTTCCCTCAGAAGATTTTAAAGAGGCTCTCTAGTGCACATGTTTTGTTTGACATTGTGTGTTTGTGTTGTCATTGATATCAATTCCATTAATGGAAAATGGTGTCATGAGGTCATGTGAGCCTCCATGTGGTTTTAGTCAGATTTCAAACATGAAGGTTGATCAGTAGTGACTAGATTTTGTGAGTTCTATCAGGTCCTAGTGCATGGTCTAGTGAGCTAATTCATGGTTTGAGTCCTCACAAATGAGTTGAAGGTTTTTATGAGATCACACAAGGTACATGAGATGTGTTAGAGGTGTGCATGATTTTGTATGAGGTCAACATGGTTACATTATACATGAGTTGTGTGGTGAGTTTAAGGTCAGTATTAAGTGATACAATGCATGAATGAGGTCCTTGGGAAGCAAGAAGGTGGAAATAAGCAAGTAAACACAAGATAATGAGATTTTTTGGAAATTTTCAGACCTATTTGATATATATGGTGAGCATGGATAGTTATAGGATGTTGTCATGATTCTTCATGACAAGTTTTAGGTCATTCTGAAGAACATTTTTGAAGATATGTCAATTTTTACAAAACAGGGTAATATACAATGTGCTTTTGAAGCAAAAATTGACCTTCTGATGCTTGTTGTGAGTTGTTTTATTTGCATGGGGGACTGATATCTTTTTCATATATTTTTAGGTCAGTTATGAAGGTTAAAAAAAATAATGATGTGGTTTTATCATAATTTTTTATGAATAATTGTTAGGAAGAAATGTTGCTTTGAAACTCTAGCAAAACCCTAGCTCAAAGTAACTTGGAGAAAAAGGTGTGTACTGAGGATTTCTTGATTGATTTTGCCAAATTGATTATTGGATTTTCTAGAGGAATATTCTAGATTTCCAGAAAGTTGTATTAGTTCTTGAGATAGTATGTGGGCCCATCTAAAAATTCTTGTTTTTGAAAAAGTTCAGTTTGAGAATAAGTTTCCCTAAGAAGGTAAAAATAAATTGTCATAGTTTTTAGGCCTGGATTTGTTATAAATTTCCATGATAGTTTCAGATAATGGTTGAGGTGAATAACAGAAAAGTGTTCCGTATTTATGAGGACTATTTTTGGGGAAGTTTGGAGCATTCTGTGGTAAAATTATAATTATATGAGCTACATGAAGAGTTAAGACTCCATTAAAGTTGTGTTGTGATCCTGGTGTAGAGATATTTTCAATGGTATATCAAACTTATTTTTTGATAAGGTATAAATAATTTATGACCTGAACTTTGAGGGTAAAATATGGAGGATGTTTGGTCTAGTAGGGTGTCAAGTAGCTTCATGAGGTAAGGTGATATTTATGAGTTGTTCATGTTTGGTGCAATAAAGTGGTGATGTCAAAAATTACTCATGGATTTTTATGTGGGGATAAGATTAATATGATTAGTTACCACCACAACATAATGATTGATCCCAAACAATTCCAAGGGTTGAATATTAGAATGTGGCATAAAATAATTATACAAAAGGCTCATGGGAGAAGGAGTATATTCCAAAGGAGTGGGGAGCTAATTGTGCATTGGAATCTACACACTAAGAGTTTGACTAAGAAAAGGATGGTGGTGCATAAGTGCATGATTGATAAGTTTTGTTTGGTTTTGTAGTGCAGGGTACCCCACAGAAGGAAAATTTACAATGTAAGAAATAACTTGAGGCATCATTTCTTGTTTAATTTTGAGCACCTCTTTTTAAGAAAAAGATAAATTAGTCAATGCAACAAGTGCATGGCTCAAAAACATTGATGTGAAGGTGTTAAGATCCTAAATGTATGTTTGAATGGTCACATCCTTAGTTAAATTGTAAGGATATTTCACTCACATGTATAGATCATGAAATTGGTCATTGAAGTAGCCTATGGGCTCATACAATTCTATGCACGTGGTTGTAAATCCATAATAAAGGATAGTTGTATCAACGTGGATAAAAAAGTGGTCAAGAAAATAATATTTAGATCATTTTGTGAGGTGATGTAACTGTGGGGAAGGCCAAGATACCAATCACAATATTTTTCATCCAACATAAAGGAAAACCACCCAAATAAATGTCCCCATGTTGGAATTGCACCCTTGTGAGATTGTTATTGAAGGCTTGGATGTGTTCCTCGGCCATCTGGGATCCACCATGCACATACTTGTCCCAAATAATTTTAGTTTTTTAAACAAGTTATGATATACTTTATAGAGAGAAAGAGGGTCATTGATGTTTCCCACTTGTTTCATGATGATAGTGATAGTGAAGGAATTGAAAAAGGGTGCAGTAGCATGAGGTGGAATATTTTCATAATGATTTTTCCTCGGATTAGGTTTCTCTTTGTTCGTTCTACACTTCCTATAGTGTGGAAGGCTCAAAACTTCAAATTCCCCTTTAAAAAAAAATTATTTCATGATGATTATTCTAATTTCCAAGGTAAAGGCTTATGATCTGGCAACACAACCTCCTTCTAGTGTCAATTTTTTTTCATGTTAACTACACACATCTCCTAGTGATAGAGATGTTTTTCTTCATGGGAAAGAGGGGTGTGTGCATGAGAATGGACAATAATAGCCATTTCCTCACATATTTGTACGAGACCTTTCCAATTATTTCTCACACTCACATGCACACCCCTCTTTCCCAAAGAGAACAAAATCTCTTGCACTAGGAGAGGTGTTCAACTAATATGGAACAACATATTCCAAGACATAATTTTCATAAAATAATACTTTTCCTTGCATATAATTTATTTTTTGGAGTACCTAAATTTTTTTTAAAATAATCTAATTTTTTTGAAATCCTTGATAACATGTGAAAAAATATTAATTTAAAACAAAATATAAAGTTATACTTACTTTCCATGAAAATATTGTAATATTTTATGTCATGGTTCACATACAATTTCACATGCAAACTCCCCTACACTCGGTAGTTGTACTCATATAGTGTTAGACTAGATGGTCGGTCCTCCTCACAATAATGTGGTTAAGGTGTATCCTTCCTCATTTCTTCAACCAACACTTCCTCAAAAATTTTGGGGCTGGTCTCCTATCATTTAAATTGATGAGAAATATATTTATGAGGCCACATCAAATAAATTGGCATAAAAGATTAATGCACAGAAGATGATGATTTGTGATTATATAATAAATTAAAAAGCTGAAATAAGTTATCAAAATATTTTCTGAATATGACTACAAATAATATAGAATAAAATAATATTCTACCTCTGTGCCTCCCTTGAAGCACGTGAAACATGATAGGTCACCTCAAAAATGTTACCACTTTTAGATCATTGATCGCAAGATGTACAAGGTTACAAATATGTTGGTACTAAAGAGAAGATCTTCAATTAAAGTTTTTTTTTAAATTCCAATAAGTTATTAAAAAAATTGTAACTAACTACAAATATAACAGAATAAAATAAAATATTGTCTCCTTATCTCAGTTGTAGCATGTGAAATAGAATAGTCACTCTTGATAATCTCATCACTTGAATACCATAGACACACATCAAGAATATAGCACACATTTGATTCTTGATGTATATGATATGATTTTTAAGCCATATGACTAGTTTTGTATTGAGGGGTAGATTACTCCTCTATATCTTGTGTGGTGGCTTCATGAACACTGGTTTCGCCACACCCCACATTATGTAGCCCCCTTTTCAAAAAAATTGAATGATGATCATAGAGCTTCTTGTTTTTATGTGCCTAATATTAAAAAATAAATAAATAACAACAATTTATTAAATATGAATAATCATGGAGTTTCTTATATGTTACACGGAAAAAGTGACTAAGTAAATGCCACGCACAAAGACCCAGGGTATGCGCAAGGTAGGCGCGAAGGGGTACACATAGGTAGAGTGGGGTAGCACACAGAGGTTCACACCTAAGTAGGGAAATCTTGGGACTTAGCTGATTTTGTGAACAACGGGATAAAAATAGAAAGGAAGAGTTAGAGTTCCGACCAAGAAATGATTCAAAACAAGAAAAAAAACAAGGAGGCTTATCGGCCAAGGAAAGTTTATTTTTCAAAAAAAGCACATGTAGATTGAAGATGAAGAGACATGCATGTATTGGGCTATTAATAGGATTAAAGTGAATTTTATTTATAGGATAGTCTATTATTAGCAGAAAGCTTTAATGTAGCGTTATTTTGGGATGAAATGCATGTAATGTATGAATGGCTATTTTGAGCATGCATTCTATCTTGAGAGGTGCATGGGTGGTGAAAGGAAAGTCCCCACCCTTATATAGATATTTGTTGTATGTCGTTATTTTAGGTACCATGACCACGTACCACCGTAGAGTGTGAGTATATTTCTTGGATTTTGTTATGGACTAGGGTTTGATGATTTGATATGTATTGGTTCATTGAATGCTATGTATTCATCTTCTATTATGTAATACTTTGTTATAACCAATTATGGAGGATGGATTATGATTATTGATGTATTTGAGCATGGTGAATTCATGGTACAATTGGTATTAATTATTATCTAAACTGATAGGTTTCCTTATTATGTGTGTTTCTAATTGAATGCATGCAATGGTTTAGTTTGATTGAACGAATACTTGGTTAATTTATCATCATGTATTTCTATGCTAACATCTTGAAAAACATCACAAAGGAGGGACCTCGTAGCTGTGTGCGCTTTAGGTGAGCATTTAGCCCCACTGAATGAGCCATCAACACGAATAGCATTTAGGCAAAATAAAAGACTAAATTTTGGTTTCATTGTGGAGACATCTTTTCAAATTGTCTGTCAGGATGTTGCATATAGATAGCATATTGGTGGACTCTAGAGAGCATTGAAATTTGGGTAGAGGATGATCAGGATAAGTTTGCACACAGATATAGCACTGGACATAATTTTAATGCACATCATTGGGTGGAACATAATCTTTATCATGAGATCTATGAGATTTATTTATCTTCTTCCTAGTATAATTATATGAGAGGCTGGTAGCATATGTGTTAGGGAAGCGTTGGGATCCTTGACCGAGAATTTGGACGTAAAAATATTACTAGACTCTTTTTGATGTAGATGTGGAATGGAATAGATTTGTAGATTGTTGGTGGGCTGGATTTTTTCACAATTATACATTAGAGTATGCTATTTCTACATATTTTTTCCTTAGGAGGCTAATTTTGATTTTTTTGCAATCCCCAGGGATCTTACTTGCACGTAATACCTTTATAGATCAAGATTTTGATAATAGAATTGGATTTATAAAGCCTCCCTATGGCTAGCTAAACCCACATTATAGGAATGGGAAGGATCATGTGTGGAGAAATATGGCATACTTGGTGGCAGAAAGACAAAGAGAGAAAAGATGGCTCAAGTTTAATAAAGTGCAAGAGAGGTACATGACATGTGAATGGGAGATTAAGGAGGCACTAGAGTTAAGTAAGATGATGGATCACGAAGTTTTTCAAGCTCTTGTGGAATACAAGGAGCCACATCATCAGGATCTCCAAAATTTAAGCAATCATAGTAGACAATCCCCTTCGGCTTTAGATGATAGCATGTCAGAGGAGAGAATGAGGACTATAAGCATGCATCCGAACCAACCTGGTCACCTAGCCCTTATGTATGGTGTTCCAGATCCAGAGGTAGTCATTGAGAAGTAGGCTAGTAATAAATATGAGATATGGAGATATAAATTTATGTTGAATTCAGGAGATAAAGTTGATAGTGCACCCATGGCATCACAATTAACACCATTATTTGGGAGTACCTATGCAAAATTGTTTTTAGGCACATCGTCAGGATAGAGTGTCACCTCATAGACTGTTGGAAGTACTACAATAGCAGTTGTGACCACGTAAACTATTAGTATCTAGTCCAGTAATACAAATGGGACATGAGAAGGTTCATGAACTGGATTACAACCTACAACAAAAGGATCAGGAGGATCAAATCAGCCACCTAGAGGAAACACTGGTGGAAGTTTTGGTTCTTGATTTGGTGGACAAGGACTGCAATCACCGCCGAATAAACCTTTACAAATGATACCTCAAGTTTACTATGAGATGTCCCTCTATTTACAATAATATAGAGGTATTGAGGATGCAACAGTGCATGTTCATAAGTGTGAACTATTATGGTGCACTAAGGGAATTTTAACCTTTGTTAGGAAGGCAAATAAATTTTATACTACATTGCAAGGGTGCGCACATAGTTGGTATCGAATATATGACCCACATCAAATTGTGGTAAAATATAACGTTTTGTGTACTGCATTTCTAATAGAGTTTCATATCCTATAATTTGAACGGAAAAGCATCAACATGCTCAAAGATATCAAGCAGGGTTTATCTAAAAGTGTGAGGGAGTACAATGTACATTTTAAGACTCTGTTATCTAAGTTGTCTTATGAAATTCATCCCAGTCAACATGCACAATGGTTTTTGGAGGATTTTTTACTCTATTTTAAAGAGCATGTACTACATTTCTAATAGAGTTTCATATCCTATAATTTGAACGGAAAAGCATCAACATGCTCAAAGATATCAAGCAGGGTTTATCTAAAAGTGTGAGGGAGTACAATGTACATTTTAAGACTCTGTTATCTAAGTTGTCTTATGAAATTCATCCCAGTCAACATGCACAATGGTTTTTGGAGGATTTTTTACTCTATTTTAAAGAGCACTCTCTCATAATACTTATGTCAATCCATGTGAGGCTTTGGAAGCTACTTTGTGCATTGAGATGGTTTGAAGTGTTGATATAGGTATGAGCTCCTTCTTAGAGGTGTAGATCCCAGCTATGGAAACTAGAGAATATTTATACTAACTTAGCACATGAGATGCATAATGGTATATGGTGCATGGATTGTGAGGTTGAGGGACATACTAAAGATAGTTATCTACACAAGTCAGTGCGCACGTTGTTTCTAGATTGTGAAGTCTGTCACCTAACCCATGATGTTTGGTATTTCCCTCTTTTGCAACGTGTGTTTCAAAATAAGGTTTCCATGTACTATAAGATTTGTAATTCCTATACTCATGACACCACTGACTGCATATTGATTGATCACATCCACAAATCCATTGAAACAGGAGCGGGTCAGACTAGTGTGGAAAATGGATCTAAAGAGCAGGAAGGACAATGTAATGAAGGGTACAATGATGGAGATAATAGAAATGGATGCTTCCAAGGAGGATATTGAGGCCATGGTCATGGTGGTGGTAGAGGAATATTTTCTTAAGGAACCTATAACACTTGTTGATCCCTTGATCATTACCAACAAGAATTCCCTTAAAATACAACTTTCTCACCGTGTGAGAAGCAGCATAAGTTAGAGGATTTCCCAAACTTATATAATCACATGGGTAAAAACATAAGAAGGATAAGGGTGAGGGAATGATCAAGGTGCAACACACAAATGTCGATCAATGGATTCCTAAGAAGATGATTGATCCATAATTGCAACCCATTCTAGTTACAAAGTGCACTAAGGCAACATGTACGCACAAACCTCTGAAGACCAAGGCCCTCATTACTCAAGAGTAATTTATACATGTTAAGTACCTAGATGCGGCACATCAGAAGGAATTCTACTAAGATACTATGGGATTCATTAAAGATCTATAGGATGAAATACAATGCTTAAATGAACATGCACGTGCAAGAGAACATGCAAAACATGTTGACCTCTCGTAGAAAGATGTGGATAACCTAAAAGAGGTATGTAATATGTTTCACCAGGAAAATATTATTTCTCTACTAGGGGAATGGCTTCATGATAAATTACCATGCACCAGAGTTAAGCATGATAGGAAGACACTTCATGTGAATATACCTCTTTAGGACCATGAATTTGACAAGGAGGTCACACTTGATGTGGTTATTAATGCTTGGTTAGTAAGCAATATTTTGATAGATACATGTGTTGAGGTAAATGTACTCACTCTAGAAGCATGGAACCAAATGGGGAGGCTTACAGTGCAACCATCTTTGGATGTGTTGTACATGGAAAATAAAACTAAGGTTATGCCTATTGGGGTACTAAAGTATGCATCCATTATTATTCAAGGAGCCAAGTTTACTAGAGACTTTGAAGTATTGGAGCTTGTTGAAGTAGATAATTTCCTAGCACTACTTGGACGGCCCTGATGCTATACAAATAATGTTAGTCTATGATTTAAAAAAAGATACACATCAGTTTTGAGAACAATTATGAGCACATGATTAGACCTATATTTGAAAATAAGGCAAAGCCATATGTTAAACATTTGAGTGAAGAATGATTTAATCGAATCTATGCACATAAGGTGCGCGATCCAGAGAATCTAGAACCATCAAAAAAAGGTGTTCTTCAGTGGGAGTACATGCAGTCTGTAAGTGAAACTAAAATTGTTTCTTATGATAATTGGGCTCATATAATTTACAAAATGGTTGTGCATGAATTTAAAGGGTGATTCACAAGGATGATCATGTCATGTATGGTGAGGCACTTAGGCTTAGCTCGAGTACCAAGGTACATAGGTGAATGAAATCTTGATACATTCTTACACACCATGGAGACTCAGTGACCAAATGAAGTAGATAGGATAAACATGCTAGTCTATACTTTACATGGGACAACAACACATTGGTGGGAAACACATAGAGATAACCTCTTAGAACGGAGAGAAGTGAGAATCACCTTTTCCACCAGGTTTACTCAAAACAATGTACCTACGAACATCTATGAATTTTATGGTAACAATCCAGCTTCACGTCATGTCCATACTTGTGAGAGGCTATCGGAATAAGGATAGGAGGCTTTACCACCATCTCTATGGGTACATAAGTTCTACTCCACAATGTAGATGCGTACGTGCCTAGTATGTCCATGCTGAGTGTAAACTGGCAAGAGATGACTGCAAGTATGATTCAAACCTTTGATTACTTTTGTAGCCTCCAGTCCAAAAATCATTATAGATCATGAAGCGCATCACATTGGGGGATAGCGCAAAGGTAGAAGAGCTCATGCTAGATCTACTAGGAGAACCTGATTCTAGGGTGCACTATAATCCTGAGGAGATAGAATAAGTACATATGGGTTGTGTTTAAAAAAGAGAAAGAGAAGGGAAAGCTAGTGTACATGATTGATGATGAGGAAGTAGACCACATGGATGTTAGTCACACTGAAGGTTCACGCGAGGGTAAGGGATTCTTTAGATGAGAAGGCACGTGTGTACCATGCTCCCATGGAAACAAATAAGGTGAACATTGGCATGGAGGATGAGCCTAAGGAAGCAATAATTGGTGATTACTGGTAAGAACAAGAAGTAGCCAAGCTCATAGAGCTTTTGTGTGAATTTTAGGATCTCATTCCAAGAGGATACCATGAATTAAAAGGTGTGCATCATTCTTTAAGTAAGATGAAGATAAAATTAAAATAAGGTGCGTGATTGGTTATGAAGAGGCCTTATAGGATGAATCCTAACATGCGCATCAAGGTAAAAGAAGAAATTGATCAGATGCTCAAGTCTTGAATAATTAAGCCTATTGATAAATTTCAATGGGTTAGTCCCATGGTTATAATAATTAAGAAGGATGGGTGGATTAGGATTTGTGTGGACTACAGAGAATTGAATGCTTCATGTGTTATAGATCCCTTTCCCGTGCCTTTTACTGAGGATATTTTAGGAGTGTTTAGGTGTGAGATATATTCTTTTACAGATGGTTTTTCAAGCTATCACTAGGTTCTCATCACGAAAGAAGATCAAGATAATACAAATTTCACCACTGAGTGGGGAGGTTTTACATATACAGTTACGCCCTTTGGATTGAAAAATGTGCCGAAAATGTTCTCATGCATTATAGTGCAAGAATTCTAGGATTTCATTCACAAGTTCTTACAAGTATATTTGGATGATTGGACTGTATATTTCTTATTCAAAGATCATTGTGATAATTTTAGGCTCATGTTTAAGAGGTGGAAGAAGTTAAACATCTCTCTCAACATTAAGAAGTGTATCTTTGTTATACCTTTTGGAACTTTTTTTGGACACATTATTTGCAAAGATGGATTATTGGTAGACCCAACCAATATTGTTGTAATATTTGGCTTAAAAGAGCCTACCAATCAATGTGAGGTGCGTGGATTTCTAGGGCATACGAGGGTACTATAGGAAATTTATCAAAGGATATGCAAATATTTCCATGCCCCTGGAATAGTTACTCAAAGCTAAAGGGAAATTTTATCGGGGTGGTGCGCAACAGCAGGTGTTCGAGACTTTGAAGGAAAGACTAACTATTGCACCTATTTTTTGATTTATATTGGAAAAGGAACTTCCTTACCGATCAAATGAATGAACTAGTGACAAAAACAACTAGCAACTAAGAAATGTTGGAGGGTTTATGTTACCTCAGATGTGATGTGATGCGGGTGCTAAATGATGATGGATACCACTATTATAAACTAGATCAAACCTAAAAAAATGAAATGAAGATGGATTAGATAGATATATGTGGAGGTTTCCCAAAAATTTGGTTCCAAGAAGTGATTAACTTCCTTTCACGGATGTCAAACCCCATTTTAATAAAAGTGATGGAAAAGATGAAATTGCATAAGCATGCAGAAACTGAAATATTAGTGAATCTAGGAAGATGACAGAAATTGATCTAAAAGCTAATTAGATGGCAATAACTATAAATTTACTATTACCTAGTCTGGGTAAACGGTGACCCAGACTATGTAGAGGCAATTCGATGACGACCTAGGAGGGAAAATCTGGACTGTAAGATGAATATGTAGACCTGAAGGGTCTACATGCCAACTGGGGGATGACAAGAGCTTGTGTATGTTGTGAGTAGTCTGCAAGAAAAAACTAGAGGAAAAATACCCCAAAAATGACCAAAAATGGAAAAGGAGAAAGTCTGATTGACAAAATGGGCCTGGGTCAACAGTGACCCAGTCTAAACGACATCGATTGTATCAGATTCAAATATGGATGAAGAAAGGCAATGTAGAAGAGAATCCTATAAACAAATAAATGAGAGAGGTGGTTACTAAATAATCTCTAAGTGTTTTTGTTGATGGTTTGAACCTGCAAGAGATTAGATATGATAAATACCCATATAATATGATAAAAGTTGAATAAAGCAACATGATGATAATGATAAATCTCACGATGGATGATCGTGAGAAATGCAAGCACACTGAAAAGATGTCCAGAAAATCTGTAAATGTTTCAGGGATGTTCAAGGCAGGGAAGGATGCTTAATTTGCAAGGAATCCCAAAGTTGCATGCATCTCATGATGAGTAGAAAGAAAGCAACTAGTTTTATAGGGTCAACAACGACTAGGCTGGGTCACCGTTGATTGTAGGGAAAATTTCCCCAATAGGCTACTTTTGTGATTTTGATGATATTTTAAGCTTCTTAAATAATAGAAGAATTATTTAAAGCACTTAGGTGGGAAAAAGATGAGATAAGAGTAGTTAGGGCATAAAAATAGATAAAATCTAGAAAATCAAAGGGGATGTGTGTGTAGGATAAAAGCAATAGAGATAGAAGGTTGGTTAGGGAAATGGGAGAGGATTAATTAATTAATAGAAATAAAGATCAATGTGGATTGGATAATTGGGCATGTAAGATATTAAATGATTAATTAATTAATGAGAAATGGATGGAAATTTAATTAAATAAGGGGGGTGATTAAAATAATTATGTGCATACAGGTGATGAAGGGGTAGGTACCAAATTTAGATGTCTACACTTTCTATCATGGGATAAGCCATTTAATTTTCACATTGATGCCTTTGGTATGGAAATTGGTGCAATATTGGTGTAACCTGGAGAAGGGCTTGTGGATCATCCTATTTTCTTTGTAAGAAGGAATTTGATACCCATGGAGTAGAACTACACAACCACTGATAGCATGAGGATTTTTCCATGATTTATGTGCTGCATAAATTTAGACATTATGTATTGGCTACTTCGTTTATTTTCTATACAGGTCATATGGCGCTTAAGTACTTAGTCAAAAATCATGTTTTGCAAAGGAGAATTTATAGATGGATACTTCTATTTCAATAATTTAACTTCACAATTTTTTTAAAGCAAGGAAAGAGAAATTCAGGGCTTGATTATTTATCAAGTATTAATTCAAGTGAGGATGTGTAAAGCATTGAAGATATTATACCCAATGTTTAGTTGTTTGGATTGAACCACACATACACATATTTAGAAGACATAGTTATCTTCCTGCCCACTACCATGGTGTCAGAAGGAATCAAGACATTGGAGAAGAATCATCTTACAATACGTACAACACCATATCAATTAATTGGTGGATATTTATACAAGTTGGGTCATGATTAAGTCTTGTGTCATTGTGTTATGGAACATGAGCTCGACCCCATTATGGAGGAGGCTAATGGTGGAATAGCATGATGGAATTACATTGGTGATGGTACCATGTGCAAGATCTTTATGGCTAAACTTTGTTGGGAGACCTTGTACAAGGATACCAAGGAGTATGTGAAAGCATGTGATCATTGTCAGCACCTTAGAAAACCTAGACATAGAGATGAGATGCCACTTAGACTGATTGCGAGTATGGAAACTTTTGAGAAGTGGGATGTTAACTTTGTAGGACCTATTGTGCCACCCACGCGCAAGACTGGAACGCGCTATATTATAACTTATACCGACTATTTGACTAGGTGAATAGAGGATGTATATAGAAAGGATTGTATGGCTGTCATAATAGATAGGTTTCTTTGGGGTAACATTATTAGAAGGTATGGCTTCCCATTAAGATTGATAAGTGATAGAGGAACTCATTTATTAAATGAGACAATCAAAATATTGTTGGAAGAATTTATGGTGGTACACCATAAAACTACTCCTTATCACCCACAAGCCAATGGCACTACAAAGGATTTCAACAAGATTTTGGGATAGACATCGAAACAAATTTGTGATGTTGGAAGGAAATATTGGGATGATAAAGTTTCAGTTGTACTTTGGGCTTACAGGACCACTTATAAAAGGTTGAATAAGGCCACACCTTTTCAGTTGGTGTTTGGCATGGAAGCAATACTACCAGTTGAATTCATGTTACCATCCCTGCATATTGCATGAGCAGTTGGATTAGATGATGAAATGGTTGTTGAAGAGCACATTGACAAACTAATGCAATTAGATGAGAGGTGTTCCATTGTGCCTTGGATCCAGAAGACTGAGAAAGCACGACAGAAAGCATGACATGATATGCACATTAAGAATAAGAAATTTGACAGTTGAGAAAAATGGTACTTCTCTATGACTCCCAATTTTCATGTGCATCTAGGGAAATTGAAGGTGTATTGGTTAGGACCTTTTATAGTAACCAAGATACTTGAATCAGGTGCATGTCAGTTACAAGTGCTAGATGGCACCATGTTTCCCAGTTACTTCAATGGGAGTAGGCTGAAGCCCTATTATAAATAAATCTTCTTGGTGTTTGTAATAAGGCAGTATTGTCATTTAGATTATGTTTCCATTTTCATGTGTTTCTTTCCAGTTGTTGATATGCTTGTTGTTTTATTTTTGTTTTTTTTTATAATAAGCATGCTTGCGCGCAGGAAGCTGATTACTATTTATTGAGTTCATACACAAAGGACCGCACATACTTTTAGTGTAGGGTGAACCAAGTGCAAGTGTGTGAAAAATAAATCCATTGGTGTTGAGAGTTATATACAGGTTAGCATGGTTGGAAAGGATGACATAGGTACATGTGTGAAGTAAGGATACCCTCTAGAAGAGAAAGGTATTACAAGTGCTAAGGTTGATGGTGTTAATTTCTCATACTCAATACCACATGAGAAGAAGGATTGTGCAGTGTAATGTGAGGTAGTGATGACATGATGAACTACTTAGTGTATGGCGCACAGGATTATATACTACAGTGAAAGGAGGTGTGTGTGTGGAGGTATTTGGCTTAGAAATTCATCAAGTGTGTCAGAAGGTTATGAATGTAGCATGCGAAAGGAAGTCAAGTGATAAAGCAAAAAGTAGAAAAGATGATTTATTGAGAAAATAACTTAAAAGATTTAAAGATATAAAAGTGTGTTAAAAATCGAAAAGTAAGTTAGTGGAGTATGAAAAGGTTATAAAAATGTTAAAATCAAGTTATTTGCTACCTTGCATTCGAGAAGACTTGAGAAATTGAGATACTGAGTGACTTGGTGTGACAAAGTGAGAGAAGTAAGAAGAAAACTAGATTGGCATGTGTGAGGTGTTTGTGTGCAACCTTTATGGAAAGAAGGAATTTTGAGCCAAAATTTGAAACAAAACTAGGGCACGAGAAAACAGGGTTTGTAGAGTTAGAGTTAAAGTAAATAGGGTTCACAACGCTTGGGTATTGAGGTGATACTAAGTCTTGTGGAGAAAGTTTATGTAGGTCACAAGCTTGCAAAAATAATGACACAGAAAAGATAAAATACTTCATCACCTAGAGGGAGATGCAAGGCTTGAACAAAGAGGGTTGAATTCAAGGATGCACTAGAGGATATATACTTGGAAATGTAATACCCCTTGGTGTGCTTAGGGTTCATACATGGAATTCACATCTCCCAAAATGAAATATTAGTGAATATAATAATAGGGCTTTAGGAAATGAAGCAACCTTGAAGGTGGACATGTTGCAGGAGCTTCAAGAGAAGAATGAAGAGGGGCAGGTACTGGTTGACGACTCAGTGAGGAGACTCCTAGAGAAAGTAGGGGTCCTCCAGTTATTTGAATCACCCTTCTTTGCGAAGCCCACACATCTATTTCAGTGGCTCATGTCTATGGTACATGAGGATTTCTTCTGTTTTATGGCTCAGAGGATGCAGATTATAGCCCATCTCATTGAATAGGTTACAAGGTTAAGAGGTATAGGGGAATACATGGAATTAGACCTATGTGTCGATTCTAAGATTGAGAAGTTGGCCGTACAATTATAATACGAGAAGGGAAGAAGGGCCATGAGTATAGAAAATCTCACTAATCCATGACTAGGGTTGAAGCAAGGATCTTAAGCTATAAATTAGGTTCCTCAGAGAGGTGGACGAACATGAATAATAAATTTATATACATTACGCATATAATGGCACACAAGACACAATACAACATAGCACAATACATCACTAATGGGATTATAGAGGAGGCCAAGGCACAAAATGAAGAAGGAGCAAATATTACTTGGGGCTCAGTCCTCTTGTTAGTTGTTTCTAGGAAATTGGAGTCCATATGGGTCAGAGGAGAACATGTGGGTACACCCACTAGTGAATAATACCCTTGCAGTTCAGTTTCGTAGGATATACCTATGATGGCACAATTTCCAATATATATAAAGGTAGGTTAGACAAATAGTACAATCAAATGCACATTTGTTTGAGAATGAATGGTGCATTCCACTAGAATTACCAACAGAGGTTGGAGAATAGAAAAATTTTGCAGTAATGTAACACTACAGCCTTGTATGGTTCAAGATAGAAGACAGAGAAATGAACCCTTGGTGAAAATTCTCATATTCATTCATGACCTAGTATTTAAAGTGTGCGGTGAACCGAATCAAGGACATGTAGAAGTTACAATTTGATGTTGACAAGGTGGACATTGATTGGTATAATTTGTGTGCCACCTATATGTATGATTCTAGGCCTGCATATTTGGAGACCTTGGAGCTAAATACTTTGGACCTACACCCCTAGATGAACATCACAATAATGGGTATGATATGCAGAGTTTTTGTCATCTTGAGACCAAAACCACATGGTGGAATAGAAATGGATATTACATATACTTGTTTTCCACATCCCGGCAGAACTGTTGTGCCACCTCTCAAGAGAGTACATGAAAAATCTCCAGAAGAAGAAGAAATAAGGTGGGTTTTACCACTCATGCAAGAAGAAAATGTATACTATAGAAGAAGGAAGAGTGGTGATGGCATAGAGACACCTCAGCCACCTAAGGATAGTACAGATGAGACAAAGGTCAAGCACAATGGGACATAGGTGGTTTCCAATGAAGAGGAGGAACCTAGTGATAAGGAGAAGGATGAAACCTTGTTGGAATATTTGGAGCGTGAATGGGATGAACTAGAAGGAAGGAGGTGTAGACACAGGAAGGTATTGACCCAGCAAAGGAAGCATCTAGCCAAAATGATAAGGAGAAATCTAGGATCCCATGAAAGGAGAAGTCACCCATGCATGAGGATGCACGAGAGAAGGAAAAAGGGGCGGATGATGCCTATGTTATTAAGGAATATAAGGGCATGGAAGGTGGGACTAGCACAGGCCCTTTCACTCCTAAGGAAGCAGAGGACAAAGGAAAAGGCAGTTAGAAAGAGGTGGACTTACCCACGATCACCACACATGGACTTTGTAGATGATCCTAAAAAGGTCTTGAGGGTGCAATTCTAGAGCACATTTAAAACATAAAAACTATATGGCTGGGATCTAAAGGATAAATATGGAGGTGTCTCATGCACTAGGAATATGTTTTCCTGGAACTTACATATGCACAGAGGATCCTGAGTTTGAAGTAAGTAATAATTCCCTCAGTGTTATAGAGTTGAAAAATGACCCTGGGAAGAAATACAAGTATGTCGATCCCATGTATTTGATATATGAGCAGGCATGTAATGCCTTGAACAAGTTAGCCTTGGATGTTACATGCAAGAATTTGGATGTCAGAGCTATAATGAGGGTGATGGTAAAAGATAAGAAGGATAAGGAGAACTGAGGTTGACAATCTTAAGAAAATATATCCATGGAGAACAGAAGCGTACCAAGGAAGCATATGATAGAGCAGTGTGTTGGTAAAGAAGATCTTAGGAAAATGCTCAACCTTGGTGAGCCATGTGAGATGTGACTCCAATTATGGGATGGAATACCTTAAAGAATTAGTAGGTATGATTCTGGTGAATATCAAAAGTGACGCGGGGCCTATAGTTGAGGAATTAGCTAAGGAAAAGGAAGCAAATAAGGTAGTTATTGAAGCCATAATATCTAATCTTGAGGATTTATTCATATAACTCAAGGAGGAAAGTAGTCAAGTTTATTTAGATTTCAATAGGTGTCAAAGTGTGACCCTATCCTTAGCGTGATGGTTAGTAATGAAGAGGAAGAGCTCAGGGTGTACAAGAAAAGACACCAACTAATAAGATAGAGCTCACTAAGGTAATGGCTGAGATGATGAAACAGAAAGATTTGATCAAGGCCAAGAAGGATAAACTATACTTCTGGATAAGTTGAAATCATAATATGGTGTTGGAATGCATGGATATGATAGAAGGTGTGTCTACAGAGTTAACTATGGTTATCCAAAAAATTAAGAGAAGATTTCAAGAGTTGGCACCTGACCAAGTACCAGGGATTTTTGAGGTGGTGCTCAGGAAAGCATTGGAAGAAATCAATGAGTGGAAGAAATTGGCGAGTGAGATAAATGTTGAGTTCCCATACTTCTTCAACTTGATGGCTGATTTGAGTTTTGTATAGGTGGGATTATCCTTTTTGGGCATTGAATTCTTTATTCATTTATTGATTATTCATACATTCTTTTGAGGAACAAGTTGGACGAACCATTGCCAAGGAAAAAAATCCATATTAGTGTGGGGTAATGTTACACAGAAAAAGTGACTAAGTACATGCCGCATGCAAGGACCTAGGGTGTGCACGAGACAGGCGTGCACAAGTAGAGTGAGGTAGCACACAAAGGTTCACACCTGAGCAGGGAACTTTTAAGACTTGACCAATTTTTTGAACCACAAGCTAAAAATAGAAAATCAGAGTTAGAGTGTCGACCAAGAAATGATTCAGAACCAGAGAAAAGTAAGGAGGCTTGGCGGCCAAGGAAAGACTATTTTTAGGAAAAATCACATGTGGATTGAAGATGAAGAGACATGCATGGATCAGGATATTAATAGGATTAAAGAAAAATTTATTTATAGGATAGTCTATTATTAGTAGAAATCTTTAATACAAGCGTATTTTGGGATTTTAATGCATGTAATGTACACATAACTATTTTGAGCACGCAGTTTATCTTGATAAGTTCATGGACAATGAAGGAAAAGTCCCCACCCTTATATATATTTGTTGTATGTCATTATTTTGGGTACCATGACCACGTACCACTGTAGAGTGTGAGTATAGTTCTTGGAGTTTGTTATGGCCTAGGGTTTGATGATTGTGTATGTACTGGTTCATTGAACGCCATGTATTCAACTTCTATTATGTAATACTTTGTTATAATGGATTATGGAGGATGGATTATGATTATTGATGTATCTAAGAATGGTGAATTCATGGTGCAATTGGTATTAATTTTTATCTAAACTAATATGTTTCCTTATTAAGTGTGTTCCCAATTGAATGCATGCAATGGTTTAGTGTGATTGAATGAATACTTGTTTAATTTATCATCATGTATTTGTATGCTAACATCTTGACAAGCATCACAAAAGAGTGACCTGGTAGTTGTGCGTGCAAGGGTGAGCATTCAACCCTACTGAATGATGTGTCAATGTGCATAACATTTAGGTGAAATAAAATACTACATTATATTAAAAAAAATCTATGGTTTTTTGTGTTTTGGATAGGTTTATAACTTTTTACTAGACTTTGTTGTTTATTTTTGTAGGATTTATTTGCAATGGTTTATTTTTGTGACTATGGTTTGTTATCTTTTTGGTAGAGTTACTTTTATTATGCTAGTTTTTTAGTTTTAATATGTTATTTTTTCTTGGGCTAGGGTTTTCTATTTTTGTTGTTAGAATTTGTTGTTTATTTTCATAGTTTTTTGTTAGGGTCTATTTTTTGGGGCTAAGGTTTTTATTTATTTAAATTGGGTTTTGTTATTTTTTCCTAGTTTTTCTATTAGGGTTTTCACTTTTTAAGATAGGGTTTACTTTTATTTGGGTAGGGTTTGTTTTTTTTCCTTAATATTTTTTTATATGTTTTCCTTTTTTGCTAAGGTTTAGATGTTTGCTAAAAAAAATAAATATTTGTTCTATACAATAATTGCAATAAAAATCATCTACATACATCTCTTCTTTTTTCCTTAAAGTTTTTGTCCTCTTCCACCTCCTCCTAATTGGTTATACATGGTTGCTATTTTTTAATCTCTACCATGTTCCTCATCTTAAAAGGTTGTGTGCAATTATTTTTTCCATAGTAGCTTCTTCCATTTTCTCTTCTTCCACACCCATTTTTTTCCCTTTATCCTTCCCTCCTATATAGGTGGCTTTAAACATGCTTATATTTCCTAGTAGTTTTTTGACATTTTAGTAGATCACATGAACGTAAAAAAAAAAAAGGACATCGATGGTCTTTTCCCTTTTAATTTTGTAGTTATGGATTGTTATGATGTAAAACTGACACTAATAGCGCCACAATTTGCGTCACTTTTGTGTCACAACTGTGACATAGTATTCACATCATAATTTTGTCAAAAATGAAAAATGAATCAAGATACAAATTGTGAATTTTTTTTATTATATGTAGCAACATGTTTAACATTGTTGTCAATAAAACTGCTATGTATATGATGTTGGCCAAAAAAAAGGGTGAATGTAAAATGTATCCAAAAAAAATATCATGATCCATTTTAGTGTCATCAAAAGTAATAATAGTTTGAGCACATGGCATAGTAGTAATAACACCAATCATATAATCTAATGGATGATCGTACGGAGGAAGAGGTGTACCATGATAAACACGGTGTACTTATGAATTAGATTTAGCAGTATTGTGATCATGAAGTGGGTCATTGAAAATCTTGATATTTACATTATCATTAGCAGGTTTGGATGATTTAGTGAGAATGCCTTATTCAATAATATTAGTGTCAATATGATCTTATATGACATTCGGAATCTTAACTTATTAATAAGTAGAATGTCCAACACATATATTATAATAAAAAAGTCATTGGCATCAAAAAATTTACCATGACGCTTGCTTGTATCAACCTTTAGGAATGAAGGGAGAGATAGAAGGTTGTGTACTCAAGTAATTATTTAAGCAATATGTGGCATGCACAAGGTAGCCATGTGAATTTTCATTGAGGATCTTGTAACTGAAGTTTTGTAGGTTGAAATATAACATTAATACTAGAGTGTTCACACAAGTTTTGTTATCATTAAAATTTCCTTGAAAGTATGTTTTCTTTAAAATTTAGGATTATATGTGTTAGGAGTATTTGTAACATATTTGATTTTTTTCATGACAAGGAGCTTATATTCATGATTTTTTAATGTATGCCATAAGTGATTGAATGGGTGTACTTCTAAAATACAACTTATTCTTGCAATAGGGAAAGAAGGTTTTGAGTAAAGAACTTTTGTATCTCACTATTGGTTAAAATATTATACATCTTTGTATGCATATTCTTGTAGTGTATGACAGAATTACTTTCATGTTCATTAGAGACTTGTCACATTTTAGATATTTTAACATAGGAAGCATTTCCCCAAGTATTGATAGAGAATTCTTTATGAAATTGATTAGCTAAAAGGGTAAAGTCCCAAAATGGATGAATGTGAAGATCATAAAAACATTGTAAAGAATAATCCTTGAGGCTTCTAGGAAATATCTTGGTAAGAAAGGTGTCATTGTAAGCATAATCCAAGCAAATGACATGGAAAGAATGAATTTGTTCTTCAGGATCACCTTTTCATCATAAATAGGAAGCTTAGGAGTAATACAACCCATAGTAAAAGGATAAGAATCCATTTTAGGTGTGTGTGGGTTATGAAGTAATTGAGCATAATCATGAGAAGAGTTATATGCACCTTGTTTTATTTGTATAATTTTATCTTGTAAACATTAACAAGGGTTTTAAGAGATTGTGTTCTAGAAGAATAATAATGAGAACCACTATGGGTGTATATAGGAGATGTAAGAATAATAATGATCATATGAATAGT
Organism: Taxus chinensis; assembly: GCA_019776745.2. Classification (NCBI taxonomy): domain Eukaryota; kingdom Viridiplantae; phylum Streptophyta; class Pinopsida; order Cupressales; family Taxaceae; genus Taxus; species Taxus chinensis. The sequence goes on along the minus strand of CM034147.1, from coordinate 659,794,400 downwards.
GTAGACACATGTAGTTTGACCAAATCACTATTATTCCTAATATTTCCCTAGATAATCATCTTCCTACAAGATGGCAACACCTCGTCAGTTAGATCTATCTAACTCCCCTTGTTAGACCCTTTTATGGTCATTTTCCTCTTATAAGTCAAATTAAGCAGGCTATTATAGCCTCCTCATGGCTAAATCCTCTTCTTTTCCTCTTCTTTGCCACCTCTACTATCTCACTAGAGTATCAATCCACTTCATTGGATTGATCGGGCCTTTTAAAACCCTCTCAGAACCCTAATTTCTCTCTAAATAGGTTTAATTAGCCTAACCTAGGTTAAATAGTCCTAACCATGGTCAAACCTCTCCTAGACCACTTGTGGACTCTTTTTGATCCCACATGCACAAAAAAACCTCTCATTCTCCCAAATGAAAACTATAAATAGGGCTAGACCCCCTCTCTCATTTCTAAGAATTCTCTCTTCCTAGCATAAACTATAGCATTATTGTTTAGGCTTAGAGCTTATTTCATTTCTTCTATTTAGCTATTTGCTTTGCTTTTGCATTCTACAATCCAAAATGGAGTAAAAGGGAAGAACCATTAGCCTTGAAGCCATTAATGGTGAGATCCCTTTCTCTTAAGCACAAATTGATTGCTTAGATCCTCTTAGGTTCATTATTTCAAGCTCTCAAAGAATAGAGGTTAGTTTCATTTTTTTAGTTTGTTTATTTACTTCAAACTAATGCATGCAAAGTAGAAAACCCTTACTCATTTCTTATCTCATGGTGCATGGATGAGTTAGAAAATATTTGAGGCTCTTTAGCCTCATTCCATAGCTTTTGCAACTTTCCATTGCATACATTTGGCACGCCCTGATGGGACATGAAGTCCATCTTCCATTAATGGAGGCTTATTTCAAGCTTTTTTAGCCCATTTTCAGCTTTTTAGAACAAATTAACTTGTTATTTGATTATTTCCAATTCTTAAAGGGGGTAAATAGGCTTAATACATAGTTAATTTGTGGGTTAGGGTTAGAAATAATTTCCTTGAACTAAAAAAAAAATTGTTTGCAGTTGAAAATTTCCATTTCCGTGTTTTTTACAGGTTTTTTGGGGGGTGTGCGTAGGTGTTTACAAGGGGCATGTACATGTTGAAACCCCAACTTCCCCGTCAAAATAGGCACGTACATGTCTGGAATTTCTCATCATCTGTAAATTTTGCCCCTTGCAGGGACGTGCACGTGTCTCTGTCATCTAGCACGCGTATGCGTTACTCTAGCTGTGTATGCATCAGGGGCTCGACTATGTGAAAATCTATAAATTTCACCTCTACAGGGATGCCCACATGTTTCCATCATCTGGGTTGTGTATCCGCTTCTCTAGCCATGTATACGTAAATGGATTGACTGTGTCAAATTTTGAAAAATTGTTTGTTTTATGCTTGGGCACGTATCCGTTGGCTAGGGCATGTATGCATCATTATGGGTGTGTAGGTGTCCTGTTTCACTCTATTGACTTTGCATTTTTACCTTTCCTATGTACATGTCTACTTGGGTGTGTATCCGTTGGCTGGGGTGCACATGTGTCATTCTAGATGCGCAGGTGTCTTTGTGTAGTCCGGATTCAACTATTTTATTTTTAGTGCTCCTTGTTTTGACCATATCTTTTGACTTGTTAATCCATTTTCAGAGTTTGAATAGGCGTCAGAAATATAACGAAGCGTACTTTACAAGGGAACTTCTAAAAGTTAGATACCTTTGGTATACTAACTTCTATCACAAAACTCCCACAGTGCTCCGGAGACCTCCAAAAATGCAAATTACTAAAAACTGTTAAAAAAAGTGCAAAAATTGGATTTCTAGAATTTTTCAATTTTCTTGGTGTTTCTAACTCTTGCAGGGTTCTAACAGTAGTTTACAGGTTTCCTTTGCATTAAGTTTTTTTCATACTAACTTAATCAAAAACATTTGCATCTTTATTTGTGAGATCATATGCTCTTCCCTCGCTCCTTTCTAGGTAATCTTGGGAATTAGAAACACTTCACTAATTTCTTCATATTTGCAAAATGGTTTATTTAGCTTTCAAAGTTGGTTAAAAGGAACTCATTTTTGCATTGTACTTAGGAATTTTCCATTTATTACAAATTTGAGTGAGATACCTTGTTGTGTATGCTCTTTCCTTGCGTCTTAGGACGATCTGGGAAATCAAAAACAACATCTTATCTCCTTTGTATGAAATTTTGGAAAATTACTAACCTTGGTATGTAGGACCAAAATCGCTTGTCAAAGAAAGACGTCAAAACCAAAAACAAGACACAAACCCTCTAATACACGTATTTCTTGCAGGTTTCCAAATGGTGTGCCACTTAAAACCACATTAAGTTAAGCAAGATAAAAAACACACCATATTCAAAACATCGTATTACAGGTTTCGGAAAAGGGTACGTCCCTATCCACTCAACTGGAACATAACACCTTTGGCATAATGCCTTAAGCTATAACAATGGGGGTGGTTCCAGGAACCCTAAAGTAGTCCACCATTGTGTAACCTCGTGGATGAAATAGGAAGTGCTCCGCTTACCCACTTGATTAGTTTTCCTTGTGAGATAGAGTTACAAGTTTTCCCTATCACGACCCTAATAAGAGTACACGATGGATGAATTTATTGCCCACTGTGCTTGAAGGGGGTAAAGTCGAGATACTCCCAAACTAGTCATTGCAAATTTTTGGGTAAATTGCCCCGCTCGTGGATAACTTTGTGACACCTAGTTGAGAGAAGTTATTAGGAAAGCCATTTTGTCTTGGAGCCCACTTTGTTAGTCCTTTATCACATCTTGGCCATCATGAAGTGATAACTTGTTTGGATTCAGAACCTTGTTTTTCAAACAAGGCAAAGAATCCACTTAAGTTAGATCTAAGTGCCTTTCATCATGGAAATTGGATGACGTTTCACTTCTCACCTTTGGATGAGGCAAAGCTCTTCCCAAGTGACGCTTAGTTCATTTCCATCTTTTGATCTACACCTTTGCATTCTTGTTTCCCATTTGGGGCAACAGAAGGCATCTTTCAGGAGTGTTTTCATAGATAGTGTTCACCACTCATTTCCGTTTACACTCATCCATGTTTGCAGCTGAGTTTTTAAACATCTAAAGTGTGTGGATGTGTCCTCATATCTTTGATGGCCACTTGATCTTGATTTCAGGATCATCATCATAGTTCAGGATTGATTCATCATTTGATCTCCCTTTGACATGTTACCTTGTTTGCATTGTCTCGACACAATTAAGATACTTATGTCATGTTTTTTGTAAACGTGATCTAAGTATCCACATTGTGGCATTACGCTGCGTAGATTTTAGCACATCCTTAGTATACTTTGACTTGGTTTTACTTCAAACATTTTCCAAAATCTTGAAGAGTGTCAATTACTTTGTTTGTGTCGTTTTGATACCACTTTGGCACTAATATCTCACTTCTCTGCGAAGCTTGATAGACGTGTGCAATTGGTGTAGTTACGTGGCTTACATTTGTAATCCTCGCCCTTTAAAATTTTGGCCTTGTTGGTTGTTGAATGCGTCATTGTATCCTTTGATTGGGAGTCGCATCTACCCTTTGTTAATATTTACGCCTTGTTCATTTCGAGCTTGACGTAAGTATTGACATTGTGTCAGATCATCTTTGCATCGAACTATCACTTTGCACATGCATTTTTATAGGGTGTATTTCCTTGTTGATTATTTTTGTGTTTTTACACTTGAATGATTGTTCCTTATGATCATTCATCTGAAAAAAGTATTTTCTAGGACAATCCCTTTTGATCTCATTGATATTGTGTCATCACGATGTCTATTTTCCTTAGAGCTTCTTATGAAAATCATGCATGCATCTCCATACTTACAAAATGTCTAGTTGGATGTCATTATGCTACCCAAATCAACATGTCACTTCCTTCCCTTTGAAGGAGTTCCATCACACTATCTAGGTCTAGGCATTTGCACCTAAATGACGTCAAAAATGACAGACTATTACACGGTTTCTCACATTTACAACAATACAGAACCTAGGTTTAGCAATTCAAATCAAAAGATTCCCATTATAACTAAACCTCATTTGGTTCTTCGTGCTAGAGGGCACACTCGGGTACCCTGTTCCCCACCTTCAGCTCATAGTCGGTGGTATGGTTTGGATGCTTCTGATCCAAATTATTATTCAGGTTCCCCCCACTCTTCTTCTTTTGATTCAGATCCAAACTACCATTCGGATTCCCACTCTTCTTCTAAAGACTCGGATCCCAACTATTGTTTAGATACCCATAGATCAAATCCTGAATCACAGTCCTCCCTTCCTTCACAAGACCTTTATTCCAAATCACCTCAACAACATCTTCCTCCTTTGAAGACTCGTGCGACTCCAATTTTTGTTGATCAAACATCTAATTTGGTTCTTGAGTCATGGTCCTCGCTTCCTTCGTAGGACCTCCTTCATCAATCATCTCAATGACCTCTTCCTCCGTCAAAGAGTTCCATGACTCAGATTCCCTCTAGTCAATCATCTAACTTGACTCCTACATCACAACCTAATGAATGGCTATGTGATCCTATTTTCTCCTACATTCATCTTCTTCTAGAAAAATGAATCTAAGACAAGATCCAAATCATCCATTCATGAGATGCTTTCCTCCAATCCTACTTCCTCTCTTGAGTCATCTTCTTCAATCAATCAATTGTCCCCACTTATCAGACATGTTTCTTCTATTCAACCTTCTATGGACAAAGAACAACAACCTCTACTGATTGATTTCTCTCAGAATGAAGGAACAATCAAACTACATGATAATATCCCTCTAGAGGATTGCAAACAAGGATTCTTTCTAGAACTCGATACGCTCGCGTATTGGGGAAAAGAAGTTGATTCCTTTTCAACAAAACATAAAGGAAGAGCCTAAGGTCATGGAACTTGATTCTTCTTCTATTCCATCTTCACCTTCTTCTGATCATGATGAGATGTCAGGGTCTAGCATTGAGCCATGGCCTATCTTCTCATTACCCAATCATTCCTTATCTATCACCATTCCTCAATCAAAATTCTCCTTGGGTCATCGTTGAGTAGCCCATCAACTTCTTCTATCCTGGGACCACCTCCTAGTAGCCCTCCATTTTCTACTTATGGGTCACCTCCTGGTAGCCCATTACCTTCTATTCTTGGGCCACATCCTGGTAGCCCTTCATCCTCTTCTATTCTATGGGATACCTCCGAGTAGTCCCTCCTCATCTATTCTATTCTTGGGCCACGCCCTAGTAGCCCTCCCTTTCATATATGGGTCACCTCTCATCATCTTCTATTCTTGGCCATGTCCTCGTAGCCCAATTTCTTCCATCTTAGGGCCATATCCTGGTAGCCCTTCATCATCTTCTATTAGTGGCTCACCTCCTGGTAGCCCATCCTCTTCAATTCTTGGACCATATCCTTTTCATCCATCACATATTTCTTCTATCAATGGTTGTGGCAAGCCCACGGTCATTTCTCACATCACTTCTAAATGTCCACGTTCTCTTTCTTCTCTTTCTCGGATCAGACAAGTCACGTGTTAGCTTATAAGAAACCCAAACAGGTTCATTATAAAGCTCAGGTCAAAACTTCAAAGAGCTCTAAAGCTCCCAACAAATCAAAGGATCTTAAGGTTCAAAATCAAGTGCAATTCAAGAACACACATCAATGTAACCATCAAGTATGGCGCAAAGTGCATAAACCTTTGGATAGGGAAATCAATATCCCGTATACGAAATCCATGTTTCAGGATAAATCCCAGTCATTTGTTGAGTACAAGCTCACCACAATCATCGAGATTGGGGAAAACATTACGCTTGATAAACAAACACACCTAGTCTCCCTTATCAAGGAAGTTACAAACATCATTGTTGGATCTTATCACACAGAGTGACTTTGTTGGTCTCACCTTTCCAAAAACTATCAAAAATCTAAACATCAAAAATAATTCAAAAATACAAATAAACATGAGAAAATACAACAAAAATCAAAGGTACAAAGATCAAACATTGCAATCAGGTATTGTGTACACATGGATGTTTCTTTCTTCCCTTCTTTTTCATTCCTTTGCAAGTCTTCCTACCATTTTCATCCCTTCAGTGATATTTTGGTTAGCCTTTTCACACGCATTTTGTGACATTTATCTCTATGGTATCTGTTTAACCCTGGTCTTTTATCACCTTGGTAAATTAAAGAATGATTGACCTCTTGGAGATCCTATCACATTCAACATCTAATAAACTTGTTGTGAAGAACTTTTGGACATATTTGTTGACACTAGCCAATGTTGTCACCTCAATCACTTCCACCTCCTTCCATCAAGCCATATGTGGTTCTTAACCCCTTGTCAAACAAGAGAGCTGAAATAAGTTTTCAGAAAGCAAAAAGAAACAAAATCAATCAAAAATCAAAAGCTAAAAGCTAAAAGCAAAAGCAAATTGATATATAACTCTCTCTTGGGGTATTTCCAATAATCTCTATCGGGGCTATGGACATTTGACTGGTAGTAGAGCAATGTTGCGATTAGAATCAAATACATCTCCATTGGGGCTATGGACATCTGGCTGGCAGCGGAGCAATGTATGGATATCCTTTCACCATCCATTCACAAAATCACCTTTCAAAATAAATCATTCCTACACATTGGCTAGGGTGTCTTCACTTGTTGTCTATTAAATCTTCCCTTCAAGAGGTAATTAAATTCCATGTGCACACACTAGATCTCTATGAGTAAACAGGATTAGTATGTTACCAAGTGTCTTTTTTGGACCTTGTTCAGACTCTTACTTTAGTCCTTATCTTGTCTCACGATTTGTGCCTTTGGATAATCACTTCTTCATCGTGAGGCTTCTAAGCTACATTCATATCATTCACATCATTCTTCTACTTCTTTCAGAACATCCATGTGTATAAGATTACTTTTTTGCCATGTTTTCAGACATCTTTGTCCCCTTTCACAAAAACAATATTCTCCTTCCTTTCTATCATGTGCTTTTAGGCCAACTTACATTGGGGGAATCCTTGCTTCTTCCCATCACTTCATTGGTTTACGTTCACCATCATGTTGAACCTATCCATAATGGCCTTGGGTCCCGCTTCTACCTGTGAAGAGTTTTCCTTTGAATACTCCCACCTAATCATTGGGGCATTTTTGCATCTTCACCTTTCTCGTACACACGTGGCCTTATGCCCTTGTACATCCCATCTATCGCTAGGGGCATCCATGCTTCCTCTTCTTCCTACACATAGTTTCAGAAAACTTTCAAAATCAAAAAACATTCAAATATGTTAGAAAAATCAAAAAACATTCAAATATTTAGAAAACTTCTAAACAATATAAATCATCCTACAAAACATCGCTCTTTGGTTCTCACTTGTTCATGTGCACAACTTGCAGATCATCTTGATCTACCTCCATCAACAAAAGCTAGGTTGCTTACTTCATGTACTGTACTCTAGGGCACAATGAGTTTGCCTGGTATTGTTTCATAGTGCACATTGCTTTTTCATCGGACCGAAGTGTCCTCCATTATTCCCCTTGCATGTATCCTTGCTTGGGGCACCATCATTAACCCTTGTCATTAATTTGCATAGGTCAGAACTGAAGCTTGATAACAAAAACATTACATTATGTTTCTCTGTTAGGTTAGGCATTGTTTACTTTCTCTTATTGCATTGCATTATGTATGTTGCATGGAGTTAGGCATCTTTTACTTTCTCGTATTGCATTGCATTTTGTATGTTACATGGATTTAGTCTTTTTTTAGCATTACATTTTGTATGATGGGGGTTAGTGTTGTGGAAATTTGTATATATGGATTTTCATGTCATACTACACTTTTGTTCATTCTTTTTAATAAGGACCGATGATGAGGATTCTAAGCAAAATGATGATTAAAAATTGTTGGCACTGGTTTGCGGATAGTTCAATATCCCCTTTTACTTATTCTTCTTATTTTTTCTTCTATCTTATCTTCTTTCTGTTTTCTTTTTCGATAGTTGACTCGAGTTCTTCTATCACCCCATCGACACTCGAGGGGGCATCCTTCATCCTACTAATTTTTCATTATCCATCCTATTTTTCTTCTACCCCTTCAAAATTTTCTACTTGTTTACTTTTGTCTACTTTCTTTGAAGTGGCGTAGCTTATGTCACCCCAAAGAGGGGGCAAATGTAGACACCTGTAGTTTGACCAAAGCACTATTATTCCTAATATTTCACTAGCTAATCCTCTTCCTGCAAGATTGAAACACCTGGTCAGTTAGATCTATCTAACTCCCCTTTGTTACGACCCTTTTACGGTCATATTTCCTCTTATAAACAGTCAAATTAAATAGGCTATTATAGCCTCCTCATGGCTAAATGCTCTTCTTGTCCTCTTCTTTGCCACCTCTACTATCTCACTAGAGTATCAATCCACTTCATTGGATTGATCAGGCCTTTTAAAACCCTCCCAGAACCCTAATTTCTCTCTAAATAGGGTTAATTAGCCTAACCTAGGTTAAATAGTCCTAACCATGGTCAAACCTCTCTTTGAGGCCAATCTTGTGGACTCTTTTTTAGATCCCACATGCACAAAAAAACATCTCATTCTCCCAAATGAAAACTATAAATAGGGCCTTACCCCTCTCTCATTTCTAAGAATTCTCCTCTTCCTAGCATAAACTATAGCATTATTGCTTAGGCTTAGAGCTTATTTCATTTCTTCTATTTAGCTATTTGCTTTGCTTTTGCATTCTACAATCCAAAATGGAGTAAAATGGAAGAACCATTGGCCTTGAAGCCATTAATGGTGAGATCCCTTTCTCTTAAGCACAAATTGATTGCTTAGATTCTCTTAGGTTCATTATTTCAAGCTTTCAAAGAATAGAGGTTAGTTTCATTTGTTTAGTTTGTTTGTTTACTTCAAACTAATGCATGCAAAGTAGAAAATCCTTGCTCATTTCTTATCTCATGGTGCATGGATGAGTAAGCAAAGCTTTGAGGCTCTTTAGCCTCATTCCATAGCTTTTGCAACTTTCCATTGCATACAAATAGTAATCTAGAAGCACTATGAGGTGGGGTATTACGCTCCCTATAAGACATATGTAATATATATGTATAATTAGTAGATATATCTATAGTTGAAGATGTGATAATATTCTTAGGAGTTGAAGACATTAGGGTATTCTCAAGTTGATCCCGAGTAATATATAGAAGAAAATTAATGTGATGTGGATTGTGCTACAAAAATCATATGAAATGTAGTTTCTCATCTTCTAAAACACCATGGGTATGAGTATCATATTCATTGTGGGAATTTTCTCCTTGAGAATGATCAATAATGATAGTAAAGATAGTGTGAGAAAAAATATCAGTAGTAGAATATGTGTTTTCATAAGTATTGAAAGTTATATTATTAGAATTCTCATATGCATCTTCACACTCACAACGAGAAAGATCATAAAATTTTGGTCTCCTTTTTCAGGATGATTATGAACATAAACCTGGTTAAGGGGATGGTAGCCCATATTAGGGAGAGGTAGTGAATGCTTAGTCTTGAGGAAAATAATATAAAATATTTTGGGATGAACCATGATGATACAGAGAATAAACAGAGTAATATAAAAATGAACATATGCGAAGATAAGAAGGATAAACCCTATGGCAACTAGGGCTTGAAAGAAAGTGAGACGTTCAATAAAAGGCCAGGTTCACAAAATGGCAACACCCTAAAAATATAATCAGAGTAGCATGGAAGACATGTTACATGTTAAATATTTTGATTAATTAATAAAAATTAATATGCAAATCAAAATAAATCTTTTAATATATTATATGATGGCAAACAATGAAATGATCGTGTATAACACAAGAAAAGGATAAATACTTAGCTACATAGAGAAGTAGATAAACTATCTAGGTGTATAGACCAACATGAATAAGTGATCTAAACTTGGAAATGTTTCATTCATAATAGTGTGATTAGAAAATTCTATTTTATTGGACCGTGTAGATCCTGTTGGGCCGTAGTATGTTCTAGTCCTGCTTTGTATGATTTAAAACCTTAAAATGGTGGAGCTCTATAACTTCACTAATCTATAAAAATTTTCCCCCATTGTTATGACTCATACACCTTCAGCGCAGCATGTATTGACCATCAAACAATAGAAACCCTAGATACGTGCAATAAAGTTAATGAAACAGTCAGATAACAAGATAAATTCATGTGTAGGTGAGGTTGGAATGAACTTCACAACTAGCCCCTATTGAACCAATCTAGGAACTCTAATAAAGTAAGAGGATATTGTCAATGCAAGTGGTGTATGAAATCTAAGCCAACTCCTATGTTTCCTTTGTTTCTCTTGACACAAGGAATAATAGGCATAACTATAGATAGAATACAAATTTACCCAACATAGTAGTAGTGTTGTGTAATGTTCTTTAGATGCTAAAATTTATCTCCTTTGTCCCTCAAGACCTTTGGCAATGTTTGGAGTGACTTGCTTTTTCTAAAACATGACTCTGAGATCTTTGCATGATTGGTAATAGAGGAAGCTAGACTCTGGAACCTAATTAGAGTGCTTCAAATTTTTTAGGTGGATGCTCTAATGGATGCGCATATGATTTAGGAAGATTTAGGAGGGTCTTGAGTGCTTTAGTTTTGATTTTTTTGCAATATGAGTGCTTTAAAATGTCATGTTATTTATGAAGTGCATTTGATTTGTTTATATAAACTTTTATAAGTTAGATGGTGTACTAAGGACAACCCATGGACTATTAAATGACGCACATAAGATTTTTTTAAAAAAGAAAAGAGTTATTTGAAGAGAGGGTATAGGACCATACAAGTTGGTCCTGATTATAGCACTCCCTGGCCCTATTATGTATAGTCCCATATAGGGATATGCTGATGAAAGATCTAGAGTCCAAGAATGATTCCTGGAGATAAAATATTTCGTTGGATAATTAATAGTTCATAAATGAATGATAAACGAGCGTGTAGAGACAAGAATGCCATTCGAGAGAGAGAATAATACGTCAATGTAGCTTATAATGTGAGACTTTGTCTTATCATTGAAACAAATACAAAATTGCCATTTCCAAATAATAAGTTATCTATTTGAGTGTTTACAACACTTAAAAAGACCTATAAAACTAGAGGCCCCAAACCCTACAAGTATAGCTTTTGGGGAACCAAAATCGTATTTATATAGCTCTAGAAGAAACACACAAAAAAATGAGATAATAATAGGGGAATAAAAATGAGTAGAGGAGATAAAAATAGGGGAATAAGATATATAATGACCAAAATTTTAATGAAAATTATGAAGAGGAGCATAATCTGGACCAATAATTGACAAACATATAAGTATCTAAAACAATGACGTTTATAATCAATAGCTATTATCGTACCAAAATTAGGTGTTAACTACTCCCATAAAAAGCTAAGCATTTATAATAACCAACTAATGATGATGGTAAAAGTTTTACATATGTGCTTGTCATCTTGGTGTGCTCTCAAAAGACAAGTTTACTATTTTCTTGTGTTAATTTGGAAGTGTAGACACCTAATTTCAGTATGAGACTAGTTAACTAATATGGTGCAAGTGTATGTATGTATTTGTTGATTATTGGTTTAAGTTAGGCTCTTGTTAGTTCATGTTCTTTGTCACCTTAAACTTTCGTATGTGGTTTATGTGACTTTCCACAATCTTGACCTTGTATAGAACATTCCTTATGACTCCATCTTCTTGATGACTACTTCTTTATCTTTGATCTCCCCTTCTTGTGGAAGCCTTATTCATATTTTTCTCCCTTATTTTGAACTTGACTACTTATATTTCTTCTTGTTATCTTTTCCTTGGTTTTCTCTCTCCTCTTATTTCCCAGATGTTCTAGAATCTTAACACAATTGTACTTGTATGGTTCTCGTCTACAATAACTATACTAGCATAATTGTTTTGGCTCTTGCTTTTTTGGGCCCTCTTTTTACCCTTTTTTTGGGCCCTGTGGGGTTTTATGGTCCTTTTTGGTGTCCTTTCCTACCCGTTATGTGTTAGTTTGCACGGGAGTAAAGTTGCAATTTAAATCTAGTAAGAATATAAATAAAGAGGTACATTAGTAAATTTAGGGTACACAAATAATCAATAGCATGTGTGTAAGAGTTGTGGTTGTAAGACTAGAGTGAATGGGAACTTGGTGGAGAAGGTATTGGAGTTATAATAAATGTGATATGTGAAAATTCTAAGATAAAATTATGAATAAATTGATCTCTCTCTAGTGACATTGCAGATAACATATTTAAGATATTTTTACTAGTGAATATATCACTCATATATTGTTGATAATACAATTTGTAGAAATAGTAGAAATATCTTAAATACATCTACTTGAAAGATACTTTAAAATATCAATCTCAAGATCATTAATTAAGATTTTTTCATATTATAATTATTTATAATTTCATTAATGTCTTCACAAATTGTTAAATTATCTATTGACTGTGATAAATAATGTCAATCTAACACATATATCTGTAAGGTTTGAAAAATATCTTTCTGACAAACGAAAATAGAAACCCTATACCCCATTGTCAAACCACAATATTACAATTTTATAATATAACTTCTCAAAAAAAATTAAAATTAAAATTAAAATTCTAAATGAAAATTATATAGACATCAAATATAAAATCCAAGACATTGTTAACAACTTACAAACACTACAGCCCGCCACCTTATTTCTGATTGCTATTATTGAACCCCTACCAATATAAATATATTAATTTCATGTGTTTAATGTTTTAATATAATATGCTCCTTCGAGGGATGGAGGGTCAACGAATGTTTATGACAATTATTTTCGACCATTGAATCATTCATCCTTATTTTCAACTGTGAAATGAGACTCGTCTCTCCCTGAGAACAGGTGATAAATGCACTTAAATTTGAAATGAATTCTGGGTTGTGTTGTGGAATGAATTCTGGGTTGCCTGTGAATCAGCAACCACTAATGAAACATTCTCTGGAACATTTCTTCCTTGATGCCTGCAAATTATGACACATCGGTTGTTAAAAATTTATTAAAAAATAGTTACAATGATGCAACTCAATATTAATTTTCAAGAAGGCCTACAAGCTTTTGTGTAATCAATTTAAAAAAGAAAAGAAATTATAACAGCTGTTGATGTGAATTAACTATTAAATTTTATAATTCAAATCAGGGTGGCCATTTTCATATGCAGTGTATCATACGGCAGATTTCAAATATGGAAAAAAATTGGTCCATTAAGAAAATACGATAAATAAAAATAAGATGAATTGAATATTTAAAAAATATGATAATTTTTAATAATTAATTGAATATTCATCATTTAATAACTTTTCTTGTTACCACTTACATTTACATAATATTCTGTAAAAGTTGTTGAATAGTGTATGTAGCAATAGTAATCAAAGAAAATTATGTTTTCCCCTTCTACCAACACCACACCTGCCTATCACCTCTTTCTGAATGCTACCCCCTAGTACTAATCTTCTAGGCACAACTGAACTGCTGATAACCATGTAAAAGCTAGTGAAAATTAAACATAAAACATTCCAACATAAATTGAAGATTATACCAATTCCACCATATTTGATAACTATGATTCAAACTATTACATCACTCATACGTGACACTCTTATGGCTCCTCCAAAATCCCAACTCTTACCCAAAATAAAAAATTAAAAAAATTAGTGGCCAATATAAGTATATATATATATATATATTTGAAGGATGTATTGTCCTTTGAAAACATCAGAATGCATAGACCAACCTGAACCAGAACCGATTTGACGAAGAGCTTCCCTATATCTGTCAATATCATATTTATCGTCATTATGAGCCTTGCTATAAAAGTTCTTAAATGCCTGGGAATATGGACTTTCCTCTCTTTCTGGGTGTTGGACATCGACTGGTTCCACATCATGAAACAAAGGAATGATAAGGCCATTAGAACGGCACATGGCTGCTGCCTTTCTCAGGCAAATACCCGATTTTGCAAAGCCTTTAGAAAAAACAGGGACAAGAATATCACTGCTATCAATAGCCCTGCTGAATGACCAGGTAATATCTCTACTTTGATCATCCTCCCTGCCCCTGCATATTCGAAGTGACCTACTGGAGAATGATCCGTACAGATGATCCACCAGTGTTTCCCCTACTTCTACTGCACGGAAGCCAAGGTATATATTAAACTTCCTCTGCACCAAGCTCCCTAATCCGGTGCTTCTGCAAAATTTAAACAATATATACGATCAGTTTATTAATGAGACAAAAAATTATGATATGATTTTTATTTTTTTGATTGGGCAGGAAACATCGAGATCTTTGGAAAAGTTTAACCAAGATAACAATGATTATCTTCAAGGTCTTGAAGATCGTTTATTCATAGAGTTTGCAACTAAAAATTGCTTCAGTTGTGGAACAATTCATCTGCATAACAAATTTATATGAAGATGTTTGTCAAACAATTTGTAAAACTCAAGTCTTACTAATCAAACTAAACATTTCTATAAATGCAATCTCCTTCAACTTCAGTTTTAAATTGCTCCTGAATAGTTTAAACTAATAACAAGTATAAAAACAGAAAATTCCTCTAATATGATCATATTTGATAACTATGATTTTAACATCATATTACTGATAAATTAATAGTCTCCAACTTAGTGTCCTTGGTGTTACAGATTTTTCACATTTAAAAAAAAAAAACTTTAAAGCTCACACAATATTGTTTGTATTGTTACCCCTTCTCTAATGTAGTTCTAAATAATTCAGGTGTGTAATTGTTTCTTAAAAAAGGTTTATGTATTTTTTATAATATTACTAGTGTAATTAGTAAAGGCAAGTATAATCGAAGGAAAAATTATTTAATTCTCTATTCCTAGTGTATCGGGGAAAATTCCTCTTTTTATAGAGGAATTAGTAGGCTTGGTACAAATACCACTCTGAGCTACGCAAGAATTTTTGTTGCTTTACAAAAAAAAGGTGTTTTGTTTAGTTTCGAGTCCCATCACCTATTTGATATTGGTAAATAAAACGAGTAACCAACCTAGAATAAAAAATCATACTTGTTTCATTTTGGGCACCTACTACTATAAATTCTATCCATCTATGGATTATTACTTGTCCTTATTTTATAATTTTATGGGATATATTTATTCCTTTTGTATAACAATTTTTCTAAATAAACAATTTATTATGATCCTTATGTAAATTTTAAAATATGATAACGTACATAGATTTTATTTATCTATTTATCTAATTGAAATTGTAAGAAGTACCTGTAGAGAATACACTTTACCTGTTTAACTCCCTGCGTTGAGCCAACTTGGCCACCATATCATGAAAGCTTCCCAGACCTGAACACCCATGAAAATTTAACATCCTAAGCTGTGCTAACTTTCCCACAGTGTAAGGAAGACTCTGTAAACCTGTACAACCGTGCAAGTTCAAGACTCGGAGTTGTGCCAAGTTACCAATTGTGTTAGGAAGAATCCTTAGGCCTGCACATCCATACAAGTTCAACACTTGCAGTTGAACCAAATTACCCATATTGTTGGGAAGGCTTTTTAGATCTGCACAACCGCCTAAATACAACTCTTTTAGTTGCACCAAGTTGCCCACAGTATCAGGAAGGCTTGTTAAACTTGCACAGCCTCGCAAATCAAACTGTTTGAGCTGTGACAAGTTACCAACTGTAGTGGGAAGGCTTGTGAGACCTCTACAATCCTGCAAATATAAGCATTGGAGGTTCACCAAACTGTCGAGTGTATTTGGAATTCTGGTAAGACGTACACACTCCTCTAGACTCAAGATCCTGACTTGGGACCAACTGCCGTCGAACTGGACCGTCTGGAGCTTGTTTCTTAATACTAACCATGTATACTTATCACTTACAAATTCACAATTGCGAATTTTTATCCATATCAAATTTGGAGCCAACTTTCCTATGTTGCCCACTATTTTTGTATTTTGTAGAAATATGTAATGCAGAGAAGGCATGGTATGCAGGCTAACAGGCTCTCGACCATTCTCTCCTGTGTAAGCAAGCATATTCACTCCCTCTGCTTCATCTCTATTCAGAGCTTTCTGTGCACCCATTGGCAGCCACATTCTGTTATTATTATCAGCCTGCTCTTGAGTTCCTTTTCCCATGTCTCGCACAAGGTCATGCATATCAAGGAGCTCCTGAGGACCAGTGATGTTTATAAGCATTTTCAACGAAAGATTCTTGATAGATGTTTGGACCTTATTTGGATATAAAACATCCCAGAAAATAGCAGAGTCCCTTTTCTTTTCACCTACAAAATAACAAGCAATGTCCAAAAATATTTCCTTCTCAATGTGACTAAGTCCATCATAACTGATTCGAAGGACTCCAAATATGCCTGGATTTTCACCAATATTGAGGAGAGCTTCTTCTGGATGTCGTCTGGTGCCTTCTTATCATACAAATGTGCTCCAATGATTTCTAATGAAAGAGGATGCCCCCTGCAGGCCTTTGCAAGTCTTGTGGAAACCCCTTCATAGGGGGTATCTGGTAATGCCCTAGAGAAAGCATGCCAACTAAACAACTGGAGAGCTTCATCTTCACCGAGTCCATTCATTTCGTGAATTGAATCAACCTCAGCAAGATTGAGTATGTGTTTGTTTCTTGAAGTAATGATCACTTTGCTACCATTGCCAAACCAATTCCCATCCACAGCATGTAACTGGTTTCTATCATCCACATCGTCTAAAACGACAAGGGCACGAACCCCACGCAAACGATCTCTCATTAGCATTTTTCCCTGATCAGCACTGGAGACTTCTCCCTGGTAATTTAGTAGACTCCTTAGAATTCTTCCCTGCAAGTCCATAAGTCTAGTGTTGTTTTGTGCAGTAGCTGCAATGTTGAACACAAAGCAAGAAGCATCAAACCTACCATGGATTTTATTGTAAACAGCCTTGGCTAGGGTGGTTTTTCCAATACCACCTATACCACTGATTCCCACCCTCACAACTCTGTCAGTCGAACTTAGATTCAAGCTGTGAAGTAGCTCATTTTTGTCTCTTTGGAGTCCCACAGGATGCATAGCAACATCCAACGGAACATTCTTCAATGTATTCAAAACGTGTCCCACAACTGTTCTTATTAGTTTTCCTTCATACCTGCAAATTACCATTCAGAGGTTACATCTTACAATGTAAATCTACTATTTTGATCATGTTGAGGAAAAAAGTATTTCTTTTGATAGACTTGAATTCTTCTAAGTGTATAATAGGAGGAATAGGGAACACAGAGCTATGGTAAAACAAAGTTTTTGCAATTCAATTTTTTTAATCAAATAAAATAAAAATAAATCGATATTCTTTCAATTTTTTTAATCAAATAAAATAAAAATAAATCGATAGTCTCTCAAAATTAAAAACTTTATGGATGAAAAATAAGGAAAGATGAAATTGATAGAAATCTATTAATTTTCACAAACTTAAAAAGTTATTAAGTTTATTAATTTTACAAATCATGGTAAATGGGACTTAAGTTATATAAGAGAAATTAGAAGTTAATATAAATATTTTAAATATATTTATTTGAAAAATGTTTCAAATTCTATGGTATGATTATAAGAGAAACTTTCAAATGGACATAAATGTATGATTGAAACTACCTTGTGAAAATAAAACCTTACACGGTTATACCATAACATCCCACCCCTTGTTGTCATTATAAAATGCCTATCAACATAATAAAATATTTACTTCAGAATTATACCTATCAATTTAATTGGGATTAATCATCGGAAAGAAAGGATACATCACTTTCAAACAGATTTTGTTGGTAGCTGGATCTAATTCATGAATTTGTTTATTTCTTTTAAATATTTAATAGAATTTTAATTAAATTAGTTTAATATATGAATAAGGGACCCCAACCCTTTTTCTCAATTAAAAAAAACTGCATAACCAACACACTTTGTCCACATCTGGTGTACATATATTTTTCCTTGAAAGGAAACCAAAATTGAACTCGCTTGCATATAATTTGGTTATACTTTCAAGTCTCATTTAACTTATTTGGTCATGTCTCGATACTGATTTAATTAGTGAGATAATATCAACTAACAAATTGAGCAGGTTAAGAACGATACAATGATAAGAATGGGCTTAATTTATTGAAATGATGTGGTAGTTGAATTGTTATATATAAAATAATGGTTGTGGAATATAATGTAATATGTTTTCAACACTTCAAATTTAACGTTTATTTAACTGTTAGGAAAAATTTCCTTTTACAAGGAAAAGTTAATAAAATGTCGTCAGATATTAGTTATTAGGTAGAAGTGAGAGTTTTTCCAGGCCTGCAAATTGGTGTAGCCAAACAGATTCCTTTTTTCATCAGTTAGTAGAAATTAAGGGAAAAACTTAAAAGTAATAGAGTTTTGAATTAGTGTATTGTGAAAAAAAGCCAAGAACAGAATTTTTAGAATAACATTTTAAAGCATTTTTCAGATATAGACATATTTAAGATATCTGCATTAGAAGGTATGCTGTGAGGCGTGCTATGATGACAGCAGGGGTTGGATGTAATCTAGAGTTTGTTCAATTTTATATATGATCTTAAATTGTTTTTTGATTGAATGTTGAAGCATTATACTAGGATTTACATATAATGTCCAAAAATTTTATACATTCCATTTTTATTTAAAAGTTTTTTCCATTTTAAGTAGATTTACCTATTATTAATAAAAGAGAATTTAACTAAAAATAATAACCAAATTATTAATCAATACATTATTTGTGAAAAGTTTAAGCTTGAAATCAGGCTTCGAAATTGACAGACTATGTATTTTACTCCCAAAAAATTTGGGTAGTCTTAGAGAATGACAAGCTGAAAATTTATAAAAGTGAAGAATTTTTTAAATAGCCCTCTACAAATATATGTAAAATATATGGATGTAAAGAAAACAATTTTTTGTACATAAGTCACAGCACCCTGACAGAGATAGCCCATCAACAAATTTTGATTTAACAGGCACATATAATTTTAAATTCCAGGCCTGCTTCAAATTGGCCGCTCTAGGCGACTTCATATATATTTTAAATTAGGATATGAGTACCTAGAATATATTAAGATTACCTAGAATATATTAATATTACCTATAAGAAAGGTGCCAGTGGAGAGAGTCTATATACACAGTCACACAAAGGGCAGGATTCAAACCAGAATTCAAAAATTAAAAATAAAACAATCAACAAAAATGTAGTTTCTGATGTGTTCCTATAAGAAATTACCCGGATTCTGCTTCCATAGTCCAACCAGAAAGTGAAGAGATGTGGTGAAGAGCGTTTTTCCATTCCTCGATGGTATTTTCATCGTGTCGATCTAAATGGGTGTAATGTTTTTGGAACGCAGGGGCTAATGGGCCTCCCTTCCGCTGAGGGTAGCGAACATCACAGGCCTCCACATCATAAAAGAGGGGAATAATGAAGCCGTTGGATCTACACATCCGCGCCGCCTCCTCCAGACACCATCTCGACTCTGCGTAGCGTTTGGAAAATATGGGTATGAGAATATGGCTTTTTTCAATGGCTCTTTGCAAACTGGAATCGATATCTTTGCCCTTTTCCAGTTCTTCGCTGTCGAGGAAAACACGAAGCCCCGCCACGGTGAGAGCTTCGTACAGATGGTCGACCAAAGTTTTTCTGACATCTGCTCCGCGAAAGCTCAGAAACACATGAAAATTGTTGTTGCCATCGAAAGAAATGTGGGTGGGTGGAGGCTCATACTGAGGCGCGGAGATCTCCATCATCTTATGTTTTTCTTCCGCGCCACAGTACACAGAAGGGAAGATAAAGGTGTGCTACAGATTAAGTATAGATATGTTGTTATCCGAAATGCGATGTACTCTGTACTTGCGGGGAAATTTATGAAACCATGGGTATTACAGTGTGGAATGTATTCGAGATGAATTGAAACTATAACCTTCTGTACGTCGAACTAGTTTTCTTTTCACCGACCTCTTCTATACAGCTACTTTCCTTTTACCGGAGGCTATTCTCCCCAAAGGATGCACCACTTTAACAAAGGGGTCTTTTATGTGTAGTGTTAGAGTGGTCTTTTATGTGTAGTGTTAGAGTGGTGTTAAAGTGGTGCATTCTTTGGGGAGGATAGCCTCTGCGCTTTCCTTCCGTCTATCTCTACTATTCTTCCCCTTTTTTTTATGTCTTTCATATTTTAGTCTATTTTTTCATATTTCTAATTTTAGAGTACAAGAGAGAAAGTTGTGGTCAATTTGTGGAGGGGGCATTACTCCAATGGTCAAAAGACTTGGTTAAATGTGTTCCATCTTTAAGTGGAGTGTATTTTTTCAGTTTCAATTTGTATATGAAGTATCATATTGAAAAATACAATAATTTTGTTAGCCAAAGAAAATTTGTTATTCATAGTTAACTTGCTATATTGTTGAAGGTAATTATATTGTCTCCACCAAGACATTTTTTTTCCCTTTAATCAATAAGAATTTACCATGTGTAATATGTGATGTATTTTGTAAAGTTTTTCATCATTTTTTTTGGTGAGAATATTCTACCCCTTTATCTAGGAATATTCCCTTGTTTTTCTTTTGAACTATAGTTATGAATATTTGATCAAAAAAACAAAAACAAATCTATGCGACCAACTTTACATAGATTTTTGTGCCATATGTTTCCTCCATTGAGCCCTGCCCACTTACTTTTTCACATATTTATTCATGAAACTCTATGTCTGTCACCAATGATAAAACCTCATTTTTATCCAAGATACTTCGTAGAAATATTATTTTATTTGAAATTTGATTCTAAACATAAGACTTACTATGTACAAAACCATGGCACACAATGATTTATGGTAAATTTGTTTTGTTTTGTTGGGTAAATAGTTTTCCTATTTTTACATTCTCTATAGGATTTTTTGTTGCTCTTTGTACTGATAATAATTCTTTCAACTGGTCATGTTTGGATGTAGGTCACTCAACATCTCTTTCTCTAGGTCACTCAACATGGAACCATCCATTACATATGCCAAAGATCACTTTTTACAGTCTGTTGAACCCAAATTGTAAATAACGTAGGCAAGGCGTTCAACAAGAAGGGTCAAACTATATTTATTTTGGTTGAATGATGTCCATGTATACAAGGGAATACGTTTATTATTTCCCTCTTAATATTTTTCTTGGGTTTTGGATATTATGCATTTAACTTTTGGATCATGTTGTTGCTCTCTCATGATTTGTTTGGGTATTGGTTTTCTTCATTAAACTATTTTCCCGTAACAATATGCCATATTTGTTGGCAAAGGATCTTTGGTTTATTGTTGTGTTGCATCTGACTGATGAATTAATGATATTATACATGACGATATGTTTTGGCTATCTTATTTGTTATGTAAATGCAGGGCCCTGCTAAGCCCAATGAGGACATTTGCAGCAAGGGTTATGATGGCATTCTTGAGGACCATTAGTCTTGAGCCATCTGATTATAAATTGGTTTATGATGGTCTTACACATGTGAATCCTAGTAGATGCTTCCTCATTTTACATACAAGTCTTCTTAGGTGGAGACACAATATAGAAAAATCTACTTTCCATTATGCTAGATTAGCTACTGATACATAGTTGTTTTATCCTCTTGTACTGGTGTGGCCCTAGGAGAAGGATGTTGGTGCTAGTGTGGAGTCTGATAGCACAACCGCCAAGTACCTTGCTTGAAATTTTATAAGGCCTTTCGCACAAATCCATTTTTTCCATGCCTTGTTGTTCCATCATCATTTTTCTGCATGAGATTAGTCTATGGTCAGTCCTAGTGGAGGGAGATAGAGTATGTCGCTGACAGGTACAATAAATTCAAATATTGTGACTCTTTGTCCAAACCAATGCTCCCAGCCAAGGAGAAAATAAAATCTATAGATCTATGTATGAATGTTTAATTGAATTCATTTAATTCCCTTGTCTTCCATTTGATGTACAAGATTCATAGGGTTTGTAATATAATGAATATATGAAGATGTTATTTGCAACCCATTTATAGCTAAAGTACATTTTTTTTGACTTCTTGTGGCTTGTTTGTAGGGATTTTAAAATAGGTTGTTTCCTTGCACATGTTTTCCTTTCAACCAAGGGATTATATTTGCATCTTGCAGAAGGCCTACAAATTGCTCCATTGTTTACTTTGGATTGGAATGTCCCACCACATGGTCCTTTCTGAAATCTCTATTTGTGATGTGTCCTGCCCTTGGCTCTTTGCGAATGTGTTTATCTGAGAGTGGCCAAATTTTTAGCTACAACAATGAATGCCTATCAGTTGTCAATCATTGTTTTGAGTGTCTCGAAAAACTTTGAGGTACTTCAAGACATGGACAAATATTCAAAGTTTAAATCTTCTAAAACATTATACGTGGTAATACATAAATTCAAAGGTAGGTGAGATATTCAATCAACGATTCATGCTTGCCTATGCTCATTTATTAAAATTGTCAGGTAGAGAGGGAACATACAACCGCATAAATGAACTATCAAAGAGACTATATATATGGTCAGATTGCTAAAAAGGATGTGTGTACTACAAATCTCTCATCTACTTTTATATCTTGGTAGCTAGATTTTAAATGTTTTTCTTGGTTGACTTCTCTTCTCTCTCTCATTCTTTAAATTGAGTTGAGGTTTTCAATATAAAAGAGGTAGTGGTTGTAATTTCTTCAAGCAATAGCTATTTGTTAGGAATTTTTTCTCCCAAGAAATGCCATGAATATTACAATGTTGTATGTATGCTCATTATCTAGTCTTTGATTTCTAAATATGAATTACATGTTTACAAAACATTTGATAGACGCATAGGCTTACAACCATTTTGATTTTGTCTTGCTACTCTAGTTTAATTCCCACTTTCAAGTCAGAGGTCACCTTCAAGTATTCATTAATTTGATTGTGCTTATTCAAAAATTCCATGCACATTGATTAGTTTTGTGTTTGTCAAAAAAGTAATTACTTGCTATTATATACAAATCCTACTTCCCATTTTGTAGCATCTCGTCATCTCTCCCTTTTCCCCAATTAAGCTTAGACTAGCAAAAACATCCATAAATGCTTGTGAAAGGTTGATAGGTACCGATAGTATAGAATTTATGTTCTTTAAAATGTCATTCTTTAAGATATTAATTTAATTTAATTATAAGATTTTAATTTAATTTTAATATATTTCCAACAAATTTTAAATAGCATAAAGTCTTTACTATTCATACCCATAGGTGTTTCATGAACACCTATAAATACTTTTACTAGTTATAGGGAGATGAGAGAAGTATATTTACGTTTTTTTATTATTTGGTGACATTTGCAATTGTTGAACCTATTAAGAAGGCTCAGAGAGCTAGGTTATCATCAGAGTGCCAATATATCCAAAGAAAAGTTTGAAAATGTTCATAAGTATTATAAGGGAACCAAAGAGAGATGAGTTAGATGCTGAGATGGTGAAAGCTATAGATTCTTCATCTAACTGGAGGCTCACCATGAAAGCAATAATAGTAACCATAGAATCCCTCACAATAATGCCAATCATACAAGAAACAACACTAATAATACTCAGGCAGTGAGCTTGGGGACTGAACTTGGACACACAACTATCAGGATATTTCAACACCCTTTTTCAGCAACTTCCATGCTCAGTAGCAATGTTACTATGCCTGAGGGATTGAATAGAAATATTATCACTGTCACCACCATTACAACTAGTATTGATCCCGTGAAAATGAGGCATGGATTCAATCTCGGTGCAAGACATTTAAGCTTCTTTTATGATTCTTTTGACAAAGATGAAAATTTCAATGAGAAAACTAATAGTGATAAGAGAAAACATAGCTCTAGAACTAGTGATACAACATATACAAGGAAAATCACGTGTTGAAGTTGTGGAGCCTGAATGCAAATTAAAGTGGTAATTTTTTTTCCTTATGTTTTGGGAGGAATGCATGGCCATGGATAAAAATAGCATTGTTTTATTAATAGACGAGAGTTGTTATTTTTATGTTTATCTTATTTATATGCATGTCTTATTTATAATCATGGTATATTTAGGTTATTTGTGGTTGAAGCAAAATTTTACAAAGAGGTGCACAAGTTATATATATGTGCATGGATTTACTCTTTGGAGTATGAAAAAAGAGAGAATTGTATCGTATTCCTCGGGATTGAACAAAGGATAAGGATGGCTTATTTCTTATGGATGTAGCCCAAATTGGGTTAAGCACGTTCAATTTTGGGTTTATCTTTTGATTACATGCTTCTTTTATTTTTGTTTTAATTCCGTTTTTATTGCTCATTTGTATTTCAATCCTAACAATTGGTATCAGATCCGAATTTTATTTTGGAAGAAAAAACTCACAAGAGGGATTCTTGTTTGAGTGGAAGCAATGGAAGAAGATAACAAGTTCAAGGTTGAGAAGTTTAACAGACATAACTTTCAGCTATAGAAGATGCAAGTGGAGGACTACCTATATCAGAAGGATCTTTATCTAACATTGAAAGGGAAATATATGAAGCCATTGACTATGACAAATGAAGAATGGGATGTTCTTGATCAGAAGGCCCTGGAAACCATATGATTGTGCCTATAAGCAACATTAGCTTTCAATATTTCTAAGGAAAAGACAACAGTAGAACTGATGACAACATTGGGTAAACTGTATGGAAAACCCTCAACCTCCAATAAGGTATTTCTTGTGAAATATTTGTTTAATATGAAGATGTCATAAGGTGAGTCATTAAATGATAATTTGAATGAATTAAACATGGTTACTAATCAATTAAGCTTTGTAGGAGTAAATCTTTATGATGAAGTTAAGGCTTTTTTGATTTTTTTCTCATTGCCTGAAAGTTGGAATACTTTGGTTATGGCTATGAGTAATTATGTTTCTGGTTCAAACACTTTAAAGTTTGATGATGTTATTGGTGTGATTATGAGTGAAGAGATGAGAAGAAAAATCACAGGTGAGTCATTTGGTAAATCTTTGAGTTAGGAGAACAAGGGAAGACAAAAGGAAAAAACAAAGAGTCCTGGACACTGTGGAAGGTATGGGAACGAAAGATCTAAATCTAGAAGGAGGATGGTATGTTGGAATTTTGGAAAACCAGGACATACAAAGATAGATTGTTGGTATTTAAAATCAGGGAAAGATCAACAAAAAGGGAACAAAGAGGTAAACATAGCAGGCGATGTGTTACAAGATGCTCTTATTATTTCTTTGGATAGTAAATTAAAATTTTGGGTTTTAGATTTTGGTGCTTCATTTCATGCAACTCCTCATAGACAATATTTTCAAGATTATGTTCAAGGTAATTTTGGGCATGTATATCTTGGTGATGATGAGCCAAGTAAAACTTTTGGAAAAGGTAGTGTTCAAGTTAAATTGCATAATGGTAACACTTGGGTGTTGAATAATGTCAGGCATGTTCCTAGCCTGAGGAGGAATCTAATTTTTGTATGGAAATAGGAGATGAGGGTTGTATGGTTACACTTACAACATATTATTGGAAAGTTACCAAGGGTGTTCTTGTGGTTGCAAGAGGTAAGAAAGTAGGTACTTATATTTATCCACTATTATTACTGGTCCCTCTTCTATTTTATATACCATACGTATAGACACAACTTTATGACATCACATACTTGGCCATATGAGTGAGAAGGGGATGGAGATTTTACATTCATAGGGTTTGTTGTCAAATTTGGAAAACATAGACCTGGAATTTTGTGAGCATTATGTGTATGGGTAAAAAAGTGTGTGAAATTTCTCAAGATTGGATCAACTAAGAAGGAGAAAAAGTTAGAGCTTATTCATTCGAACATGTGGGGGCCGACTCAGGTATCTTATCTTGGTGGTTCACAGTATTATGTTACTTTTATTGATGATGCTACTACGAAGGTTTGGGTTTACTGTATAAAAAATAAATCTGATGTATTTGATACTTTCAAGAAGTGGAAAGCTCTGGTTGAGAATGAAAAAAGTTTTAAGTTGAAGTGTCTCAGATAACATAATGGTGGAGAGTACTACAGTAATGAATTTAATAGCTATTGTTCACAGAATGGAATCAATAGGGTAAAGACAGTTCCTAGAACACCACAACAAAATGTTGTGTCAGAAAGGATGAACATGACTATCATGGAGTGTGTTAGGAGCATGATATTTCATGTTGGATTGCCCTTATAGTTTTGGGTGGATGTTGTGGATATTGTTGTTTACTTGATAAATAAAGGACCTTCAAGGGCTTTGGAAGGTGGAGTACCAAAGGAGGCTTGGACCAGTAAGAAGGTAAACTATTTTTTTTCTGAAAGTTCTTAGTTATGAATATTTTTCTCACATTGATAAAGAGAATACAACCAAGCTAAAAGCTAAGTCGAATAAATGTACTTTCATTAGGTATGACATTAATGATTTGGGATTCCTATTGTGGAGTTTGGATGAGAAGAAATTCATTAGGAGTAGGGATGTTATTTTCAATGAAAGGTTTATATACAGGGAAAAACTATATAGGACAAGAAAAGGAAAAGTATGAGTATGTAGCACTTGATGAAATAAAATATAGAGAAGTGCTCACAAGGATGGAAAATCAACAAGTACAAAAAATACATAGAGTTGGCATCGATCTTGGCACAATTGGTGTTGATCCTATAATCGTTGTTGATTCTGTAGATCAAAATTAGAAAGAATAACAAGAGCCTCAAACTCCAGAAAATATTGTGAGATGTTCTACTAGGGTAAGTAGACCCCATCCAATATTATCTTCGTATTAATTTTACTATTGTTTATTGATAGATGGTGGAGAACTAGAAATTTTTGAAGAATCAATATAGGTAGAAACACGAAAAGTGGGAGCAAGGCATGGATGAGGAGATGGAATCCTTGGAACATAACCAAACTTTGGATTTGGTTTAGTTTCCTGTAGGAAAGAGAGCATTTCATAACAATCAGGTTTACATGTTGAAGGAAGAAGAAGGTGGCAAGAAGAGGTACAAGGAAAGACTTGTTGTGAAGGGATTTGCACAGAAAAAAAGGTATAGACTTTGATTAAATTTTCTCTCCTGTTGTTAAAATGATTTCCATTAGAAATATTTTAAGTTTGGTAGTTGTAGAGTATTTGCATCTTGAATAATTAGATGTAAAGACTATTTTTCTTCAAGGTGATTTGGAGGAAGAAATATATATGGAGAAGCCACAGGGATATGAAGTTAGGGGGAGGAGAAATTGGTGTGTATATTGAACAAGAGCGTGTATAGCCTTGAGAAAACTCCAAGATAGTGGTAAATGAGATTTGATAGGTTCATGATAGAACAAGGTTACTCCAGATGTCTTTCTGATCACCATGTTTATTTTAAGAGACTAGATAATGGAACCTACATTATCCTTTTGTTGTATGTGGATGAAATGATTGTGGCAAGGTCGAACATGTAGGATATAAACGAGCTAAAGAGATAATTAGCCAATACATTTTTTATGAAGGATTTAGGTGCAATAAAGAAAATTCTTGGCATGAGAATCAAGAGAGACAAAAATAGTAGAATATTGACTTTGTCTCAAGAAGAGTATGTGAACAAGGTGTTGGACATGTTTAGGATGCAAGATGTTAGACAAGAATAGTTACCTGCACTTGATTCCATTGAAGTGAATTTGGAAGAGTTGGACAAGAATGCAGCCTACCACATCCACATTGCCTAAGATCCCTATGAAACAAAGAATAAGGGAAGAGAATTTGGATCCATGTTAGCAAAATAATCTAGAGGCTTGATTAAATTTGGTTTAAGGAACTTTAAAAATATATATTTTTCTTTTTTTATGTACATTTTGTCCATTCCATTAGGTTATCCCCATTCTTTAGTTTTACATTACCAAAAATGATTCATTCTATGTAATAACTTATTTGCATCCTAGATAGACATCACACATCTTTCAATTTTGTGTTCTATGACTATTGGATGGATTCATGGGCCTTGAATCTAGATTTGATGCCAAAGAATTTATAAGTCATGAACCTATCCTTTACTTTCCATACTTCAATCTTCCCGTGTGGTGCTTAAAATGTAATGCAATGCCAAATGCAAGCCTGATGCAAAGGCATTTAATAGAGGAAATCAAAATTCTACTTTGATGAGCTTAAAAATCTCATAATTATTACTATTTGTGAAATGTAAAATTCAACTTCGAACTTCAAGATTTTCCTTTCCATTAGTGGAAAAATAGGGCCGCAAAGTTGTACCATAACAAGTCATAACAAAAAAAATTATTTCTTTCAATATTACGTGATTATATGATAAATCAATAACTATTATGTTAACATGTCCCACTTCCTTATACCCATTCTTTAAATATTAAGACGTCAAAGACATGGGTAACAATGTTATTAGTGCATGTCTCGTGGTGTTCACTCTCACTTAGTAATGAGTCTTGTTATCCAAAATACCCCCAGACTAGTTTGGAAAATTCAAAATCTGAATTTAGACTAAGATAAATTTTCAAGGAAAAAACCACAAAACAAAGGAGAAACTTCAGGAGGACTTAGGTGGAAAAACAATAAAATCAGTGCTTGACAAAAAAAGTGAGACATTGGTTTTATAGGGAAAAATCCATGATGCACATGAATGTTGATTTGGAGGTCCGCAAAACACTAGTGAAAAAGTTACAAATGTGGCAAATTTTGGACCCACGAAACACTGTCTCTTTTTTATGTGGGTTCCCAAATTTTTTATGCTCTGCGGAACATTGTGGAGGTGATGTTGCATTGCAAGGACATTCTACCAAATATTTAGAATCCATAGAGGTCATAATAAATGTTTGTAGAGGTCACATGAGTATGAATCCACACAATGAGGAATTTGGACTCCCGCGGCATGAGGCAGACACTTGGAAGTCGTATAACAAATGAAAAACCCACCCAACACTACATAATGATGCTAAGGTCTTGAAATGTCGTGAAACACTCTAAAATGCTACCAAACACTGTAGAAGGCTGCGAAACACCAAAAAATGTCACACAACACATTGGAAATCCACCAAATTAAGATAAAACCCGCCAATGATGGAAAAATAGAGTAGGAAGCCACACAACAGAATAAAGATGCTTAAAAACAAAAAATTACATCCTTTAATGCATTTTATCAACAACAATTAATACACAAAGCCCTAGATTGTTTACACTTTACATATAGGATTAATAATAATGGAATATCATATAAAATTAATGCTAGTGTGACGTGTGTTATATTCAATTTTATCCTTGGCATTATCTTGATTTTTTGAAGAATGAATCAATTAAATTCAAAGACCACATGTCCATGGATAACGTTTTTTAAGTATTATGGATGCACAAAAATATATAAAATACTTGTAGCAACGTATACAATTTACTCAAACTTGTTTCCCTACTCATCATAATGTATAATTTTCATATTTGTTTTTTATAAAGTTGAATATACTATTAAAAACTAAGTTATGTGAATGATTGAGGACAAGCCATAATTTTGGAAATGAAACTATAACATGCTTTCTATTTATTATCATTAATATATTTTTGTTTCGACAATATTCTAATATCTTGTGATTTATATTCGATTTCATAAACACCATAAGATTTTACATCTATTAAAGAAGTTCAAATGTTTTACTTCTAAAAAAACTTTTCAAAGTTCCTTTTTTACAGTGTGTCTCTTAAAAACTTTTGAAGTAGTTCAAATATTTTTTTACATGCATAAGGAACTTTTTATAATGCAAGTGTTCTCTCTACAAATAAAATATATTTTTTGTTTATACAGAAATTTCTAGGATCCCACTTTTCAAATGTCTCTATTTGATTATATTCAATTTACATGCATAGGTTAAACTTTGCTTTGTTGCTAACTTGAACTTGACATAGGTGTAACATATTTAAAAGATTCAATTATTTATGTTGACGCATTTACCTCATTAGCATTATGAAAGGTTATTAACATCAAGACAATGACTTAAAATTTCTTATTGTGCTTATTATCATTAAAATGATTGAATGATGTATATTGGTCACTAGAGATTGAACTTCTTTATTTATGCACATTACATGCTGCCATTGAATTATCATATTTTATTTAAATATATTGGAAATTTTTTATTTCTATACTTTAGTTGTAAACATTTATTTTAGAGTATTAAGAGCTACAACAATGCATCGGTCTAAATTTTGGCACATCTCACATTACAATGACCTTTGACAGTAATGATTTTGTCTAAAATATGGGAAATTTGACATTGCAATGTACTTCAATAATCTCAATAATTTACAATTCCCTCCATACTTCAAATTCATCTACTTTGGAAATATTTTCCATTTCACATCCTTTTTAAAAATAACATGACTCTTGTCTTTTCAAATATGAAAAAGAATATTTCACAAAAAATGTATTGATTTGGTTGTATTTTCTAGACATGACAAAATATTCTATTAACATCATTTCCCAAGTGATTTTTTTGGGGGTGAGAGTTGAAATAGGGTATGAATTTACTTCTAAGAAGAATGAGCATGGGGAAAAAATAGAAAGAATGATTAATGGTCTCGACGTGGTGGCAAGGAGAAAAAGTGCCATTAGAAATCCCTATATTTTTCAGTCTATCATCAATGAGGAGATCCACACGAAGGTTGCACCAAAGAAAAAGAAATTTTTGGGGCTCAATGGTGGCTTTCCATAAATTTTCAAAACACTAAGCCCAATTAGACTCCAAAGAATTTAACTCTCAATAATGGTTAAGAAATTTTTTTAGATTTACTGACATGAAAGAATTTGATAAATAAGCAATGGTTTGTACCTGCAGAAAGGGGGTTTCAACTAGGAAATTATAATTTTTCCACCAAAGGGATCTAGAGAAAATCCTAATTTTATGGAGGCCTTCATTAAGTACGACATTCAAAATATTGAAAATAGATGCAATATCCTCACTTGTAAGCTCAAATTTGTTCCTAAGTGTATCCCAAGGAATCCAAATATAAGACACTTTGCAAAAGATGTCACAAATAATCTTAGTTCCCTTTTTAATAAGCATAAATATTTTAATTTGGAGAACCATAATAAAAGGGACATCATGAATGTTAAGAATGTGTGACCACCAAAGAGATTTAGAATTAAGGGATAAATCATTCATGAATCCCTCCCCTTATGCAGATGAGATTGGGTTCGATAAATTACATGTTGGCAAAATAATTTATCACTAAGGAAAATTAGTTGATTTTCACCAATGCTCTGGGACTAAGTCCCTCCTACTTGGAAAAGGGGAGTCTCCCTTTATTATATGTGAGCAAAACAACTCTGTGGTTGGCCAATAGGTTGGGGATCCAATAGGCACAATCCACCGTACCTACGGTAAATTCTTGCACCTCATGCAAGGAAAGAATTTGTAAGGAAGATGGGATTGTGGGAGTGTGAAATTGTGAGAGGGGGTTAATATTGCAAGTAGGATAAATCAGATTCTTACAATTATTAACCAAATTTTATAAACATAAAATTAGAAGGAATAACAACTTTACTAATTATATTAAGAAACTATGAACCATGAACATAAAATCTCATTCATTCACTCATCAAAAATCATTTACGCCTTTATTGATTGACATGTTCACAAAGATGTTAAATGAGTGAGTGAGTGAGAGAGAGAGAGAGAGAGAGAGAGAGAGAGAGAGAGAGAGAGAGAGAGAGAGAGAGAGAGAGAGAGAGAGAGAGAGAGAGAGTCATTAACTCACAAAACTAATAACCCCTGGAAATGAGGAAGTCATTATAATATATAGTTTTCAAAAAATACTTCACCTACCCCCCACATGACTTTTACAGCTTGTGAATTTTTTTATTCCTAAGAAATAAATTAAGTCCCCTTTTTTATAATTCTCAAGTATAGTCACATTTTTATAAATAAGACAAAAAATGAAAAGTAAACCTCCCTACGAATTGGAACATGAAAGAAGAGAGGAAGGGGTGGGGAAGAGAGAGGAAAAAAGATAGCTACTCGAATGAAGATGATACTTCTTCACTTTTTGATGGAATTTTGGAGAGTAACTGTAGGAAGATCTCAATCCCTTTGAACTTCTTACTATATCGATCCGTTGCATGTGCAACCTTCTCATCCTGAGGAATGTGAACAAAGCTCAAAGACTTGAGCCAATTCTCAGAGATAGTATTGATGTTCTTTCATTTCATGAACCATTTCTAATGTTCCTTCACAATGTTGGATATGACAGATCTTATCTTAGCAAGAGACTCCAATGTTTCCTCATTGAAATAAAATGGATCTCTAGCATCTTTTTTGAAAATCTCTTAAAACGACTTCAGTAGATCATCTACTGAAGTGTTTTCATCAACTATGGGTGCTCCAAGTTTTTGTAATTCTTTATTGAAATCTTGTTGCATCTTTAGAGTAAGTTTCTTGCAAGAGTCCAATTCATCAAGAACATGGTTCAACATCTCGTACCGAGCAACATGAGTTCTGGCCAAAAATTGAGACAAGTCTTTAAATGAAGAATTGAATACTTTCCTACTCACCAGTAGGGAAGAGTTGACTTTTCCCATTTTGGTTACCAATGGAAACACATGGTCCCAATGCTCCTCTTATTCAATTTATTCTCTATTCATTCTTTCCTTTGTAAAGGTTGCACTCATGTGCTCAAATAATGAAATAATCTCAGGAAGTAACACCCTACCCTTTTCCAAGATTTTTCTTACCCACTTATCATTTTCCCTTCCCTGTATGGTGAAGACTTGTGTCTTTCTGATGGATTCCAGATTGAAGCTACTAATGGGAGTAACTTCTTCAACTAGAAGATATAGGGAAACATTTGGTTCCATGAAGGTTTTCACATAAGAGGTGAGAGCTCTTACATGATCTTCCAGTTTTTTAATTTTATCTTTATACTCTTTGATTTTCATAAGGAGGCAAGTGGAAGATTATTTGAATAGGTGAGCATCCCCCTTGTGTGTACCATCCCCAAAGGAATAGTGATTATTTAATAATCATATGGGGACATCTCACTAATAGGATTGATTATCTTAGGCCATGCTACTTACACGTACTAGTTTCCCAAAGGTCCACTGAAAAAGTGAGAGGCAACTTGAGATTTCTTTCCTTTCTTTTCTTTCACCATCATGGATATAGATTGGAAATATAGAATCACTATTTGTTGGACCATGTGGGTCTCTCCTCCAATCATATCCCAAACCCATGGGAATATCTTAGTTGCTTTGAGATCCATACTAATCATGATAATTTCTTTTGGATCTGAGTGAGAGGGTGCATTTGGGGAAAATTGAGTAGGTGTAATTGTGGAAGAATGTTAATCCCCTAAAGTATCTAAGTACCTGAGGCACGGAGGGTTGTGGATCATGGAAGCAAGGCGTGAAGGCATACATGAAAGTAATTTTTGGGGATGCACTAAGGCTTTCTCCCAGGAAGGGTAGATTCAAGACTTAGTCACTTTTTGAAGAATGGGTAAAGCCACGATAAAGGAACAGATGGAAAGGAGACCAGATTCAGTTATGGATAAAGTTAAGCTATGAAGACTTATAACTCAAGGAAAGCATATTCCAGGGCATCATTACTGTTATTATATCAGGATAAGGAAATGAGTTTATTATGTATTAGTTGGAACTTACATGTTGAGGATAATCGATTAGGAAAAGACATGATGACATTTGACATGTCTTGAGTAACGATGAAGCAGTTAGAGGAGATTCCTTCTAGTTCCTTCTTATGTATTATTTTGCATGGCAAGAAGGAGAGAGATTGTGTGTCACAATAAGAAAAGAGAATGTATGTGCACATGGAGAGTGGGAGCTAAGGGAGGCATGTGTGTAATCTATGTAATGGAGTTATTTAGAAAATATATGGGGACCCTATTGATGTATTAGCTCAATTCATGGTTTCTTTAATGTATTTTGTTATTGTAATATTGAGGAATTAATACAATGGGAATGTCCTAAATATCTGAGTCATGGATCTTGACCTGTATGTTTTCTTTTATGTTTATGGATCCAAACCCTTATGTTCTTGATGATGCTCATGGTATAGATCTGATTTCTCATTGTATTGTGATGTTCTCATCTATATTATGGTGCATTTATGCTTAGATCTAGTTTTTTTGTTTCTATCTTAGAATGCATGCAGTTATATCTGTGCATTTTCCCCCTAATGTTGTTAAACATTCTTGCGAATCTCACATAAAGGAGAGTCTAAGTGCCTACGCATGCCTCGAGTGAGCACCCAGTTAGGATAAGTGATAGGTCAGTGCACCTAGGATATTAAGTTATTAGAAAGGATGACTACATTTTTGTTTCATTACCGGTACCTCTTTTGAAACTATTATAAGAATGGTGTGTGATGACATAACACTTGACCTTGGACAACATCAAGACTTGGCTTAAAATCATGGATGATGAGTTTTCTCAGAGATTTAACATTGGACTTGAGTTTGACACACATAAATGGGTAGAAGAGCTCCTATATCATGAGATCTATGAGACATTATTTTGTTGTTTTCCAGTAGAGCTGCATGAATGGTTATCGACACATGCTTTGAGGAAGAGTTGGTACTATAGACCTCATGTTTGGACCTAAGAAGAGTATCAGATGCTACATAATGCTGATCTGACATGGAATCATACCATTGATCATCGGTGGAGTAGAGTGTTGATTAGATATACCCTGGAATACACTATTTCTACGTATTCTTTCCCGGAGATTGTCAAGTTTGAGTTCTTACAAGAGCCAAGAGGATTTTTCTTCCGTGCTATGCCATTAGAAATTAAGATCCTAGTCATCACTATGAGTATGGAGGAACTTCCTATGGCTAGCTAACTTCCCACTAGGCACAGGGCGTGAAAGCTGGTGTGGTGAAGGATGGAAAACCTTGTGGTGGAAATGGAGAGAGAGGAGAGGTGACTCAAGTATAATGAATCACGAGAAAGGGAGTTGGAGAGACAACGTAAAATTATAGGAGTGATGGATTTATCGAGGCAGACATTATGGGAAGGGTTTGAGGTTCACGTGGAGGATGTGGAACCTGAACAGTATGAGCTACCCCATCTTGGAAAGTGTGGAAGAGAAATCCCCTCCACTTCTGGAGAGAGCTCATTATATGAAGAAAGGAGGAGATCCGTAGGTGCACATCTTAACCCACATGGTGACCAAACCCTTATGATTAGTTTACCAGTTCTTGAGATAAGTTTTGTTAATCCAGTTTGTATTGATTGGTATTGGTGTTGGTGTTGGTGTTGGTTTTGGTAGTCAAGTGACACCTAGTAGATATATTTTTTCATTCAGTACATCTATGACAGAACAAACATTTCCAGTGTTTGGAGGTATCTTGTCTGGTACAACATTTGGGAAAGGTGTGGGTACACAAAGTTTGGGTATCACATCTGGAAGTGGTTCAACATCACAGACTGTAGGCACATAGTTTAGTACAAAAATGGGAACACAGAGTGTGACTACGTAATGCCCCTTAACTTCTGCTGGAGGAGGATCTAGTGGATCTAGGGGCATAAGAGCTAGTAGAGCTATTGGATCTGGTGGTGGAGGAAACACATGAGGGAATAAAGGTCTTGGATCTGGTTGGTAAGGACCACAACACCATAAACAAGTGTTTTATGAGATGTATCTTCACTAAATGATTACAAGGGAGTTAAATATGCCACATAACATGTACATAAATGCAAATTACTATGGTACACTAAGGGAGTCACTACCTCAAAGAAAAAAGCAAGTTAGTTTATAACTATGTTGCAAGGACGTGCGCATAACCGGTACCGAAAGTATGACCCCCTTTAGAGAGTGGTGGATTATACTACACTGCATGATGAATTCTTAGTAGAATTCCACATTCCTAAGTTTGAGAAAAATAACATCAACGCATTGAAGGATATTCAACAAAGGATGGAAAAGAGTGTGAGGGAGTATGACGTGTGCTTTAAAACTCTTTTGTCGAAATTTTCTTATGATATCCATCCCTCTCAGTATGCTCAATGGTTCGTTGGAGGATTGATCACCCCTTTCAGATGAGCACTTTCCCACAAGACTTTCATGGATCTGCGTGAGGCCTTAGATGTTGCTTTGTGTGCTGATGCCATTGAAATTGTTGACACTAGAGCAAGCCCATTTTTAGAAGCACAGATCGCTGCCATGGCGAAGCAGCTTGAGAAAGTTTTTGCAAACTCATCTCATGAGACTCGTAGTGGGCTATGGTGCATGGATTGTGAGATAGTTTCCCACAAAATATGGTGCATGCCATGTCATTGGATTGTGAGGTCTGTCACGGAGATCATGACCCAATAGGATGCTTGTTGTTGGAGCATGCACTTCGCAAGAATGTGTCCTCTTATTTTAAGATTTTCTCATCTACAACACACGATGCAAAGGACTTCCGATTGATAGACTAAATCCACTATGTCATTGATATTGGTGTGTGCCTAACCAACATTGGGGATGATTATAAGGATGAAGATCATCAGTTTTTAGGGAACACAAATGGAGGTTGACGAAGAGGCTTTCACAGAGGATTCATAAGTCATGGTAGTCAAGGAGGTCGGAGTGAATTTCCCTGTGGAACCTGTTACAATTGTGGATCTACTGAACACTACAAGCATGAGTGTCTGGATTTGTTACAATTCTCATTGTGTAGGAAGAAGCATAAGTATGAGGAGTGCCATGTGTTGTATGAGAACATTAGCTAGAAACAAAATAAGGACAGAGGCATGGGAATGGTTAGTGTGAAGCGGGATGATCCATTATGGATGCCTAGGGTAGTGCATGATTCTCAAT
The DNA here is from genome assembly GCA_019776745.2 of Taxus chinensis. NCBI lineage: Eukaryota > Viridiplantae > Streptophyta > Pinopsida > Cupressales > Taxaceae > Taxus > Taxus chinensis. The sequence goes on along the minus strand of CM034147.1, from coordinate 659,757,512 downwards.
TGAAACTTGTCTTAGTAACCACGGGGGTGAAAGCTGCCTACACCAAGGAAGAACTATAACATTCCCATTTTAAGACTTTAGAAACAAGGGATTTTTTTATATCATATGTAATGTTCTCTGTTCTAAATTAACATAATTTAGAACACACATTCCAATACCAATCCATCTCATAACAGAAAACCATATGCCATTGTAAATGACTCGGTGAAACACCGATCTCTCATTTTATGACTCAGTATTAAAATTAATTCTCATGTTAACTCAATAATGCTTATACAACGTATAATTGGTTATTTTACCCTTTTAGGGGTACCCAAGTGTTTTTTCTAAGAGACCTATTTGAATATTTGTTACTGATATTCATCTAAAATCATGCTTCTTAAAATAGGTGACATAGGACATCACAACCAAAAACTTGCGATATTATGGCCAAAGTTTTAAAACATGTGTATCATGTTTACATTCCTTGATGACATACTCTTCAAATTCAACTAGTCCCTCACCACACTTGTTCAGTTATCTAGAGTGGTCTTCCTTGACTCCTGTCAGTCCAATATGATTGAATGTTTCATGCTAGAAAAGGGCAACAACATGCACTACTGTGGAACACTACTTGTGGCAACTAAGGGTACATAGACACACTCAATCAACTTATGTCAATAGGGTGTATCTAGTTATCCTAAGTCAACATGAGCTAGCCCCAACACTAGATCATGTTCCTATATTTGTATAGGATAGAACCGTGATTCAGTATTACTTTTATGTCAGTCAAGTTAAACAAACTAAGTGGGGTGTTGAGACATATCAACTGTATCATAGTATCCTCGTAAAGACCCATGTCATTATGAAGGTACTATACTGTATTTGATGTGTATCAACAACCAACTGAGTTTCCTCAACTGGGGTAACATACCTTAGATTATAAGTTTATGAGCCCATTTAATCATTGTCTAAAGATTCATTACAACAACACTTAAAGATTCATATAGCATCATTTAACCTGTAAGGTTACAAGTTGAAACTGCATGTGAGGTAGGTATGTAGGTAAATTTGCTTTCTAGCCATTCAATTACATGCTTAAGTTTGCCTTTAATCGAAACAACTTGCATTAACTCATGACAATATTGATGTCGAAGTTATGAAAGTGTGTTAATTAGTTCCTTACTTATTTCAGCCCTAGCTTAAGTAAGTTTATTATAAAACCTTAATTTTAGACTTCATGAGGGTGAAGCCTGAATTCCATTTAATTCCTTTTACAACATTCATATTTTTATTAAAGAGATCTTCCTAAGGAAGTACACAGTCAACCATTTTCCAAAAATATTCATAACATTTAACAAGATCTTAAATTATGTCTCTACAAGGACTAATGTCCACTTATTAAAAAAAATCATATGTTTAAATACATCAAAAATTCATATATATATATATATATACATATAATCAATCATAGTTCTTTTATATTGTTTAAGGATCTACTTATGAGTGTCATCTTACTAGTTATATCTCTTTATGTGAAAATAAACCAACTAATATTTTAGATCCCCAAACCAAATACCATAACACTTAAGTATATAAAATTCCCTCCTTCATTAGGATAATACTTAATAATACATCCCAATTCATGACAAAGAAGGTATTACAATAAAGTAGTATTTAACAATTGTCACATCATTTATTCATCAAAAGGGAGTGATACATTCTTTGAATCCAGAAGTATCTCAGAGATTACAAAGTGTCATAACAACAATTTAAAAATAGTTTTATTACAACTTTCTTTTCCAAAAACGTACATCTCAAGTAATGACGCCACATAATTATCATAATAAGATGCAATTTCTTTTCAGTAAAACAGATGTAACTTTATATGTCTTTTTCCTTTCATCTTTTACAAATCCCATCTGCACAATTAGTAGTATGGATCAGTTTATTTGAACTAAGCATGATAAACACTATAACATTAAAACATTGTGCTTTTATCTAACTGTTTCATAAAAAGAACCATGTTGTTTATGAAACAGTTCCTAAAACACAAACCAAATAAATAGAAATACTTTTCCATAAAATAATAACAATCAAGAAGGAGAGAGATGATTTAAGATTTAATAGGTAATGTGTAAGCAAGGACTATATTAATCATCATAGTCACTCCAAAATCTACATTCTCATGAACTTATCTTAGCATATTAGAAACCAAAAAAATAGTAGAAAATAAGGAGAAATTTCATATTTCCAAATCTAAATCTTACCTTCTACTCAAGTTCCAATTTAAGTTCTTAAACTCAAACTATTATGACTTTTCAAGAAGGAGAAGTACAAGATGAGAAAACTAGTTTTCAAAAACAAGTACAATGTTTTGATATTAAAGTTAGCACTATAAAAAGGGTCGATCATATTCTAATTACTATCCATCCAACAATCATACCTATACTTAGGCTCAACACATATTCAAACTTTAGTTGATAAAGGATAAGACTCTACATCCCTGGAAGGGAAGGTTTATCATACTAATGGTCAAAGAAAGTACAATGTAATTCATTGCAAGTCTTCCTCCAAACCTGAACTCACTTCATATGTGGACCCAAGGTGATTTAGTCCACAAAAAATATTCAAATTATCTAAAAACATCCATATCAGAAACATTTCAAGAGGATTTCAATTCAATTCAACAGAACTTATACTACAGTTCCAGATTCAAAAGAAAACCCTTACATTTTATTGCTAGAATAATCTTTTCAAAGAATGTCAAACATAAATTTCATTCATAACTTGAAAAAGATCACAATATTATCCAACTGATGGAACTCATCAAACAAAAGGATCCACAAATGGATGAGACAACAGAAAACAAAAAACAAGTTACTAACCAACCCAAGGTAATCCTACTCCTGATTAAACAATATTTAGGTCAAGATATCACGATACCTCCAAATTAGAACGCTATAAATTGCAACAAGGGTGCATGTTGATAAACACTCAACTAGTTTTGTATACCCAAATCAAACATAAAACAATTCTAAAAGAGATTCACAAGATAATCAACTATTCCCTCACAGGGAGAAGTCAGTGGTTTTCCACATCACAAATTTCCATACTTAGACTTTTTGTTTTAGTTGATACCAAACTTAAAACAAATACCAATGTTTCCTTATTTTTCTGGATATCCCGAAATGATTTTGGACTCTAAGAAGACTCAACATCCATAATAAAACAAGTAACAGAAAAAGTTTGGAACAAGTCGTTAAGAAGTTTATACAGTTGTTCTACAAATAGAGTATATGAAGATCAACAATAGTTATCATTCCAAGAAAACTGACCAAGATAAAAATGAGATATGTCAAGAGAACTTCAAACCCAGAATGGGTTATAATATATGAAATAAACAAAGTAGAACTGAAGCTAAAGATGAAGTCGTTCTAACTCTAAGTGAGTTTACCTATACCCCAACTCGAATGGTAACAACAGAGTATTCAAAGTATTATAGACATAAAGGTATGCCAACAAAAACATTAGGTTCTATTCATATCTACAAGAATACTGACTCAACATGAAGTTCACAAATCAACAATAGTTATCATTCCAAGAAAACTAACCAAGATAAAAATGAGATATGTCAAGAGAACTTCAAACCCAGAATGGGTTATAATCTATGAAATAAACAAAGTAGAACTGAAGCTAAAGATGAAGTCGTTCTAACTCTAAGTGAGTTTACCTATACCCCAACTCGAATGGTAACAACAGAGTATTCAAGGTATTATAGACATAAAGGTATGCCAACAAAAACATTAGGTTCTATTCATATCAACAAGAATACTGACTCAACATGAAGTTCACAGAGATACCAAACAGTCCTCCAATAGGGAGTAAAACCCAAAATAATTTAATCACAAAGTTAATCAAACTGATTACTCCTAGAGTTACTCACAAAACCAAGATGAACAAACAATGAGTCCTCATCACCATTAACAACAAAACATGTCAAATATAGAGCACAAAATTAACCTAAGTCATTGACATAGGAATTAATACCAACAATGGAGACTCCTTGCAAGTTTGTCTCCCAATGATAAAAATACAGAGCTCATTCAAAGCAAGACTCATACTGATTCCATCAAACCAAGATACTTACAATACATAAACAATATGTAGTTTAGATAGTTATTAATCAGAGAACAACCCAGATCCAATTTGATGTTAATAATGCTCAAGGTATAATTAAGGTAACACACATGTATTGAAATGATACACTTCCAGGTTTCCATTTCTCACCAATCACACAAAACTCCTTATCCATCCAAATGAAATGAATGAAAACACCATTAAAGTAAAGAATAAGAAACTCCATAACAAAACTAGAAGGATTACACAAAAATCAGAGTTATTTTTATGAAGCATTTAAGTAAAAGGAAAAGACTTAATGGATAGGGCCTATCATGCATAATAGAGGTCCTGACCTTCACTTTCTCACTGTAAATCTCTGAGAAGAACTTTGACACCTTATTCCTTTCCATGAAACACCAAAAAAACTCCTCAGAACTTCTCTACTTCCTCTTATAACTTCACAATGCTATTTTTATCATTCCAATCACCATGCAAGGAAAAACATTCATGCAAGGATTCGAACTAAGGGTTTGAAGAGAAAATCCACATGAAGAGCTTAAGCTCACAAAAGACCAAATGACCAAAGCAAAACTGAAACCATTCCTTTTTCCATCTTCCTCCTTCCTAGGTTTTTTTTCCATAATACTTCCAAAACCATTAAATGCCAAATAGGACTGACATTCCTTCTATTCTCCCACCACTTCCAACTTTTGTTTGGATATAACTAAATTTAAAATTCATGCAACTAACACTTTGATGCAGAGTGTCAACTCAACCCCTATCTTCTTTTATGCATTCACCAAATTTGGCAACATCTGAGAGATAAGTTCTCATTTAATTCCTCATAAATTTATAGAGGTTTTTGTCACGACCTTCCCTTTTGTATGTCATCCCATCCACCCCATTTAGGTTAGCCAAACATTAAATTAGGTTCAACATTAGTTTAGGAACTAACATAGGTCCTTAGGTAATGTTTAAGGTTTAGTCTTAGGTCCTTTAATTAACAACACACATTAATAAGGAACATAGTAACTTAGGATAGGTTACAAATTTAGGATAGGATTACAATCTAAGGAATCATAAATTTAATTAGGTTCCTTTAGTAATAGCTAGACTTGAATCATACAACTTACCAAAGAAGAATCAGAAAACTATCAAAGATTACTTACAAGATTACTTACGAAGCAGGGAGCAACAAAGATCACTCAGTGACTTCCAAGACAAGTCAGAACTCGTAGATCACATGATGTGGTCCAACTCATTCAATATGACCACAAAGTCATGAATTAGAAGCATACCTTGGATCAATGAAATTGATCCAAGGTATTTGTTTTCTAGCATCCAAAAATTATGAAGAATGAAGCAAAAATTTGAGTGCAACAAAACTATGAATTAGTTTAAACTGAATCAATTTCTTATTTCCAAAGTAGTGAATTATTCAGCATAAGAAGAGATGAATTATTTCATTTTCTAATTCAGCATAAACATGGCAAGAATGGTATCTATTCAATAGATAACATATTATCTACAGAAAACATGATTTCTTATTCACAAGAGTACACTGTCTTAAACAAGAATCACATGTCAACATTTGCAACTTCAAAAAAGAAGTCATCATAGATATCAACCATGTTAGAGGTGTTACATACCTCCCTCCTAAAAAGCATCATCGTCCCAATGATTAACTTAGTCCAAATTCTCAAACAAGAAAAATAATCATAATTATAGTTCTTTCATCCATAAGTTCACAAATAGAAACCAGATTTGAGAATTTCAATTTTTCATAATTTATTACAACATTAAATTTAGCTAGTTTAGTACTAATGAATATAGTACCTACCCAAAAATGGTAGAATTATTGATAAGTTAAAAAAAAAAAGTCTTTAATTATTATCAATCAATAGATTTAATTCTATTCAAATAAATGAGGAAAAATCAATTTTCATGTCCTCAAGATTTTCCCATGTTGCACTTTCTTCATTAAATTTTTCCCACTGAACCTTGCATTGACTAATTTCATGATTTTGCAAGTGCAACTGGTAAGTTTCCAACACTCTTATGGGTTCAACCATGATTATTTCCTGGGTCTTGGACCTGTAAGGAATCCCAATTTAACACATGTGATAAATCTGAAACTTATTTCTTAAGCAAAGAAATATGGAAAACATCATGCATTCATGATAAATTAGGGGTAATGCTAAATGATAAGCTACAAGATTGATTACTTCAATAATCTCAAAAGGTCCCACATAATAAGGTGATAATTTGGCTACCTTGCCAAAGGTTATAAATCTTTTTAGGCTTAACCCGTAAAAAAGACCTTTTCACCAAGTTAAAATTTCTTATCAACCCTTTTTAGATATGCATAAATTTTCTACCTATCTATGCTTCTTTTAAATGTTCACGAATCATTTTAACTTTCTGTTCCATTTCAGTAAGGATTTTGGGTCCAATAACTCTCTGTCTTCAATGTTATCCCAACTAACCGGGGTTTGCATTTCCTTATGTATAATGCTTTGAAAGGTGTCATCTTCAAAGAGGCATGATATGTATTATTGTAAGAGAATTCAACTAAAGGAAGGTATTCTTCCCATTTGTACTGTTGATCCATGTAGTACATTCATAACATATCTTCCAAAACCTGATTAACTCTCTCAATTTGACCATCTGTTTCTAGATGGTATGCAAAACTAAAATTTAGTTTTGTTCCTAAGGCCGCATTTAACGTTTTCCAAAATTGAGATGTCAATCTAAGGTCTCTATCAGATATAATCAATTCAGGTACTCCATGTAATCTAAAAATTTCATGCACAAATCTTTTTGCTAAAATAAGTGAATCATCCTTAAGATTACCAGTAATAAAATGTGTTACTTTTGTCAGTTTATCAACAACAACTAAAATAACATCATGTTTATTTCTTGACATAGGCAGCCCCTGAACAAAATCCATGCTAATTACCTACCACTTATATTGCGGTATGATATGAGGATATAGTAAACTAGTTGGGTGCATATGCTCAGCCTTAACATGCTGACATTCCAAGCAGTGTGTCACAAAATCAGTTATGTATTTCTTCATCCCTTTCTAAAAATATTGTTTTTTTACATCAATAAGCATTTTTGTAATACCGAGGATGTCCTGAGTAAGGTGAATTATGAAATTCCTCCATTAACTTTTTCCTTAACTCATTTCTCCAAAGGTACATACACCCACTTATCATATCTCAAAATTCCTTCATTATCGAAGTGAAAACCTTTATATCTTATGTCATTTGGATCTGCAGCAAGTGTTGTTTTTACCTCACTGAAAGTAAGAATCAGATTCCATGATACTTTTTACCTCATCCTTAAACTGAGTTCTCAAAGTTATAAGTGCAGAAATATGTTTCCTATGAATTAGTGCATCTTCCACTCTATTTTATTTTCCTTTTATATAACTTATGTCAAAATCATATTGTGACAAAAACTCTAACCATCTTCATTGTCTTGCATTCAAATTTGGCTGAGTGAAAATATACTTTAGCCCAAGATGATCAGTCTTTAATTAAAAGGTCTTCCTAAAAGATAATGTCTCCATACTTGAAGTGCATGAACTATGGCAAGAAGCTCTAGGTCATGGGGAGCATAATTCAACTCATGTAACTTGAGTTTTCTACTCTCATATGCTATAACATGTTCATTTTGTAATAGAATACCTCTGAGTCCTTCTCCATAAGCATTTATAACTACCATAAAGTTTCCATTTGGATCAGGTACACCCAAAATAGGTGTAGATGTTAATTGATCCTTAAGAGTTTTAAATGTTGATTCACATTTATCACTCCATACAAATTTCTTATCTTTCTTTTGTAATGAAGTTATCGGTGCAACGAAATTTGAAAAGTCCTTAACAAACTTCCTATAGTAACCAGCAAGCCCCATGAAGCTTCTGACTTCATGTACATTATTAGGTGCAAGCCACTTAGTTATGGCAATGATATTTGATGGATCAAGTACTATTCCATCCTTACTTATGACATGTCCTAGATAGTGCACTTTTGTCTCATAGAAAGAACATTTGGACAACTTACCATACAATCTTCTTTTTCTTAAGATTTCAAGTACTATTTTCAAATGCTCATGATGCTCATCAATGCTTTTGGAATAGATAAGAATATCATCCAAGAATACAAGTACAAACTTGTCTAGGTATTCTTGAAAGATATTATTCATTAAATTCATAAAATTTGTAGGTGTCATTTGTCAAACCGAAAGGTAAAACTATAAATTCATAATGTCCATACCTTGTCCTAAAGGTTGTTTTATGAATATATTTTTCTTTTATTCTTAACTATGATACCCAGAAATGAAGATCTATCTTAGAATATACAGATGCACCATGCATCTGATCAAATAGATCATCAATTCTAGGAAGTGGATATTTGTTTTTGATTGTTTCTTTGTTTAACATCCTATAATCAATACACAGTCTAAGTGTTCCATCTTTCTTTTTCACAAAAATTACCAGTGCTCCCCAAGGTGAGACACTCGGTCTTATCAAACCTTTATACAATAGTTCTTGTAACTATGCCTTAATATCTACCAGTTCAATGGTAGTCATTTTGATATGGTGCCTTGGAAATAGGCTCAGTTCCTGGTTTGATCTCAATTGTGAATCAAACTCCCATTTGGGCGGAAGACCAAGTAGTTCTTCTGGAAACACATTGCTGAAATATCTTAACAACAATATTTTTCCAAGAAATCACTATCCCCTTTAGCTATTTCAGAAATTTTTACTGCATACAAAGTGCAACCTTTGTTTTTGGCCTTTTTAAGCTACATAGCTGATAATTTTCTAACTAAAATTTCTCATTTAACCCCTTGGATGTCTTTTGTTTTCTATAGATCATCAAGATAACTAATGTGTTTTTCAAAACAGTCAACCTTTTGATTTATGTTCAATAAGCAGTTAACACCTATTATGACATCATAAGACCCCAAAGGAGTAACATAAAGATCAACTTCAGTGGAAAAACTAGGTAAGTCTAGGACTGCTCCAAAAATACACTTACTAACTGTGTGGACAACATTATTTCCATAGTGTACAGTCCAAGATTTTTCTCATTTTTCCATTTTTCTTTTTAGTTTTGTATATAATTTACTAGAAATAAAGCATTTAGTAGCTCCAGTATCAAAAAGTATAGTAACATGCACATACCAAATAATTTACCTGGCACTTCTACAAGCATAACTTGCTTTTCATCTTGCTTATCAACTACTGCAGCATGTATCTTATGCTACTGATTGCTTTCATCCTTCCTTAGAGGGAACTTATTTGCATAATTATCCTTACCATAGTTGTAGCATCCCCCTACAGGTCCTCTTTTAGGTTCAAATTTATTTCCATCCTTGAAATTGTTGTTCTGTCCTCCATAGGACTTATGTCCATTATTATTGTTCTTAATAAAGTTGTTTCAAACATTTGCAGCAGGTTTATTTGTTTTTGTTTTCTTATTGTTATCAAAAAAAAATTATTATTAGTACCAAACTTCTTCCATTCCCCCTTTTTGGGTGCAATAGACGAAGAAAAAGTAGGAATTTTCTTTTTGATTTCTTCCTTATGGGAAGAAATTGCTTTTAATTTTGTTCCTTCCGAATGGCTTTTTCTACAACCCCTTCCATGGTGGTTGGGATGTGAACAGCTACCTCACCCCCTATGATAGGGTTTAATCCCATACTAATTTTTCATATCCTGAACTTCTCGTCAGTTTGATACTGAGGTACGTACTTAAGAAATTTAGTGAACCTCTCCCAGTACTCTGTTACAGTTAACTTTCCTTGAGTTAAGTTCTGAAATTTTGTCATCTTCTGATCATAATAAAGTTGTGGCAGCAACATTGCATAAAATAATTCTTAAATTGATCCCAAGTGATGTTTGTTTCATCAATGTTTAGTTCAACCTTACGGTTGTCCCACCAGGAAGATGCCTCATGGGAAAGTTGATAAGCTCCCCATACTACTTTAGTTTCCTCTGAGAAGTTCCTTATTGCAAAGTACTTCTCCATTTCATGCTGAGCCAGTTCTCAGCTCCATCCCCCAATGTAGTGCCATCAAACTTGGGTGGACTTATCCTTTTTATATCATTTGTGAGTTCAGTTGCTAATCTTGCCTTTTTATTTTCAGGTTGGTTAGGTACATTCCATTAGCATTTGCAACATTATTATTATCAATGCCCAAATTTCCAACATTGGTGTTGTCCACAGGAGGTGGCTGATTGTTATTACCAGCATCTTCTTCCTCCTCCTCATTACCCATAACTTGATGTTCAAGTACAACCAGACGATCTCTTGTGTCCAATCAGGGCAGCAAGGATCTCATCAAGTTTTTGTGCGGTAGCTACTTCTCCACCTGGAAGTGGGTTATTTGCAGCACCTCCCTTTGTTCTAACCATTTTATGTTAACAAGAAAATTAAGTTTTTATCAGATTATGGACTCAATAGGTCCAAGAGCTACAACCTTCAACTATGATACCAAGATCTAACATTCTCATTTTAAGACTTTAGAAACAAGGGAATTTTTTTTTATATCATACGTAATGTTCTCTATTTAAATTAACATAATTTAGAACACACATTCCAATGCCAATCCATCTCATAGCAGAAAACCATATGCCACTGTAAATGACTCATTGAAACACCGATCTCTCATTTCATGACTCGGTATTAAACCGATTTCTCATGTTAACTCAATAATGTGTATACAATGTATACTTGGTTCTTTTACCCTTTTATGGGTACCCAAGTTTTTTTTTCTAACAGGCCTATCTGAATATCTGTTACTGATATTCATCTGAAATCCCACTTCTTAAACTAGGTGACATAAGACAACATGTAACCAGCAGCTTGCGATACTTTTGCCAAAGTTTTTAAACATGTGTATCATGTTTACATCCCTTGATGACATACTTGCTAAATGGAATTAGTCCCTCACCACACTTTTTTGGTTATCTAGAGGGTATTTCCTGACTCCTGTCAGTCCAATCAGATTCAAGGTTTCATGCTAGACAAGGGCAACAACATGCACTAGTGTGGAAGACTACTCATGATGACTAAGGGTACATAGAAATACTCAATTGACGAATTACGTCGATTGGGTGTGTCTAGTTATCCTAAGTCAACATGAGTTGACCTCGACACTAGATCATGTTCCTATCCCTGTATAGATAGAACCATGATCCATTCTTACTTTTATGTTAATCAAGTTAAACAAACTAAGTGGGGTGTTGAGACATATCAACTACATCATAGTATCCTCATAATGACCCCTATCATTACAAAGGTACTACGCTGCAGTTGATGTGTACCAAACATCCAACTGAGTTTCCTCAACTAGGCTAACATACCTTAGATTATAATTTGATTAGCCCATTTAATCATTGTCTAGAAGATTAATTACAACAACGCTTAAATGATTCATCTAGCATCATTTAACCTATAAGGTTAAAATTTGAAACTACATGTGAGGTAGGTATGTAGGTAAAATTTCTTTCTAACCATTTAATTACATGCTTAAGTTTGCCTTTAATCGAAACAACCTGTATTATATAACGACATGATTGATCTTGAAGTTATGGAAGTGTGTTAATTAGTTCCTTACTTATTTCAGCCCTAGCTTAAATAAGTTCATTATAAACCCTTTTATTTTAGACTTCATGAAGATGAAGTCTAAATTCCATTTAATTCTTTCTACAACATTCCATATTTTGATTAAAGAAATCTGCCTAAGGAAGTACACAGTCAACCATTTTCCTACAACATATTCATAACATTTAACAAGATCTTAAATTATGTCTCTATGATTGATTTCAATGGAAATATAATTTTTCCTAAATCAAGGACTAATGTCCAATTATGAAAACAGTTACATATGTTTAAATACATCAAGAATTCATACATATATATCTATATAAATCAATCATAGTTCTTTTATATTGTTTAAGGATCTACTTATGAGTGTCAACTTATAGTTGTATCTCTTTATGTGAAAATAAACCAACTAATATTTCAGATCCCCAAACAAAATCCATAACACTTAAGTATATAAAATTCCCTCCTTCATTAGGATAATACTTAATAATACATCCCAATTCATGACAAAGAAGGTATTACAATAAAGTAGTATTTAACAATCATCACATCATTTATTCATCAAAAAGGAGTGATACATTCACTGAATCCAAAAGTATCTCAAAGATTACAAAGTGTCATAACAAAAATATAAAAATAGTTTTATTACAACTTTCGTTTTCTGAATAAATTACATCTCAAGTAATGACACCACATAATTATCATAATAAGATGTAATTTCTTTTCAGTAAAACAAATGTAACTTTCTATATGTCTTTCTCCTTTCATCTTTTACAAATTCCATCTACACAATTGTTAGCACGGGTCAGTTTGTTTGAATTGAGCATGATAAACACTATAACATTAAAATGTTGTGCTTTTATCTAACTGTTTCATAAAAAGAACCCTGCTTGTTTATGAAACAATTTCTAAGACACAAACCAGATAAATAGAAAGAATTTTCCATGAAATAATACAAATCAAGAAGGAGAGAGAGATGATTTAAGATTCAATAGGTAATGTTTATGCAATGACTATATAAATATACATAGTCACTCCTAACTCTTCATTATTATGAACTTATCTTAGCATATTAGAAACAAAAACAACAATAGAAAAGAAGGAGAAATTCCATATTTCTGAATCTAAATATTACCTTCTACTCAATTTCCAATATAATTTCTTAAACTCAAACTATTTTGAATTTTCAAGAAGGAGAAGTACAAGCTGAGCAAACTACTTTCCAAAAATAAGTACATTATTTTGTTATTCAAGTTAACACTATAAGAAATACTAAAAAGGGTCAACCATATTTTAATTACTTTCCATCCAAAATTCATACCTATACTCAAGCTCAGAACATATTCAAACTTTAGTTGATAAAGGATAAAACTCTACATCCCCGGAAGGGAAGGTTTATCATACTAATGATCAAAGAAAGTACAATATAATTCATTGCAAGTCTTCTTGAAAACCTAAAATCAATTCATAGGTGGACTCAAGGTGATTTAGTCCATAAAAAATATTCAAATTATTAAAAAAAATCCATATCATAAACATTTCAAGAGGATTTCAAATCAATTCAACAGAACTTAATACTACAGTTTCAGATACAAAAGCAGACCCTTACATTCTATTGCTAGAATAAATTTTTCAAAGAATGTCAAACATATTGTTCATTCAGAACTTGAAAAAGATCACAATCTTATCCAACTGATGGAACTCATCAAACAAAAGGATCCGAAAATGGATAAGACAATCTAAAAAAAACAAACAAGGTACTAACCAACCCAAGGTAATCCTACTCCAGATTAAATAATATTCAGGTCAAGCTATCATGATACCTCCAAATTAGAATGGTATAAACCACAACAAGGGTGCATGCTGATAAACACTCTATAATAGTTCTATATACCTAACTCAAAGATGAAATAGTTCTAAAAGACATTCACAAGATAATCAACTATTACCTCACAGGGAGAAGTTGGTGGTTTTCTAGATCACAAATTTCCATACTTGGAATTTTTGTTTTAGTCGACACTGAACTAAAAAAATATCAATGTTTCCTTATTTCTCAGGGTATCCCAAAATGAGCTTGAAATCTAAGAAGACTCAACATCCATCACCAAATAAATAATAGAAATTTTTTGGAACAAGTCACCAAGAAGTTTATACAATCAAACAAACAAACAGAGTATAGGAATATCAACTACAGTTATCATTCCTAGAAACTGACCAAGATCAAAATGAGATTTTTCAAGAGAACTTCAAACCCAAAATGGGTTATAATCTATGAAATAAACACAATAGAATTAAATCTCAAGATGAATTCATTCTAGATCTAAGTGAGTTTACCTATACCCAAAGATTCTTGAATGGTAACAATAAAGTATTCAAGGTATTATAAACATAAAGGTATGTCAACAAAAATGTTGGGTTTTATTCATATCAACAAGGACACTGACTCAACATGAAGTGCACAGAGATACTGAACAGTCCTCCAATAGGGAGTAAAAACCAATATAAATTTCATGACATAGCTCATAAAATTGATTACTCCTAGAGTTACAGTCATGAAACTAAGACAAAAAAACAATGGGTCTTCATCACCATTAACGACAAGCAGATCAAATTTAAGCACCAAATTATCAAGTTATAGACATAGGCCTTAATACCAACAAAGTTTCCTACAAGTTAGTCTCCCAATGATAAAAATACAAATATCATTCAAAGCAAGACTCATTTGATTCCATCAAACCAAGATACTTACAATGCATAAACAATCTGCATTTTATATAGTTATTGATATGAGATCAACCTAGATCCAATTCTATGTCAAGAAGGCTCAAGTATAAACAAGGTAACACATAGGTATTGAAATGATACTTCTAGGTTTCCATTTCCACCCATCACACAAATATCCTTATCCATCCAAATGAAACTAATGAAAACACCATTAAAGGAAAGAATAAAAAACTCCATAACAAAACCAGAAGGATTACACAAAAAATAGATTCATTTTTATGAAGCATTTAAGTAAAAGCAAAAGACTTAATGGATAGGGCCTATCATGCTTGATAGATATCCGGCCTTCACTTTCTCACTATAAATCTCCAAGTAGAACTTCGACAACTTATTCCTTTCCATGAAATGCCAAAAAAATCATCAAAACTTCTCTACTTCCTCTTATAACTTCACAGTGCTATTTTTATCAATCCAATCACCATGCAAGGAAAACAATTCATGCAAGGATTCAAATTGAGAGTTCAAAGAGAAAATACACATGCATAGTTTAAGCTCACAAAAGATCAAATGACCAAAACTAAACTAAAATCATTCATTTTTCCATCTTCCTCCTTCCTAGGTGGTTTTTCCGCTATTTACAAAAACATTAAATGCCGAATAAGACTGACAATCCTTCTATTAGTCCATCACCATTGCCAAATTGTGTGCTAGGCTATAACTAAATTCAAAAATGCATGCAATTAACACTTTTTTGGAGGTTCCAACTCAACCCCCTATCTTCTTTCATCCATTCACTAAATTTGGCCAACATCAAAGAGATAAACACTCATTTAAATTTCTCATAAATTTCTAGAGGTTGGTGCCACCAACCTTCCCTTTTGCAGGTCATCCCATCCATCCCCTTTAGGTTGGCCAAACATTAAGTTAGGTCCAACATTAGTTTAGGAACTAACATAGGTCCTTAGGTAATGTTTAAGGTTTAGACTTAGGTCCTTTAATTATTAACACATCTTAATAAAGAACATACTAACTTATGATAGGTTACAAATTTTGAATAGGATTACATTCTAAGGAATCATAGTTTAATAAGGTTCCTTTAGATAATAGCTAAGACTTGCATCATAAACTTAGAAAATAAGAATCAGAAAACCATCAAAGATTACTTATGAAGCAGGGAGCAACAAAGATCACTCGTGACTTCCAATTAGTCAGAATTCAGAGATCACATGATCTTTCTAGTTCAGTCATAATGACCACAAAGTCATGAATTAGTATGCATACCTTGGATCAATGAAATTGATCCAAGTTATTGCTTGTTCTGCATATGAGATTATGAAGACTGAAGCACAAATTTGGGTGCAACAAAACTATAAACAAGTTTAAACTAAATTAATTTCTTGTTTTCCAAAGTAGTGAATTATTCAGCATAAGAAGAGATGAATTATTTCATTCTCTAATTCAGCATAAACATGACAGAATTGTACTTATTTCAGTAGATAAGATATTATCTAAAGCAAACATGATTTCATTGATTCACAAGAGTACACTTTCTTCAAAACGAATCACATCTCAACTTTTTCAACTTCAAAAACAGAAACCATCATAGATATCAACCATGTTAGAGGTGTTACAAGAACCAAATAAAAGGGCTATCATTATAGGAGAAGAGGTGCTACATGAGAAGTATCTTGACCCAATTCATCAGAAGGAGGTTTTCTAAGAGACCATGGAGGTAATTAGAAACCTACAAGGGGAGATTCAGTGTTTAAAGAAGAAATCTAAGAAGTTGGAGCAAAAGAAAAGAACTAAATTCCTCTAGAAGGACATGGATGAGGTTAGAGAAGTGTGTAGGATGCTGTTCCAGGAGAATATTATCCCTCTGTCATGAGAGTGGATGAGAGAAAAAGTACTGCATGTTGGAGGTGAGCACGAGAGGCAGGTCTTGCATTCTAATATTCCACTTCAAAATATTGACTATGAAAAGGAAATCACATTGAATGTAGTTGTGGATGGATGGTGTTTGAGCAACATCCTGATTGACACAGGTGCTAAGGTCAATTTTCTCACTTGAGATTCATGGAATCATCTGGGAAGACTTCCATTACAACCATCTTCAAATGTGTTATATATGGCAAATAGGACAAAGGTTATTCCCATTGAAGTATTGAAGGATGCATCCATAACCATCCAAGGGGAAAATTTTACTAGAGATGTTGAAGTCTTAGCACTTACTAAGGAAGAAAAATTTCCAGCCCTACTTGGAAGCCCCTGGTGCTATAAGAATAATGATGACTTGCGCTTCAACAAAGAGTACATAAGTTTTGAGAACAAAGATGAGCATGTCATTATTCCACTAGTGGATGGAAGATCTACACCTTATGTGGAAACCTTGGGAGAAGAGGACTTGGATAGAATCTTTGTGCACACCATTAAAGACCCTAAGGTTGTTCATCCATCAAGAGAAGTAGTCGTTCAATGGGAAGATGCTTGGTTTATGAGTGATACAACTAGTGTTGCATGTGACAATTTGGCGCATGGGACCTATGAGTTGATTGGAAGATAGATAAAGGGATCTGTCACTTGAGTTACCAGAGCAAGCACAATTATATGCCTGAGAGGATAAAAATTACTAAGTTATACTAGGGAAGGTAACCCTGATGTAGTTCTACACATGATGGAGGTATAGTGGACCTGTTAGAAAAAAGGAGGAATATGATGACTTATACCTTACATGGGATGACAATGCGTTGGTGGGTGACCCATCAAGAAAACCTTCTAGAGCAATGCAATGTAAGAATCACATTCTCTATTAGATTTCTAAGGAGCGATACACCCTTTACAATACACGAATATCATGGGAAGGAGTTTTCCTCATTCCACATCTAAGAGTGTGAGAGAACCTAGATTATGGGCACAAAATCCTTTCCTCCTTCACTATGGGTACATAAGTTCTATTCCACACTATAGGGCTACACTCACACATGGTATATTCATTAAGAGATGCATTTTTAGACAAGAAAATGGAAGGAATTGACAGTGGATATTATTCAAACTTTTGGGTATCAAAGTTCAAAGCCATCGATGAATGAGGTGTTATAGGTAGTCAAGAGCCTTACTATGGGAGATAGTGCCATAGCCGAGGATTGAATTATGGATTTATTAAGAGAACATGAGTTAGTTCTAAACTTTGTATAATGAGAGCATGAAGAAGGGATGGAGAAGGTGTAACTTGAGTGTGCATGCCTGGAGAAAGAAAAAGGAAAGTTAGTCTATTTGATAGACAATGAGGAGGTGGAAAACTTAGATGCTAACCATACAGAAGGTATGAATGAAGTATTAGATAAAGAAGATGATAAAGTGCATGCATGCCATGAGCCCTTGGAAATAAAGAAAGTTAACATTGGTATAAAGACAAAGCCGAAGGAAGCTGTCATTGGAGATTACGAGATGAAACAAGAAGTGTTGAAAATCATTGATCTACTACACGAATTCCAAGATTTGTTCCCACATGGGTACCATGAATTAAAAGGAGTACATAACTCATTGGGAGAAATGAGAATTAAGTAAAAAGAGGATGGATGCCTAGTTCCAAAGATACCTTATAAGATGACTATGAATCTACGCATTAAGGTTAAGGAGGAGATTGATAAGATGATAAGATCTAGGATCATTGACGCAATTGAAGAATCTGAGTGGGTGAGCTCAATGGTAATTAGTATTAAAAAGGATGGAAGGATAAGGATTATTGTTGACTATAGGGATTTGAATTCTATGTGTGTTATAGATCCTTTTCTAACGCCATTTACTGAGGAGATCTTGGAAGAAGTAGCAAGGTGGGAGATCTATTCTTTTACAGATGGATTCTTAGGTTATCACCAAGTGAGAATTGGGAAGGAAGACTAGGAGAAGACCACTTTCAAGATGGAGTGGGGTAGTTTTTCTTATACAGTCATGCCTTTTGGGTTGAATAACTTGCCTGCTGTGCTTTCACACATTGTAGTATAGGCCTTTCAATACTTCATCCATAAGTTTCTACAAGTTTACCTAGATGATTGGATGGTGTATGGGTTAGTAAGAGCCCATTGTGACAATTTGAGGTTGATGTTCAAGAGATGTAGGAAGTTGAGTATCTTTCTTAATATTAAGAAGTGTGTCTTTTCTACCCCATTTGGCACTTTACTTGGTCACATCATATGCAAGGAAGGCTTATCGGTAGACCCTGCAAAATTTGATTTTATCTTGGGTTTGGAGGATTTTACCAGTCATAGCACTGTGCATGGATTCTTAGGGCACACGAGATACTACAGAAAATTTATAAAAGGCTATGCCAAGATTTTCGCGCCATTAGAAGAGTTGTTGAAACATAAAGGTAAATTCCATTGGGGCGAGGTGCAAAAGATGTATTTTGACACACTAAATGATAAACTTACTACTGCACCCATCCTACATTTTCCCTCTTGGAACAAGAAGTTTGAGTTTAGGACGATGGTTCTACTTTATGATTCTACGATTTTGTGCCACCCAGGGAAGCTTAAAGTGCATTAGTTGGGACCATATAATATCACTTACATGTACTTGATTCAAGTGCTTGCCAGTTACAAGTACTAGATGGCACAAGGTTTATTAGTTTCTTTAACAGGAGTAGGGATAAGCCATACTATAAGTAAGTCTTCGGTGTGTTTGTAAATAAGGTAGTATTTCTAGTTAGCTTAGGATTTACCTTAATGCATTTTTCCTTTTTATGCGTTTCCTTTCTTCACCGATTTTCTTGTCCTTTCTATTATGTGTTCTGTGCATGTTGGTGCATTGGTAGATAAATACATTTGATTTGATTTCATGCGCAGAGGAATGCACATACTTTTAGTGTGGGGTGGATTAACGTCTAAATTTAAAAAACATTGGTGCATTTGTAAGGAATATGGACTGTTGGAAGAATCACTCTAGATGAATAGAAAAAGGAAGAAGACAAATTTGTGCAGAAGAGGTGTTCAAATGTGTGCCTGTGCATTCTAAAAGGTGTCTTGAAAAAAAAAGCTCAGTTGAGTATAGACCATGTAGAAGAGAAGCAACGATTAGGTAGTATAACATGAGGTAGGCGGTGGTATAGGGGAACTACTTGGTGGAAAATGCAGAGGTTATATACTTCAACATGGTGAGGCACACAAAGGAGTTTGTGGTAGTAAAGTAGTGTCAGCATGCCAAAAGGCTATGAATGTAGTGCATAAAGGAGAGTCATGGAAGTTGACTTAAGTGATAAAAAGTAATTTATTAAAAAGTGACTTTAGAAACGCATGGGTTAAGGACATAAATGTTATGAAAAAGTATAAATAGAGGGTAAAGGTATTCATTTCAACTAATTTACCTTAGAAAATTTTTGTGTTCCCAAGCTTGAAGTGTGATGAGAGTTTTGAGAAGAAAGCGAGGTACGTTTCACAAACTAGTGAAGTTGTGTGGGTTGTGGCATGATATTGTGGTATAACAAGAGGAGGAGAAGACAATAGAGCAGCAAGGGGTTGCCTAAAGGAAAAGTGATTGTATTCATCAAGTTCATGTGGACAGGGAAAAGTTAGAAGCACCTAGGCAATGGGAAGAAAATATGGCACCAAAGAAGAGTAAGAATAAGAGACCAGTAGTGGAAAAGGAAGAACCTGTATAAGCTTATTCAAAAATGTAGTACCCTTAAGGATTTATTAAGGTAGAGAAGTGGAGCTTGAAGTTATACAAGTGAAAAATCAACGAGTTCAACCACATAACCACCGACCATAAAAAATTGATGTAGAAGGATCTGTACAAGGATATCCCAGGGTTAGACGAATAAGGAAACCCTAGGGTAGATGATTTGGTGATGAAGGATTTGTAGAAGACCGAGGTTTTTTATAAATTTAGGAGGTTCCATTTTTTGCTAAACCCGCAACTCTTTTTAGATGGTTAATATCATGAGTGCATGAAGAATTTTTCTACTTTGCAGGGAGGAGGATAAGACTCAAAGGAAATTTAATCCATATGGTAATGGGAATGTGAAACACTGGTGAGGACATGGCCCTCAATTTGGGTGCCAATGCGAAATTGGAAGAGTTAGAAAACAATTAAAATATGTGAATGGGGGAAGGGTTCAAGTTATTGTGGATCTGTTAGTGAGAAAATTTGTCTAGTGTAGAAATTGGTGGGTTTTAAGACAACGCTATGGGAATTTGAGTCACTCTACTTAAATGGTGTAGCTTCCATATGTGCATGCATGAAAAAGTGGATTTCAATGGTGGCATTTCGACTAGAGATCCAATAGGGGCACTCTGTTGACCCTGTGGCAAAGCTAGCAATTTATCACTAGAGAAGGAATTTGTTTGAGAAGGGGAAAGGGAGTGAGAATGGAGGTAGGAGAAACTAATGTTTAGAGTAGAATATCAGATGCCCACACACATTAATTAGAAATTTCATTTACATGCATTTATGGTTAGAAGAAAAAAAAATCCGCAGAAGAAGCT
Organism: Taxus chinensis; assembly: GCA_019776745.2. Taxonomy (NCBI): domain Eukaryota; kingdom Viridiplantae; phylum Streptophyta; class Pinopsida; order Cupressales; family Taxaceae; genus Taxus; species Taxus chinensis. Next base: position 659,736,580 of record CM034147.1, on the reverse strand, counting down.
ACAAGACCGAATGAAACTCATTGGTCACAAAGTACCAATTAATTCCTCAATCAAAGAGGTAAAAATTCCTTCTTTTATTATTGAAGCTCAAGCAGAGTTTGTACATAGCTTGAGAATGGAAGAAATTCGAGGAAGAAGAGAAAATAGAAGAAGAATGGCATTTCTATCTTTTCCAGGTACAGAGCACTCTGGTCTTTTTTGAAATCAATTGCCAACCCTTTAGAGTGGCTTCAGGAAGCCATTATATTCTTCACAAGAAACCATTACAACTTCACAAATCCTCAACACCTTTTCAAATTCCTCTATTGTGAAGAAAAATCTCATGGCGGGTTAAAAACTAGGTCTTGCAAAGCAACCGTTACATTCGATTTTCCAGTTTAAATATAGACCATTTGATTTGCTCCTATAACTTTGAAATCAAGTTATCCACATGGCAAGAAGGGATTGGATCAGTTACGAGGGAAGCCTTTCACCTTTTGTGATTTTTCGTGAGATTTGGCAATTTGGAACAAAAAAAATTAGCCCACAGCCCTGCTTTGACTTTTAAACTTATACACGTGGCACGTTCTTATTGGAAACGGGGTCGCGGCCCTTTTCTCAACATTTTAACCTTATTTGGAAAAAGGCTCAAAAACTCAATTTCCTCCACCAGCCCACTTTGACTTTTCAACTTAGACACGTGGCACATTTTTATTGGAAACGGGGTCGCAACCCTTTTCTCAACATTTAAACCTTTTTTGGAAAAAGGCTTAAAAAATCAATTTCCTCTGCGGGCCTGTTTTGAATTTTGAACTTAGACACGTGGCACGTTCTTATTGGAAATGGGGTTGCGGCCCTTTTCTCAACATTTTAACCTTTTTTGGAAAAATGCCCAAAAACTCAATTTCCTCCACCGGCCTGCTCCTTCGCTTTAACTTTTTAACGGCGGGCTTCACCTTTGAATTTTTCCTTGCGGGCTCAAGATTTGACTTTCTCCCTGATAGCCTGATCAGGGCTACAGGTTACTTTTTAAATTTTCTCCTTTTTTACAAAGGGGCTCAAAGTCTCAAATCCCCCGGATGGTTGAATTTTCAATGACGGGATTTTCCTCTCCAATGACTCCGACCATGTGGCGATCTAGCGCTGTTTTGGTAATTGACCCTTTCTGCCCCATCTTCGAAATTACGTTGTTGCGACACATGGAGCTGTCCGCTAAGTTTTGAAGTATGACTGAACCGCATCCAATCAGAGAGACCCATGTATCACTTGGGGATGCCGAGGCAAAATTTGATGTGGAAATAAATGCCCATTGTTCCTGACTGTGGAAAAAATACACAGAGGAAGAGAACTTCATCATTTTGAGCCCAAATTTTGAATTTCCTTCACGAACCAGAGGCATGGAGGTAAAAAAATGATTTGATGATCTAGGCCATATAACAAGTGAACAATTTCAATAAAAAATGGAGGTTGCAAAGAGTATTTTATGTGCACAGACCAGGAAATAGAGGATTTCTGAAAATGAGCAAAACAGAGGTTTAAAAAGCCCTAGGGCACGAATTTCACTAATTTATTGAATCTCAAACTTATCTTAAACACCAACGAAGGGCATGAGCTCAAAAAAATTGAATTTGGCTATGAAAACATAGAGTAGTTTTTGGGAGACAACAACTGGCTCTAGCTTGGGGACATGGCGTGAATTGGGCATGGCTAGGGCATGACATAAGGATCCAGAATCTCAAATTTTAAAACATATTACGTTGACCAGTGCCTTATTCATTGGGACTTGTAGATTCATGTACAATTCTAAGGAAGAAAAGAAGATGGAGGAAACACTCAAGCCAAACCACACACAACAAAAACCAAACAAAACTTAAAATAAAAACACGCAATAGAAAAAGGAAAAACACACTTACGCAAATCACCTATGATACAAGGTGGGGGATAACCAACATTCACTGATGATACAGTTTCAAGTATTTCCCACTTTGAGGAAATTCCAATGGCATTCCATCCAAGTATGAGAGAAGAAAAAAATTCTCACCACAAGTTCCATGAATTTGGAATGGGCTGATCCATAATGAATCAAACTTTCCATGGCTGCCCTTTGGTGCTCTTCTCTTGTCCCATAGCAAAACAAAGTCTCCAACCTTGAATTATCTTGACTTTTCCCTCCTATCAAATATCTTCTTCACTTTCAATTGGTGTTATTTAATTCTATCCACCACTTGGCATCTGCTTTCCTCCCGCTTCTCCAAGAAGAGGATCCTCTTGTCAATGGAGTCTTTATATTGACCATCTTCTATTTCTTGCAGCAACTTGAGAGCTGGCATCTCAATTGTGAGGGGAATATCTACCTCAACTCCATACAACATTTGGAAAGGTGACATACCTATTTATTTCTTAGGAGTGATCATATTGGCCCACAATGCATCATATAACTTCTTGTGCCAGTTCCTTTGATTCTCATCTACCAGCTTACGAACGATGGTCGCAATGTTCTTATTGCTTGACTTAGATTTCCCATTTCCCTATGGGTAGTAGTTAGAAGAGTGAGATAGGGAGATTCTAAATCCATAACAAAACTCTGTGAGCTACTTAGAAGAGAAATAGGTGGCATTGCCTACAACAATTTTATGTGGTATTTCAAAATGGAAAATGATGTTCTCCTTGATGAAGTTGCAGACTATTTCAGAGCTGGCTTGCTTAGTTGGAATGGCTTCCACCCATTTAGTGAAGTAATCAGTTGCAGTGAGTACACAAGTATGCCCTGCACCTGAATGAGGATTTAGAACACCGATAAAATCTAGCCCCCATTTCTGAAATGGTTCTTCAATCACCATAGGCCTAAGTGGCAATGCAGCTAGTTGTGGCTTTCCAACAAATTGTTGGCATGCTTTACATTTGGAAACCCAATATTGAGTATATGTAAATATGGAGGACCAATAATATCTCCCTCTGAGGATCTTATGTGTGGTGACCATAGATGAGAAATGTTAACCACAATCCTGATCATGATATGCCCTAAGCAAATTTTCTTGCTGCTCCTTATCTACACACATGAGGAAACAACCATCTAGGCCTCTCTTATAAAGTGCATGATTCCACATCACAAACTTGGCTGCTCGTAGCTTGAGTGTCCTTTTTATTTAATCAAGATGAGGAGGGAATTCTCCATAAGTGAGGTAATAAGAAATGTTAGCATACCACTCATCAGTAGTGGTGATAAAGAGTACCTGTGGACTATCTCCTGAACAGGTTGAGCAAACATCATTATTTTTCTCCCTGCTAGGCTTTGAGAGCTTCATCTTCAGAAATCATATTGCACAAACCATTTCCTCTTACTAGATTAGAGGGTCTAATCTCCAAGTCATACTCTTGGGTATTTTTAATCCAACTTCCTCTCTTAGCCCCAGGATCTTGTTGATTCAAAATGGACTTGATTGCACTTCCAGGGACCATCACTACTATATGGGAATTGAGAATGTAGAATCTAAAACTTTTAACATATTTGACCACTGCGTAGGCATGTTTCTCTAATTGAATGTACTTTAGCTCATGATTTTTTAGAGGAAAGCTCATGAAAGCAATGGGTACTTCCAAACCTTCATCATTTTCTTGAACAAGGACAACAGAGAATGTATGTTCTGATGCATAGCAATACATGATGAACTCCTTGTTGAAATATGGAGATACAAGAGTTGGAGCTTTGGCAATGGATTTCTTGATCTCCTCAAATGTTTTTTTCCTTCCTTATTCCACTTGAAAATTTATTTAGGATTCATCATGGAAGTTATATACTTAGTTCAAAAAACTCAAGCACAAAACAATGAAGGAAGTTTACCTTTCCAAAGAATGAATGCACTCCCTTCTTCCTAGTTGGTAAGGCTAGTGCTTGGATAGCTCTGACCCTCTCAAGATCAATGTGTGCTCCATGTTTGTTCACAATGTGTTCCAACAACTTACCTTATGTGATTCCAAAGATGCACTTCTTTGGATTTAGAGAAATGCCATGTTTCTTACACCTTGCAAGGACTTACTCCAAATGACTGATATGATCTCCCCTCCTCTTTGAAAAAACCATGAGGTCATCAATGTAAATGACAATGCAATGTTTTAAATCTTTAAAGGCCAAGTCCATTGCTCTCTAGAAAGTGGCTCCAACATTAATCAAGCCAAAAGGAATTCTGCTGTAAGAAAAATTACCCCAAGGTATTGTGAAGGTTATTTTGTTGCAATCCTCTTTTGCCACCTTGATTTGGTTGTACCCTAAGAATCCATCAAGTAAAGAGAGCATCTCAGATCCAGTGACTAATTTAAAAATGTGATCCATGATTGGAAGAGGATAGTTGTCCTTGAGAGATGCTTGATTCAGATTTCAGAAGTCTACAAAAATCCTTATTTCCCCATTCTTCTTCCTTACTAGCACAATGTTAGCCACTCATGTTGAAGGGTGGATGGGGAAGATGATTATAGCATTGAGAATTTTTATAACCTCTTCTTTGGTAACATCAAAAATCTTTGGATTATAGGGCCTTTGTTTTTTTCTGAAGGGCTTAGCTCCTTGCTTCAAAGGAATGGAGTGATGCATTTCCTTTGGATGAAAATATTTGAGTTCATCATAGGAATAGGCTAGGACATCTGAGTGATTTTTTAGCAGAGAAAAAAACCTTCTCTTCTCTTATGGTGAGCAACATTTACCAATGTTAACCATCCTTGGATTCTTTGAAGTGCCAATGTTTTCTTGATAAAATCAGATGGACACTAAGAAGAATGTTTTTATTTCTCTTGGATGAAGTTGTCATGCTTGTCAAAGAGATCTTCCAAAGAAACTAGGCCTTTGGGGATTTTGTTTTTGTTTCCTTTCAGCTTGATTACTCCCTCTTCATCAATTCCATCAATTCCTTCCTTCTCTTCTTTGGGGACTGATTCACGGTGTGAGTTTTCACTTCCTTCAAAGAACAGATTATTGAAGTTATCCCTTTGTTCTAAGAAGGCTAGAATCTGATTGTCATCATTGAAAACCTGATAGTGATTTGCATTGTCTGGTACGCTAGGTCTGAACACCATCTCAATGGTCACTTTATCCTTACCAAAAGAAGGATGAGGTGTCACTAAGGAAGCTAACACTACTAGATAATCGGCCCTTTTCATTCTGCTCCCTAGGGATAGCTTCAATGGAGAATGCATCAAAGGATTCAATGCAGTCCCACACTCTATTTCTATAGTGCCTGAGTCTAGGGTTTTTTACCTGATATTGTTGGTAGACGTGCTTTACCACAACCTCTGCATCACCTTTACATCTCAACTTCTTGATTCCCATGTCCTATGTTACATTCATGCCTAAGAGTAATGCTTCATACTCTTCTGTATTATTTGTATTGTCAAATTGTAGCTTGTAGGAAAAAGGATATACCTCATTGGAGGGAGAGTATTATACTACACTAGCTCCTGAACCTACTCTGGAATGACTGCCATCAAAATCCATTGTCCAAATCTAATCTCTTTCTTCTTCCATGAGGAGTGACAAGTTCTCTTCCTTTTGTGATGTAAGGAAATAGTTTCCTAACCCACAATCTTGAAAGAGGATGTTAGCTCTTGGATCATCATATTTCCTTACTTTGAATTTCATTTTCCTGACTGGAAACAAATTTTTCATTTATCCTTTCACTAGGATAGTTGCAGATGACCAATCCATTTTTATTTCTCCACCTAGATCTCTACAAAAACTTCTACTCAACGACATTACCAAAAGATGTGGGGATGTCTGCCACCAAGATGGTCAGGAGTATCTTCTTGTCCAGGTAATCAACTAGTGTAACATGAGAATCCTTGATTCTTCCTACCAATGGAACTTGGTTGTATTCCATTGAATAACATGTGCCATTTACCCGGGTCAAAGTGATGCCAAGAGCATTTGCAACTTTTGTTGGCATCATATTATCTGAGGCTCCAGAGTCTATGATGCAATTGTTCAACTGGAAGCCTTTGATGAGAAGTGACAAGTAGAAAGGCTCAACTTTGTTGGTGTTGGAGGCACTGAGGGCTAACATGTTTTGAGAAGGTGGTATGGATGGTGTGGGTAATAGGACTTTAGAGATTGGGATTGAAGAAAAATGGTTACTACCACGAACTACCTTGATGAATTTTTCAAATTGGGCAGGATGTGTTTGTAGGTATTCAATCTCAGAGAGCTGAACTTTAGTTTTGCTTACATGCTCCAAAAAGTCAAATGGAGTTTTGGTTGATGAGGAAGAGGTTCTAGCAGGGGGAGAGGATTTAAATGATAGGGGTTTTTGTTACTTTTCGTGCTATGTTCTCCTCTTCAAATGTATCAATTGGCTTGGAAGGAGGTGAGGGTGTAGCCTTTGATTGAAATTTAGATGTTCTTACAAAACTAGTATTTAGAAGAGAATTACTCTTAACAACTTTTGAGTTGGGAGAAGAATTAGATAACTTACTTGGCACAACAATGTGATTCTTGACAACTAGTGAATCTGATTTCTATTTGGCTAATTCCATGGAAGGTGGTAATGGTGACCCCCTACTGATGATCTTGTTTACTGGAGGCTTTGAAAAACTTTCTTCCTTGTTCTTTCTACTCTCATTTGCAACTGCTGAGGATGAAATACCATTCTTGGATTGTGTACGAGTGAAAAAAACACATGAAAAACTTGGAGCTTCTTCATCACCTTCCTCCTCCTCATCAACATATTTAATAAGGCCATTGTGTGAGCTAACCTCTTCAATTTCACGATAGTTCTCATAGTCATCCATATTTTCTTCTTCAGTCTCCTCAATTTCTGTTCCTTCTTCTAATTCTCTAGTGTCATAGATGGAATTGGCTGGTGGTGCTTCAAGAGAAAGCCTATGAGGAGGTGGAGAAATTATTGTTCTATCAAAAGGATTTGGTCTCCTTGGGGCATTCCTCATTGTGATTTTTGACAGTTGCTTCTTCAAAGTAACTAGGTCATTTGCCATATTTTGAAACATTGGATCAGTGGTGACTAAATTTAAACTCTAACCTTTTTACTTCCCATTTGGTCCCTTCATTTTTCCAGAAAGAATTATATCATCATCAGTCTCAACTGCAAAGTCTTTAACTTCCCTCAATGTTCTTAGTGGGGCTCTTCTGAGGAAGAAACCAACTTCTGGTGGCAAAGCACTGACAAAGAACCTTTTCAAGTTGTTTTTAGGGGGTACCACATCTTTTGGGATCCTTCTTATCAACCTATTATACCTTGCTACAAAATTTCTCATTGATTCAGAGGTCTCCTTCTTCATCTAAACTAATTGGACTAGTAGACATTGACAATCTTCTGTGCTCTCGAACCTATGTTCAAATGCACTTCTTATATCTTCCTAGCATGTGACAGATCTTGGGGGTAACATATAGAACCATTCAATAGATTTTTATTGGAGTGACTCCACAAAGAGCCTAACTGAAACATCTTCATCTTCAACTCCCAACACTCCACAAGTAGTGATGAATGCTGTTACATTTTCTTTGGGGAGCTGAGAACCATCCCCTTTGAATTTTGGGAAGTTATTTCTTGAGCCTCTTGGGAGATCATGGAGTGGTTGAGCAAGAGCCAATGGACTGGTATTTCTTCCCCATGGTACATTAGGCCTACATTCCTCATGCTCATGATCACCCATTCTATTCCTGTTTCTATCCTCTAGTCTTGCTAACGCTGATTCTACTATTGCTCTTTTTTCTACTTCAAGTTGGAGTCTTTCTATTTCTTCAAGTTGAGCCCTTATCTCCTCCTCAATAACTACCTCTCTTTTAAGCTCTTAAAATGTGGGATCAATTTGTCCTCCTTGCCTTAGTTACCAGGTGTATCTTCTATCAACTAGCTTGAAAGTTTACGCTCTCCTCTGGGGTGCTAGAAGTTGTCTTTGCCTTTCCAATTCGACAAAACATTGCTCTTCTAGGTCTAGAATCCTTATAGTAATGAAGTATTGATTGAAAATTTGTTTATTATGCCAAATAGCTTCTCTTAGATTAGAAGCAATGTCTTCTTGGATGTGAAAGAAAAAATAAGGTTTCTCAATAGGAGGGTTTCCCCAAAATATCCATGATTTACATCCATATAGCTCATATGACTGTTCGATCTCCAAAAACCTTTCTTTTGAATTTTCTTTTTGTATTTTATGACCCTAAGGTTGTTTTTTAGGTGCACATGCTACAAAATATGCCCCACGGCGGGCGTCAAAATAGGAGGGTTTCCCAAAATATCCATGATTTACATCCATATAGCTCATATGACTGTTCAATCTCCAAAAACCTTTCTTTTGAATTTTCTTTTTTGTATTTTATGACCCTAAGGTTGTTTTTTAGGTGCACATGCTACAAAATCTGCCCCACGGCGGGTGTCAAAAACTGTTGGCAAGAAAATTTATCTAGTGGACAAATTGGTGGGTTTCAAGCCAATGTTATGGGAATTTGAGTCCATCTACTTGAAAGATGCAACTTCTGTAAGTTCATGTGTGAAAAAGTGGATTTCAATGGTGGTCTTTCGACCAGAGATCCAACAGAGGCACTCCACTGACCCTGTGGCAATGTAGACACAAAATTTGGGTCTTACGATGCCCTGTGCCCCGCATCTCGTCTCGCAACCTAACCCTACCTCACCCACCTAAACCTTACACACTTAATTATTTATTAATTACCTTATAATTAATAAATCCACATCTCCAACCCTACCACCTCACCTCGCCACCTCACCATGACCTAGCCCTAACCCTAAACTAACCTAATTAAAACCTATAACTTGGTTTAGACCCACATCCATGACTCATCACCCCTCACCCACACCAAAACGAACCTAATAATGACTTGAAAAAGCCCACAACTGACCCCTCGGGAGAAAAGGAGGGAAAGTTGGCTATTTTACTAAAAATAGCCAACTTTGACCTAACCGACATTGGTCCCTACGCGACCGGCATCGGTTAGGTAATCGCCATCGATTCCCTGTAAATGACCTCCCCTAACCAAAAACAAAGGGATTCAAATTCATTTGGCAAGAGAGAGACAAGTGAGAGAGAGAGAAGAGGTTGCAGAGAGGAGTATTGAGCCTAAGACTATAACTGAGCAACTAGATCACAATCACACTCATCCAAACATTGGGAGAGTAAGAGGATAGCTTCATCAGCTCACTTCCGATTGCCAGATCATCCTGACTGAGCATTTCCTTCACCAATGCATTCCTTGGACCTGCATCCGCATCAAAAACTAGTAAGTAGTCTCTTTTATTACCTTGTATGCTTCTAGACACTACTTTGTGAAATTTTGATTCATAGTGATTATAAGCTCACTCCTGGATCTACCACCCAGCAGCACCCTACACCTAACCTTCATTCATCCATCTCTATATTGCCCCAAAGACAGATTTCTCACTCTCTGAGTCTTCTCTATCACCCTACTACTCCCCTCAACCATCTACCAACCTTTTGAACCCCATAACCACCTTACAACCAACCTCCATTTAAAAAAAAAAAACCTAAACCACTGCCCCTACTGATATCGGTTATCCCCTACCGGTATCGGTTTTATAACCGCGGTCGGTTATCTAGTGACCGACATCGGTCACTGTGACTTATACCAATAACCAACCTTTCACCTATTTGCCTTCAAACAATCTCATATCCAGCCTTGTCCACCCCTGTAACTTGATCTGAATGTATCAATAACCAGTGACCAAACAAACAACATGACATTTTATCATTGGTAGTTTAGTCTCTATTGCTTTTAGTAACGAGGTAGCTAAATCATGATTTTGCAATAGCTTCTTTATTATCATTTGCATTAATTTGTATTAAAAGGGAACTGACCACCTTTGAAAGGAAGTCTAATATTTCCTGGGCCAAAGGTAGTTCCCTTCCTTATTGTTTAATGAAAATCTGGTGGTCTTGCATTCTTATTTATAGGTAGTCCTTCCCAGACAAAAAGGAGTTCTTCACAATCAGTCTGATCTCTCTACGGTACGCGCACACCTTCCCAACACTCAACAGGTATTCCTCCTAGCCCTAACCCTTATATGTTTCTCAAGAGAATGAAAAGATAGAAATAACTCTATTCTGGAACAAAATTCTATGTGAAACATTTTGGCACGCCCGGTGGGACCCTTCTCAGGTTTCTTTCTTTCTTGCTTGTTTTCATATAGGGAGCATACTTGTTGTTTCTTTCTTCTAAATATTCACAAAATATTTTGTCATTTTGGTAAAAGAACTTGTCTTTCTTTCACATCTTTGCATTAGTGAAAGTCATCTTCTTAACCTCTTCTCTTTCTTTGCTTCATCGAATATCATTTTCGATTTGGGTTTAAAACATGTGCATCACATTCTTGCTTTCTGTTTTTAATTCTAGCGAAGGTAGATTAAGTAACAGGTCCTACACGTGGTGGTGATATCCAATGTATTGATGAGAAATTAATCTTACTCTCACTGCACAACACATACCAAATCACATCATAATCTACACAACATCTCAAACATCCCCCGTTCCCGCGGTATTCCTTCGCCCAATTGAGGTAGCCTTACAAGCCAAAACAAACTTGACATCTCCCTTAGGTCTTTTATTTAGGATTGACATCATCTTGCATCTAAGGCATAAGCCCAAAGTGATTAAAACTGATATGATGTTTAGTCTCTTGATTTACTTGTGTATCTTGCTTGTTTTTTGTTTTACTTTCAGTTCCATTTCTCTGTTATACCTTGTCTCAGTGATCACTTCAGACAGTTTGGTGGGTATACTAAGCCTTATTATCCCCAAACCAATAGATGCTTACATTCTCTCTTTGCCTTCACAGTGACCGACACCGGTCCTCTTCTACCGACATCGGTTACACTGACTGACGCTAGCTATCATCTGACTGACATCGGTTACTAGACCAATATCGGTTACTGTGTTTCACAGTTCTCGACAAACCAACAACCCACCAATTCTAACATTTTGTTGCTATTTCTGTTCCTGATTGATTAATTCCCTATTTTATCCTCTTGTCCATGGTTTTTATCACCTGGCAACAAGCTGTAGCCATGGTTTCACATGCTTGTTCCATGTCTTTTCCTGAGTCACCCCCTTTGCATCATATGGGGAATCCTACGGACACCAGTGCTTTTCCCAAGATCTTTATAGGAGATCCAGAATTTGCCAAATTTTTGGATGCTAATCCTAGCGCCGTACAGTATTATTTGACTCATACCCCTGACCATACACCTAATGGTCAGATCCTCTCTGGTATGCCTATTAGTATAGCTGCTCACTTAGCCCCTTCCCCACCTAATAACTCCGCCTCACCATCTTCATCCTTAGCCCCGTCTCTCAGCTCAGTGGCTTCGGTGGTTCATACTACACCAATTGGCCTTCCTTTGGTTAATCTGGGGGCCCCACATATCACTACCATCCACTGCCCCTACCTCATCTCTCCCGCAGATTGCCTCTTTCATAACTCACTCTCTACCATCTATCCACACGAGCTTTCCCTCTCAGGCTCTGCCCACATTTTCATTTCCACAGACTCATCCGGTGGCTGCAACATCTTATATAGGACACCCTTATTCAACTGCCCCAACACATTCATCATCGTTACCTTATCAACATTCAACCCCACCATTGTCTAGTAGCGGCACTTGGCCCAATCCTCCTCCGTTTACGATGAAAACACCATCATCTGACCCAACTAATGATTTAATCAAATAGATGATGGACAAGATGCAAAATCTTGAGGCTTATGTTTCAGGAAGCCATAACACCCTGACATACGAGCAATTTTGTTGGGAGCCTATTCATCCTTCTGTCCCCCTTCATACATATCATCCTCAATGGGAATTACCGAAATTTACTCACTTTAGTAGTAAGGAGGACCCTTAACAACACTTGCAATTGTTTAGACATGCCTGCTATTTGATTGCTCATGACGATGCCTTACTACTCCGTACCTTCCCCATGTCCTTATCAGGACCTACCTTGGAGTGGTACAATGCTTAGCCCAGCACTCAATCTTCTCCTTTAACTAGTTAGCACAATATTTCTTGGATCACTTCTCCATCAATATCGGCAAGAAAGTATCCATTACCGATCTCTATGGCATCCGACAATTTGAAAACGATTCTATCGCAAATTTCATTGGACAATGGCGGGGCCTCATCAACCAACTTACTTATGCCTTACCTCAGGCTGAGCTCATCGAAATATTTACGCAAGCCTGTGCTAAAAATATTTCTCCCACCCTCCAAATTCAAACTTTCCACACCTTTGATGAGGCCTTTACTATGGCTCGGAAACTAGAGATTCGAGCCTTAGAGGAGGAGAAATTGAAGTTGCGCAACAAAAACTCAAATTTCCAAACCCAAGACTCCACCAACAAACCCAACACCACCAACACTCATGCATCGACTGCTTCAAAATCAAAAGGAGCCATACACACGGTGACGGTCAAATCTCAAGCACTGTCTAATACCCATCTAAAGCCGCTATAAGTCTAAAGCCGAGCCCATCAAGTACACTCCCTTGGGAGAAACTTATGATGTGATCTTGGAAAAATTACTTAAAGTAGGAGATTTCACCTTGCCTCCTGTTAAACCTCACTCTGGGTTTGATTCCACCCATGCTATACCTTCTTGGTATAAAGAAAATGACTTCTGTAACTTCCATCGCGCGAAGGGACACAACCACCAAAACTGTAAGATGTTGAAAAACATAGTGCAGGAAATGGTTGATGTAAGGGATATAACCCTCAATAATCCTAATGCCCCTGCTAATCAAAATTTAAAAATCTTCAACAAACCATTTCCAAACCGTTCATCTAGCAGTAACACAAATGAAGAAACCTCAGCGGAGGAGAAGAGTGTGCATGAGATCCATGTGGTTTTCAACTCCCAACCAAGGGATTCCATCAAGGAAATTTTGAATCAAGCCTCTTCACCAACGCAGGGGTCCTCGCCCCCTTCTCCTTCATCAGGACAAGAGGATATCCCCGCTATTCCTTTACCCATAAAGGAATCAACCGCCCAGAGTTCTCTTCTCACAGAAGATCCTTCTTACACCACATCCCTGCAAGACTGTTTGCGGATGTTATCCAACCTATCTATTTCCCAAACATCTCCTTCCACCACTCTTGTTGCAAAAGAAGAAGGATCACCACTTTTTCTGTCATCCTTAGAGGAGAAACCCCTCAAGCCTACATCACCAAACTCCTTAACCATGACGGATCCTCTAGAACATGCCCTCCTCCCTATCAGTTCTTCATTGCCTAAATCTTTCCAGCGACCGGTTGACCTCTTAACACCCATTAATACAATGCCTCATTCGCCCCCTGTATCACACCCATAGTGGACTGGAATCAAAGCCCACTTCTCTTCCATACCAAAATTCTCGTCCACACGTGAAGATTTTCATCCCCCAGAAGATAGACGAGTCTTATGGGAATGTTCGAGTACACCATGTTCTACTCAAATACAGATGACTAATCCAGACACCTCTACCATATGCCCGAAGTTTTTACAAAAGCTCAAAATTCCTATGTCCTCACCTTCACCCCCCTCATCTCTACCGAATACCTCATCAAATTCTATCAACCTAACCAAACCTTCCCCTACGCTTGGGACTTCACCAATACCCAGCCTAACGTACTCACCTAAACGGTTAGATTTATCTAGAAATAAAGCCGCCAATCCACCTAAGAGACAGACCCAATCTCCTCAAGTGCAATCTATGCCTCTACCACAATTAAAACCCTCACCCCCAATCACACTGGTACAACAAGCACATTTTCAACCCTTGCTGTCACACCTACCTTCTATATTGGGGCCTCACCCCTCCACCTTGCCTCAATAGACCATGCCTCCCACGTCTTCTTTAACATGACCTACACCTTCTGCACCCATATAGAAATCCATGGGCGTCTCAACACCGTCGCCCCAAGTATCTTGCCTACCTACCAACCCTAAGAAAACTCGATCATCAAAGGACTTGTTTGCTGTCGCTCCTCTTTCCACATGGTTGTTTCCTGCCACCACATCATCTGTGGCCTCATCATCTAACTAGCTAAACATGAATTTTACGTAGAAGAAGCCACACCTAGTTAAACCCAATCATCAAAATCCCTTACCTAAACCACCACTCGTACGAACCACTCATACCCAACCATTACCAAAACAATCAATAATCTCACTCACTGAATCAATAGCCTCATCTTCATTTGAATTTGACCCGCTCAAAGGATCTTACGCCAAGATCCTTGATATGTTGGTAGGGGATGCGACCATTTCCCTACCCCTACTTAGACCCTATGATCCATCGAAACCTCGACCTATAGGTTATGATGAATCTAAAATATGTGCCTACCACCGCACACCAGGACACAATGTAGAAGGATGAAAAGCTTTGAAAGCCATATTTCGCCAGTTACCTATCTTGGATAGAAATTCTAAGAAAGACAACTTACGGAGGGAAAAGCCCTTAGCTTCAATCCCTTCTCCTATACCACCTGTCCCCGCCTCATCAAAATCTATCATCATTGCAACCCTACCTCTCAAGAACAATGACTTATCCCTGCCATCTTCCTTATCTCGTATTCACGAGATCAACATGATTAGCATTGCTACTCGAGGTCAGTAAAACAATGGAAAAGCTAAAAAGAGCACACCTATGGCCTCTCTTTCTCCTTCTGCCATCCCAATCGCACCACCACCTAAAGTGGTTTTTCGTGGACCTACCTATCCAGTCTTTGATGGATTTTTCCATCACACCATGATCAAACAACTTCACCAATCTCATGTAAAAATGACACTCTTTAATCTCATTCAAACATCTGAATCTCATCGGCAAGCTCTAATTGAGATCCTCCAAGGGATAGAGGTCCTACCTAACAAAACCCTTCTCGTCACCTCCATCTTAACACCCAACCATGTCACTTCTCTCACCAAACAACCTACCTCCACAACCACCTCTGTCCCTGTACGGCAAGCCGCTACTGTCAGTTTTTCCGAAGAATAAATTGTCATCTTTAGTGTAGAAGATCCTGACCCCGCTCTTTTCATCTCATCTTACGTCCAAGACGTCTGGGTACGTCATGTTATGATCGACGGGGTCACTAGCCTAAACATCGTCTCTTCCAAAGCCTTCCAATAGATGAATATCCCTCCTAGCTACATGTGTACCAACCCCACCATGTTGCGTTCACTCAACGATGCTATTACTTCTATCCCAGGCACCGTGATCCTTAACATTCATGTAGGGCCACGTACCTTTCCTGAACTCTTCTATGTCCTTGAGGGAGAGTTCCAATACAATATGTTGTTAGGCCACCCTTGGATCCAGGCTATGGGATACGTTCCCTCCACCTTACATAGATGCATAAAATTCGAGTATGAGGGGAAGTCATACACCGTCACAGCTCATGCTTCCCCCTTCAAAACTTGTAAAATGTTATACCCGCCCTAATTATGTGCTTTGTACCAGTCAAGGCACCCATTGATCCGACCCAACCATCTACTTTAACCATGGCTCAACCATCCACCTTAGCTGCACCCACAACTTCAACCAATGAAACCACTGACGTGAATACCTCTTCCTTCCCCACGGATGACATCCCAACCTTGGATCCCTTGGTAGGTGTTTTTCAATGCCTTATGTTGGGGGAGTGCCACCTATACAACGTTAGCACCTTCCATACCCCACAAGAGTATGGATAGTTACATGCGCATCCTACCTACGACCGTTGTGTGGGGGGGGTGATCTCCTACAGACCACCTAATTTCCACACCAACCTAACATATGGGGGTGTCAATGCATCCTTTATCACTCCTAAACCTCCCCTTGGTGTGGTTCCCTTCTAATTTGATTTTCAATATTTAACCAACTGTCATTTCGCCCTCACCTTCCTGACTCGCTGTGCTTGGAAAGGTTTTGGTTTCAGTCTTTATTAACAAGGCCGACATACGATCATTCCCATGACTACACGCAAATACAAAGATCATAGTGGTCTTGGATTTTCTAAACCACCTACACCGAAGAAACCTCGTGTCAATTATATCCAGGAAGACGACGAAGTCACCCCTTCCGAACCATCAACGCCCATTTTTCCATCTTCACCCACGGAGTCGATAGACCCGAAATCTATCCCTCGTAACTTTTTTTTTTGTGAATGCTATCTTCGTAGGTCCTCTCACTTATCAATGCGATGGTGAAGACCCATCTTCTCTCCCCCTTTTGTATCTAGACATGATCGAAGAAGACTCGTCTTCGATTAATGTTGTGGAGTGCTAGGATGACGAATCCATCCTCACCTACCTTGGTGCAGATGACTCTTATATTCAACGTGCCTTACCATCTGAAACCCAAACGATGTTGAATGAGTCGACTATAGAAATCAACATCGACATGGAGGATGATCCTCAAATTTTAAAGATCAGATAATCTCTCGACGCCTTAGAACAAGCCACCTTCACTACCTTCCTTTGTGCCTGCAATCAAGCTTTCGCTTGGTCCTACGTCTGACATGCCAGGAATTGATCCTTGACATTGCTGTCCATAACATCACTCTGCAACAAGACTCCAAACTAGTTAAATAGAAACTGAGAAAAATGCATCCATGCATTTCCCTCTTGGTTAAAGAAAAGCTTCAACGACTCCTTTCTGTTTCTTTCATCTTACCTATTGACTATCGTCAATGGATTTCTAATGTCGTACGTATCACTAAAGTGACGAGGGGAATTCAGATATGTACAAATTTCTAGGATCTTAACCTCGCTTTCCCAAAGGATGACTTCCCCCTACCTAGCATTGATCAACTTGTTGATCTCATTGTGGGCCATGAGATTATTTTTCTCATGGATGGTTTCTCAGGATACAATCAAATTTTAGTAGCCCCGGCCGATCAACATAAAACTGCACTTTCATTACCCCCTGGGGGACCTTACTTCTATCGTGTCATGTCGTTTGGCCTTAAGAATGCTAGTATGCAACCTATCAGTGGGCTATAAATTACAATTTTCATGACATTATGCACACTATCCTCGAGGATTATGTCGATGATCTTCTTGGAAAATCCAAACATAGCAGTGAAGATATCGATGTTTTAACCATTATTTTTGATCACCTGTTACAATACTATGTTCATCTTCAACCAAAGAAATGTGTCTTTGGTGTCCTTTCAGGAAAAATCCTTGGCTTTATCGTCTCTTTGCATGGCATTGAGGTCAACCCAGCTAAATTCAAAGCTATCTTAGAAATGCCCCCACCCACTAACCTAAAACAATTACATAGTTTGCCAGGGAAAACTCCAATCTATCTGGCATTTCATCTCACAACTCTTAGATCAATGTCAACCTTTCCATCATCTCCTTAAAAAGGACATTATCTTTCAATGGAGCGAGGAGTGCCACCAAGCCTTTGACGGATCTTAAAGCTTATCTCTTACAGCCACCCGTACTTATCCCACCTTAGGATGATCGCCGTTTCTACCTTTACGTTTCAACCACTGAGCATGCTATAGGAGCCATGCTCACACATCATGACTCCGATGCATCGAGAGCAAGAATTTTATTACATAAGCCGTTATTCTTGTGGATTACGAGACTAGGTATACACATGTAGAAAAGTTGTGCCTAGCCCTATCATTCATGGCCACCAAACTCTGACATTACCTCCTGAATCACAAAAATTTTGTCATCACCAATGCTGATCCCATACATTATATGTACGGCCAAACCTCATCTAAACCAACGCATCGCTTGATGGCTTATGCTCCTCACCGACCTTGACCTTGAGTTTGTACACCAGAAATCAGTCAAAGGATAAACTATCGTGGATCAACTTGTGGAAGCCTCCTTTACCTGGTGAAAAATTTACCAATTTTACTTTCCCTGATGAACTCATCGCAACCCTTTCACTCAATGATGCGTCTTATCTGATGACCCTCTTCTTCAATGGATCTAAATGTCAGCACAGTGGAGGGGCGGGTGTTGTTCTCATTCCTCTTGATGGTGAACCTATGCCTCTTTCATTCAGGCTCAATTTCCCTTGCACTAACAATATAGCAGAATACGAGGCCCTTGTTTTCGGTCTCCAAGTTGTGTTACACTTTGGTGTGAAGTATATTAACATTTTTGCGATGACTCTTAATTGGTAGTAAATCAAGTTACTGAGCATCATACCAATGTAAAAAATGAGGAACTTCAATAGTACAAATGGTACATGGATTCACTTTTGACCTTATTTCCTCATTATTCTATCTAAACTCGTTCCAAGATCAACTAATAAATTTGTGGATACTATGGCTTACTTGGCCTCGTAAATTCTAGCCTCACCAACTGACTCTGACATATTTTTCTTGTTCTAGTAACTCTTTGCCCCATCTTGCTTAGTCTTGGATGTTTGTATGGTAAATAATGTATTTGGTTGATTCACAGGATACATGGTATCACCAATTTCATGACTACCTTACAACCTCTGTTCTCCTACCTGACCTTACTAGTAATGGAAAATGCATGATTTTCTTAAAATTGTTTCTCATTATGTCATCATGGGGGGACTCCTCTATAAATGTGGCTTCGATGGTATCCTCCTTCGATGTCTAACCGGAACTGAAGTCACCCATACCATCCAACAAGTCCATGATGGAATTTGTGGTGGGCACTTTAGTGGCCTTAGCCGTCACCAAGTGGATCCTTCACCTAGGATATTATTAGCCTACTCTTATTAAATACTATATGTGAATATGTTAAGCATTGTGTTATGTGTCAACAACATGCCAACCTTTAACATACTCCGAGCCACCCGCTACAGGTCGCATGAGATCTTTGGCCTTTCTCACAATGGGGTTTAGACCTTAATGGTGAGATTCACCCACATTCTTCGCAGCATCACCATTGGATCATCACGGCAAACCGAATATTACACTAAATGGGTGGAGGCCATTTCACTCATTTCAACTAAAAAAGAGAAAATGGCTGAGTTCATCAATCATCACATTATCTGTTGTTTTAGTGTTCCTCATCGCCTGATAATAGATAATGGCAAATCTTTCAAAAATAAGCTGTTACGAGCCCTTTGTGATAACTTTGATATCAAACTTAGCTTCTCGTCACCCTATTATCCACAAGAAAACAGTCAAACCGAATTTTCTAACAAAACCTTAACCAAAATTCTCATGAAAGTTCGTTAATGATTCTTGGAAAAATTAGCATGATCACATCCCCTTTTCCCTTTGGGCTTATCATACCAGACATTCATACTTCCACTAATGCCACACCATTCTCTTTTGTGTATGGTACTAAGGTTGCCTTGCCTCTCAGAAATACAAATCCCTTCCCTCATAATATATCTCTAGGATATTCTCACCAATGATTACTTCCGCCTAGAGTGGTTAGCCCAATTAGAAGCTTCTTGATGAGCGTCGTCTTACAACTCTTGACCACCTTCAAATTTATCAAAAGTGCACCAAGCGTGATTATGATAAGAAAATTCATGAGTGTACCTTTAAGATTGGTGATCTTGTCCTCAAAGAGAATCAACATGTAACCAAACTAGAAAAGATCAAACATGGAAATTTTCTCCTAATTGGATTAGGCCTTACATTATCACTCACACTTATGGATCAGGTACTTATCATTTAGCTTCGCTTAATGGTAAACCTGAGCCTGAACCCCTTAATGCGTTGCATCTCTGACCATTCTACTATTGAATTTAGTGTTACATCACTGCTTATCTACCTTGTACTCATCCCTTGAGGTCATTTACCACATCATACACCTTGTTTCATGCATCTCAAAGTAGAATCAAACTCATGTGGTTTGATCATCACCTCGTCTTAAAGATGCCTTCCCCTTTTTAGTCTGGTCCATGACTTAAAAGTATCAAAATAACAAGTTCTCAATTATACAATTATCTGGGATATTCTTGAGTAAAATTTCTTACAAAACTAGATGCTTCATGCCAAACAGACATCTAGACCTCTAAGCTATAAACTAGACTGCTCCCTTGAAGGACAGCTATGTGCAAAGCCACATCTGCAACTATAAGTAGACTGATCCCTTGAAGGACAACTATACAAAGTTAGCCTCTATCAGAAGCTTCTCACATTGATCAGCCTCGTGAACACCTTAAGAACAACAAAATGCATATCCCATATAGACTTCCCGCATTGATCAGTCTATATCCAGAAAAATAAAAGTAATATTCAAAAGCACTTTTGAGTCATGGACTTGTCTATTTAGGTTTGGTTCTCTTTTATCAGAATAATCACCTTATAACAAGTTCTCTGCGCCCTAGCTATACCATCCACTTCACCTCACCATTCTTCAAAACAACAAAACTCAAGGGACATGACGTATATCCGATATATTGTGATTATACAACTCTTTTCACCTATTGACTTCTTGCCTATGCAAGGTACCTAGGGATTCAAGCACATCCTACGATAATACATGGTTTGTTTAGCTCTTTCCAACTTTGGGAAACTTTTGCCTCTTTTACCTGAATCTAGGATTATGTGTTGACCTTAATTAGGACACGATTTCCTATGCTCGGGTAAGCTACCTCTCGCTTCACCTATACCTTACCAACACCAACAAAATTACCCTACCAACATCAACCTTTTACCAACCAACAAATTACCTAACCACAACCAAATTGCCTGAATTCACCTCTCCCTGGTCCTAAGGGAGAACTACATCGGTCTCAGGCCCCTCCTTGCTTTGTGCAATGGGCTATATAGGAAGCACTTAGGAGACATGGGGTCTCCCAAGGTTAGCTCGACCATCCCCTACCATAACCTATCATGTGTTGTGTTTTCCTTAAAAATATAAATATTTTCACGTATTTATATTGATAACACTCACCTTTGTCCTTTATCAATCCAAACATTCAAAACACAAACATTCTTATTATTATCATAACCCAAATCAACATACATATTCAGTTTTATTTAGATGTTAAACAAATACATCTTCTCTATTATCGACATGCAGGTCGGAGTCCTTATTTATTCTTCTACCCCTATGTATGAAACTCACTTAGACCCCCGCACCTTGTCCCAAACCAGGGAGCGATGGTGATCGTCGACACCACTCACCTAGCCTCTCCATCCTCTAAGGTACCACTGCTATTGGTTCTTCCCAATGATCCACCAATCTCTCTTGTAACATACAAATATGCCCCCTCTCGTGGACTAGTCTTGCCTCTAGTCTCTCCACTCGTGACTGCGAAGCCTCTAATAATCCCGTGGTCGCGTTCACCTGTGTTTGAAGCTGGTGACCTAAACCCTGTAGGCGGTCTCTAATCACAACTATGTCAGGATGATCGGCCCTCTCGTGTGTACCTCGTAGCTTTGCTGCCCACCATAATCTATAAGACTATGTCACTCCTGCATCCATTACCCTGCGATCGACTGCTATCTCTTCTGGTCCTTTTGGAAGTGTCGGCTGTGGAGGTGAGAATGGTGCCTCGGCATCGATCCTCCTGTATGGTCTATGATCCATGGGTATATCTTGAACAAATCCAAATTGTCGCCGCACTTGATCTAGAGGAATCCTCTCATACTCACCTGGCCTGTGTCCTGTGATCCACCTCAATCACTCTACACCCCTCAAATCCTCGGCTATGTTCGCCATCACCATGTAGTTCCTGTAAGGACTCCAACGGATATCCAAAATTGTTACCATCTCCAACATCTGCCTATAATAATCAGTGTCATCTATCACGGTCTCGGCTCTTGCCTCTTGCTCTGTCTGGACCTATCACCTGAATCCCAACCTCAGCAATCCTGTCTCTCCTACCTGGATTGGTCGGCCTATTGGTCGCACACACACAATGTGCTCATAGGCCCAACAATGTAATAAGTATGCATAATACAATGTAGTCCTGTGATTTCACCTGCATGCCCATAAACCCCTATATAGCTCTGCCAGATATGCAGGTGGCCATGCAAAAGTAACACAACCTTCTATCATCTCACGAATAATACACATCAATGACTTTGGAAACCTTCCCCCGTCCGCTCTAGGTAATGCATAATACCCCACCACTATCATTAATACCATGACCAACCTTGTTGCCTCAGGGTGTGCCGCAAACATTATACCAAAAGTAAATGTCAAGCCTCACTGTGTGAAATCTCATGCGGCTGGACCAAATACTGCCGTTATCGCTGCCCATGCCGCGTTGGGCCCTGCCTGATACATTGGTCTTCCTGTAATTGGAAGTCTCAAAATTGGAAACACATCTTTTAATGTCACTGTCATCTCCCCTGTTGGTAGGTGGAAGGTATTCTTTTCTAGATTCCATCTCTCAATCAATGCCTGCAACATAGCATGATTGCGTGTGATTCATGAATAATAGCAAATTCTACTTAACCCCACATGGTTTATTAATGCCCACTCAGTTGGTGTTACATCCGCTCGGACTCGTGACAACAAAGCTTGCACCCTATCATTCATCCTCAACCCTGCCTCTTCCTGCACACATCAAACCAACAAACAACAAATAAATCCCCAAGTGTTTTTTATCAAAATCTGTAACTTTATAGAATAACCAATATCAGGTACCTAATCGATACCAGTTAGGCATAAACCAATATCGGTAACTGTCGATTCTATCCACCCTATTCAAAAACACCACTTATGATAACTTATTCACTTGTTTTCCCTCTCTCTACCTAAAAACATATCTGAAACACCTGATTCCCTACCCCATACCACTCACCCCATCCCAAACCCTTGCCTATCACCTTTCTTTTCATCTCTACCCACTTACCTTACCACATCCTATTCATAAGCATGAAAAATATAATTCCAACCAAAACATATACCTCTTGGGATGCAACAGCTTGAGGTGGAACCTGTCTTCCTTCTCCTCTCTACCCGCTGGATGCTTCTCCTTGTTCAGCCATGTTCACCACCCTCTTCACTATAACTTGCCTTTACGCCTTCTTAATCCAAGCCCACGATCACTTTACATGTCTCTTTCCTCCTTATCACTCAATTCTCCCATGCAACTAACCTGTATGGACATCAACAGCCTCGCATCCTTGTATTTAACATGTTGCATGACTATAAAAATAAGAATTTAAGTTGCCTCCCAAGCTTTTCTATTTTTAGAAAAGCTCATTTTCGCATAACCGATATTGGTTACCTAACTAGTATTGGTCACATAGTGACCGACATCGGTTAGCTAACTGATATCGGTCACCTGTCTCCTTTTGCTTATACCTAGGCCTTTTCTTTGTTTTTTACAAATTTTTGGCGGAGCCTGCCTCTTTTCCCTGCATAATGACATGACTATCAACATCCATCATCATAATAACATCAACATTTCAAAACATATGCATATCATCAAAACATCATCAACATCATCTATATACATCAAATTCCAATACCATCGAAAAAACACATGAAACATTATAATATATGCATCAAATAAAAAATTATAAACACCATGTGGATCAAACTCATCATCTATATATCATCAAATCAATGTCAAAATATACAAATTTCCCTGCATGGGGCCTCTGTAATCCAAAATACAAAGTCGACATGTAGGCTGCCGTCTCTGTGAAAATCTCAGCTCGGTTCACAGGCCGGTCTCTCATGTCAAAAATATTCTCACCTCGCAGGCTGGTATGAACTATACAAAATGTACTTGGCTCGCAGGCCGGTATATACAACAACAATGAATACATAACTACTATGTGGGCACGTAGGCCCCTATGTGCACACTCGGTTCGTAGACCGGTGTCTCTATCAACAATCCTCTATCCAACTCGACCAAAAATTTCTCCACTCCTAGGGAAACTCAGCTCTCTCCCCCCCCTCGGCCCATCCCTCAGCTGGCCCCTGTGTCGGGTCTCGCCTCCTACCTGTAACCGACCCACCGGCTGTGGCTGCGGCCACCTATGACTCGACACAATCAATTCAAAACTCAACAAGAGATGTTTTGGCGCTCAAATTCACAATGTGAAAATGACATGCCACGTTTTTCTTTTTATAGGTTTTGACCCAACTAACCGATCAATCGGTTAGGCCCATGCCCATAGACCAGACCAATATCGGTCTTCTAACCGATATCGGTCACACCCTAACTGATATCGGTTACCTACTTATTTTAGGCCGCAACCTACCAATTGCCCCTTATCCAAGGCCGCATCTCCATTTTTCAGCCCGACCCATCGCCTACCCCCAGCTAATTGGCTAAACCTAAGCCTTATTTTGAATTCAATCAGCCCTGACCTAAGGCCGCAACTCAACCAAACAGCTCTGACCCAAGGCCACAACCAACCAATCGGCCTGACCCAAGGCTGCAACCAAATAATTGGCCTCGACCCAAGGCCGCAACTAACCAATCGGCCCGACCCAAGGCCGCAACCAACCAATCGGCCCCACCCAAGGCCGCAACAAACCAATCAACCTGACCTACAGGCTGCAACTCACCAAGTCAGCCTGACCCAAGGATGCAACCAACTAATCATCCTGACATAAGGTCGTAACCAATCAATCGGCCCGACCTAAGGCCACAACCATTTAATCAGCCTGAGCCCAAGTCCACAACCAACCAATCGGCCTGACCCAAGGCCACAACCAACCAATCGGCCCGACCCCAGGCCGCAACCAACCAATAGGCCTAACCCAAGGCCGCAACCAACCAATCAGTCAGCCTGACCCAAGGCCACAACCAACCAATCAACTTGACCCAAGGCCGCAACCAACCAATCGGCCCGACCCAAGGACTGTAACCAACCAATCAGCCCGACCCACGGCCACACCCAACCAATTGGCCTGATCCAAAACCGCACCAATTAAGTACCTTAACCGAGGCCTGACAAATTACGATTCTATCCACCCATCATGTAGTTGTTTTTTTCAATTGAGCTCACTTGTTCATGTTTTTGCATGACTAGGATACTTGAATTGATCAGCTGACCAGCTTTTCCTAGACCAAGACCGTGACGTTTATCTCAACCAAACCAACCATTTAGTTACTACTGAACATGCCTAAACATTCCAATACCTTACCTGTTATATCCCCTGGAGCTACTTCCTATGCCTTGGATACTAGGATTATATCAACCTTGTTTTGATAAAATATCAACCTTTGCCTATGAATTGCTTGTTTTCTCTTCAAATCGTGTACCTTAGTTGCACTACTACATTTCAACATGCGTTTTCTTCCTTGAACTTACCCCACCATCTTACCATCATCTCATCATCATTCACCCTTTATCAACCCTATCCCTGATTTCACGTCATCTCAATCTGTGATAGATTTGAGGGGGATTACCTATACCCTTAATTGGGGTAACCACTTCTTATTATTGTCAGTGCAGCTTTACAAGACAAGCTACATGACAACAAGGGGAAAATGTGGACACCAAATTTGGGTCTTACGATGCCCTGTGCCTCGCATCTCGTCTCGCAACCTAACCTTACCTCACCACCTAAACCTTATACACTTAATTATTTATTAATTACGTTATAATTAATAAATCCACATCTTCAACCCTTCCACCTCACCGCCACCTCACCATGACCTAGCCCTAACCCTAAACTAACCTAATTAAGACCTATAACTTGGTCTAGACCCACACCCATGACTCATCACCCCTCACCCACACCAAAACGAACATAATAATGACTTGACCAAGCCCGCAACTGACCCCTCAGGAGAAAAGGAGGGAAAGTTGGCTATTTTACTAAAAATGGCCAACTTTGACCTAACCGACATCAGTACCTACTCGACCAGCGTGTCGGTTAGGTAACTGCCATTGGTTCCCTGTAAATGAACTCCCCCAACCAAAACCAAAGGATCTGAATTCATTTGCAAAAAGATCCGAATTCATTTTGCAAGAGAGGGATAAGTGAGAGAGAAAGAAGAGGTTACAGAGAGGAGTATTGAGCCCCAAGACTATAATTGAGCAACTAGATCATAGTCACACTCATCCAAACATTGAGAGAGTCAGAGGATAGCTTCATCAGCTCACTTCCGATTGCCTGGATCATCCCAACTGATACTTGCCTTCGCTACTGCATTCCTTGGACCTACATCTACATCAAAAACTAGTAAGTAGTCTCTTTTATTACCTTATATGATTCTAGACACTACTTTGTGAACTTTTGATTCATAGTGATTATAAGCTCACTCCTAGATCTACCACCCTGAAGCACCCTGCACCTAACCTTCATTCATCCATCTCTATATCGCCCCAAAGGACAACTTTCTCACTCTTTGAGTCTTCTCTATCACCCTACTACTCCCCTCAACCATCTACCAACCTTCTGAACCCCATAACCAGCTTACAACCAACCTCCATTTAAAAAAAAAAAACCTAAACCACTACCCCTACCGATATCGGTTATCCCCTACTGGGTACCAATTTTATAACTGCGGTCAGTTATCTAGTGACCGATATCGGTCACTGTGGTTTTATACCAAAAACCAACCTTTCACCTATTTACCTCCAAAAAATCCCATATTTGGCCTTGTCTACCCCTGTAACTTGATCTGAACATATCAATAACCAGTGACCAAACAAACAACATGACATTTTATTAATTGGTAGTTTAGTCTTTATTGCTTTTAGTAATGAGGTACCTAAATCATGATTTTGCAATAGCTTATTTATTATCATTTGCATTAATTTGTATTAAAAGGGAACTGACCACCTTCGGAAGGAAGTCTAATATTCCCTGGGCCCAAGGAAGTTCCCTTCACTTATTGTTTAATGAAAACTCTAGTGGTCTTGCATTCTTATTTACAGGTAGTCCTTCCCAGACAAAAAAGGAGCTCTTCACAATCGGTCTGATCTCTCTATGGTATGTGCACACCTTCCCAACAATCAACAGGTATTCCTCCTAGCCCTAACCCTTATCTGTTTCTTAAGAGAATGAAAAGATAGAAATAACTCTATTCTGGAACAAAATTTTGTGCGAAACAAACAAAGCTAACAATTTCTCACTAGAGAAGGACTTTGTCTAAGAAGGGGAAAGGGAGTGAGAATAGAGGTAGGAGAAACTAATGTTGTGAGTAGAATATAAGATTCCCACACACATTAATTAGAAATTTCATTTAGACCCGTTTATAGTTAGAAGAAAAACAAACCCATAGAAGAAGCTAAAAGACCGAATGAAACTCATTGGTCACAAAGTACCAATTAATTCCTCAATCAAAAACGAAAAAATTCCTTCTTTTATTATTGAAGCTTGAGCATAGTTTGTACATAGCTTGAGAATGGAAGAAATTCGAGGAAGAAGAAAAAATAGAAGAAGAATGACATTTCTATCTTTTCCAGGTACAAAGCACTCTGGTCTTTTCTGAAATCAATTGCCAACCCTTTGGATGGCTTTGGAAAGCCATTATATTCTTTGCAAGAAACCGTTATAGCTTCACAAATCCTCAACAACTTTTCAAATTCCTCTGTTGTGAAGAAATGCTCATGGCAGGTTAAAAACTAGATCTTGCAAAGCAACCATTACATTTGATTTTCCAGTTTAAATATAGACTGTTTAATTTTCTCCTATAACTTTGAAATCGGACCGTCCATGTGGCACGAAGGGATTGGAGCGGTTATGGGGGAAGCCTTTCACATTTTGTGATTTTTCGTGAGATTTGGCAATTTGGAAAAAATTAGCTCGCAGCCCCGCTTTGACTTTTCAACTTATACACGTGGCACATTCTTATTCTTAACGGGGTCGCGGTCCTTTTCTCAACATTTTAACCTTTTTTGGAAAAAGGATAGAAAACTCAATTTCCTCCGCCGGCCTGCTTTGACTTTTCAACTTAGACACGTGGCACATTTTTATTGGAAACGGGGTCATGGCCCTTTTCTCAACATTTTAACCTTTTTTGGAAAAAGGCTCAAAAAATCAATTTCCTCCGCCGGCCCGCTTTGACTTTTCAACTTAGACACATGGCACGTTCTTATTGGAAACGGGGTCACGACCCTTTTCTTAACATTTTAACCTTTTTTGGAAAAAGGCCCAAAAACTCAATTTCCTCCACCGGCTCGTTCCTCTGCTTTGACTTTTTAATGGTGGGATTCACCTTTGACTTTTTCCCTGTGAGCTCAAGATTTGACTTTTTCCTTGATAGCCTGATTGGGGCTGCGGGTTACTTTTTAAATTTTCACCTTTTTTACAAAGAGGTTCAAAATATCAAATCCCCCCAATGGCCTGATCATCTACTTTGACTTTTCAATGACGGGCTTTGCCTCTCCAATGACTCCGACCACGTGGTGATCTGGCGCTATTTTTGTAATTAACCCTTTCTGTCCCATCTGTGGAATGCACTGTTGTAATACGTGGATCCATCCACTGAGCCTTTCATACTTAGATGATTTTACCTTCATTTTTTACCTGGGACACGTGGAAAGCCCACGCTTAATTGAAAATTGTCCCTTGTTCCCTGCCCCTGGAGTTGCGCCATTGTGACACATGGAGCTATCTGTTGAGTTTTGAAGTATGAACGAACCACATCCAATCAGAGAGACCCATGTATCATTTAGGGATGCCGAGGTAAAATTTGATGGGGAGAGAAATGCCCATCATTCCCGACTACGGAAAAAATAGACAGAGGAAGATAACTTCATCATTTTGAGCCCAATTTTTAAATTTCCTTCACAAACTAGAGGTATCAAGGAAAAACAATGATTTGACGACCCAGGCCATAGCACAAGTGAACAATTTTGATAAAAAATGGAGGTTACAAAGAGGATATTACGTACACAGATTGGAAAATGGAGGATTTCTTAAAACTAGCAAAACAGAGGTTTAAAAAGCCTTAGGGCAAGACTTTTGCTAATTTCTTAAATCTCAAACTTGGCTTAAACACCAACGAAGGGTATGAGCTAAAAAAAATTAAATTTGGCTATGAAAATGTAGAGTAGTTTTCGAAAGACAACATGATCTTATAGACCCGGTGTTGAGAGTCACCTCCTGACTTATTATTTACAAATTGGGAGCATCACAGAGATGGACAAACATCAACAAAAGGTTTTTGTATGTTGCCTATAGAGTTTCTAAGAAAGAACACTATAACTTTGCACAATTTATTACGGATGCTATCATTGAGGAGGAGTTAGTGCAGAATGACTTAGGAGTGAAAATAACTTGGGGGGTCCATACTATTATTAATTATATTCTAGGAAATCGGTGCCATAGATGGAGTTGAAGGGAACATGTCAGTTTACCCACCGGGACACCCATCTCATGCTATATAGTTTAAAATATTCACTTGTGACAGGTCCATATCGAACACCTACAAGGCATAGATGAACAAGTGGTACGAGAGGCTTTGTGGAGCTTTTGAAAATGAATGGCACATCCCGCATGAGCTACCATAGATTGTTGGGGACTAGGTGTAGTTCGTGTTATGTAACACTTTTGTTTGGCATGGTTCATGATGGCCAAAGTAGAATTGGGGCCATGATGTAAAATTCCATTTGCATTCATGGCTAAATACATGAATTACACCATCAACTGGTTGAAACATGCACAACAATTAACCTTCGATGTGGATAAGGTGGAAACTGATGTGCACACCCTATGCATGACCTACATATATAACTCGAGGTGAACATATGTGGTGGCCTTGGAACCCAAATTTTTAGATCTGGACCTATAGGTAAATGATACCATTAAGGGATACATCCATTGGGTATTTGTATAGCTATGCCCTAAGATGCAGGGAGGAGTCGAGAAGGAGGTTAGAGACACCACCTTCCCAAGGCTACATGAAACACTGATCCCACCAATAAAAGTGGTCCAGGAAGAAGTAGTATAAGAAGAGGTTGAAGGGAAGTTAGACACTTCCTAGAAGAGAATATACTATATGTGTCGAGGTAGCAGTGGGGGCATAAGTACATCATAGCTAAGCAATGCCAAGGACT
This sequence comes from Taxus chinensis, assembly GCA_019776745.2. Classification (NCBI taxonomy): domain Eukaryota; kingdom Viridiplantae; phylum Streptophyta; class Pinopsida; order Cupressales; family Taxaceae; genus Taxus; species Taxus chinensis. Next base: position 659,706,719 of record CM034147.1, on the reverse strand, counting down.
CACAAGTAGAGCACAAGGAGGGTGAGTTACCTAGAGGAGAGAAGCTAGAGCAGAAGAGAAAACAAGTACATGATCCATGTAGTTCGGAAATGGAAACAAGCTTGGAAGAAGATACCTCAACCTTCAGGGAGGAACTCGAGGCTGAGCTCGAGGTGGAAGAGAAGAGAAGGGCTGAGGTAGACACAAAGGCGGTGGTGGATGTGAGTGCTAAGTAGAATGATAATTCTATGGAGGAAACTGAAAGTCCAACGCGAGGGTCTCCTCCTACACATCTCACCAAACAGAAGGAAGAAGATAAGGGGGACTCCTTTGTCATAAAGTAGGATAAATGATTCACTCCAGGATCAAAGAAGAAACAAACAAAGTAAAAGGTTGTAGGGAATATGTAGATGCCTATGTCCCCATATATGGACTTCGTTGATGATCCCATGAAGGTGTTGCATATAAGATTTCAAGGTACCCTACTTGAAGATAAGCTACATGTGCGGGATCTTTTAGATCAGAGTGGAGGTATGACAAGAACAAGGAATATGATTAGATGAAACCTGCATTTCCATGTAAAGGAGCCTGAGTTTGAGGTCAATGATCACGTGATCAAGACTATTCATCTTAATAAGAAGGAAGGAGAGACATACAAGGTGGTCGATCTAAGCCACATTGCCAATGAGAAGGTGTGCAACGTGCTCCGAAATATGTCTTTAGAGGTGGTAAGACACAACTTGGACATAGGGGAAACCTTTTGAACCTTGGTTACGGACACGAAAGGAAAGGATAAGGAAATAAAGAGATTACTCCAAGGATTAAAGGGGGAGTAGGTGAAAACCAATGAAGTGTATGATTGAGTGGGTGCCTTGCTTAAGATTTTTTTAGGGCAATGTTAAGTGCTGATAAGCAAGGCTAGGAGAAACTATGGTGATGAAATGAAGTATCTAGAGGACCTTGTGGGGATGTTGCTAGCTAGCCTCAAGGATGGTGTGGGGCCTACCACTGAAGAACTCTTAAAGGAAAAATAAAACAACAAGATTGGTGTAGGATCCCTGATCACTAAGTTGGAGGATTTACTCACCCAACTAAAGGAAGTAAATATATTAGCATATAGGGGTTTCAATAGTTGCTACAAGTGTGAGCCCATTATTGATGCACAAATAATAGATAAGGATGATGCCCTCAAGGCCTTGAAGGATAAGGTCCGAACTAACAAGTCTGAGTGTGCATATATGATTGTTAACACCACAGTGCAAAAGGATAAAATAAAGACCAAGCATGAGAAGTTAGAGTTATGGATTGGAAAACTCTGGGACTCCATCATCGAATGAATGGATGATTTCAAGGGTCTTGGCGCAGAGTTGGTGGTGGTAATTTAGGTGTTAAAGGGGAAGGTGGAAGAAATCACACTGGATCATGTACTCAGTATAGCAAGAGAGGTTCCAGGGAAAGCATTGATAGAGCTGGAGGCATGGAAAAAGATAAAGGGGGAAATAGAGGCAAAATTCCCCGAGTTACTCTAGTTGGTCATGTAGGGGGTGGTGGCGTGAGATATTCCTTTTTGCCTTAGTAGATATTTGGTCATTGAAGCTTTGTTTGGGGAGCATGAAGGATTGTTGTGGGCATAAATCAAATTAGTGATGTTGAGCCCCTAAAGTATCTAAGTACTTGAGGCGTAGAGGGTTATGATGCGTGAAAGCAAGGCACAAAGGCATGTGCAAAAGTAACTTTTGGGGATGCGTGAAGGATTGTGCCTAGGTAGGGTGGATTCGGGACTTAGTCATTTTTTGAATAATGGGAAAATATGTGATAAAGGAATAGATGGAAAGGTGACCAAATTCAATTATGAATAAAGTTAAGCTATGAAGACTTACAGCTCAAGGAAAGATTGTTCTAGGGAATCATTACGATTATCATAGCAAGATAAGGAGCTGAGTTTGTTATGGATTAGTTGGAACTTGTGTGCTGAGGATACTTGATTAGGGAAAGACATGATGACATTTGGCATGTCTTGAGTAATGATGAAGTGGTTAGAGGATATTTGTTCTAGTTCCTTCTTATGTATTGTTTTGCATGGAAAGGAGTCAAAATGTGTGTCACAGGAAGAAAAGAGAATGTATGTGTGCATGAAGAGTGGGAGATAAGGGAATAATGGGTGTAATATTTGTAATGGAGTTATTATAAAGAATATATGGGGACCTTGTTGCTGTATTAGTTCCATTCATGGTTTATTTAATGTATTTGGTTACTGTAATATTAAGGAATTAATACAATGGGAATGTCCTAAATATCTGAGTCATGGATCTTGACATGTATGTTTTATTTTATGTTTATGGATCCAAACCCCTAATGTTATTGATGATGCTCATGGTATAGATCTGATTTCCCCTTGTATTGTGATGTTCTCATCTATATTATGGTGCATTTATGCTTAGATCTAATATCCTTATTTCTGTCTTAGAATGCATGCAGTTATATCTATGCATTGTCCCCCTAATGTTGTTAAAAATTATTGAAAATCTCACATAAAGGAGAGTCTCATCACCTACGTGTGCCTTGGGTGAGCACCCATTTAGGATAGGTGATAGGTCGGTGCACCTAGGATATTAAGTGATTAGAAAAGATGACTACAAAGAAGAAACTCTATGAGATTGTGGAAGGATTAGTGGTTGAGATGAATAAATTTAACCTTGTTCCATACCTTCTATAGGATCTTGTATTTATTTTGTCTTGTTGTGTGTCATCCTATAGTGAGTGGGATCAGATTATTTCGCGAGCCTTTCAAAGTGAGAATAACATGAAGTTTTCTCACTTTCCTTCAAAGTTGAGAGGGTAGAAGTATATATTTTGAGAGTCTGGAAACCTCCAGATTCGATGAATGTAACCCTCTTCTTGTTGAACCACTCAATTGATCTATGAATCACCACCATAGTTCTTTCAATGTTATCCCCTGATTCTCAAATACTCCAAGATACTTGTGGGAGAGGTGAGGTTTTCATAGCTTGATACTATGAATCATACAATCTAATACCATCATGATAAATTCCCTCCTCAAACCAATTAAACCCAAAATTATTTATTTTCTCAACTATCATTCTCATATGATTCCACTCCTTAACCACAAAACCATAGATAAATTCACCCAATAATCCTTGATTTACAGAACATGGTGCAAGTCAGGGATATGAAACATATAAGGGTTTATTTAAATGTCAAAGAGATCTCTTGAAGTGTAGGAATAGAGATTCAATGGGGAAAAAGAGGATTCCAAATTTGATTCATCAACAATAGTCTTTCATGAGAAAATTCCCAAAGAGATAAGAAAAGAAACAACTTTATTTTTTCATCTCTTGAGTTTTCCATTGATGTGTACATGTTGTCTACAAATATTAAACATCATTATATTTTCGATGAGGTATCGTAGAATTTTTCACGGAGAGAGATCGAATCCAGATACTCTGATGTATGAGAAAGTTGAGAACTGTTTGAAGGAATACCCTTATCTTTGAATCAAAGTGGCATCTTGTGAAGACAATCTCAATTTAGGATTTCCTTCAATAAATATTTTGAAAAACATGGTGAATGTATCATTCATTGTTGTAAAATGATGATTTCTCTCCTTTAGGGTCAATTGTGAATATCTCTTATAGGAAGGGGCCTTTTGGGAAATGTTTTATGTGAGAGTCAGGCCCCTCAATGATCTCATATTTGTGAGAGTATATACTAAGTATGGTGTCATTACAAATTTCTTGGTGACTAGTAGTTGGAGCAACTGAAAGTGTAGATTATCATGATTATCTAACCCTAGTCAATTATTTTTTTAACATCAATGATTGTAAGGGTGACAACACAATCAAGTCCTGAAAATACTCCATGGTCTCCTTTCCAATCACCCTACTCAGTAGGTATATTGAATCCAAAAATCCTTTATGAAATTCATGCCTAGACTAAGCCTTTGGTACATGAGAGGGATTCCTTATATATTTTAACCATGACCTCAATGGAAGGCCTTGTAGGTATGAATCTATTTTAGACCACTCACATAATGTAAATTCTTTTATAATGATGACCATATTGTTCCCGGTTGGTAGTTGCATGCAACGATAGATTCCTGTAGGAGTGAGCACTGATATAATCAAATTATCATATACCCTTATAAATCTTGTATATGGATCATAATGTTGAGCATATGCCAACACCAATTTTGTGATTTGAATAGATATTGGGTGACCACCTACAGTGAATAACCCACTTGTGTACACTTTTTCTTCTTCAAGTTCCCTGGTACCGCTAAACATTCATTCTTTATATCATCCAAGTCCATGTGAGCAACATCGTTGTCATCCACATCCAATTTTTTTGATGAAATCTTTGAAATGATCTCCAAACCAGCAAACTTGAACTTCATTATTCCAAATATCCACAAGATGAGAGAAAATGAAGAAGATAACAACTTTCTATAACTAAAATGGACACTTTCTATTTTTAGTAAGTACGAGCTAGGTGCTACTTTTTTCTACTCACATTCAATCTCCTGAAGCTCCTAACATACTAAATACACTTTTTTTGGTTTCATTCTATTGATTTTTCACAATTTCTATTTTTAGAAATGTACTTTTAGTTTTTTTCTTTTTTTTTGGTATTTTTTTTCTTTTTTGGTCAAAACTGCCTAGTTTGTCATCTTCATAGTCTATTGAGTGCACTGATATAAGAGGACTTGATTTTTTAGGAAGATTTATATTTATATTAAGTGGCAAGACCAGATACCTACTATATTTAGAAATGGAACTTATCCACCTCAGATTGTAATGAAAATGTCATCACTGGATTCATCTTGCTTCTGGGACTCTGTGCTCAAAATTTAATCTCGATCTTCCCGCTGGAATTATCGGAAACTAAAAAAACATGATCTAGGGACAAAAAATAGGGTTTTATAACATTAAAAAATTAGGGCATCATCTTCTCTATTGTTATAATGTTATTAAAGGTGTCATGGATGAAGAGAAACTAAGAAAATTTCATTTGAATTTATTCGCTGGTCTGGAATATACAAATTTCTCTTCGTTTCAGTGCTCATGGATTCCCTGGATGAATCTTGATAGGGTGTCTAATGAATATTTAGGTATTTTGAGCTTCATTATGTCAAAAATGGATTCTTGGGTTAAGCTAGTATAATAATGAGGTAAAAATGACTTGAATGACTCTTTAAAGCATTAAAATGGGTTATTTTAAGTTATGTGCAAGCTTTAAAACTTATCTTTCAAAGCATGGGGGGTGTGGAACATTTTATTGTACGTAGTGTCCCTAGGAAAGTTGGGATAGTAAAATATGCCCCTACTTAGAGCATGAAAAGTGTCAGAACAAGGTGCAAGGAGATGAGAAAAACAAACTCAAGCACACAGGGGAAGAAATTTTTTGTCACATAATGAACCTAAGTAGGGTATAAGGGTGAGGTTCATTTTACCATACCTACTATCCCCACTGTCCATGGGATAGTAAAATTTTCCCAAGGTTAGATGATACAACTTAGCCATTTCAAATGAAAAATAACTGAGCACCCCGCTGAGAAGATAGAAGGTCACATGAGGGACCAAGAGAAAGAGCTAGGGGGGCACATTTTCTTTTCCCTACTTTACCCATTGTTCTCACTATCTTAGGGACAAGAGGGACAATTGGGATGGTAAAATTTTTTGGTGTGTGTGACTTTCCTTGTCTTCTTAGGGGGTCTCATACATATCACGTGGTGAGTCATTTCACCTAGAGAGATCATAGGTCATAGGAGTTATATGACAAGTGAAAGATTCCATCATAAAAGTTGTCATTTTCATATGCGTTAGTGGCATCATAGGAGTTACATTCCCTATTTGGAATTGTAAATCCTCTTTCCCTCATGAAGGGAATGATTTTATAGGTGTGGGAGTTACACAACACTCCCATATGTACCATCCTTTTTCAATCTATGAGAATCAGTAGACTGTTTTTGCCTCACACATGATTTTCCATTGTTGTGTGATTCTTGCTAATTGCTTGGAGAATTTTGTCATTACCAAAGTACAACATCTTCGATGTGCATGAGGTTCTAGATTGATCCTAGTTAAACACTCTCAAATGGTATCAAATCTCTTGTTTGGTAAACGTGCACTCATTATTTTTGGTTGCTAATTACTTCTAGTTTCATTTCTTTCAGTTCTCGTGAAAGTTTTCATTTGTTTTATTTGAAATATTGCTAACCGGTATTAACAGCTGGTTGTTTGGAGTTTGTGCATTTTTGAGGTTTGTTGATGTGTAGGTTTTCAATTTTCACTTTCAGTTTTAGCTAGCTACACTATTTGGTGGGAAATAAAATATTATAGGGTGGTTCTTTATTTATGGTCTTAATCAATATTTTTAATTCAAAGTGTTTTTTTTTAATATACTTTTGGACTTGTTAAGGCCTCTTTACCTACTTGGTTTTCTAGTTTTGCATTGCTAGTTTTCCCTATTGTTGTCCTCGTGTGTCTCATCTCCTTCTCATCTTGGTTGAGCCCTTGTAGAGCTTGGATAGCTCCATGGAGAGCTTCCTCTTGGACGGTCGAGTTACATATTATTTATTTGCATTGTATTGTATTTTCCCAGTCATGTTTAGATTAAGCTTCCTTGTACATGGTCTGACTACTTTTTCATTGAGTGTTGCATTACTCTGTTTTCCCTTAGTTTTTTTGTATTGTGTTTCCTTATACATGTTGGATGAGATACATTTTACATTTGGCCCTTGCATTTGAATCACCTTGCTGTGTTTTATGCTTCTTAAGGATCCGACTGCTTATTTATAACTTTTTTGTTTTCTTTGCCATGTTTTACAATTGATCAATCATGTATATTGGATTTTTTCCTTGTTGCTTTAGCCTGGGTGTTTAAAAAATCCCTCTATGCATTGGTTTCCAATCCATTCACCCTAATCTACATGTTGTGCTATCCTTGCTTAGCTCTCCTGATCCGTTTCCACCCGCCTCAAGCTCTTCTGTTGGAACCTTGTGCCCATTGCAACTCTGAGTAACCGTCACCTTATCCTCACCTCGTCCCACTTCCATGCTTAAAGTGGAGCCTATCCTTCTCTCCTTGCCAAGGAATAGACCAAGCCACATGCTTTGACCCTCACTCAAATATCTCCCACCTTGTAATTTTTTAAAGCCTATTCTAATTATAAAGAATGTTTAATAAAATATTTATGGGTCGTTTTTAATAAGTGGTGGTTGGCTTTAATGAAATAAAGTGGGGGCTTATTATATAAAAGTGATCAGTTTTATATTTAAAATTGGGTTGGTTTAAATTAAAAAGGGGTAAGGTTTATTTTAAAGGGGTGGTTTTAAATATAAGTGGTAGTTTATTAATGTCAGGTACACATGTTTAATATAATTAGTTAGATCTTAATTAAAAATTTATGATCTAATTAAACCTTTCAACAGTGAATTAAATTAATTAATCTTCTTAGGGATTTTAATTAATTTAGGAATCTAATTAATTAATAAGCTCTTTAATTAGATTAGTAGTATATTTTTAGTTTAATTAACATTTTTAATTGTCCTTTTTTAGTCTGTTTAATATTTAAAGTTAGGTTAATTAGCAACTTTAAAAGTAAAATTTTTAAAAGTATTAGACATTTTTTTTCTAATGATATGTTACTCGAGTGTGCACCTTCATATCTAGAATTTATTTTCCTTTCGGGATCCCTCGCTATGTCTAATAGGTACTCTAGACTCATTTTGAGTCATTTTTTTCACTGTATTGCCCTCATTATTATTTGTAGACTAGTTAACACGTCTACCGCAATCTTGCAACAAGGGGCTTTCTGCTGCAACGTGAGATGCTATTTCTCACATAGGATTGTATTTTTTTCCCTTTCCTTGTGTTTTCTCATTTTTTGCTTGCTTACGATGTTGAACTATTGTGATTAACAAAACTTGATTGTGGTCTCCACTCTTTCATGTTATTACATTGATTGCAAGGTGAGTGACCGATTGTTTCTTGATGCACAATCACATCTGATTATAATCAATGCACTGAACTATAAAATGCCAAATTGAGGGGGTGTTAATATTATTTTGGGGTGGTTTTGTTTCTTTCTCTTTCCTTCTGTATTCCTTCTTTCTCTCTCTTTGCTATGGATTCCTCTTTAGTACCTTTTCTCACAACATTCAATTTCTTTGAATGGAGATCTAAAATGGATATGGTATTACATAGTACAAGGTTTTTCTAAGTCACTATGGGATTAGAGAATAAACCTGCTGATGAGACCAAAAAATATAATTGACTTAATTGATGTGACGAAGCCTTAGGTATCCTATGTATGTCCATTTATCCTGAATTTCTCTTCCACATTGAGTCATAGGAAACACCCGATGGAGCTTGGAAAGGATGATATGTTTGGAAAAAAAGCTGACATGAGAGCACATGAGTTGGAGAACAAACTAATAGGATTAAATCCTAGTGACTTTGAAAAACTACAAGCCTTTTTATTAAAGTTTTTCCACACTAGATTTCTTCTAAAGGAATGTAAAGTGGAGAAGAAATATTCTCAGTTGATCTTGTCGATTATTTCTAAGTTAGGTCTCGAATAATCCTTCTTAGTTTATAATTTCCACGCCATGAATCATCCTTGGGAAGTGCTTGGAAAATTTCCTCATTTGACTATTTTTCATCCCAAATAATTCGAGAACAGGACAAACTCATTCAAATGGGGACTCTAAAATCCAAGTCACATGCCATTGTGGAAAGTAAGGGTAAGGAAAAGAAAATTGAAAATAAGAAATATAAAAAGGACCAACCCAAGAAAGAAACCAAGACCAAACAATCTCAAACCAAGCCTAACACGAACACTTCTACTTACGAGCATAAAGAGAAGAAGGAAAATTGTAAGTGTTCCTATTGCCAGAAGTCTGACCATGAAGATAAGAAATTTATGAGAAAATAAATCAATCACTTAACTCATTTACTTGAGAAAAATAAAATAATTATTCTTGAGTCTATCAAACAAATGCTTTAAAGGCCGAGTCTTCTAAATAAAAGGAGTCTAAATACAAGAAGAAGAAAGGAAAGGCATTATAGATATAGAAACTCCTTCATTGATTTGGATTATCGATTCCAGTGCCTCACACCACATGTCCTCTTCAGATGAGTTCACCAACATCGAACCATGTGACATGTCCCAAATAATGTTGGGTGATAACACTATAGTGTTAGTTTCTGGTAGTAGATCGACATATATGGGTGGTGTAATATTTAACCAAGTGTTGAGTGTTACCAATCTCTCTACCAATCTCCTATCAATTTACCAAGTCACTCACCTTGGTGAAGGAATACAAGTTGAAATTGGTCCTAACTCGGTGATTATTCAAGAGCTTAACTCTAACTCTACAATGACTGAGGGAAAGGTGGATCACCATTTACAGTTATATACATTTTCCCACTTTTCTTTTTATTCAATACCCTATGAGTTTCTTATGCTCTTTGATTTAGATTCTGACTCATTAGATGATGATGTTGTTGAGCATGTTCCTCCTTTGGATCTTCCTGATCTGCCTACTCCTCCTGACCCCATGCTTCTTATTATTTTGATTATGACAGTAGTGATGATGAGGAAATTTTCCCTTCTCACTCAAGTGAAGAATCTTCCAACTATGAGCCCGATCCTCTTGGTCCTTGTTGGGCTAGGTAGACTTTGCAGAGTTCTGGAGAGTGGATTGGAGATCCTCCGGATGAGATACATACTCGATGAAAATTCATTAGAACTCACTCCTTCTTCACCTCCACTTTGGATCCTTAGTATTTCTAGGATTCCTGAGAGGGATTCTACGATGGATGAGGAGTATTCCTCACTCATGAAGAATGATACTTGGGATCACACACCTCTTTCAAAAGGAAGAAAAATTGTTCTATGTAAGTGGGTGTACCAGATAAAGTATGTTATTGATGGAGAAGTCGAGATGCATAAAGCACAATTTTAACTAAGGGTTTCTCCCCAGTAGATGGGGTTGATTACTCGGAAGCCTTTTCTCCAGTTGCAAAGATGAAATCTATTTGACTGACCCTCACCATCTTTTCTACTAACAGATGGGAAGTCCACCTGATGGACATTAAGAGTTCCTTTCTTCATGGGGACATAAGGAAGATATATACATGGAACAACCTCTAGGTTATGTCCATGCTCCCTCCCTCATTTTAAAGTTAAAGAAGTCTCTCTATGACCTTAAACAAGCCCCTCGGGCTTGGCATGCCAAGATGGAATCCCTTTTACTTAAATCAATGTTCATTCGTTGTCACTTTGACCCAAATATTTACATTCTGTGGTAGTATGAATCCATGCTCAACCTTTTTTTGTATGTTGATGACTTATTGGTCATGGGTAGATGTTCCTCTATCATCGATTCTGTGAAGATCTCCTTGGGAAAAAATTCTCCATGTCAAACTTAGGATTTCTTCATTGCTTTATTTGGATTCATATTTCAAAATATTACTCATGAATTATAATTTCACAACCTAAGTACTCCCTTGATTTTATTACTCGGTTTCACATGTTTGATTGGAAGACTTCTACTACTCCATTCCTTTCCGGGGTTAAGTTGGTTTCTAATTTCTCTACTCCCTTGGTTGATGGTACCCTTTATCGAGATTTGGTGGGGAGATTGATTTACCTGATTCAAACTTGAATGGATCTGATGTAAGAGCATCATCTAGAGTTCATTCAAATGATATTATTTCTACAATGTGTTCAAATGGGTAAGAGAATTCATGAGATGGAGAGAGATAGAGTTAATAATGAGAGTGAATTTTAATTTCAAATGGGAGTTTTCCCTCCATAATATGTAATGCGGTTATAAAGGCATATTAGAGAGTCTTAGAGGGTTTTCAAGTTCTTATGAAATTCATGTTAGGATGTAGGGTATTGTGATAAGTCATCATATGTAAGTGATTTATTAAAATGATCAAGTTAAAATGGAAAGGGTAGTTACACATAAAAAAGATAAAGGGAAGTAGAAAGGTCACAATGTGAAAATTAGGAAACATCTTGTGGTAGGTACATGCAAGGACTTCAATTTTAGGGTGTGAGTTAGTAATGAATTCATTCCATGAGTGGAGAAGGATGAAATTTTGGGAAGAAGGATAACTCAATGTTTTTAGGATGTAGAAGTGAAGTAATATACAGAAAAACTAAGTTTTTCATATTTACCTAGTCTCTTTGAGAGTATTTATGAGTTGTACTAAGAATCAATGGATCCTCTTCTCCATGAACGTGTATCCTAGCTGTGTCAATGCTAATTGAGTCCTTGTTTGTATTCATTTAAAGTTTTCATGAAGAATCTGATCCACTATTTTAATGAATGGCACAAGAAAATACTTGATAGCTTGGTAACAAGAACTTGGTATGGAGTACAACTAGGAAGCAATGAACTCTTAATTTTAACATGGTATGGTATTTTTCCTATGTAAGTGTAATGTTTGGTGAATTTTATTCTTTCTTAGCATTATTAAAGACTCATTCTTCTCGATGGAACTCAGAATGCTACTAAGAGGATTAAGCACTCAGATAAGTAAGACATGAATACTCTATTTTGACAAAGAACATAGATATTGTGGAAGGTAGATATGATTGTAGATACTTATTGCATGATTATGAAGGGTTGACCAATGATGATATTCAGAAAACCACGTTCATTAGAATCCCAACCCTTAATAAGAAAATGGTACTTTTATTTGAGCTGGAAAAAGTCACATTCTTGACTGTGAAGTGTGCATACCAAGACAGTGGAAAAGAGAAAAAATGTAGGATTTTAATGATTCCCCAATATTTATGGTAAAAAATTTTGTAGAGGATTTTAAGACCAAAATTTGTGTAAATTTTTAGGCCTTTAATTGGTGATCAAAGAAAGTTATAGTCAAATAACTCTTCCCGGGAATTATGAGGGATTCCACAAGTCAATGTTAGGGCTTGCACTTTGAAGCACCGAATCAACTCCTTTTACCTTGAAATTAATAAGTAATCATGTCAAGGGATCCTAGAAAGATATGTTGAAATAATTTTGTATAACCAAGGTCTAAATATTGAGATTTTTTATGAAAATTTAGGAAGGGGTGATCAAACAAAATCGAAATGCTAATAAAGAGGGTAGTTTTCCAAAGGAAGTGGTATTTGTATTTTAAGTTGGAACTTGAAAATCCTTAGGATTAAGATACTCCATAATTTTTCCTACTTAGTTTTTGTCTTGAGTCCACGTGGAAGAGAATTTATAGGGGCTGTAAGACTGTTTTAGGCTAGTTAGTGCTTCAAGAGAAAACATTGTAAAAAGTGAAATAAAAAGAGTTGAGAAAGGAGTTAAGCTCTAAAAATTTATGTGCATATAAAGGGTAGTAAAATACAACTGAGGAAGGTGATAGTTCATTCTGGGTTAGTCTAGAACCTCATAACCCTGGTGCTAGCAAACTACTTGTTCTCAAGAGCAAGAAATGCAAAAAGTGGGATATAAGGAGTTAGATAGAGATTTGGAGTTTAATTTGTTTTGAGAATCTTATGGTTAGAAAAAGTTAGATAATGGAGTTTGTAAGACCTTATGGGTGTCTCTAAATCATTATATCCACTATCATTACAAGGATATTATCTTAAGGGGCATTTAGTAAGCAATGTTGAACAAAGAAGGTAAGTTGATTTTGTTAATCACTTTGAATGTTATTGATGAATGGACTAAGATTTTTTGAGCTATTGGAATAGGGAATAATGTTTAGGAAGCATCAAAGAAGAAAAATAACAAGAATTACATCCTTGGACAGGAACTAGTTAAGTAAGAGATTGGGTAAGAACAATATGGTAAGTGTAAAAAAGACTCTAATGAAGTTTTAATGAGTTTTTGGATGAATGAGTGTTATCATGAAGAGAATAAATATGTTATGGTGATGATTAGCCTATTAATAGTGAGAAATTTTCATTTTTAGAAAATTTAAGCCTTTTTGGGCTTGTTTTGATCCTCATATGTAGAGTTTGGAGTGAAGTTACTTGTGGACATCTTCTTGTTGATTAAATACATGAATGATTTTATTTTTTCTCTACATCATTTTGTATCACAGTGTGGAAATGAACATGTGAAGATATTTTGATTACTCTAATAGGTGTAATGTGAATATGTGAAAGTTGTTGTGAGATGTGTAACAAGTGATTGTGAAGATAAGGAAGAAGGATGAATAGAGAAGAGTTGGTAGAAGAATTGGTGAAATTGATAAGCAATAAGAAGAAAAAAAGAAAAGATAGAGAATATTAGGAGAAAATAGAGAAAAAGAGGAAATTAGACTTGCGTATGAACAAAGAGATAAGTGAGTTAAAGAGAGAGTTAGAAAAGTTTATTGTGTTGATGAGTGAAGAAGAAAATGAAGAGATGATATAGTATTGAGAAATAATATCAAATGGACCATATAGAAACTTGTGGAGAAGAGAGAGAGAGAGTAGACTATGATAGAGAGATAAGAAGAAGAGAGATAGAGATAGCGACGCTCGACTATCTATCTCTTCTATCTTCAGCGACTATCATAGGAGATATAGAAGCTATAAGAATCGGCTCTAGAGAGAGAGAGAGAGAGAGAGTATATAGAGACTATGTAGGGAGGGATGGAGGGAGGAGTTCGTGTCTTGCTTGCGTTCATCTTTCTCGCTCTCGTTCTCTCTCTCTCTCCGCCCTCTCTCTATCTCTCTCTCTCTCTCTCTCTCTCTCTATCCTCTCTCTCCGCTCATCTCTCTCCTCCTCTTCTCCGTCTCTCTCTCCTCTCTCCTCCTCTCTCTGCTCTCTCTCTCTCTCTCATCTCGCTCTCTTCTCTCTCTCCTTCGCCTCTCTCGCTCCTCTATCTCTCTCTCCTCTCTCTTCTCTCTCCCTCTCTCTCTCTCTTCACTCTCTCCTCTCTCTCTCTCTCTCTCTCTCTCTCCTTCTCTCCTCTCTATCTCTCTCTCTCTCTCTCTACTGTCGTCTCTCTCTCTCTCTTCCTCTCGTTCTCTCTCTCTGCTGCTTCCTCTACTCTCTCGCTGCTCTCTCTCGCTGCTCCTCTCTCTCGCCTCTCGCCTCTCTCTCCGTCTCAATCTCTCCTCCTTTCTTTCCCGGCCTCGCTGTTCCCCCTCCTCTACCCCTCCCTCCCTTTTCTCCTCCCCCCCTCTCCCCCCTCCGCGTTCTGAGCTCCCTCCCTTCCACCATTCTTGTTCTCCTATCACCTTCCTCCCTTGCTTGCGGAACTCCTCCCGTCCTTTCAACCTCTCCATTGTTTCTCCTCGTCTCAAGCTCCAGGATCCTGGGGAGGTAGCGAGAACTATAAGGATCAATAAGGGTCGAGAGGGTGGTGGTGAGGGAGAAATAGAGAGAGGTGCCATCCATTTTGTGAACAGATGAGATGAGAAGGGCGACGGTTTTGGGTAGAAGGGGAGACCGATGGGGAAAGAGGGAGTTAATTGGTAGTAGAGAGTTTCTTCTTCTTCCATAGGATAACAAGAATCTAAAAATGACAAAGAGATGAGTGAAGAAGTTGAGAATGAGAGAGAAAAAATAGAAATGACAGAGGCAGGAAAACTTGGGAGCCATTTTGAAGGCTTGAAAATTGATGAAGAAGAAGCAAACTCAGAGTACAGGTTTGTCTATGAGAATGAAGAGTAGTTAGAAAGGGAAAGAAAATATCTTGAAGAAAATTTATATGGGGAAGGAAGAACGTATGATGAGGAAGAGGTTGAGATAATAAGTGAAGATGTATAAATTAATGAAGTAGTACAAATGAACTATGAAGAGGAAGTAGACATAGATGGCAAGGAACAAAAAGTGGTTGAGGAAACCATGAACGAGACCAAATGGTCTCTTAATTTTTCATCTAATTCTATGTTTGATTGTGTTTGTGTAGGTTTGATTGATAAATAAATAAAGGTGATTGAAGAGAATTCCCTTGAGAGATCTTATAAGAATAAAATGCAAAGATAAGTTCTCATTTTAGAGAACAAGACTAATAAGATGAAGATTAAAGAGAAAAGAAAAGAACAAATCAAACAATAAGTAAAGATGCAAATTAAGAAGCAAGTAAGCAATGTAAAGGAAAATGGAAGAAAAAATAAAACTATGTGGGAGCCAGGTGACTATGAGGAGGCTAAGAACAATGGGAGCAAGGAAAGAAGATCAAAGACAATAAAAAATGAGAAGAACTCAATTATAAACATGACCAAGAAAACAAAGTGTAGGAACAATTTTTCTCTACCTTTGGGAGTATGATACATGAGCATCATCTAGAGTCCATTAAAATGCTATTGTTTCTATAATGTGGTAAAATGGGGAAGAGAAGTCATGAGAAAGAGAGTTAAGAATGAGAGAAAATTTGAATTTCAAAAGGGAATTTTCCATCCATAAGATGTAATGCAGTTATGAAGGCATATTAGAGAGTCTTAGGGGTTTGTCAAGTTATTATGAAAGTCATGTTAGGTTGTGGGGTATTGTGATAAGTCATTATATGTAAGTGATTTATTAAAATGCTCAAGTTAAAATGGAAAGGGAAGTAGAAATGTCACAATGTGAAAATTAGGAAGCATCTTGTGGTAGGTACATGCAAGGACTTAAATTTTAGGGTGTGAGTTAGCGAGTAAGGAATTCATTCCATGAGTGGAGAAGGAGGAAATTTTTGGAAGAAGGATAGCTCAATGTTTTTAGGATGTAGAAGTGAAGTAATATACAGAAAAACTAAGTTTTTCATATTTACCTGGTCTCTTTGAGAGTATTTATGAGTTGTACCAAGAATCAATGGATCCTATTCTCCATGAACGTGTATCCCAGCTGTGTCAATGCTAATTGAGTCCTTTTTTGCATTCATTTAAAGTTTTCATGAAGAATCTAATCCCCTATTTTAATGAATGACATAAGAAAATACTTGATAACATGGTAATAAGAACTTGGTATGGAGTACAATTAGGAAGAAATGAACTCTGATTTTTAACATAGTATGGTATTTTACCTATGAAAGTGTAATGTTTGTTTAATTTTCTTCTTGCTTAGCATTACTAAAAAGTAATTCTTCTCGATGGAACTTAGAAAGCCACTCAGAGGATTAAGCACTCAAATAAGTAAGACTTAAATACTCTGTTTTTGCAAAGAACATAGATATTGTGGAAGGTAGATATGACTGTAGATACTTATGACATACTTTTTAAGGGTAGATTAGTGATTATATTGAGAAAAAACGTTCTATATAATCCTATCCCTTAATAAGAAAATAGTACTTTGCTTTGAGCTGGTAAAAAGTCACATTCTTGACTGTGAAGTGTGCAGACCGGGACAGTGGAAAAGAGAACAAATGGAGAATTTTTCGTGCTTCCTAAATATTTATGGTAATAAAAGTTTGTAGAGGATGTTAATAAAAACATTTGTGTCAATTTTCAGGCCTTGAATTGGTGATCAAATAAAGTTATAGTAAAATAACTCTTCCTAGGATTTATGAGGACTTCCACAACTTAATGCTCGGGCTTGAACTTAGGAGCACTGAATCACCTCCTCTTGCCTTGAAATTAATAAGTAATAATTTATAGGGATCCTATAAATATTTTTTGAGATAATTTTGTAAAACCAAGGGCTAAATATTCATATTGTTATGACAGTTTGGGAATGGGTGATCAAACACAATCTAAAGACAAGTAAAAAGGGTAGTTTTCCAAAGGAAGTGGTATTTATATTTTGAGTTAGAACTTGAAAATCCTCATGATTAAGGTAACCCATAATGGGTCCTCAAAAATTCTTAGTTTTTGTCTTGAGTCCATGTGGAAGATAAGTTATAGGGGCTGCAAGGTTGTCTTAGGCTAGTTAGTGCTTCAAGACTACAATTTGCAAAAAGTGAAATAGAGAGAGTTGAGAAAGGATTTAAGCTCTAAAATTTTGGATGCATATCAATGGTGGTAAAATAAAACTAAGGAAGGTGATATTTCATTCAGGGTCACTCTATAACCTCATAACCCTAGTGCTAGAAAACTACTTGTTCTTAAGAGCAAGAAATGCAAAAAGTAAGATAGAAGGAGTTGGAGAGAGATTTGGAATCTAAAGTTTTGTGAGCATATTATGGTTAGAAAAAGTGAGATAATGGAGTTTTTAAGACCTTCTAGGTGTCTCTAAATCCTTATATCCACTATTGTTGCAAGGATATTATCTTAAGGGGCATTTAGTAAGCAAGGTTGAACAAAGAAGGTAAGTTGATTTTGTTAATCACTTTGAATGTTATTGATGAATGGAATAAGATTGTTTGAGATATTAGAATAGGGAAGTAGGTTTGAAAAGCATAAAAGAAGAAAAAGAACAAGAATTACATCCTTGGAGAGGAACTAGCCAAGCAAGAGGTTGGGTAAGAACAATATGGTAAGTGTATAGAAAAATCTAATGACGTTTGAAGAAGTTATTGGATAAATGAGTGATATCATGAAGATGATCAATAGGTTATGGTGATGATTAGCATACCAATAGTGACAAGTTATCAGTTTTAGAAAATTTAATCCTTTCTAGGCTTGTGTTGACCCTCATTTGTAGAGCTTGGAGTGAAGTTACTTGTTGAAATCTTCTTGCTGATTGAATACATGAACAGTTTTATTTTTTATTTGGATTAAGATCTATATTATGGTGTTGGAATTATGTCCATATTTATGTAGGATCCTCATGAATTACATTGGAAAGAAGCAAAACAGATCCTTCACTATGTTTTTGGCACTCATACAGATGACATTCACTATTTAGGAGGGACATAGATTGACTTGGTTTGATATATAAAATCTAAATGGGATGGTGATCTAGATCATTGGAAATATAACTCAAGCTATAGTTTCTCCCTTGGTTTGGGTCTTGTCAGTTGGTACAACAAGAAGAGGAATGTGATTTCCATATCATCTACAAAGGTAGAGTATAGAGGAGTAGTTAATGCTACCATATAAGCTGTTTAGTTACAAGGTATCTTGACAAAATTTGGCATTCACTTTCAGTGGCCTACCATTATCTGCTATGAAAACATGAGAACCGTATCAATTTGAAAAAATATAGTTCAACATAGAAATATCACATTGAGATCAAAATGCACTTCATTTGAGATCTGATACATGAAGACATCATCGACTTGCAGTACTATCAGAAATTTGATCAGGTTATAGACATATTCACCAAGCCCTTCACTGAGATAAAGTTTCTTCACCTATGGTATGTTCTTGGGGTGAGGTTTTTGGTAGCTTCCCATCCTCTTTAGGATTTCTATTCCTTCTTCTCTTCTTCTCATTCTTTTCTGAGAGATGTTGTTTGTACATGGGCACCTTATCAAGCCTATAGTTGTCAGGCCACATTGACACATATTTATTAGTTTTCTATGGGATTTATCTTTCTATTCTGAATTTCCATGACATATACCTCAGCTTTAATGAAGGGGGGTATTGTTGTGTGACTTAACTTTTCATCCTATGGGGTCTTGTCTAAATCACTTGGTGAGTCATCTTGCCTAGCGAGATCATAGGTCTTAGGAGTTATATTACAAATGAAAGATTATATCATTATCATATGCGCTAGTGATGTTATAGGAGTTACATTCCCTATTTTAATTTACAAATCCTCTTTCCCTCTTGAAGTTAATGATTGTCTAGGCCTGAGAGTTACCCAACACTCCCATATGTACCCTCATTTTTCGATATATAAGAATTAGTAGACTCTTTTTTCCTCAAGGATGATTTTCCATAGTTTTGTGATTATTGATAGTTATGTGGAAAATATTGTCACCATTAAAGTATAGCATATTTGATGTACATGAGATTCTAGATTCATATTTGTTGAACACTATTGCAAAACCCTCCACCTATCCAACTGAGAAAATGATAAATTCCTTGAGTCTTGAAATCACTTTTCCCGGAGCTCCAAGAGGTTTTTTAGGAAAAAAAAATTATATTATTTTGACTCCCAATATCATTCCAAGATCAATGGGATGGTTTTTAAGACCTTATTATACATCCTTCTTTAAAAAATTCCATTTTTTCATTCAAGACAACAAGTTGAGTCTACATAAAGTGATCTTCCTTGAGAAGAAACCATGTATTGAAAAGAATTTTGTGATTCCATCATCGTGATGGATATTCAAGATTTATGATGGTTTCTTTTTTATATTTTGAATTATCATGGATCTCCTGGAATATTTTGCTAAATTTTAGGTACCATTTTCAACAGCAAGCTCCTTACCCTTGAAAAATCATGCTTTCATTGTTCTTGTTCATAAACCTTTGAAACCTTCCTAAACCTCCCAAAATAAATTAAATCACTCTTAAAACTACTCATTACCAAATCTATATGGTTTTAGGCTTCTTGATCAATCCTATATGAATACACACATGTTATGGAAAGGCTAAGAATAGTCTTCCTAGTCTTACCAGAGATTCCATCTTTTAACAACATTCAACTTAATGGGAGGAATGACCTCATAGATACATTTCAAACACTTGGAAAGGATGTAAATAAATTCATGAAGGTATTCAAGGATGGTATGATCATGACACAAAAGGTAGAGTGATACAGAGGATGCCTCAAGAAGGGTTTCAAACAATGTTTTTGACATTAAGGTAAAGTTGTCATGTTCTGAATTGGATTTTTGAAATTGCAAAAACACATGAAAATAGATGGATCTCACTTGGGGAATTGTTCTGAAATAAATGAAGTGAGCACATGATAAACACTCTTAAATCTCAATAAAACATGGGCCAATGGCTTATCCATTGGGATATACAAAGTCATATCACAAGCACTAGATAGAATGTACAAATACACACACACATAACAAAAGGGAAAAACACCACATTGGAAAGTGTAGTCATTTTTACCCCTATCACAAAAGAAAGGAACCCCATACGCACCGACCTATCACCCAGTGGATGCTGGCTGCTCACCCAAGGAATGTGTGGGTACCGAGTCTCTCTTTATGTGAGTTTAGTGGGAAACATCATCATCTATGATTTGTGCTTAAAAGATTTAAAAGGAGTTAAGACATTCAAGAACCATAGAGCTCAGAATGGCCTCTAGATCCTTGCAGTCATTATAGACGGAAAGTACTTAATAGATTATATAGATTGTACCATAACAAAAAGAAGTATAAAATAATCCATACTTAGCATAAACATAAATGAAAGAGAACCTATGAGAAAGATGTATGCATCAGAATCATTGATATTCATATTCATATAACTAGTAACCTCATTGCATCCATGGAGCCATTACAAAATTTCAAAGAGAAACAAACCATAGTCATGCATTACAACTAGACTAATGTAGCTAGGTTATTGTACGTACCCAAAATTGTAGGGTACTGCACCGCCATAACAATGTTATATGTGCCCCAATGATGATTTAGGTCTCCTAGAAAGGTGTTCAGGATCCAGAAGAGCTCTCCAAGTATGCGTTAACATCTCGCATGCCTCGCTTATCCCCTGCGTGCTTTTATTTTTCCTTCCCCCTCTTTTCCTTTGCTTTTCGGTCTTCAGTGACGAAACTACCGCCCTACCTGGGTGGCGGTCTCGTGACCGCCGCCCAGGCAGGGTGGTGGTCCTGTAACTGCTGCCCTACTCAGGGTGGTGGTCCTTCACGCATTTTCTAGAATGTTATTTTTAACGCGACTCACGTAAACATTCAACGTTTACCAGCTTTTTTCACCGCATTTGCTTGTATTTATGATTCTGGTTCCCTGGAATAGTGTTTTTGCATTGTTTATGGTTAAAGAGTTCAATTTGGTTTTCACCTTTGGGTAAATGGGAATTCTATAAATAGCTGGCTTGTGCTCAAGCAAATGGCCCCTCAAATTTTCCTCTCAATTTCTCATTTCAATAGCTTAGTCTTTCAATTTTTGCTTAGGATTCATAGTTTTATTTGTTGCATGCATGGTTAGTGTTGTTTAGCTATTAGGAAGCCACATAATCTTCTTGTGCTAGTGTAGTTACTATTTCATGCAATTCATTGGAATAGGATAGTTTGATTTTTAGTAGGAAGCCATTAAAGTTGCAGGTCTTGTTCGTCAAACATAGGATAGTTTCAGGTTCTGGACATTTTATGTTGTATGACTCACAATAAATCCCGATAGGAATTGCATAAGCCAAGCTCTTGTTCTCTTGCACTATCCCTCTCCTACTTGCATTGTATTCAGTCTGCATCCTAAACTACCACTGTCCCCAATACCTACTTCTGTTGATGCTAACATCACATGATTTTATGGATTCATGTGAGCACGAAGGAATGAAGAGATCACACTGAGGGGACAAAGCCACACACCATTGGATTCACCACTATTTTGCAAAATCCAGGTTCAAGCTTTCAAAGTTCTAGTTAAAACATATCAAATAGAGTAGTCAATCATTTCATTTCAGTTAATCTCATTTTCGATATTGTTGGGGAAGCTGTGGGGATTGATAGTTTCTGAGAAACTATGATTCACTCCTCACTTCTGAGGTAGGATTGAGAGTTTTTCAAATAGATTAGATCAGTTATCTGGTTATTTAGAATAGATTCACAACTACACAGGCAATTAGCTATACTCGGCTACTTTGTTTGTTTTAATTTCGTTATTAGTTTAGTTGTCAATTTCTAGATATCTTAAATAGTTGCTCTTTCAAGTTCGTTCAAATAGTTCATCAGAAAAACACAAAAAATAGAAGAATATACATAGATGTATCTGACATAGTTAGTTTATTTTGTCATTAGTTAGATTTATATCATTTCCTTTTGCATGACAATCACGGGACCTAGAGAGCCCAAAGAATATGTATTTGAGCCAATCGTGCCTCAACCCAATCTTGTTACAGCAATAACTGATATAGATCAGAATCTTAGAATCCAAGTCTTCTGAACAACAACAGACTTACAACAGATCAGTTCATAGTTAAGAGGGTTAAACATAGAGGACGACCAAGCACACACGTTTTGGTCAAACCAGCCAAACTACAGATTACCCTAGATAAATATCCACATGACTGTAGAAGGGCTTGAAAGAGAGCAAACATTCAGTTGTGACCCTTTGGTCCCACAGCCAGACACAGGAGACATTTTCACTGACATAGACACTAGCTTAAGAATTCAGGTTACCAGAACACCTGTAAGGTACTCTGAGAAGATTACACAACTTGTAGTTCTAAACATAGAGGTTGAAAAGGCATACGACTATTGGATACTAGGGATTAGGGACTGATTTCACATATGACCATTAAAGGTCCACAACAACCAAAAATCTATGGTTGTGATCCACAAATCCCACAAACCCAACGAGTCCACAGGTCAATCAGACGTAGATGCTGGCTTACACACATTAGTATTTAGATCCATGCCACTTCCACCAACCATTATCACACAGTTATCCTTGTTAGATATAACAGCTAACGAAGCTAAGGATTTCTAGACTAGACTAGAGAATCGACGATAGAATCCACTGTACCCATCATCCATCTTATGACCCTGTCTGGAGATATATACGAAACAATCCTAGGTCATTTTCCCTATATCCCACAACCTATAGATCAGATCATGCCAGAGCTCGATATTGATTGGAGCCTTTGAGCAGTCATCCTCACCGACTGATCTATCACGCTAGTTCAAGTTAGGAGGGCCTTCTTTGCCTTAGATTCACAGATTCCTTTAGTGTGCGTCGAAGACATTAGATTGCCTAACTAGCTTTTCTGCACCCCACGTGTATTCCATCCCCACTGGCTGTCTCGGCATGACCTCGGGAGGTTGGGTGCAAGGAAGAGTTACTTGTAGATTCCCATGCTCACTTGTCACTTTTCCATCATACAAAATTGGTGAACCCAACGTGAACAGACATAGTTATTTTATTCTATTTTTCATATTTCTTCCATCCACCTTCGCTCTTTCCCATTATTCTGTGGGTATTCATATACCCCCCGAATATGTCGGGATTCGATGCATATGGCAGACCTCTCCTAGGTCTTGAAGCATATTACAATCAACTGAATAGACAACCATCACCCTCGCTCTCAGCATGGGGTGACAACTATTCAACTAACCAATTGTCAACACAAACTCTGCCCCCAAGGACTAGATATAGTTCTTCTTTCCAAACAGAGGAGTTGGATCAGCTCGCTTAAACACAACACCCAAAGCCTTCAGGTTCAAACACCATGACGTTTACAGGAGAATCTGGTTCATCTCCTTAGGTATTGCTTAGACCCCAAATTAGTAGACAATCGGATCCATATCCATTTTTAGATGATGAACATTTAGTGCATTACGCCAGGAATGAATAATGCTCTTGGAGTATGTACCCACCTATAGGGAGTTTACAAACACAACCCGAGGTCTTGTTTCAAGAAAACACCTCCATGCCACTACCTATAGGAAATGCCCGTGGGGAAACATGGCAGGGCAACGATCAATTCATAGCAGGGTACCACATGCCTATACAACCTTAGGATATATGACAAATGCCACTAAAGCAAAATACTATAACTTTTCCAGATGAAGTCATCTTAACTTTAGTAGAAAAAGTTAGAGGGTTAGAGCTTGCTCAAACAAGTCAAAATTATCAATTCATGCAGGTAGGAAATTCCAATCCTCCGCATCGTCCTGGCCAAGTAGACCTCCTCACAGGAATAGGCACGTTGGGAATGCCTCCGAAGTATTCGCAACAAACCCCAACTAGAACTGCATTTTCTAACACCATTCCGGTGGAAAATATGACACCTCCCGGTCTAGTACAAAATAATCCATTCCTGGGAAACACTCCTCCATACTTGAACATATATTCCAAATTACCGCAAGGAGATATGTTCTCTTCTCCTGGCATGTTCGCTCAACCACAGGGATTGCTTTATGCCCTTGCAAATGCATATGCCATGCCATACCAACAAACCATCCCACCTCCACCCCCTTAGGCAGGTTGACCATTGATGGGGAAGGAGACTCATGCTTCCAAGACCTCTTCCTGATTTTCCCAAATACAAAGGGGAAGGAGACTCGAATGCACATATCAAGGCCTACGCCACAGTTATTTGAGAAATGCTCCCTTGGGACGGGGTTTTTGATAAAATATTTCCCAAAACATTAGAGGGAATTTCCCTCGATTGGTATTATAGAATACCTGAAGCTTCCATACATTCATTTAAACAACTCGTTTTAGAGTTCATCAAGGTGTTTGACATGAAAAAACTGTTGAGAACAAGAATCAAGGAGTTCTTTCACATTAAACAAGAACACAATGAATATGTTGCTCACTTTATCCAAAGATGGCATACAGTCCTTTATTCTTTGGCAAGTGCTCCAAATATGGACCAAATGGAACTATGCGATTTATTCCTTCATTCTCTCAGCAGAGAGGTAAAGGAAGAAGTCTAGAAGTTCCCACTAAGGACTTATGATGAAGTACTTGAGAGCGCTCTCCAAATAGATCAAGCAACAATAGATAGTGGTTGCAAGACGTATGGAGCAAATGGGAGGCTAATCACCCCCAGTCAGAATACTACGACTTATCCTACTACCGCAAACATCAATGAAGGACCTAAAATCCTTAACAAAAATCATGGTGTAACCACAGATGGAGTAACTGACCAAACAAAAAAACAAATGCTGTAAATACTCCACCACTGATTAACAATCAACGAAACAACAACTTTACCCTGAAAATCAATACAGTGGATTTTAATCATCCACAACAACAACAACATCAACAAAGGTAGACCCAGACACACAGTCCAAGTCAAAATTTAGCTGGATATCTGAACCAAAACCAAAACCAAAGACAAAAAATGCAAAATCCTAATGGTCAACGGTTTAATAAGAGTTTTGGACCACAATATGCGCCAAACCAACAACCTAGGAATTATAATCCTAACTCATATTATGGTTTCCACAAAATTTGAGGCCACGACACTAGGACTTGCCGAGATTACAATAAGTTCATGCAACGTTTTCCAGAGGAACAAAGACAAATTTTCATAGATATGTTCTTGGTAGATCCTGCATCACCAGCACCAAATACTTTTACAGGGGCAGTTTCCCCTCAAAATGCACCCCTCAAGATCTTCAACAATCCACTCCCAAATCATAATAACAACCAATTAAATCCAAATGGGATGAACAAAAGTGTAATGACAAGAAACAATGATCATTAAGCCTCAACTTCACTAAATCCACCTGTTGCACCACAATTAGGAAATCAGCCATGACCCAAGATAGTCAGTTTAGTGGAGTTAGACACCAAACTACACGTAGAAGTTGTAACAAGGACATGCGAGTATTCCACTCAGCCAAATCCAAGTTACCCACTAGAGGCATATAACATCAAAAAAATATTAGTAAAACCTGTAGGCACCTATGATTTAATTAATGACCTAACAAAAACCTTCTCTCACATCTCCTTTTTGGGCTTACTGAAGAACTCTCCTACCCACATGGCTGCTCTTTTAGAAGCATTAGGTTTAGGTCATTTAATTAACATCACTCCACCTCCTGAAACACAGGTAAACCATATAGACTTTGATATCCACCCTCTGGGGTATCCGGATAGGGATACCGAGTTTATATTCGAAATAAAAAAAATGCCAATGGACACTGAGATTGCACGTAGAGGTGATCCAGCCTTACATTTGTAAGTGTGGGTTTATAACAATTACGTTAAACATGTAATGGTTGACCATGAGGCAACAATTAACATAGTCCCCTTCTCTTTCCTTCAAAATCTAGGGTATGGAGAAACAAATTGTTCCATGACTCGGAATACGCTAAGAGGCTATGATAGCCTTAAAGCCACTTCGATTGGAACTATAATACTACCAGTCACCTTAGGACCCAAAACAATCCTCACCAAGTTTTATATTATAGATCGGGAAACCAACTATAATATGATCCTCGCTCGACTGTGGATACAGCATATGAAGGCAATCCCTTCTACATTATTCCAAGAAGTAAGATTCTTGCACTTAGGAAAGATATTCATAGCAAAAGGTGATCTGAAGCCATTCGATATACACCTAGTAGACCTAAAGAAAAGACCAGGCATTCACTTTGAGTTTGAACTCCCAACAAACCAACTTAAAAAGCCAACCGACTCGAAACTGGAAGGAAAGTTGGTACCTACAATGGAGTTAGAAGTTACAAACCTAATCAAGAACATCCCAACCCTCAAGGAAGAGGCTAACACTGTAGAAACGGTATCATTAGGAACTATAGAAAAAATTGTCGAATTGATAGAATAGGATCTACCAATTTTCCTGCCATTTGATTATGTAGGCATGGGATATACCCTAGGAGTTGGTTCTCTTCTAGCAGAAGACCTTTGCATGGTAGAAGTAACCGAAGCAGACGAAATAGATGGAACAAATGTCCCAACATCCATCTTCCCAATTAAATATTGGACTCTTCATTTCGATGGAGCTATGTGTCATTATGGGGCTGGGGAAGGTGTGATATTTACTTCACCCGAAGGAAAAATCCTACCATTCACCTTTAAACTAAATTTTGAATGTACAAACAACGACGCTGAATGCGAAGCCCTCCTCCTTGGCCTCATCCTAGCTAAAAGGCTCAGTGTTAATGACATCAGGGTGTTAGGAGACTCTCAATTAATAGCAAACCAATTCTCTAAGGTGTATGAGACTAGAGCTGAACACTTATAGCTCTACAAAATAGTAGTATTAGATTTGAGCAAAGAGTTTGACTTCATATCAATTAAAGCAATCCCGCGAGAACAAAATCTTCTCACAGATTCGATAGCAACCTTAGCTTCATGTTTCACTCTAAGCAGTGAGTTGGAGGACACCTGTTTCATAGTATCCCTTCATTAGTGAAGAAAATTTCAACAAACCCACTTTTAACGAACATAGCTGAGAACAAATCTACTAGTAGATCAGTTGATAGTGATAGAGCTACTCTTGATTACTTAAATGCAGCATTACCTCACCCATCATGTGGTAGCTTTTTATTTAATCCCACATTCATCTTCTTACTTCAAAAATCCCATGATAGAGCTTCCCCCGCAAAAGAAACTTGACATATACACGGTAGAGAATGGAGAAGATATGGAACTACCTACTAGCCCCACCCAAGTTTGAAGAAGGTAACACTTCTTTAATCAAAGAAATGATTGACATTAACATCAGAACGGAGGATGAACTGAAAGATCTTGAAACTAGGATCTTTGTTCACTCCAGAAGAAATAGAAATACACACTCGAATCCTCAAAGAACATCATAAGGCTTTTGTATTTAATTATAAAGAAATCACAGGGGTTGTACCACACATCGCGGTACATAACCTTGTCACAAAATTAGATGCAAAGCTAATTAAACAAAAATCAAGACCAATGAAACCCAAGGTAGCTCTCATGGTGAAGGAAGAGGTAATGAAACTCCTCTAAGTGGGAGTCATCAAACCCATCGATTACTCTCAGTGGGTATCTAATATCGTTCCCGTTCTAAAAAAAATGGGAAGATATGCATTTGCATAGATTTTCGAGACATTAACAAGACGTGCCCTAAGGACGACTTCCCAGTACCATCCATAGACGTCATCATTGACGTAACAGCTAGATTTGAGATTTTGTCTCTCATGGATGGATTCTCAGGATACAATCAAATTAGAATATCCAAAAAAGACCAAGCCAAAACCACATTTATAACTCCTTGGGGAACCTATTACTACGTCGTTATGCTATTCGGTCTCATGAATGCTGGTGCTACATACCAACAGGAAATGACATATATATTTCACAATATTATACACAAAATCGTGGAATCCTATGTAGATGACTTGTTAGCTAAAGAAAGGAAGTGATGTGATCACCCGGAAGTGCTCTGTATCATTCTTTCACGTTTGATAGAATACAGAGTCACACTAAACCCAGAAAAATGTGTATTTGGTGTGATAGGAGGGAAGCTCCTAGGTTACATTATATCATCATGAGGGATCGATGTGGACCCAGCCAAAATCTAGGCTATTCTTGAAATGATCCCACCGTCAGATGAATCTAGAATCAAGTCGTTTCTTGGGAAACTCAGTGCAATCCGAAGATTCATCCTAGATTTAAGCTTTGCCATTCATCCAATCAACAATCTACTCAAGAAAGAGTACATTATCGATTAGACTAAAGAATGTAATGAGGCTTTGAAATTAGTTAAGCATTTCTTGTTTTCACCACCTACGTTAATGCCTCCTAAGCCAGACCGCCCTTTAATCTTATATTCACGAGCTACCAATGTCTCACTAGCCTGCATGCTAGCCCAAGAAGATGATGACAAATGAGAATGTGCGATCTATTTTATTAGCCGAACATTACTCAACTATGAAACACACTATACACAAGCAGAATGAGAGTGCCTTTCCATAGTCTTTGCAACCAAACACTTGAGACATTACATGCTAAATCAAGAAAAAGGGGTCATTGTAAAAACATACCATTTACGAACTTTCCTCGTGCAAGGATCTTTGTCTAAAAAGGCCGGACGCTTTATAACCTTAATGGGTGAATTCAAATTAACTTTTATAAACCATAAGTCTGTTGAGGGACAAATAATTGTAAATTGGTTAGCTGATAACCCATTAGATGGAGGCGATCTAGTAGATTTGGACTTTCCTGATAAATGCATATACTACGTCGAAACTAGACCTCCCATCTCTGAATGTCCTTGGTATACTGATATTATTAATTATATCATGGGCCATGCATATCCAGAAGGTGCTACACTACAGCAAAAAAGGTGGTTACGCATTATCGTAGCTAAATACATTATTATAGACCAAGTGCTCTATCATAAGGCTTTCGATGGAATGCTTCTAAGGTGTGTTGACACAGAAGAATCCAAGAAGTTTCTCCATGAATCTCACAGTGGAATATGTGGATGCCACTTCGGTGGTTATTCCACTACCCACAAAATACATTGGATGGGCTATTTCTGGCCCACTCTAGAGGACGACGCAGTGGAATTTGTACGCAAGTGCCATAAATGCCAAGAATTTTCCCACGAGATTCACATGCTGGCACAAGTTCTACAACAAATCGTAACTCCATGGCCCTTTTCTACATGGGGCCTAGATTTGATAGGGAAATTCTCTCCCTTGTCTACAGATGGCCATAACTTCATAATCATGGCCACTGAGTATTTTACTAAATGGGTAGAGGCTATGCCTCTTACCACTGTACCAGGTGCCATGATCACCAAGTTCATTTTGAACCAGATCATTTACAGGTACGGTGTCCCACAAATCATTATCTCAGATAATGGCACTTCTTTTAAGAATTAATAAGTCCATGAGCTATGCAGTAAATTTAAAATAAACCATCATATAACCTCCATGTATTACCCTCAAGCCAATGGACAGGTTGAAGCAACAAATAATACATTAAAAGCTATTCTCCTTAAAACGGTAAAAGAAAATAAGTGAGATTGGCATTTAAAGTTATACCCAGCCTTGTGGGCCCACCGAACCTCAATAAGAACACCCATAGGAGAAACTCCTTTCTCGCTGGTATTCGGAGCAGAAGCAGTTCTCCCACTTGAGGTTGAAATACCCAGTCTCCACATCTCATTACAAGGGATTCTGGATGAAGACGCTTATAGAGAAGCATGTCTCTCCTAACTAGAAAGCCTAGATGAGGCTAGGTTAGATGCTAAACAGTGGCATAGAGTTTATGCTGACCGGATGTGCCAGTAGTATAACAAAAGGGTCTATGAATGAGATATATATGAAGGAGATCTAGTTCTAAGACTAGACAGTCAGATTGACAAAAAGACCGGCGAAGGAAGAAAATTCCGGCCTAAATGGTTGGGCCCATATCGAGTCACAAAAGACTATGGAAATGGTGCATATCTCTTATGTACACTGGAAGGCAAGGAATTCAATGAAATAGTCAATTCCTTGCATCTTAAACGATTCTATGCATAAGCGACCAACACTATTTGTATAATTATATCTACATTGCATCTTCATGTAGTTAGGTTCATTTTGTTCACTCATTTCATACAATTTTGTGATCAAGCAACTTATTCTCAAAGCAATGCATTACAAACTTATGATAGTATTGGCATAATCCTTCCAATCATACTTCTTCATTTTCATGACATCATCAATTGTTTCAAAATCATTTCATCAAATAAAGCTAGATATGACAAAATCTTAATGGTGACCATACTAAGGTTTACATGCTTGTTCTTACTTTTGGTTTCTCTCTAGGATAGGTGTCTTGCCTATGGTTTGTTCTAGAAGCTTCATAGTGTCACATCTATCCCGTACGCATATCTCTTTGGAAATAAGAACATACTGACATTTTAATCAAATATATAAGTTAAACATAGATCAAACAGAAAACTTTATTTTTACACATTTCCTTTCACTACCAACCTTCAGTGATGAGCTTGCGTCTCTTACTAGTGATGTAGGGTTGGGAAAGGATGGGAATGCCCTTACTCACCTATACCTTTTCCATGGTGATAAGCCCACGCTTCTTACTAGTAGCATGGGGCAAGGTGTAGGGGGTCCTCTTGACAAATAAACGTTGAAGGTCATAAGAAAACAATTCAAATGAACCTTTGAAATCTTGAGTAAAAAACAAATGAATCAGATGTCCAAAATTCCAAGAGAGCTCAAAACCTCGAAAACTAGATTTTGTCTACCATGTGGCCATCTACGGATCTAAGTCTAGATAAACCGCAAAGCAAGTAGCATTCTAAACTATGGAGTCACTTGAGTAGAGTAGGTTTGTAGCATCCTAATTTGGTTCCACCAAATATTTCTCTATCTCTCATCACTACCATTCAAAAAATTTCATAGCTTGTGCCCTTTCTAGCTCTCGGTGATGAGCCCTCACATCTTACTAGTTGCGTGGAGTTAGGAGTGGGGAAAGTTCATCTGCTCATCATACCAGTTTATCATCTCATTTTTTCAAAATAAATATGAAGTACCAAACAATTTCTTATAGAAACTAAAGTTCAAGATCACATTATGTCTACATTATCATATATCAGCATCAAAAAATACAAATAGAAAGAAAGCACTTGTATCATTTGTTCTCCACTGCATACATTATGAAAAGCATATAAAAACAACATTATAGTTTACATGCAGAAATGAATCACAAAAACATAGATACCAAGAGTCTGATCCAAAAATAATATCAATATATATATATATATATATATATATATATATATATGATCAACATTTCCTGTACAATGCCATCATGCACTAAGCATGGTCAAAACACTCAAAGAGCCTGGGAAATACAAAATACATCATACAAATAATCTAAGAGAGCCAAATGGATTCTCAACCCCTATGAGATCCCTCCGAAGGTGCACTCCCACATCTAGGACTCCGGCTACGCTGGCGCTCTAAGTGCATAGAGGGCTCACAATCCTGAGGAGCAACTACGGCCTCGCCATGAGAGTGACTCCTCATCAGGTGATTTGCTGTCCTATATCCTGCCAACTCAGTATGGAGGGTAGACACCATCCTGGCCACATGCCAGATAGGGGAAAAAATGTCATTATGCCTACCAGCTGCTGAGGGCTCTCCTGCATCCATGGATAACTCCGCACGGGTCTTCTCCATGGGGATCATCATGGTATCAGTACATACCTGACGAATCAGGTCTCACCACTCATCAACAGTCTCTGCAAGCAAAGGAGAAAACAAATTAGAAATACTCAAAAGATAAAAACAAAAGTAAACAAAAGGAGAGATAACAACTAAGACAATCATAGCTAAAAAAAAATTAAAGAGAAGGATGATAACTCACTCAGATCTCCGGGCCTCCAAGATGGATCCCTAGGGTCAGCACCTACCACAGATGCCGTCGCTGAATGATGTGCTCCTCCTATGCCTGGAGCCACATAACATCCTACTATGGACTCATCCTCTCCGCCCAAGCCCTGAGAAAGTGGCTCCTCTGAAGCTAGGGTCACCCTCTCCGCACTCTACTCCACCCTCTCCACCTGTAAGATATCCTGAGTGTCATGCCACTTAGGATCGCTGTCTCCTCTCTGCCTGACTCACTAAACTCAGCCTTGGTCTCCTCCTCTTTCTCTCCCCCTATGAACTCCTCGGACTCAGAGTCTATATCAATAGGGGCCGTCGCTACTATGGGAGGGACCAGTAAAAATCTGAAGTAAGGGTGCCTGAGGGGCACTGACTCTCCCTCGAACACGTACTACCCTCTTAGCTGTAATGGGGACACCAAGAGTAACAATGGTCCAACCCCAACCTCTAGGACCTCCCCTAGCCTCCAAAACTGATATGTATACTGACACCATTGGGGGAAGCATACCCACATAAGGAAGGCCAAACTGCTGAGGCACTTGACCAAAAGGATGTATCTCCACCTTCCCCGTCCTGTCCACAAGCTGTCCTATGGTAAAGCAAGAGATCAAAGTAAGAGCCTCCTTGCCCCATAACCCTGACATGGCCTAATAGGGTGTGGCCTCCATATCATCAGTAGTCAAGGAGGCGAGTGGCTGGTGGGGTGCTCTGAGCATCGACATATCTGTCCATCTGGCTACCCTCACGGCTCCAGGATCTGCCACCTCTACACCTCTCCCATAAGGAATGAAATGCTCGTAGACCTAGCTCATAACCAGGGTTGGGTGGCTCGATGAATTCCTCTGTAAACAAACCACCCGGTACAGATCATGATAAGTGGTCCCAAGAATGTCGGCTCCCTAGGCATAAATTCGGCCATGTCCCTTAATCTGTGCAATGATGGGGGACCAACAATAAAGTAAAGTGTCTCCTCCCTTGTCCCTGATCAATCTTGAGGCAAGGATCCCCATAATGGCCTAGTGAATCAAGGGGATAGGCAGGCTAGGAATAGATTGGACCCTCACCCCCTTCTTCGAACTAGTGGAGATAACTGCATCTCCCATATATGAAGCCCACTGTGCTATCTGAGCCCATGACCTTGCTGTCTCAAGTATGATCTGTCTCCTGATCATCGGGACCCCCAGGATGCGGTAAACATCCTTCAAAGTAATGGTCCACTCACCCCTGACTCCTGGAAATCAGAAAGTGTTCCAATCAGCATCCCAATATGAAAAAAAGTCACAAAGTATGTGACTAGAAGGTGCAACATGCGGGACCCGTGATATATGTAATATACTGGCCCTCTGAAGAGTGTCCTGCTCATCCTAAGAAAGGGCATCCAATACTACCAGAAGCCAATCACACTCTCTCTCTCGGCTCCATCAGATATAATCCTCCATCACCTGCATACACCAAAAAACACACAAAACGGAGTAAGTTAGTATTCAAATGACATTATAAAAAATCATGAAAACAGGTAAGATTGCTAGAAACGTAAAAATGAATTCAAATAAGTGTTATTTATGCATTCTGTGAAGGAATACCGCCTTGATCTGAGCGGCGGTCATGTAACCGCCGCCCTACTTAGGGTGGCGGTCGTGTCCCAAATTTCCACGTGGGTCATGTGCCCTAAAAACACCTAAAAACACAAAAAAACAACTATTTTGACCAAAACAAAGCCTACCCATTAGGCGTCCCCCCTAAGTGACCCTATTAAAATTGACATTTTCAAAAATAATCCCCCCATGACAAAGATTTCACCAATTTAACATTTTGGGGGTAAAAACGGTAAATCAAGAAAAACTAACCTGTGATCTCGCGGGTCGGTGTTCTGCTTGTGGAGGCATGATCACAATCTCGTCCCAAACATTTTGACTATACTCTCATCAGCAAACTGTCACCATGGGTCCCAGAGCTCAAAATCAATCAAATCGACATGCACAAATGAATAGGAAAATGGGCCTACTTTTACATATATAGTATCCTGACTTGTTTTGAATGCCCCTTTTCACAGGTTTGGAGCGCCAATGGAGGTAATTTCTTATCCCCACACAAATGGTAGTGGGAATTTTGGATGGTGTCACTTCGACACATGGGCGTATCAAGTATAATTTCCTACTTCCCATTTCAGGACCACCATACTCGGACCCACTGTTTTACACCTCTTCATGGCTAAAACACTTCTCCGAGTGGGCTATATGTACATACCAAAAGTTGTAGGGTACTGCACCGCCAGAACAATGTTACACATGCCCCAATGATGATTCAGGTCTCCTCACAAGGTGTTCAGGATCTAGAAAAGCTCTCCAAGTATGCGTTAACATCCCGCATGCCCCACTTAGCCCCTGCGTGCTTTGTTTTTTCCTTCCCCCTCTTTTCCTTTGCTTTTCAGTCTTCAATGATGAAACCACCACCCTGCTTGGGTGGCGGTCGTGTGACCGCCACCCAGGCAGGGCGGTGGTCATGTAACCACCACCCTGCTCAGGGTGGTGGTCCTTCACGCATTTTCTATAATGTTCTTTTTAACATGACTCATGTAAAAATTTAATTTTTACCAGCTTTTTTCACCGCCTTTGCTTGTATTTATGATTCTGGTTCCTTGGAATAGTGTTTTTGCATTGTTTATGGTTAAAGAGTTCAATTTGGTTTTCACCTTTGGGTAAATGGGAATTCTATAAATAGCTGGCTTGTGCTCAAGCAAAAGGCCCCTCAAATTTGCCTCTCAATTTCTCATTTCAATAGCTTAGCCTTTCAATTTTTGCTTAGGATTCATAGTTTTATTTTTTGCATGCATGGTTAGTGTTGTTTAGCTGTTAGGAGGCCACATAATCTTCTTGTGCTAGTGTAGTTACTGTTTCATGCAATTCATTGGAATAGGATAGTTTGATTTTCTTAGTAGGAAGCCATTAAAGTTGCAGGTCTTGTTCATCAAACATGATAGTTTTAGGTTCTGGACATGTTATGTTGTATGAATCACAATAAATCCCGATAGGAATTGCATAAGCCAAGCTCTTTTCTCTTGCGCTATCCCTCTCCTACTCACATTGTATTTAGTCTACATCCTAAGCTACCATTATTTCGATACCAACTTCTATTGATGCTAACATCACATGATTTTCTAGATCCATGTGAGCACAAAGGAACGAGGAGATCACATTGAGGGGACAAAGACACACACCATCGGATTCGCCACTGTTCTGTAAAATCTAGGTTCAAGCTTTCAAAGTTCTAGTTAAAGCATATCAAATAGAGTAGTTAATCATTTCATTTCAGTTAATATTATTTTTGATATTGCCGAGGAAGCTGTGGGGATTGATAGTTTCTGAGAAACTATGATTCACTCCTCAATTCTGAGGTAGGATCGAGAGTCTTTCAAGTAGATTAGATCAGTTATCTGGTTTTTAGAATAGATTCACAACTGCACAGGAAAGTAGCTATACTCGGCTGCTTTGTTTGTTTTAATTTCATTATTAGTTTAGTTTTCAATTTCTAGATATCTTAAATAGTTTCTCTTTTAAGTTCGTTCAAATAGTTCATCAGAAAAAACACAAAAAATAGAAGAATATACATAGATGTATCTGACATAGTTAGTTTATTCTATCATTAGTTAGATTTATATCATTTCATTTTGCATGACAATCACAAGACTTAGAGAGCCCAGAGAATACCTATTTGAGCCAATCGTGCCTCAACCCAATCTTGTTACAGCAATAGCTGATATAGATCAGAAACTTAGAATCCAAGTCTTCCGAACAACAACAGACTTACAACAGATCAGTTCACAGTTAAGAGGGTTGAACATAGAAGATGACCAAGCACACACGTTTTGGTCAAACCAGCCAAACTACAGATTACCCTAGATAAATATCCACATGACTATAGAAGGGCTTGAAAGAGAGAAAACATTTGGCTGTGACCCTTTGGTCCCACAGCCAGACGCAGGAGACATTCTCATTGACGAAGACACTAGCCTACGAATTCAGGTTACTAGAACACCTGTAAGGTACTCTGAGAAGATTGCATTACTTGCAGTTCTAAACATAGAGGCTGAAAAGGCATACGGCTATTACATACTAGGGATCGAGGGACTGATTCCACATATGACCATTGAAGGTCCACAACAACCACAAATCTACGGTTGTGATCCACATATCCCACAATCCAACGAGTCCATAGGTTAATCAGACGTAGATGCTAGCTTACGCACATTAATATTTAGATCCATGCCACTTCCACCTATCATCATCACACAGTTATCCTTGTTACATATAACAACTAATGAAGCTAAGGATTTCTAGACTAGACTAGAGAATCGACCATAGAATCCACTGTACCCATCATCCATCTTATGACCCTATCTGAAGATATATACGAAACAATCCCAGGTCATTTTTCCCCATATCCCACAACCTATAGATAGGATCATGCCAGAGCTCGATATTGATTGGAGCCTTTGAGTAGTCATCCTCGCCAACCGATCTATCATGCCAATTCAGGTTAGGAGGGCCTTCTTTGCCTTAGATTCATAGATTCCATTAGTGTGCATCGAAGACATCAAATTTCCTAACTAGCTTTTCTGCACCCCACATGTATTCCATCCCCACCGGCTATCTTGGCACGACCTCGAGTGGTCAGGTGCGAGGAATAGTTACTTGTAGATTCCCATGCTCGTTTGTCACTTTTCCATAGTATTAGTTATCGAAAGAAAAATTGCAATCCCCATACCCATTATAACATTCTTTCCTAAATACCATTATCCACTAACAGAGTTCTTGTAGTATTTATGCAGAACTCCACCTTCTTCTAGTTCTCTCTCTATTTACTTTGCAGGTGCTTGTATTTATAGCCTTTCTAGGCTGCCAACTCATCCTCCAGTGCCCTCAGATCTGATGCCAAGTGTTTGAATGTGGTCCTCCATGCGAGCATGTTATCCCAGGCCTGAGCTTTCCACTTTTCACCATGATCTACTTCTAGAATATTCTACCACAGGCATGCTCTTTCCTGGGCCAACCTGTCGCTTTTCCATTGAAGCTAGCTCTTCCTCTTTCTTCTTTAGCTCCCCTTCCAAATATCTGATCCTATCAATTTACCTGAAGAGTCTAGCTTCAATCTCAACGGAGACTTTTTTGAGTGTGTTGTATAGTTGTTCATCCGAGAGCTGCTAGGTATCCACCGCTGGGTTGTCTTCTCTTGGTCCTGGCAATGTTATTATTTCCCCATGGCTTACCCTCAAAATCTGACTCATCAAGGTGAGAATCTATTTCCCATGAGAGCATCTTCCTTGTCTACGGATATGTAACCTCCCTGTCAAAAGATGAAATTGAAACAAGCTCCTCTTCCAGAATAGTACTTTGGAACCGTGTGTGGAACACTTTCTTGGGGTCATCAATATAACCCATCTCCAGCCTCTCCCCCTCTGCATGCCTTCCTCTCATGCACATACCCTTACGTATACTTTACAATGAAAATGGGGCCTCTAGTGCTACCGTGTTCCTCTTCTGTGCTCTCCTCCTTCTCCTTGTTCAACACTGGCTCAGTAATGTGTTCCAATTTTTCCTCCACCATGGTCTTAATGATCTTAGTCACTTATCATTCTTCCACCTTGGTTATCTGTTCCTGCGCAGAGCTTGGTGACTCTTGCTTTTGCGTGCTAGCTTCCTCACCTTTTCCCATGTCTTGGGCACCATCTCCTACCTAGCTATCCTTGTGCCATATGAAAAGGAACCCCTATTATTCTTCTCCACCTTCCTCCTCTGAATCATGTACATTGAAGATAGGTGGCCCTTGATCTTTCCTAGGGTCCTCTTCCCCACTTACTTCTTCTCCACTCTCATCCTCTTTGCTCTCATCTTTTTCTCCTATGCACTTGTCCAAATTCTTAGTCTCTTCCGAGATGGTCTCTTCTTCTACCCTCTACTTCTTCCTAACCGAAGATTCTAGTGTAGGTGACTCCATTTCTTCCTCTCCTAATGACTCCTTATTTGATGGCTTTTCTAGCTTTGGAGTCTTCTCTTTTACTATGCACCTCTTCTTGCACGCGTACATACTGGTTCTGACACTTTTCCGGGGGGAACCTATTGCTTGTGTCTCCACCACACTTGGTATTTTCTTTTCTGGCTCTTTTTCCTCCCGTTTTTGTGTGGGTCTCTTCCTACCAGTTGGATCCTGAGGTATAGATACCTCATTCTCCAAATATGCACCCTTCTCATACTTTGGTCTTATGTGGATGTACACGCGCACCGCGGATCCTTCTACAATGGGAAGATTCATGGGCCTTGTCATTTTAACTTCATGCGACACGTATCACTCCACATATGCATGCTTTCCTAGGTAGACCAACCCTTTGTGCATTTCCCTGTGGTCCTGGTCTAGATTACCAAGGTCCATCTTAAACTTATTGGACTCCCTGAACCTGTTTACTCCCACTTGGAAGTATTGAGCTGTGAAGGAAAAGGGGAGCTTACACCATGGGCTCCATGTCTCATCTAATAGTTTGAATCTACCAAGGTAGAAATTTTGGTACATAGCAAATTCCACTTCTCCCCTAGTGGCTACTGGAAATTGTTTGGGAATTCTCCATTCCGCCCTGAACGTGTTCCTGAAGCATGTATACCATTTTTCCGAGTTCACCTTGTGCACAGTTGTCATAGTGTCATAAGTGTATTTTTCAAACCTCTTTATAGGTGAGGGGTCTTCATGAGGGTACTCCCACACGAACTTGTCTGATGCATCCGGTACCCTGATCTCCGAAAACACAATGGTTAATAGGAAATTGCCAAAAAGGATCATATCACTTTCCTTTGTGTAGCTGACAATCTCATCCGTGATGAATGTGGACAAGTTTTAAATGGTTCCCTTTGAAATTTTCCTATAAACATTCAACCATGGCTTATTAACTTGGGTCTATCTCTCCTAGCCATTAAACTTTGACACCAGGTGCGCAGCCATCTTCATTACCAGATCCTTAATGTATGTGACATCATAATACCTTGACCCCTTCTTGTATGCATAAGCAGCAATAGTTTCCTTAATCACTTATTTTTTGGTCAAGTCATCCTCCAAACAATCTCCTTCACAGAGGAGGGTTGTGAAATGTGAAATGAACTGAGGTGTTATGTGCATCTTGCACCCTGTAAAGTGGAAGTAGTCCTCATGCACGCGTGACATCAACCATTGATATAAGTGCTCAGGTTTTCCAAAGTAGGGAAACTCAAAGAGTTGTAATAACCCTACCTTCTCCAACTTAACCTTCACATCATCATTATAAATGGGAAAACCCTTTGGTGTCCTTTTATTTTTTGGGCACACTAACTCCTATGCCATCTCCTTCTCGATTGTGCTTGTCTGATGATTGTAGTCATTCACAGACATGTTCCTCAAATGGGACTCCCATTCCTTCCCTAACAAAATTCCATTTGGTTATTACATTTTTGCATACCACTCCTCATTTGTGCATGCGTCAGTTTCTTGTTGCTTACCCTCACCCTTTCCCTATCCCTTCTTGGGCGTGCTAACTAGTTTCTTAGGTGCCATTATCTAGGTCTACTTTAATCACTCTGTGTTACTCTATTCTTCCACTTTCTTCAACCTTAGATCTCAAACTTGTGAACAAAGTTACTTAACCCCATGCCCTAGTTCTTCAAACCCTAACTGGGATAATCCTTTCACAAGACAACACCTTCTCCCAGTTTTCCTACGCCTGTGAAATCCCTTCCTCCTAGTTAGAAAATATGAACTAGTTACTCACGCTTCAATTTCTCCAAATGTTTCTTCACATGGATCAATTTTTTGGAAGCCCTAGTTTGCAAAGGTAAAAAAATTGCTTCTTTCTCTCTATACGCAAAGTGAATAACGAAGTTCCTTGAACCCTTTATTTATAGTTTTCCCTTTTTAAGAATTAAGTGATTCTTCACCTACCACCATGCTTTTAACATTTAATGTGGCTTCTTCAAACAAATCCTGAATTCAGTGCTTTCCCTCATGCACCCAAACCTACATGGACAATCCTCCAACCTTCTGGCATGTAATCAATCCAACATGACAGGAGACTCTTGCACATGCATAACCAACACAGAAAGCACTTCTTCTGTCCTAATTTTTGCTCTTGGCTACCTCGTGTTGCTTATGCACTTTTCCCTTCTTTTTACGTGGGATATGAATGTAGCTTTTATCTTGGCACCAACCACCCTTTTTCATATTTTCTTTCTAAGCACCTCTTTCAACAGGGCCGTTCAACTGTGTTTTTTAACAAAAAATTTCTTGGCATTTTAACCATGGTATACTTCACATTACTCCACCCCACACTAAAATGATGTGCGGTCCACTGCACACTCAAAAATTATCAAAAAGTAGTAATAAGGTTACTGGCGCCCAAGGTGCAAAAAAAAAACATGAAAGGGAAACATAAGAAAATAAATGCATAAAGGAAAATTCTAAACTAACTGGAAAAACTGCCTTATTTATAAACACCAAGAAGACTTATTTATGGTAGGGCTTGAGCCTACTCCCATTGAAGTGTCTAGGTAGTTTTCATTCCATCCAATGCTTGTAACATGCACTCACCCGAATCAAGGATGTGTGATATTGTGTAGGGACCCAACCAATGGACTTTAAACTTCCCAAGATGGTGCAGAAACTTAGAATCATATAGTAAGACCATCTTCCCAACCTCAAAATTCTTGTTTATGATGTGGCGATCATGCCAAGCTTTTTGCTTTGATTTTTCTGTTGTTTGACTCCACTTGGAGAGTGATCATCTCACATCCAACTTCATTAGTTCTTTAATTCTTTCTTCCAATGCTTGCTCATCAGCCATCCCTCCTGCACGCACTATTCACAGAGAAGGTAACATGAATTCAACTGGTAGAATGCCTTCCATGCCAAACACCAATTGAAATGGTGTGGCTTTGTTCAGCCTTTTATAAGTTTTCCTATAAGCCCATAATACAGATCTTGGCTTTTGACATCACAAATTTTGGTCAAGGTATGACTCAATATTTTGTTAAATGCTTTCGTGGTTCCATTTGCTTGTGGGTGATAGGGGGTAGTCTTGTGATGAGCCACCATGAAATATGCTAACAGGATCCTCATGGTCTTATTCAAGAAATGTGTACCCCTATCACTGTTTAAAACTTAAAGGACATCCATACCTCGTGATAATGTTCTCTGACAAGAATCTTGCCAATGTGGTTGCTATGCAGTCTTTAATTGGGGCTTCCTCTGCCCACCTTGTCAAATAGTTCATGTAACTGATGACATAGCATGACCCCATTTCTATGCACCACTGGTGCAATAGGGCCTACAAAGTCTATTGCTCACTTCTCAAAAGGCTATGAGCTAGGTATAGGGCACAAAGGAATTTCATCTCTCTTTCCTAGCTTGCCAATGCACTAACAATGGTCACATGCTTTACAATAGTCTTTATAATCCTTGTATAGGGTTTCCGACCACAATCTTGTCATTAATATCTTACGCGTGGTGGTGTCACCTACATAATGCCCACCCGCACTTCCTCCATGATGACAAAGCACTCATGCTCTAATACACACCTATGCAAAACTTCTTCACGTCCCAACTTGTATAAGAATCCACTGATCAACATGTAGGGTGCGACGAGTATAGTGAGATGCTTCTTCTCTAATGCCTTCATTCCTTTCGATGCCATACCTTCCTTTAAAAATATTGCAATCTCCTCCAAATCCAAGGGCACACACTACAATCTAAATAGTTGTGCATCTTACATTATCTCCTCAATACTTTGTGTGTCCTCCCCTGAATCAATTTTTAACAGATGATTAAGCCCACAATTACTTTTTTCTAGGATTCACAACTACCATAAACTCAAACTCTTGAAATAATAGCACCCACCGACATATGCACCCTTGTAGAACAGGATTGTTCACCAAATACTTTAATTCCATGTGGTCAGTGTAAAATACAAAGGGATTTGCTAGCAGATATTGCCTAAATTTTAAAAGCAACGTAGATCATTGACAATGCTTCGCACTTAGTTGTGGTGTAATTTTTCTCTACTAGTGTCAACTTCCTTCTTGCAAAACATAGAGGATGATCAACAATTCCTTCACTTGGCTGTATAAGAACTGCTCCAATGGTGGTTCCTGAGGCATCTACATGGACATGGAAAGGCTTGTCCTAAGAGGGAAAACATAATATAGGCGTGGTAACAAGCATA
This sequence comes from Taxus chinensis, assembly GCA_019776745.2. Classification (NCBI taxonomy): domain Eukaryota; kingdom Viridiplantae; phylum Streptophyta; class Pinopsida; order Cupressales; family Taxaceae; genus Taxus; species Taxus chinensis. The sequence goes on along the minus strand of CM034147.1, from coordinate 659,664,719 downwards.
TCCTTTAATGTATCAAACGCCCTCTACTGCACTTCTCCTCAATGGAAGGAAATTTTATGTCTGAGAAACTCCTCTAAAGGCATGACGATCTTGGCATACCCTTTGATGAATTTCCTATAATAACTTGTATGCCCAAGGAATCCGTGCATCGCACTCTGGCTAGTAGGATCCCCCTAACCGAAAAATAACTACAACTTTGAAAGGATCTACTAACAAGCCCTCCTTACATATGATATGCTCCAATAACATCCCAAAGGGTGTAACAAATACACACTTCTTAATGTTGAGGGATATCCTCAACTACCTACACCTCTCAAACATTAACCTCAAATTATCACAATGGTCTTTTACTAGCCCATACATTGTCCAATCATCCAAATAGACCTGAAGAAACTTATGGATGAAGTCTTGGAATGCTTGCAACACTATGCAAGAAAAAAAAAGGTGCATTCTTTAAACCAAAGGACATGACTGTGTATGCAAAACTTCCCCACTCAGTGGAAAAATTTGTCTTCTCCTGGTCTTCCTTTGCAATCCGGACTTGGTGGTACCCTAAAAATCCATTCGTAAAGGAATAGACCTTTCACACCCAGCGACTCCTTCCAAAATATCTTCAGTGAAGGGGTTTGGAAAAGGATCGATGACACAAATTGCGTTCAACTCCTTATAATCAATGCAGATCCTAATGTTCCCATCCTTCTTGATGCTGATTACCATTAGAATTATCCATTCCAATTCTTCCACTGGCTTCAATCATCCCAGAAGCTATCATTTTTTCTATCTCCTCCTTAACCTTTACGTGTAAATTAGGGTTCATTCGGTAGCGTCTCTTCCTCACCTGGGTGCACATCATCCTTCAGCTTTATCTTCATCTCCCCCAAGGAATGGTGGAAAACCTTTGAGCTCATGGTATCTGCATGGGAATAAATCCTAAAATTCACGCAACATATCAATGATCTTAGAGACTTACTTCTCCAATCAGTAATCTCCAATAATAGCTTCGTTAGGTTCTTCTCCTAAACCAATGTTAACCTTCTTTATCTTCAAGGGCTCATGGTAGGCGCACACATGAGTATTAGCACTATCCACTACCTCACGTGTCCTTACAGAATAGATAACATCTAAGGTTTCTGCTTCCTCCCCATCAATCACATACACCAACATCCCTTTCTCCTTTTCCAAACATGCACGCTCAAGTTGTAACTCTTTTGTTTCTTCTACTTCTTCTTCAAAGCGTGCCTCCAAACTTGGTTCACCTAGTAGTTCCAACATTCTTCTACCATGGCACTATCCCCCATGGTAAGGCCTTAACAACTTGCAATGCCTTATTAACTGATGGCTTGGTACTTTGATATTCAAATGTTTGAATGAGGTCAGTAGTTAGCTCTTGCCAATTTCTTGTTTGGCAGAATATCTCAGAATGTATGTACCATATGCACACATAACCCTGTAGTGTAGAATACAACTTGTGTACCTAAAGGGATGGTGGCAAAGCTTTCATTCCTATTCTCTAGACCTTTTCATAAGCTTGGATGTGGAAAGAGGTGCATTCCCTTACCATGGTAGTCCTTGATAGTGGTGGGCATGTTGCTTCTAGAAAACCTGACAGAGAGAGCAATTCTCACCTCATGCCATTCCAAAAGGCTCTCCTGATGTGTAGCCCACCACCATACTACTATGCTGAGCAAGACATGACTTAAGATCACTCTTTGTTCCTTCTCCTCCTTCCACTGAGATTCCATCTCTTGCAAAAAGATCTCAGGGAAGGCTCCTACTGAATACTTAGGTAATTTTTTTCCTCCTAGGTGTCATACTGTACTCGCCTTTGTTACTTTTGTTACCAATCCTCTCAACTACCTTCTAATCAATTCATAAGTCCCATGCACCCAATTATCAAATGCTAGACTTTTTGTATCACTGACTGACTGAGCATCCTCAAACTGGATAACTCTGTTGGTAGGATGGATTATATTTGGGTCCCTGATTGAGCGCACATTTATCTTATCCAGAACTTATTCTCATAAAGGTTCAGTATAGGTGTCAACTTCCCATCGAGCTAGGGGTATAATGACCCGCTTCTCCTTATTTTCAAAGCTGATGTACCCTTTGTTGAACCGAAGGTCCACATTGTTCTTGTAACACCATGGGCACCCAAGTAGTGCTGGAAAATTGTCTACCTCGGTGAGTGCTAAGACTTTAAAGTCCCCAGTAAACTTAGCTCCCTAGATAGTGATAGTTGCATCCTTTAAGACACTGATGGGCATTGCCTTAGTATTGTTTTCCATATACAACACATTCAAAGATGGATGTAATGCAGGTCTTCCCATCTCTGATGCCTATGTCAATGAGGATATTACTAAGGATCCATCCATCTACAACTGCATTTAATGTGATCTCCTTATCATAGTCAAGGCTGTGAGGGGGAAGGTTTATGTGCAAGACCTACCTCTTACGCTCTTCTCTAGTGCACATGGTACCTTCTCTCTCAACCATGAACCTAGCAAGGGAATAATATTCTCTTGCCTTAGCATTTTACATACTTCCTTGACCTCATCCAGGTTATCCCTTGGCACCTCAACTCTTCCTTCCTTGTTCCTCCCTCCTGGACTGCTCCTTTAGACACTAGATCTCTCCTTGTAAACTCCAAATGACATCCATGGTTTCTTGATATACCTCCTTTTGACACGCAGGGTCTGGGTACTTTCCATGTACTACTTCCTCCCTTGAAACCAGGTTCTTCTACCTTGGTATCTCTTTTGCATGTGTAGCTTCTGCTCTTGTTGTTACCAAAACTAGCTCTAAACCTGCATCCCACGTGATACCCATGGAATCCACTATGTGTCTACCTTTTTAATGCTTACCATTGCAACACCCTTTTCTTTCCAGTGCTACTGATTCATGTGCTCAAACAACTCATGGGCACTCCTCATACTTGTGCTTCTTCCCACACCATGAGCATTACAATAGGTCTAGGCACCCTCATTTGTAATGCTCTGTAGATCCACAATTGAAACATAGTTCCACATGGGAACTCAGTCTTTACTCCCCATGGTTACCATGACCACAAAATCCTCCTAAAATCCCCTTCCATGTGTGCCTCCATCTGCATGCTCCTCATAACGGTGACTCATCACCCTTTGAACTACTGGCAATGCTAGTCTAGCACACACCATGAATCAATGGCCTCATGGATCTTATCAATGAGCCTACAATCCTTAGTATCATAGGTTGTAGAGGTGTAGATCTTACAGTAGCAAGACACATTCTTCCGAATTACGTGCTATAAGAAGGGACATATACTTGCATCATGGTCCCCATGAAAAATTTCACAATCTACTGTCATGATGCGTACTGATCCTCTGGGGGAAATTATCCTTGACATGCCCCTCTACCTCAAAATCTTTACACCATAAACCACAACAAGTCTCATGGACTGAGTTTGTAGATAACTTTTCCAGCTGCTTAGCCATAGCAATAATTTGAGCCTCTAGGAACGGGCTAACACCAGTATCAATACTACCAACAGCTTCAGCATGTAAAGCAACTTCCAATGCCTTACGTGGGTCTATAAAAGTTTTATGAGATAAGGCTCTTCTAAAAGGTGTTATCAATCCTCCAACAAAACCATCAAGCATGTTGTGAAGGGTGAATATCATATGATAATTTGACAAGAGAGTTTTAAACCATGTGTGTCATACTCACACACACTCTCTATCATTCCTTTCTAATCTCCTTCAAAGGCGCTGATGCTCTTCTGTTCAAACTCGGGGATGTGGAATTCTAGCTAAGAAAGCATTCTTTCAACGTAGGTGTAATCTACCACTGTCTTGATGGGGGTCATACTTCCTATACCAGCTATGTGCACACCCTTGCAATCTCATTGTAAACTGACTTTCAACTTCCACTCTGGGGTTGTGATCCCCTTTACATGCCATAGTAATTCACACTTGTGAACATGCTCCGTAGCATCCTCAATACCTTTGTAATCTAGTAAATGTAAAGACATCTCAAAGAAGACTTGAGGAGGTGGTTGGGGCCCTTTTCCTCCTGATTCAGTTCCTTGACTTCCCTTTGGTGTTTCCTCCACCACCAGATCCACCAGGTCCACCCAGCGTCCTATCCCTCCAGAGCCTCCAGATCCACTAGGTCCACTAGCTCCTATGCCACCAGATCCAACTCCTATAGTTGGTAATGGGCCTGAAGTGGTCATGCCTAGCATGTCCCAAATGTTCCACTGAACTATGCACCAACGGTTTATGAGATTGTATCCCTGCTACCACTATGTGTATTCTGCGCCACTCCCAGACACGATGTGACCCAAAGGATTTATATACTTATCTCCTTGTCCAAAAGTCCTCTCGAATACATGGAATATGTTTGTAGCCATAGAAGTGGGAAATTGAAAAATTATACCTCTTAGGTGTAGATCTATCACTTCCACTGATACCAACTGGGTCAGCGATACTCATTCCTTGATTTGGAAAACCAAGCGCCAGGGTTTGGTCACTGGGTGGGTTCAGATGCATGCCAATGAACTCTTCTTTCTCCACGTGATGAAATCTCATCAGAAGCCAAAGGGTTTATCTCTGTTACGCACATTGCCAATATGGGGTAGCACAGACTACTTAGGTTCCACATCCTCTCCGTGAACCTCGACTCCTTCCTGCAACATCTACCTCCATAGATCCATCACACTTGTAACCTTGCATCGTCTAGCAATATCCCTTTCACATCACTTCACTATACTTGAGTCATCTCTCCTCCCTTTCCTTCTCCATCATAATATCTGACATATTCCTCCACCCTAGCTTCCTCACCCAGTGCTCAAAATGGTCTAGCTGGCCATTGGAAATGCCTCTAAACCCAAAGTAAAAACTCAGGATCTTCATTTCCAAAGGGATAGCACGTAGAAATGATCCTCTAGGATCTCACAGAAACTCAAACTCAGCAACCTCAAGACAAGAATATGTAGAAATGGCGTACTCCAGAGTGTAGGTAGCCAGTACTCATTTCCACCAATGATCCACAACACAGGTCCATGTCAGATGTACACCCTGCAGCCTCTGGTATTCTTCTTAGGTCAACACATGCGATCCATAACGCCAACTTGATCTAGATGTATAGGTTAAGAGCCATTCATACATTTCTATTGGGAAGCAGATAGAAAAAATTTTCATACAGATCATGGTAGAGGTTCGCTTCTACCCATCTACGTGCATCAAACTCAGGTCCAGTGTTGAATCTCTAAGAAAACTCATCCTCCGTGCTCTTAAACCATGATTCAACACTTTCCAAAGTTAACCACCTCTATCATCACTCACTACACACATCATGTTGTATGTTATTTCCCACTATAACTTCGAAAAGAGGTCTTGGCAATGGAACCAAGATGTAGTCATTTTTACCCCTATCACAAAAGAAAGGAATCCCATGCACATCAGCCTATCACCCAACAGGATGTTAGGTGCTCACTCGAGGCATGTGCATGGGTGCCGAGTCTCTCTTTTATGTGAGTTTAGTGGGAAATATCATCATATATGATTTAAGTGCTTAAGATATTTAAAAGGAGTTAAGACATTCAAGAACCATAGAGCTCAGAACAACCTCTAGATCCATTACAACCATTACAAATGGAGAGTACTTAACATACTTATATAGTTTGTACCATAACATAAAGAAGTATACAAGGGATCCATACTTATCATAAACATAAATGAAAACATAACCTATGAGAAAGATGTATGCATCAGAATCATTGATATTCATATTCATATAACTGGTAACCTCATTACATCCATGGAGCCATTACAGAATGTCACATTAGAAATAGACTGCAGTCATGCATTACAACTAGAATAATGTAGCTAGGAGATCAAAAGATAAATTTAACAATCCCCATAGTCCATTATCATTCTTTCCCGAATTTCATTACCCACTAACCAATGTTCTATGTATGTATTTCTGCAGAGCTCTACCCTCATCTAGTTCTATCTCTGTTTACTCCTTTAGGTGCTTGTATTTATAGCTTCTTTGGGCTGCCAATTCATCCTCCAGTGCCCTCAGATCCGATGTCAAGTGTATGAATGTGGTCCTCCATGCGAGGATGCTCTCTTTAGGACCTGAGCTCTCCACTTTTCACCATGATGTGCTTCTAGAAGCTTCCATACGAAGGCATATTCCTTCTTGGGCCAGCCTGTCACCAGGCTGGAACCTTATCCACTCAACATGCATAGTTGGGTCATGTTTTCCTCATGTGTTCTATCCCAAATGCTGAATATGGCTAAGTCCTAAACCCTTGGTTCTATCCATGCATTCCGCGCATGCCACGAGCTTCTTTAAACCATTTTCTATAAACCGTGCCCTGTGTGCTTTGTCCTTGCACGACTCTCTTCAATTAGGACCTGCATGCCTAATGCCCTTTTGTACTTAGCCAATATTCTAGGGGCCCAACAGAAAGGAAACAAAAAACCTAAATTAATCTATGGAATATATTGGGGTCAACCCAATTTCATTTTGTTATACAGCCATCAAGTATTTCCCGCTGACGAGGTAATTCCAAATAGGTTCCATCTAGATATTAGAAATATAAATTATTTTCCCCACAAGCTTCTTGGATCTAGAACTGGACCTAGCCAAAAAGATTCAAATTTTCCATGAATGCTCTTTAGATTTCTCCTTAACATTTCTGAAAATAAGACAAGATCACCAATTATGAAATCTGTTGTCACTTTTATTTCTTATCAAATACATATTCTTCACTTTTAGCTGATGTTTCTTGATGCGATCAACCACCTGTAAACTTATGTCTTCACAAAGTTTTTCAAGATACATGATTATCTTGTCATAGAGACTCATGAAACTGGCCATCCTCAACTTCTTTGACTAATTGAAGGGTTGGAAATTCAACTGTGACTAGAATATCAACATTAATCTTGTATCATCAATTAGATATGGTGACATACCAATCACCTTTTTTAGGGTAATTCTCTCCACCCACAATGTATCATAAATCTTATTATGCCAGTTTCTTTGATTTTGATCAACCCAAATTTCAGACAATGGTCACAATATTCTTATTACTTGACTCAACTTGACCATTCCCTTGTGGGTAATAGTCTGATGCACCCTGCAAAAGTGAGATTCTATAACTATCAAAAACTTGATCAACTCCATTGAGGAGAAGTATGTTGTATTATCTACTACCACCTGGTATGATGAATTCTAAAATGGATGATAGTGTTTTCTTTGATGAAGTTATATACCATTTATGAATTTTCCTTTTTAACCATAATTTATTCCAACCATTTGGTGTAGTTGGTTTCTACAAGTACCATAGGTATGCCCTGCACTCAAATGAGAATTGATTACTACAATGAAATCAAGACCCCCATATCTAGAAAGGTGACCTCAATGACCATCGGTCAAATGTATTAAAGTCTGGAAAATTGTCTACCTTCCCATAAATTGTTGACAAGGTTCACAATTAGAAATGAATTTTATGAGCATTTGAAAATAATTATAGGCTAATACATCCCTACTGTTGGTGTCAAAACGCAGCACCCCTGGGACTCTGCAACATGATGGGTTGAGAATCTCAGTGCGATTGCACAACATGGAGCTTTTCCCAAGTGTGGGACCTTGCGAAATCGGAAAAGCTCTCCGGATGAAGGCCGGCTCCTATTCCTCTGTTCAGATGCACACGTAGAAATGCGGAGGATTTACTCAAAAACCTAATCTAACTTGCCAAGGAGACAGGGTAAGAAAATGCATGAAATAACAACCCTAAACTAACAGAGGTGATGCACCGAGGAATGAAGAACACCTATGTTTTGCCAATAAACACAAACCATAGAAATGCAATGCAATATCATGCACGGATAAACATATTCGCAATGAAAGATCAGGAGGATGCAAAATGAAACACATAGAGGGTTGAGAATCATCCACAGTCATGCATTTATTTTCTTCGAAGGTTTGATACAATACACTGCAAAAATGCCAATAGGCAAAGGTTGCATTACAGTTTCAAATGGGAGGTTTTAGCTCCACAACTCCACCTGCCAAAGAGAAGAAGGGAGGGGCCAAAACAAGAATGTCCAACCTTTTTGAAAGAAGCCCCTCCTTACATTTTATATGAGGAAAATGAGGGAGAAGAGAGAGAATTCGGATTCTACCCCAACCACCTCCAAGACTGCACCTAACTCATCTCATCATGGCGGTAGGTGAGATCCCCAACAACCTTAAAATATGGTGAACTATATTTTGCATTTTTAAGAACTTTTTCCCACCCAATTAAATATATCTAGTCGTAGTTGGGTAGAGGATGCCTAGAGATTTCCGAAAAGTCCAACCTTGTGTGAATCCGAGCTCCCTGTAAAAAGTTATGGCGATCTGAATATTTCCCTCGTCGGGATTTTGCGCCTGTCGGGTTCGGGATTCTCCTTGTGCATCTACATCGGGCTTGGAGGATGTCGCTTGACCATGATTTTCTATCTTCATGATCCATGTTTTCCCGACATGCTTTTTCATGCATCCATCTTAGCTCTATCTTCATGAAACCCGATTTTCATGCCTTTATGTCGGGTTTTCCAACCCTTCCGACATGTTCTTTTTATGTCGGGTTTATCCAACCCCTCTGACATGCTTCTGTGCCATGTTTCATGCGCACCTCTGCACCTTGGCCTTCATGTTGACATCCATGTGCCCTCCGAGACCCGATTTTCCAGTTCCTTCTTTTGTGTCTCTATATTTACCTGGGGGTAAATATATACAACAATTTGGCGACTCAATGGGATTACCTGCCTGCTAGGTAGAAGATCAATGGCCTTTTAGCGATCCATTGGGCATGGAGTCATAAGAAATAACCTGAAACCAACCTGATATCTGATCCCAACTGATACCGCAAATCCTTCTCCGAGAGCACGCTGAACTGTAGAAAACCAACCCAAGAGCAACAAAACCTATGCCAAAGCACTTAGGGAAACTGAAACCTAACTACAACAAGACAATGTGCATACGCACTTAGAGGAATTGAAATCTAGGCTAATATTTACAAGGGTAAACTTTTTCTTTTTTTAGTAGCAATGTTTAAGATAGATTCCGTTGACCGGAATCGAAAGTTCTTCTCCATCCAATGTAGACAATTGGAAGGCATTGCTATTTTTACATCCCGTGACCATGTAGGGGCCACTCCAAATGGCATCAAACTTGGAATGCCTTCCTGGTTTTTCCCGATCTGCATCCCATTTCAGAACTAGGTCCCCTTCCTGGAAGGTCCTTGCTCTTGCTTTCTTATCAAACCATCTTTTCACCAAGGCCTGATCTTTCTCAATTGTTTGAACTACATGTTCTCTAATTTCTACCAATTCCATCAACTCTGCATACCTGGCCTCCATTGGTTCGAACTCAGCCAACTCCAACTGCTTCATGAACTCCAATGCAGGCAATTCTAATGATATAGGCAATACTGCCTCTTTTCCATAGACCAACTTGTAAGGGGAATTTCCTGTAGACCTCTTTGGTGTTATTCTATCAGCCCATAATGCTGATTTTAGCTTGGTATGCCATGTTCTTTGATTTTCCTCCAGAGTCCTCTTGATGATTCTTAGCAAATTTTTGTTCGTGGACTCTGCCTATCCATTACCCTGCGGGTAATAATTTGAAGAGGTGCTCAAATAGATTCCATTCTTGACAGCCCATTCTGTAATCTTGGAACCTATGAATGCCAATGCATTGTCTGATATGATAGTGGCCGGCACACCGAACCTGGTCACTATTCCTTCATAAAATTCTAGTATATTAGACTCGTTTGCCTCTTTGAGCGCTACTGCTTCAGTCCACTTGGTGAAATAGTCGTTGCCGTGAGAATCCACTTGTGGCCTTGGCTTGAGTTTGGGTTGATGACCCCGATGAAATCCAATCCCCATTGCATAAATGGTTGGTCAACCAAAATTGGGTGCAATGGAAGCGCTGCTAGTCTTTCTTTGCCTGTGAAGAGTGCACATTTCTTACACTTTCTTATCCATGTATAGCAGTCATTGAACACTGTGGGCCAATAATACCCTGCCTTCATTATCTTGAGAGCTGTTACTCGTGGGGAAAAATGTCTGCTAGAATCTCCATCATGAAAATCTCGTAACACCCTCTCAATTTGACCTGTCCCGATGCACCTCAATAGAACTCCATTGATGTCTTTCTTAAACAAAACACCATCAACAAGCACATATGGAATAGCTTGTAATCTAAAGTATCTCCTCTTTGCTTTGCTCATTTCTAGAGGGCATAGGCCTGTCTGTAGGAAGTTTATCATACTCTGGGTCCAACAAGGAGTAGGCACATCATCATTTTCCTGTTCTTGACCATCCTGTAGTACCAAGACAGTCTCTTTTTCATCACCTGCTTCAACTTGTTGACTCAAGGCTAGCTGCTCACATAGTCCCTTTCCACGTACTAGTTTGGTGACCTTGATCTCGATGTCATATTCCATGACACGAGTGATCCACCCTACACGTTTCTCATTCAGATCCTTGTTTAGAAGGAAGTCCTTGACTCCCGCATGAGAGACTAACAATTGGATTTTGTTGTTTGAGACTAGGTGCTTGAATTTCTTTAAGCTCCTGATCACTGCAAGGACATGCTTTTCAATGAAAGAGTACCTAGTTTCATATTCCTCCAAGCCTTGACTGAAGAAAGCAACTGGTTGTTCTAATCCTTCTTTGTTCTGTTGTACCAGGATTGCAGAAATTGTGTCTCCACCACCAAAGGCATATAGCACGAAGTCCCTGGAGAAGTCTGGATTGACGAGAGTTGGGGCTTGAGATATAGCCTCTTTTATTGCCTCAAAACTTGCCTTGCCTTCAGATGTCCACTTAAATGTCATGCTCTTCTTTAACATCAATGTTATTGGCTTTACGAGAGCTGCAAAGTTTGGAACAAACCTGCAGACGAAATTGATCCTTCCTAAGAAGCTTTGAAGAGCCTTCTTGTGACTTGGCAATGGCAATGCTTGAATTGCTTCAACTCTTTCTGGGTCAATCGTCAACCCTTCCTTTGAAACAATATGGCCTAGAAGTTTTCCCTCGTGAGCCAAAAATATGCATTTTTTGGGATTCAATGATACCCCAAATCTTCTACACCTCTGAAATACCTGCCTCAGATGAAAGAGGTGATCCACTGCATTTTTTGAGAATACAGTGATGTCATCAAGATATATTAGAACTATTTTATTGATCAACCCCTTGAATGCCATATCCATTGCCCTTTGGAAAGTGGCTCCAGCATTTGATAGCCCAAATGGCATCTTCTTGTAGGCATAGGTCCCCCATTTGGTGGTGAAAGCCGTCTTGAACTGGTCATCTTCTTTCACCATCACCTGATTATACCCTGAGTAGCCATCTAGGAGAGAGAATCTCTCTGAACCAGATACTACTTGCAATATTTGTTCCATTGAAGGAAGTGGGTAATGATCTTTGAGAGATGCCCTATTGAGGTCTCGGAAGTCCACACATAACCTGATTTCTCCGCTCTTCTTCCTGACCAGAACCAAGTTCGCAACCCAGCTTGAGTGCTTGATCAGGAATATAATGCTTACCTCTATTAGCTTGTTAAGCTCTTTCTTCATTAGAGGCTCAATGTGAGGGTTGACAGGTCTCTGCTTCTGCCTGATGGGCTTAGCATCTGGATCCAATTCTATGGTATGTTGTGCCAAATTTGGATCGAATCCTCTTAAGTCTTCATAGCTCCAAGCGAAGACATCTGAAATTCTTGGCAAAGTTGTATGAAATCTGATTTCTCCTGCTCAGTGGCCACTTTACCAATTTGAAGTGTTTTGCCTTCCCCAACCAGAATTGGCTCTGAATCTTCTCTCTTGACCTGTATGTTAGCCTTTTCCTTACGAAACTGGTCGTTAGGGTTGAAGATAGACTCCAACGTTACTAAACCCTTAGGAAGCTTGTTTGTCTGTAGCTGCACTACTTGATCCCCATACTGCTGCTCTAGTCTATCCTGATTTCTAGCTGAGAATTCAGCCTCTTCTTGTAAGAAATTGACGATCTGTTGATCGTTCTCAAACACCTGCCAACTTGTGTTATTATCTGGAACTGCTGGCCTCACAATCACATGGATATGTGGCTTGTGTTTTTTCCCTTCTGATGCTCTCAACCACATCAAACGTTGCTCCAACTGCTACGAGCCTATCTGCGGCTTCATTTTCCTTCCTGGGTATGGATACAATGTTGAAAGCTTTGAAATCCTCAATGAGGTCCCATACCCTATTCTTGTAGCTCTTTAGCAGGTCATTCTTTGTAGCATGTTGTCCCCTAACTTGGTTGACGATTAGCTCGCTATCTCCAAACACCTGCAAGTTCTTTATGCCCTTTTTCCTGGCCCAATGAAGTCCATGAATCAATGCCTCATATTCAGCCGTGTTGTTTGAACAAGAAAACTGGAAATGAAAAGCTGAATAATATTTGATGTCTTGTGGTGAAATCAACATTGCACCACCTCCAACACCTTGTCTGCTTCTCGAACCATCGAAAAATAGTTTCCAAACTTTTTTTCATCCTTTTGTTCAGGCTGAATGATGTCAGGAATGGGTGAATTTTCTTCGTGTACACAATACACGCCCAATTCAGATTCTTCAATTTCCTTGTATGGGTCAAATTCATGACTCTTGTTTGCCCATTCATCCAAAGTTAAATCAGGAATTCCCTCGACCTTAGTACCTGTTTCTAGATCATTTGAACACTCCTCCTGATCAAAAGCTAAGCAATTTGCATTGATAGGACTTGGTACATGAGGCTCAGATATGGAAATTGGCAATTGATTCTGACCTGATTGTTGCTTTGGCTCCATACCTTGTCCTGAAAATCATGTGTGACCAATCTACAGATAAATATCCACTGATTTTTGCAGTGAAGTCCCTTGATAGACACAATGCAAAGAGTGGCGGAAGGTCAATCACAGACACATCTTGCAGAACTGTAACATTAGGACATGAATGTAGTGTTAGGCTTAACCCCTTGATGACCCCAACTATTCCCACTGCCGTTCCATCTAGCTGTACTACTCCTTTCAGCACTGGCTCATACTTCAAACCCAGTTGATCCGCTATTTTTCTTCGGCATCACTGAACTACTTGCTCCTAAATCTATCATGCAGTTGTGTACCAAGTGGTTTCCAACAATCAATGAAACATAGAATGGTGGAGGCTTCAAATTTTTTCTTGTCTGGCCCCCATCATGTTGCACTGCATTAGTGAGAACTCTCTCATGTCCCCGATTTGATACATTTGAGGCAGACCAATTAGCCATTGCAGCTTGCAATAAATCTCGTTGCCCTGGGATCGCAAGTGATTCCCACATGGAAATGTTCACATGTGTCTTCTTCATTTGATCGATGATGTTGAAGGGGGATGAATTTCCTTTTGCTGTCCCTTACTTGGTGCAAACTTTTCTGGAGCTTGAACAGGTGCGTGTGTTGCTACAACAGGTACCTTAGGCTGATTTTGCACATTTGGAGCTGTGTTTGGTCTACTGACCCCTTGTTGTGTAAGAGCGGGCTGAGAAACAACTGGATTGGATGGTTGTCCCTCTTCTATGTTTCTCTTCTTTGACCGTGTGTTGGCAGCCACACCTTGAAAAGGCTGTTGGTTAACTCCACAGAAGTCTTCCGTTTGCCAATTGGCCAATGTGGTTTCCATTGGAGGTCCTTCTTGTTGCATTTCTTGCTGTTGATTCTCTTCTTGGCTTGGTTCTTGAGGAACACCAATGGTTTGCACCATCAAGGCCTGATTTAGTGCACCATTGAAACATGCTGACTGATTATGAGGTAGATTGCAAGGGTAACACCAGTTGTATTCTTGTGCCATGTTATTTTGTGTTGGACCAAGGCTCTTGAGGACGTCATTGCATTTGGATCATACGGTCGAAATGGCCTGACAGCTTGAGGTTGTCCTTGGTTTTGGTTTTGATTTGTAGCCTGAGGTGGTGGTCTATTTTGTTGGTATGAGGGCCTAGCTTGGTACTGCGCTTGAGGCTGATACGGTCTAACACTTTGAGCTTGCTGTCTTTTGATAGTCACTAGCTCATTTCCAAGGTTCTGTAGCTGTTTCATAACCTCCTGCAATTCCTTTGAAGTATTCGAAGAAGTTGACGCCTCATTATTGCTTTGATTTCTAGGAGTTGGAATGGGATTCAACTCTGGTGCTTGACTGGTTGTAGGATTTCCCATATCTGGATAGAGAGGCATTGGTGGCCTTGGTGCAAGCTTGCCAGCTTGGATCAAATAGTTCTCTACTCTGATCATTGTGTCATAGGCCCCTGGTAGCGTTGTCCCTCCCATTGATTGGATCATCATGGCTATGTCTGAATTTATAGCCTTTAAGAAATAAAGGAATGCTCCTTCGGCAGTTGGCCTAACAGCTATTGGAATCCTGTCCCATGTCCGTTGGAATCTGAAGTTGAAATCTGTCATTTGTTCGTTAGGAGCCCTTTTGATTGTTGTCAGTTGTTCCAATAAGGACAAATTGTCCGCCCTCTCCCCGAACTGGTTGCAAAGAGCTGAACAAAGTTGGTTCCAATTCGTAATGGACCCTGCTGTAAGGCTCCTAAACCATTGTAAGGCCTTGCCTTTGAAAGATGAAGCCAACAACTTGACTGCAACATCCATTTCATTTATTTCGTGGATTGCACATGCATTAGCAATATCCTGGATGTGATCAATAGGAGTAGTATGATTTTCTCCTGTGAAATAGGGGATATTCTTTAGCGCTACAACTGGAATTTGATTCTGAGCATTTAGGGCAAGTGGACTACTGCCCGTGAAATTGACAAAGGGATTCAGTGGTAGATGTGCCATTATGATTGGCCTGAGAACCTTGGTTGATGCGAGAAAAGGTCTACCAGGTGGAGGCGTAGACAAAGTCCTGTTAGGTGGAGATGGTGATCTTTGTGGTCTTCTTCCTCTCCTTCCTCTGCCTGGTGAAAGTTGTAAGTGGGAAAATAGCCCCTCTTCTCGAGTATTAGACCTGGTTCGAATTCTTCTCATGTGCCTGGGCAACTTGTGCTGTACACCGCTGAATTCTATCCCTTCAGAGTCGCCAGATGTGTTAGAGAACAAGCCTCTAAAAGGCTGGATTTTTCCAAGTTACACACCAAACTTGACAGTATTGAAAATATAATTTAAAATTTGAAGGACCCAGAGGAGACAATCTTCAATTCGGAATTCGGGCCTTGTTGTGCAGCTGCGGATCCCTGAAAAGTACAGGCAGAACTCAGGTCATGCGATGCAACTCACAAAACCCGAATTGCTATGTGTCGGAACTTGGAACATGCCCGACATCCCTCAAAACCCGAATTGCTGCTTTGATGTTCTCGGACCCCGAAAACCCGAAATCACTAAAAACCCAAAATTTTGAAAATTAAAATATCAAAAATCTAAAGATACCCTTTTGAAGGTTACCCCCAGATCTATTAACTGGTGAAATTTTTACTGGTTTTGAGCTAGATAAACCCTTGAAAAATGATTTTGGAGTTCAGCCTGGTTGGAGCAAAATCTGAAATTTTAAAACTTGCAATTTCTCAGTCCAAATTTCATGAAAACTCCTTCAAATTTTTTATGAATGACCTCTTGGTCCCACCGGGCGTGCCAAAACTGTTGGTGTCGAAACGCAGCACCCCTGGGACTCTGCAACACGATGGGTTGAGAATCTCAGTGCGATTGCACAACATGGAGCTTTTCCCAAGTGTGGGACCTTGTGAAATCGGAAAAGCTCTCCGGATGAAGGCCGGCTCCTATTCCTCTGTTCAGATGCACACGTAGAAATGCGGAGGATTTACTCAAAAACCTAATCTAACTTGCCAAGGAGACAGGGTAAGAAAATGCATGAAATAACAACCCTAAACTAACAGAGGTGATGCACCGAGGAATGAAGAACATATGTTTTGCCAATAAACACAAACCATAGAAATGCAATGCAATATCATGCACGGATAAACATATTCATAGTGAAAGATCAGGAGGATGCAAAATGAAACACATAGAGGGTTGAGAAACATCCACAGTCATGCATTTATTTGCTCCGAAGGTTTGATACAATACACTGCAAAAATGCCAATAGGCAAAGGTTGCATTACAGTTTCAAATGGGAGGTTTTAGCTCCACAACTCCACCTGCCAAAGAGAAGAAGGGAGGGGCCAAAACAAGAATGTCCAACCTTTTTGAAAGAAGCCCCTCCTTACATTTTATATGAGAAAAATGAGGGAGAAGAGAATGATTTGAATTCTACCCCAACCACCTCCAAGACTGCACCTAACTCCTCATCATGGCGGTAGGTGAGATCCCCAACAACCTCAAAATATGGCGAACTATATTTTACATTTTTAAGAACTTTTTCCCACCCAATTAAAGATATCCAGTCGTAGTTGGGTAGAGGACACCTAGAGCTTTCCGAAAAGTCCAACCTTGTGTGAATCTGAGCTCCCTGTAAAAAGTTATGGCGATCTGAATATTTCCCTCGTCGGGATTTTGCGCCTGTTGGGTTCGGGATTTCCTTGTGCATTTGCATCAGGCTTGGAGGATGCTCGACATGTTTTCACCCTGTGCTTCCCCACCATGCTTTTTCGACTCCGAGACCTGATTTCCTTGGAAGTGTTTTTGGGTTTGTGGAACCCTCCGAGCATCTGGACATCCTTTGCGATATGCATGCTTCATGTTTCGTTTTCCAACCCGAAACCGACATGTTCTTTTGATGTCGGGTTTATCAACCCCTCCGACATGCTTCTGCGCATGCTTTTCCAACCTCCAAGACCCGATTTTCTTGCGTCGGGTTTTCCAACCCTTCCGACATGTTCTTTTGATGTCGGGTTTATCAACCCCTCCGACATGCTTTGCGCCATGCTGGGTTTTCCAACCCCTCGAGACCCAATTTGCTTCTTTGTGTCATGTCTTATATTTACCCGGGGGTAAATATATACAACACCTACCATAGAGGATCTTGTTAGAAATTACCATGGTAGAGAAATACCCACCACAAGCTAGGTCATGATAAGACTTTTGAAACTTTTATTTATTCTCTTTGTCAACACACCTCAAGAAACATCCATCTAAGCCTATCTTATATAACACATGATCCCAGATGACATATTTGGATGATTTGAGCTTGAGAGTCCTCCTTTGCTTATACTCAAGATGAATAAGGCACTCTCCATATGTGATAAAACATGAAATACTAGAATACCACTCATTTGTGGTATTTACAAAAAGCACTTAGGGTAAGTCCTTTTGAATTTATAACATAAAAATTCCTTCATATCATTTTGAGTCAAGAGAGACTCATACTCAGACATTAACTGACACAATCCATTTCCACATACCATATTTGAAGGTTGGATATCCAATTCATAATCTTGAATCCTATCCACCCCAATTTCCTCTCTTGACTCCTAGATATTGTTGAATTAGGATTGATTTGATTGAAGATCTCGGAACCATCAACACAATGTGGGAGTTGAGAATGTAAAATCTAAAATTATTTGCTTCTTTGACCATAACATAAACATGTTTCTACATTTGATTGTATCTCAACTTGTGATCCTTTATCGGGAATCTCATAAATGTGATAGCTATTTTAATGCCTTCTTTATTATTCTAAACTAAGATGGTCGAAAGTGTACACCCCAAAGAATAGCACTACAAAACATAATATTTATCAAAGTTGGGACATACCATAGTAGTAACCTTAGCGATTGATTCCTTGATTACAACAAATGTTTCCTTACCTTCATTAGTCCACTTGAAACTTGATTGCGGCTTCATCATACTAGTGATGTGCTTAGTCAACTCGACAAATTCAGGTATAAAGTAGTGGAGAAAGTTCACCTTTTCAAAAAAGGAATGAAATCCCTTCTTGCTTATGGGAAATGAAAATTCTTGAATTTCCTCTATCCTTTATGGATCAATTTTATCTCACTCCCTTGTTCATGATGTGTCTAAGGATTTTCCCTTCAGTAACACCGTAAATGTATTTTTTAGGGTTTAGAGAGATTCCATGTTGTCAGAACCTAATCAACACTTATTTCAAATGTTTCATGTGATCCCCTCTCCTCTTTAAAAATACCACGAGGTCATTAATATAGATGAAAATTTAGTGTTTGAGGTATTTGAAGCCAAGTTCCATGACCCATTGAAAATTTTCTCTAATGTTAATAAGACCAAATGGAGTTGGAAATGTTGTTTTCTATCTATCTTATATCACCACCTCAACTTGGTTATATACAGATAAGCCATCAAGAAATGAAAACATATCATATCTTGTGAATTCCTATAGGATGTGGTCCATGATAGGTAGTGGGTACTTATCTTTAATGAGGCCTGGTTGAAATTCCAGAAATTGACAAAAATCCTTATTTCTCATCTCTTCTTCTGTACTGTAAAAATATTGGCCACCCACATGGAGTGGTGGATAGTGAATATTATTCTTGCGTTTAACATCTTTAATAATTATTATTTGATTGTATCTACAATATTTGGGTTATATTGTCACTTTTTTTTTTTCCTGAGAGGTTTGGCTTCAGGCTTAAGTG
Source organism: Taxus chinensis (assembly GCA_019776745.2). Classification (NCBI taxonomy): domain Eukaryota; kingdom Viridiplantae; phylum Streptophyta; class Pinopsida; order Cupressales; family Taxaceae; genus Taxus; species Taxus chinensis. Next base: position 659,646,138 of record CM034147.1, on the reverse strand, counting down.
GTATTGAATGATGCATATCTTTTAGTCTAAAAGACTTGAGCTCATCATATGAATAAGACAAAACATCAGAGTATCTTCTCAACAATGAGACATAAATCCTTTTCTATTTTGGTGAATAGTTATTTCCAATATTTACCATTCTCAACTTCTTTGGGGTACTAATGTTCCCCTTCTAAAATTCAGCAGTACACTGAGAGGATTCCTTTTCTTTCTCTTAGATGAACTTGTTGTGCTTATCTAACAAGTCTTCAAGATACACGAGGAATTTTCAAAAAAAAATTCCTTGATTCTAATGACCCCCTTTTGAGTCAATTCCATCTATCTCTCCTTTATCTTCATCTACAAAAAATTGTTGATTCAGAGAATCACTTCCTTCGTAAAACAATTTTTTGAAGTTATCTTTTTAATCCAAGAAATAAATAACATGATTTTCATCATTGAATACCTACCAATAATTCACATTATCTAAAACACATTTCTTGAGCACCATATAGACAGTCACTTTTTCCTTGTTGAAGGATGGGTGTGGGGTCATAAGAGAGGATGAGACTACAAGAGAATAAAAATTTCTTGTTTTTCTCATGGAACGGGGAATAAATATAATTGAGAAAGCATCAAAAGACTCGATGTAATTCTATACTCTATTCTAGTAATGCTTGAGCATTGGTTTCTTGACATGGTAATGGTTTCTAACCTGCTTGATAATCACTTCAACATCTATGAGAAACTTTAACTTCCCGATACCCATAGATTCCGCTACATCCATCCCTAGAAGAAGGGATTCATATTCCACATTATTATTGGTGTTTTCAAATTGAAATTTATAAGAAAATGAAAATAACTCACTTGAAGGATACGTTATCACAATAACTGCTCCAGAGCCGACATTAGAATGAATTCCATTGAATTCCATTATCCATAGCTGATTTTATTTACCCTCCATAAGAAAAGGAAATTTTTTCATCTCTTTTAGAAGTCAAGAAGTAGTTACCAAGTCCAATGTCTTGAAACAATATATCAGCCTTCAGATCCTCTAATTTTTGGATAGTGTACTTCATCTTTTGCATGGTAAACCATTTCTTCATATCACCTTTCACTGGTATGGTTGTTGAGGACTAATACATCTGAATCTCACCTCCAAAATATCTGCATAATATTATGCTTAGCAACATTGCAAAAGATACTAGAATGTCTGCTACCAAGATGGTCAATAAGAATTTCTTGTCTGGGAAATCTACAAGAGCTACTTGTGCATCTTTGATTATCCACAGTAGTGTAATTTCTTTAGATTCCATATAATAGCAAGATCTAGTTGCTTATGTTAAGGCAAGTCTAAGAGCATTAGTAACTTTTATTGGCATAATGTTATTAGAAGCACCCAAGTCTATTATGCAATTGTTCAATTGGTGACATTTAATCAGGAGGGAAACATAAAATGGATCTACTTTGTGAGTCTTAGATGTGCATAGAGAAATCATGTTCTGTGAAGGAGAGGTAGGTGCTGTTGGAAGTAGGCATTTGGAGTTGGGAGATTACAACATTAGATTTTGAATTTCCACCCTTGATGTAACCGACAAGTATTTCAAATTTATCCAAATGGGTTTGTAAGAACTTAGATTCATAAATATGAACCTTGGACTTGTTCACATGCTCAATTATATCAAATAGAGCATAAAGATATCAGGTGTATACTCCAGAGGTAGTGGATGATTTGCAGGGTAGGGGAGGTACTAATTTGGAAGTTAGGGAAGTTTTAGAAAATGGAGTAGCATATTGGGATACAATGGCTGATTTTCTATGAGAATTCAAAGTTTTAGAAGAATTGACCTTTGTAGAAGTAGAATTAGAATTAGGAGAAGCACTAGAGGATTTAATTGGTAAAACAGATTGATTCTTTCTCGACACAAGGTCAGGATTCTATTTCGTAGAATCCATAGAGGGCGGAAGTGGAGATCCCCTGTTAATTATCTTGTTTTGGGGAGTCACCACCTAATGATCCTCTTTCTTCTTATTTTTCATAGAAGTGAAGCGAGAAGATCCCTTGTGAGACTGAGAGTAGGTAAATACCGAAGACGAGAAACTTGGTGCATCTTGATCATCATCATCTTCTCCTAAATAGTAGTAAAGGAAATTTATTTTTGCATCATCTTCTACTTCTTCAATCTTAAGGACATTACCATCCTCATTTTATTCTTTTGGTTCTTTAATTTATTCTTCTTCCTCCTCAGCATAGCAGGATGGATTTATTGGAGGTGCTTCAAACGAAAATATTTGCGGTTGGCAGACTAATTTTTTATTTATTTGGAAATTTTATTTTAGGAGCTTCTCTATTTATGGAAGTGTTGGACCCTAAAATATTGGCTAAGTACCAAGAAGTGCGCACGCACAAGAACAATAGATAGTAGGGTACCCTGGGATAAGTGTATAGGAAAAAGGGGGTTAAGAAGGGTTTAAGTGAAACCAATGTGCGTGCGGGAGGCAAAACAAGGGTTTAAAGGACTTAACCATATTTGGCATCATGGAGTCACTTGAGGAAAAATGTGAGGACCCAACTAGGCATGATGAGTGGATAAGGTGTTATCCTAGAACCTTGGAGGTCAAGAAAAGAATATTCCACATAGGGAATATTCCCAAATACATCAATACAATTAGTGGAAGGTTTGCAAAGAGGATAAGAATTCACCAATGGAGGACCACATCGACACTTGGCACATAATTTTCCCTAGAAGCAAAAGTCATGGTAGTGGTTGATGATCCTATTTAAAGTGGTGTTTGGGACAGGGAAAGACACACACAAAGGGACACAAAGAGAATTCATAGAAAGAAGAGGAGAGTAAAGAAGTGCTACAGACATGCTAAGGGTTTGGAGTTCATGGTGTTAGGGTTTATATTACTTAGTGCTAGAGGGTTGTAAGGGACACCATTAAGCATATGTATGGATACTAGGATATGTAACAATGGATATAATGGGGAAAATTCTAGTTAGGATCTCTATCAAATAGGTGTGTAGGATTTGAGTCTTTGTCATTTAATGTATATGGTCTGAGATGACCCTTTTGAATGTAGTATGGCTACTAGAGACTCTTTTTAAGTCAATATACATGGATCTATTCTATACATATTATTTATGAGTGTAAAACCTCATGTTATTTAGCTTATCATGATTCAGATATGGTTTCTTGTGTTTCATGCAATGTTTATTTAGCTTTTGTGATGCGTTGATGTGTAGATCTACTAGTTACATTTTCAACCTTTTGAATTAAGTGAATGTACTTATATTTTTTACACATAATCCTCCATTAATGGAAGGAATCTCTTGCAAAGCTAACATAAAGGAGTAGAACTATTTTATGATGCATGCCTTGGGTGAGCGCCCAGTGTATGTTGGATGATAGGCTAGTGCGCTTGGTGTTAGAAAGAAGTATTGAGGGGTAACATCATGACTACATCTTGGTTTCACTGATGAGACCCATTTTAAATCTATTGTGAGAGAAATGTGTGATGACAGAGAACTTGACCTTGGTTAATGTTGAAGCATGGCTCAAAAACATGGAGGATGTGTTTTCTCATAGGTTCGGTAATGGATTTGAGTTTGATACATGAAAATGGTTGGAGGAGAACCTATATCACAAAATTTATAAGATATTCTTCTGTTGTTTCCTAGTAGAGTTGTATGAATGGCTATCAACATATGCATTAAGGATGAGTTGGTACTATAGACCTTGTGTTTGGACCTAGGAAGAATATCAAAAATTGCATGATGCTAATATGATATGGAACCGTGTTGTTAATCACTGGTGGAGTAGAGTGCTGACTAGTTATACCTTAAAATGCACTATTTCTATGTATTATTGCCCAGAGATTGCTAAGTTTGAGTTCTCCAGGGATCTTAAAGAATCATTCTTGCATGTTATTCCACTGGCTATCACGATCTTGGTCATTAATTTGAGTTTTCAAGCCTTTCCCATGGTTGGATAAATTCTTGCTAGGTGTGGGGCTTGGAAGATGGTATGATAAAAGGATGGCGGACCTTGCAGCATAAATGCAGAGAGAGGAGAGGCGGCTCAAGTATAATGAAGCTTGGGAGAAGGATTTGAAAAGACAATGTGAAGCTATAAGAGTGATGGATTTATGGAGGCACTTGTTGCAGGAAGGATTTGAGGTTCGTGCAGAGGACGTGGAACCTGAGTAGTCTAGGAAACCCCATCTTGGAAAGTGTGGAAGAGAGACCCTTTGGGAGAGAGCTCATCATATGAAGAAAGGATAAGATCCATAGGTACACATCTTAACCAACATGGCGACTAGACCCTAGCACCTATTTTTCAATTCCTGAGATAAGTGTTGATAATCTAGTTGGTATCGATATTTGTAGTTGACTGACATCTAGGAGGTACAATTTTTCATTTGGTACATATATGGTTGCACAATAATTTCCTATGTTTGGCGGTGTTTTTTCTGGCATAACATATGGACAAGGTTTGAGTATCGCATTTGGGAGTGACACGGGAAACACATCTAGGAGTGGTTTGGTATCATAGACTATCGGCACATAGTTTAATGTGATGGTGGGTTTGTAGGGCGCAACTGCATTAAGCCCCTTGCCTATAATAGGAGAAGGATCTAGTGGATCTAGAGGTGTTAGCACTAGTGGATCTAGTGAGTCTAGTGGTGGAGGTAACATTGGAGGGAATAAAGGTCTTTGATCTAGAGGACAAGGTCCACAACACCATCAACATATGTTTTATGAGATGTCACTCAACTTACCTAATTACAAGGTTTTGAGGATTCCATGGAACATGTACACAAGTGCAAATTACTATGGCACACAAAGGAGATCACTGCATTGGATTGGAAGGCTAATCAGTTTGTAACCATATTGTAAGGACACATGTATAACTAGTACAAGAAGTATGACCCACACAAGACAGTGGTGGATTACATTACGCTGTGTAATTCCTTTTTGGTGGAGTTCCACATACCTGAGTTTGAACAAAAAATCCAACATGTTGAAGGAGATTTAACAAGGAATGGCAGATAGTGTGTGGGAGTATTACATGTGTTTCAATACTATCCTATCTAATTTATCTTATGACATTCATCCCTTGCAGCATGCTTAGTGGTTCATCAGAGGACTGATCACACCATTTAGCATGGAACTTTAATAGAGAACTTTCAAAAATTTGTGTGATGCCTTGCACATTGAGGCAGTAGAAAGTGTTGATACATGAGTTAGTCTATTCCTATAAGCCCAAATTTCTACAATGGCAAAGCAGCTAGAGAAATTATCTGCGAACTTGTCTCATGATACTCATAATAGGTTATGGTGTATAGATTGTGAGGTGGAAGGGCATGCGAAGGACAATTGTCCTCAAAGATCAATACGTGCGATGACGGTAGATTGTGAGATTTTCCACAGAGATCATGATGCAAGTAGGTTTATACTATTTCAGCACGCGATTCGTAAGAATGTGTCTTGTTATTACAAAATTTTCACCTCTACTACTCATGACACTAAGGATTATAGATTGATTGACCAAATACATGACATCATTGATACTAGTGTGTGTCAGACTAGTATTGCAAGTAGTTCCAAGGATGAGGGTTGTCCTTATGAAGGGGCGCACGGACAAAGGAAGTCCTAGAAGAGGATTTTGTAGTGGATTTAGAGGCCATGGAAACCACAGAGGCAAAAGAAGTGAGTTATCATGTGGAACTTGTTACACCTATGGGTCTATGGAACACTATAAACAAAAATTCCCCAATATGCTACAATGCTCTTGGTATGGAAAGAAGCACAAGTATGAGGAGTTCCCATAACTATTTAAGCACATGAACAAGAAGCAGTGAAAGGATAAGGGCACTAGAATGGTGAGCGTAAAAGCATGGATATCAACATTGGATGCCTAGAATGGTGCATGATTTAGAGTTAGAGCCTGTATTGGTGACGACACGAGCTGAGGTTGTGCACCCCAAGGAGATACCAAAGTAGAGACCACTAATTACAAGAGAATATGTGGTATATGGGAAGTATTTGGACCCTACCCATAAGAAGGAAGTATATCAAGAGACCATAGACATAATTAGAAGTATTCAAGGGGAATTTTAGTTTCTAAAAGAGCAATCCAGGAAGTTGGAGCAGAAGAAAAGTGTTGAGGTCCCTCAGTCAGATATAGATGATTTCAGAGAGGTGTGTAAAATTTTGCGCCAAGAGAATATCATTCCTCTGTTAGGAGAATGGTTGAGATATAAGGTACAAAGTGTTGGAGCAGAGCACGAGAGGCATGTTTTGCATGATAACCTTCCTCCTCATAGCCTTGATTATGATAAGGAGATTACCTTGAATACAGTTGTTGATGGATGGCTACTAAGCAATATTCTAATTGACATGGGCACGTATGTTAATGTTCTCACTTTGGACGCATGGAATCAAATGGGAAGGCCCCCATTACAACCATCTTCAAATGTGTTGTATATGGATAATAAAACAAAGGAAATGACCATTGGCATTTTAAAGTATGTTTCTATCACTATCCAAGGGGTGAAATTCACTGGAGACTTCGAAGTCTTAGTGCTTGCTGAGGTGGAAAAATTTTTAGCGTTACTTGGGTGCCCCTAGTGCTATAAAAACAATGATGACTTATGTTTCAATAATGGGTATAGAAGTTTTGAGAACAAAGAGGAACATGCTATCATTCCTTTGATGGATGGAAAGTCAACTCCCTATATTGAGCCTTTAGGAGAAAAAGACCTAGACAAAATGAATGTGTGCACTATCCAGGACCCTGAGTTTGTGTATCCAAAAAAATAAGGTATTATTTAGTGGGAAGACACTCAATCTATAAGTGATACAACTAGTGTGGCATGTGACAATTGGGCACACGGGAAATATGAGTTAGTCGGAAGGAAGTTAAGAGGCTCAATGATGAGAGCAATAAAGGTGTGCTCAGCCAAATGCCTAGGAGGAAAGAAGATTCCAGGTTACACTGGGGGAGCTGACCCTGATGTTTTCCTGTAAGAAATGGAGACACAGTGGAGATGTGATATGGAAAGGAGAAGGATTCTTAGCTATACCTTGCTCAGGACCACACCATGTTGGTGGGAGACCCATCGTAATAACCTTCTAGAGTGACATGAGGTGAGAATTGTATTCTCTATTAGGTTTTTCCGAAGCAATGCACCTACTATTATATAAGATTATCATGGGAAGGAACCTACCTCATTTCATCTCCAAGCATGTGAGAAGGCCTGGATGGAAGGCACATAAACATTACTACCTTCTTTATGGGTGCATAAGATTTATTCCACCTTATAAGGTTGCATGCATGTATGGTACATTTACTCAGAGATGCGCCATCAGATAGGAAACTGACAAGAGTTGATGGCTGATCTCCTTCAAGATTTCAAACAACGGAGTAGTAAGCCATTGGTGGATGAGGTGCTACAGGTTGTCAAGTGTCTAACTATGGGAGATAGTGCCATGTTGGAGGATAGAATACTAGAGTTAATGGGTGAACCTAGTTTAGAAGCATGATTTGATGAGGAAGAATAAGAATACTGGAGATACATTTGAGCATGGATGCATGGAAAAAGAGAAAGGAAAATTTGTCTCTATGATCAATGGTGATGAAGTAGAGAACTTGGATGTTAACCATGTTTTTGGTATGCATGAGGTTATGGATAGTGCTGGTGAGCAAGCACGTGCCTACCATGAACCCCTAAAAACCAAGAAGGTCAACATTGGTTTGGAGGTGGAACCTAAGGAAGCTACTATTGGAGATAACTGGATAGAAAAGGAGGTTTCGAAGATCACCAATTTATTGTGTGAATTTTACTATTTGTTTCCACATGGGTACCATGAGCTTAAGTGATTTCACCACTCCTTGGGAGAAATTAAGATCAACATAAAGAAAGGTGAGTGCCTAATTTGGAAGAGACCTTATCGAATGAATCTAAATATGTGCATCAAAGTCAAGGAGGATATTGACAAGATGATCACATCAGGCATCATTGAGGCTTTTGAAGAACCAGAATGGATAATTCCAATGGTCATCAACAATAAAAAGGATGGAAGGATAAGGATTTGCTTTGATTACCAAGATTTGATTGTGGTATGTGTCATTGACCCTTTTCCAACCCCCTTCACTAAGAAGATCCTGAAGGAGTAACTAGGTGTAAAATAAATTCTTTAACAGATGGATTCTCAAGTTATCATTAGGTTAGAATTACAAAGGAGGACCAAGAAAAGACAAATATTTCCCACAGAATGGGGAATATTTTCCTACATGGTCATGCCTTTTGGAATGAATAATGTGCCTTCTGTGTTTTAACACATTGTGGTTTAGGTGTTTCAGGACTTCATCGACAAGTTTCTACAAGTCTACTTGGATAACTAGACAATATATGGATTAGTGAGGGACCATTGTGATAATATGAGGCTGATGTTTGAAAGATTTAGTAGTTGAGGATATCCCTCAACATTAAGAAATATGTCTTTGCTACTCCCATTTGGAACATTGTTGGGGCATATCATATGTAAGGAAGGATTGCTGGTGGATTCTGCCAAAGTTGTCATTATTGTGGGATTGGGGGAGCCTACCAACTAGAGTGTTATGTGTAGGTTCCTTGGACATATAAGGTATTATCAAAAATTTATTAAGGGGTACATCAAGATCCTTACGCCATTGGAAATGTTGTTAAAGAACAAAAGTACATTTCATTAGGGAGAGACGCAACAGATGGTATTTGACACATTAAATAATAGTCTTATCAATGTGCCCATATTATGATTTCCCCCCCTTGGGATAATCCATTCCATATACATGTTGATGCTTCAGGGATGGCAATTGGAGCAATCTTAGCACAACCTAGAGAGGGGATTATTGAAAACCCCTTGTGATTTGCTAGTAGGAAGCTAACCCTAACAGAATAGAACTATACTACTATTGAGCACAAGGTATTATCAATGATCTATGCACTGTACAAATTTAGGTAATACATATTGGTAACACCATTTATATTCTACATAGACCACATGACATTGAATTACTTTGAAAACAATCCCATTCTACATGGGCACACATGTCAGTGGGTTAAACTATTTCAAGAGTTTGAGTTTACTGTTGTTGTAAAACCAGGTAAGAGTAATCTGACACCTGACCATTTATCAAGGATTGAATAAAGAGAGGATGTACAAAGTGTTGAGGATAAAATACCAGATGCACAACTATTTATATTACAGCACGCGCCCTCTGACTTGTAAGATATTACTATGTTTCTCAAAACATGTGTGGTGCCAGAGTGAATGACGAATTTAGAAAAGAAGCAGTTAACCATATGTGTTGCACCCTACATGCTAATTAGTGGAGACTTATACAAGCTAGGCCACAATGAGGTTTTACGCCAGTGCGTGTTAGAGCATGAGCATGTTGCAATCATGGAGGAAGAACATGGTGGAATTGCAGGAGGAAAATTTGTAGGGAATACAACCACACGAAAGATCCTTCTAGTAGGATTTTGGTGGGAAACTTTTTAAAAATATTTTATCAAGTATTGTAAGGCTTGTGACCATTGTGAGCACCTTGGTAAACCAGGGAAAAGATATGAAATTCCATTAAGACTGATTGCTAGTGAAAAACCATTTGAGAAGTTGGAAATTGAATTTGTAGTCTTGTGAAAAAAGGGTTTTCCTGGTTAGGGTTGCATAGTTAGGGCACGAGGTTTGAAGGAATTTTTGCAAAGGAGTGGAGCCAAAAAGTTGAGCAGAGCCAAGACTAGGAGAGAGGAAGAAGTGTTAAGGACCCTACAAAGGAATGGAACCTAGGAAAGTAGAAAATGTTTCATCAAAGAAGGGCAAGGGCAAGGGAGAACAAGCTGTTTCTACCAGTTTCAATGAAGAGTGGTATGCAGATATGCAGTATCTGGATGACATATTACTTGGTAAAGAATAGGTGTCTCATGTCAAGAAGATGGTCGTCAATGATTACAACCATCAAATGAGCACCATAAAGAATGAAATGACACTAGAAATGGTTCTCCCTACAGAGAAGAGGACACCAAATGGAATTCCCATCTATGATGATGAGGTAAAGGTAAAAATGGAGAAGATTGGGTTTTTTTTAATTCTATGATTTTCCCTATTTCGGAAAGCCCAAAAGACTATACCAACGGTTGATGCACAAGTGCATGAAAACCAATTTTATTTCATATATCGGAGGATGTGCATAACCCCTAGCTAATTTATAGATTCATCATCCTTATCTGTGAAGGAGATTCATTGGACAAGACTTGGAAGACAACGAAGCCATTAAGAAGACCGTTGAGGCTTATGAATACAAGAAGGGTTCACGTTACTTCGACATATATGCAATTATTGACTTGGTGATGAGGATGGCCGCCTGCTTGGTTACAAATCTGAATGGACAAGAGAGATGGACACAAATCAACAAGGCCTGGTTGAATGTGTTCCATAAGATCTCAGAGGGAAAAATCTATAACCTCTCATATTTTATTGTAGAGGATACCATAGACACTGCACGCGATGGAGAGAAGATCATGTTTGGTAATGTCCTCCTCACCATTTTATTTTCAGAGATTGGAATGCTTGATAGGCCAGATAATTTTGTTTAGGAATACCCAGATGAGGACCCCTTACCCTCCAAGAGGTTTAAACAATATACTTGTGACACCATGACGAATGCTCATAAGGCATGCTTGGAAAATTGGTATAAGAAGATGTGCAATGCATTCAAGGATGAATGGAGAATACCCAAATAATTTCCTTCACTAGTGCAAAGAGAGGGTGAGTTCATCGTATACCAGCATTTTTGCATTGGAAAATTTACTTTGGTAGATGGAACCAAGATTCCTTAGTGTAAATTTCCTTTCTCCTTCACAACATAGTACTTATGGGTTGAGGTTGATCGATTCAAGGAGGAAAATAAAATTATACTTTATCTAAGTGTAGTAGATCAAGAGTACCACGAGCTATACATGAAACTAGTATACCCCAAGAAGCGTGCCTATGTGGATAAGTATGTCTCCCATGATGTGCACCTGTTAAAACTAGTAGCATTACCTATTGCAGGGAGGAAGATAGTGAGGGTGTATTTGTGCATAAGGCCTAAGTATGAAAAGGGTGCTTATGTTGAAGATGATGTCTCCATTCCTGAGGAGCCCACTACATAGAAGAAGACTGTGCTAAGGAAAATATATAGAGGAGAAGCTCCTAAGGTAAAGGCACTGAGCACAAAGACAGTGTAAATAATAGAGGCACATGAGTCAGGAACGGGTACCAGTAATTAAGTCCATCGGAAGAAGTTTCCCGCGAGAAAAGAGTCATCACAGAAGGAAGAATCACCGTAGAAGGAAGAGTCACTAATAAGGGAAGAGTCACCCAAGAAAGAAGAAAAAGATAAGTCCCCTAAACTGAAATCACTAGTATGGAAGAAGAAGAGGGTGAAAAAAGGGTCAGACTCAAGAAAAAAAAAAATCATGGAGGCCAACTAGGGGGATGAAGATGATGAAGAACATGATGAGGATCAGAATCATCCCATGTATGATGTACATGATTCAAAGGAAGAAGGAAATGAAGAGAAAGATGAGAATGAGGAAGATACTCACAACAAAGGGGGGAGTGAGGAAGTAAACATGAAGGATCAGAAGACCCTGGACCCGACCAAGGAGAAGATGGATAATACCATAGAGAGGGAAGTGGTAGGAATTATCCAATAGTTGGTGGAACATGAACTTGAATGAAGCACTGAGGAAGTGTTGAAGGAAACAGAGGAAAGCGCGAGTGTGGGAAAGGAATATGGAAGCATGGGCAGAGACCCAAGCTTAGTAGTAAGCTTCCCAAAGGTAGCACACATAGGTGGAAAGGAAATACTAGTGGTGTAGGAACAAGAAATGACTTACATTAATGATCCTTACAAGGTACTATGCACATGCTTCCAATGTACCGTACCCATAAACAAACTCCTTGCTTGGTCTTCTTTCGATGAAGAAGGTGTGTACCCATGCACAAGGAAAATGATATCTTGGGCTTTTGAGTCCCATGTTGATGAACCCAAATTCAAGGTAAACCTATATACATTGATGAAGACACATGTTGTCGTGTAAATGTGCAACATGGAAATTGATAATTTTTGAGCACGACAACTATACCCCAGTGTCAAATTTTTCAAGTTCTATCATTCCCAGGAACCCCAAGTCAAATCCATTAGTCTAGTCACCCCCTATTTGATGTCAAATTATTCTCCTAGGTGATTTAGAAAAGTCTATTAATTCCACCTAGGTGATTTTAGGGAGTTCTTAAAAGATGTTATGTACAAGAAGTTGTGGGAAGGGTTATCACTGGCCTTCCTAGGACTGGATCAACCCCCTTGGATTAGAAAAGAAGGGCCAAATTCAACATGGAGTTGAATTTAAGACCTTATAAATTCATGGAAATTATTTTGGAAGGTTTGGAGAAGTTTTGAAACACTTGGAGCAGTCTGAGTGAAAACATGGTTCACGAGCCTAGGCAGTACACAGGCCTAAAACAACTGATGGGATTCAGAAGAATATTTTGGGAGCTATGAATGGAGATATAAGTAAAAAAAACATATACAAAAAGAGCATTCCAATACCTACATGATGGTGAAATAATTTTTTTCACAAAACCTTGGAGAATAGGATTTGTAGGCAATTTTTATCAGGCACAAGTGGAGTATCAAATAAAAAATACAATTTTAAGGAAGTAGATGGATGAATAAAGACATGATAAACCCACCATTGGATTAAAAATTCTATTTCCAGTTAGGATCATGTAAAATTTCACCAATAAATTCCACTGGGAGCTTAAGTTATTTTCTTTCTAAGTTTCCCTCTCAAAGGCAGTTTAGGACTTAGTCATTTTTTGGGAGGACACGTGTCAACACCAGGAGCCTGGTGGGATTTCATGTCCCCAAAGTCCCAAAGTTTAGGTACAAAAACCCTTTAAAAATGCACCCAGCCCCCATGTGACCTCTTGGACCCTCATGTGACCTCCAGACTTGACAGTTCAGGCCCCAAGTGCATTTTTGGAGCATTCATTCCATGTCGTTGAATCAAGTGCCACGTGTCAGCTCCAAGATCACCATGGAAACTGATGTCCCTAAGGTGAGGGACATAATACATGGAAAAATGTTCCCATCCCCCTATGGGGATCCTTTTGGATATCCACGTGACCTGCTTACTTGACAGTTTAACCCCTAGGTGCATTTTTGGAGCATTCATTCCTTACCATCGGATCAAACACAATGTGTCAGCTCCAAGTAAACTATGGAAACTGATGTCCCTTATGTCCTTGAGGTGAGGAAAATAAGACATGGAAAAATATTCCCATCCTGCTATGGGGATCCTTTTGGACATCCATGTGACCTACTTTCAGCTCCCACTGCTTTAAAGCTAATTTTGGAGCACTCATTCCTTGCCGTCAGATCCCTGCCACGTGTCATACTCTTGACCACCATGGAATTTTATATCCCTCACATCCCTGAGGTCAAGGGCATAAAAAATGAAAAAATTCTCCCAACTCTAACCCAAAAATTTGAAAAAACTTGTAACTGTTAGTTGCTTCTTGTTGATCTTCGTTACTAGAAGAAAACTGCAAAGAACACTAGTCCACCACTCCACCATTGCCAAAGTTTGAACCAGATCCATTACAACACATTATCCTTCACTCCATGATGGAATGTAGGTCTCATAAGAATAATTCATCAAGATAAGAAGAATAAATGAAGAACAAAGAAGAAGAATAGTGGAAATCCCCATTGCCATGAAATCGAAATTCAAACATATCTTGCAAACCAGTGCTCGGATTGACGAACCATTTGTTGTTGATTTTTTCTCTCTTGAAGGCCATTCAAAACTCATATTAAAACCTCCAATTTATAGAAAGGAACATTCACAATGAATAAATCTCATTTCTAGCTCAACGAAGGAAAAATTGATTTTCTTGTTTAACCGTTTGTCGGATTGAAGATAAATTTCTCCTGAAGCATAAGAAGCAAAAACCTATTGTAATGGAATTGATTTCATCAAAAATAAAGAAAAAAAACAAACCTAAAATTTTCAAGCTCCATTAATTGCCACCACAACATAGTAATGGAAAAAATAAACAAGCTACCTCTCTTCTTCTCAGGGTTCTAGTGGGAAAAATCACCCAAAAATTGGAGGAAATGATCATAAAAAAAATAGTTTCGCGCGAATTAGTTTTCACGCCATGAAGCCCCTATTTTTAGGGATATAGAGGACTGATTTTTTTTCAGCATTCTTCCCCTGCCGATGAAAATATCATTTTCCCACATGTTTAGAAGAAGGAATTACTCAAAATTTGAAGTGTGGAACCATGGGGTAAAACCCATAATTTCAAGACCCGTTTCGTTGCAATTTGACATTTGTGGTGTAGTTACTAAAAATAGCATGTCTCCATGCATAGGGGACTGTTACTTCAGGTAAGCCACCATTTGAAGATTCCATGAAGAAGGTAGTGAACACAGAGGGAGAATCACAAGAAAGCTCATCAAAAAGGTCATCTTGGCTCGTAATTCACACTTACTAAAAGTAGTAAGTTACACTTAAAAAGTAGTTTTGGCACAATGGGTTATATAAGGATAATCAATCAGGGGGACATCATTTTTTGGGAGTATCCTAGTCATTTTTCACAGGGCCTTCGATATCCACCTTTTTTCATTCAACTTGGAAAGCATTCGTGAGCTAATTTGGAGGATTTTCACCGTGTGTAAGGAGTTCGAAGATTCAGAGTTTCACTGCATTTTGAGCTTTCCATCAACAAGGATCAACAGACTTCATCATGAGACATCTCCTCTTCTTCTTCTCTCTCTCTTTCTCTCTCCTCTTCCCCCGAAATTTCTATCACTTTCAAATGTTCTAATTCTTCATTGAGGTTTGCACTTTTTGATATGCCTTTAAGTCACTTAAAAGTGACTTTAGAAACATAATGTAAATTAAGTTGCCTTGATTTTATAAAAGGGACTTAAATATTTTGGTAGGAATATGAAAATTATAAAGTTGGAAATAAGGCATATGGAGGGTCATGAGGAAGATGATAAGTCACCTCTCATTCTATAAATTGTAACGCCATTGCCATTTCAAAGGGTTGGTGATTGATCTTGTAAACTCAGGAGTGAATTGTACCTAGAGAAAGAAAAGGAGATAACCATTTTCTTCTATTATCCTCTACTCTCAATTTTCCTCTATTCCCACATCCTGTACAACTTCGATTTGAGCAATCAATACAAGAAGAAGGAGTTTCTAGCTTTCTTTGACTAAGGGGTTTCTTGATACTTGGTGATCAATGAATTCTATTTGGTCTTGTTACTATTCATATAGTTTTTTCTTCCCATTAATGCATGTGTTGAAGTTTCTAACTAGTGTGTGTGTAGGAATTTGATTTTCTACCTACAACATTAGTTCTCCTACCTCTTTTGTCACTCCCCTTTCCCACTCTTCAGACAAAGTCTTCCCTAGCAAAAGATTGCTAGATTTTTTGCAAGGTAATTGGAGTGCCCCTGTTGGATCCCTGGTTGAAAGGCCATTGTATGATTGAAAAGTGACATGTGAGCATGAGAATCTATAAGAAAATATTCTTCATACCCGACCTCACGAGGTCTTCCCGAGACAGCCGGTGAAAATGGAATTTATACGGATACAAACAAACTAGTTTTGAAATATTATATCCTCAATACGCAATAATGGAATCTATGAATCTAAGGTGAAGAAGGCCCTCCTAACCTGAATTGGTGTAATGGATTGTTAAGATATAATAGTTTTTTGGAGGCTCCAATTAATGTCGAGATCTGCTGAGATCCTATTTATTGGTTTTTGGATACGTGAAAAAATGACTTATAGGTGCTTCGTGTGTATTTCCAGACAAGGTCATGGAAAATGGTGATGAGAAGTGTAGTAGATCCTCTAGAGTTTTATGGATGATTATTTGGTCTAGTCCATAAATCCCTAACCCGATTGGCTACTATGTTTAATACGGATAATCGTGTAAAGATGTTTGGTGGAAGTGGTGAGGATATAAATATTAGTGTGCGTAAATTGGTGTCAATTTCTGATTGATCAGTAGGCCTGTTAGGTTGTGGGACCTGTGGATCACAACCGTAAGTTCCTGGTTGTGGTGAACTTCCTATGGTCATATGAGGAGTCAATCTCTTCTCCCGGCTATCCAATAGTCATAAGATTTTTCAGCCTCTATATTTAGAACTAGAAGTTGTGTAACTTTCTCAGAATACCTTACAGGTGTTCATGCAACCTGAATGTATAAGCTAGTATCTATGCTGATGAGGAGGTCTCCTACGTTGGGTTGTGGAACTAAAGGATCGCAACCAAATGTTTGTTCTCTTTCCAGTACTTGTACAGTCATGTGGATATCCTATCAAGGCAGTCTATAGTTAGGATGATTTGACCAAAATGTGTATGCCTTGTCGTCTTCAATATTTAACTCTCTCAATTGTTCACTAATTTCTCATTGGTTTACTGTTGTTAAAAACACCTAGATCCTAAGGTATTGATCTATATCAGCTAGTGTTGTGGGGATATTTGGTTAAGGCACTATTGGTTCAAATATGTATTCTCTGGGCTCTCTAGGTCCCGTGATTGTCATGTAAAGATGATTCAATTTTAACTGAAATGAATAAACTGATTATGAAAGATGTATCTACACTATGTATATGTTTTTTATTTTTGTATTTTCAATGAAGTATTTTTTAAAAAATTAAGAGATTAACTATTCTAATATATTTAGAACAATGGACAATTAATCTAGTAATGGAATCAAAACAAGCAAAGTAGCCCGATGTAGCTATTTACATGTGTAGTTGTGAGTTTATCCTAAATATCTAAGTAACTAACTAGTTTAATCGAAAGACTCTCAATCCTACCTAAAAAGTGAGGAATGAGTCATAGTTCCTCATAAACTATCACTCCCCACAGCTTCCCTAGCAATATTGAAAGTGAACTTTAACTGAAATGAAATAATTTACTACTCTATTTGATATGGTGTATCTAGAACTTTGATAGCTCAAAACTAGAGTTTATAGAACAGTGGTAAATCTAGTTATGTGTGACTTTGTCCCCTCAGTGTGATGTCCTTGTTCCTTCATGTTCTTATGAATCCAAAAAGGCATGTGTATGATAGCATCAACAGAAGAAGATAGTCGAACAATGGCAGATTTGGATATAGACCGAATATAATGCAAGTAAGATAGGGATAGTGTAAGTGAATAGAGCTTGACTATGTAATTCCTAGTAGGATATATTGAGGGAATACAACACAAATATGTTGAGAATTCTAGAAACTATCCTTTGTGATAAGACAAAACCTGCAACTCTAAATGGATTCCAATCTAAGAATGAAACTACCTTATCCTAAACTGATTTTATCGAACAACAATGAAGTAAGATGGAAACAAGAAGATCAAGTAATCCTAAACAATAAAGGAAAAGCTAATAACTGATGCAAAGCATGAAACTATTGGAACTCTAAGAAAGAAATTCAAATGAACTGAATGATTTAAACAGAGAAGGAGAGGGGCCTCTTGTATGAAAACAAGCTAGCTATTTATAGCAATTGCATTCACTAGAAGGTAACTATGAATTGAACTCTTTTACCATTAAATAAAGAGAAAACACTATTTACTGGGTGGCCAAAACATAAATGCAAAGCAAAGTGGTTGACGAATGTGGATAGAAATTTGAATTTTACATTTGACGAGATCATCGGAACATTCTAGAAAATGCGCATAGGACCACCGCACCTGTGAAGGGTGGCAGTCACCAGACTGCCGCCCTGTCCTGGGTGGCAGTCACAGGACCACCACCCAGGTAGGGTGGCATTTTTGTCACTTAAGAACAAAATGCAAGGAAGAAGGGGGGAGAGGGTAGGAAAAAGCACACGGAGGCCAGATGAGACACACGGGATGTAAATGTATAACTGGCAAGCTTCTCTTGATTCTAAACACCTTGTGAGGAGACCTATATCATCATTAGTGTATGTGTATCCTCTTTCTAGCAGTTGCAGTACCCTACAATTTTGGGTACGTATATATTGCCCCCTCGGAGAAGTGTCTTAGCCACGAAGTGGGGTAAAACAGTGGATTTGAAGTATGGCGGTCCTGAAATGGGGAGTTAGAATTTATACCTGACACGCCCATGTGTCGAAACGTTGCCATCCAAATTCCCACTATTTACAAAATGAAAAGGGGACTCAAGTGCAAATAGATAAAATAAATCCAGAGAAAAATATAAATTAAATTAATAAGAAATGAGGACTTACCAATCTACGCGGGGATTTAGAAATTACCTCCGTCGGCGCTCTAATTTTTGTGAAGAAAAACATTCAAAACAAAATTAAAAAACTATATATATATATATATATATTTAAAACTGAGCTCATTTTACTATTCATTTGTGCGCATGTTGATTTGGTGATTTTTGAGATTTAGGACCCACGGTGACCATTTTCAACGAGAGTGTAGTCAAAACATCTGTTATGAGATCGTGATCATGTCTCCGAAGAGAAAGACATCGGCCTATGAATTCTTAGGTTAGTTCTTCTCAATTTAACGTTTTTAAATCTAAAATATATAAATGTAGAAATATTTGTCTTGGGGGGACCATTTTAAAAAATGCTAGTCTTAAATGAGTCTCTAGAGGGAGGTGCCCATAGGGTAGGTCTTTATTTCATCTAAAATGATATTTTTTTTCATTTTTAAAGTGTTTTTTAGGGATTTCAAGCTGTTTGGCATTACAGGACAGGACCGCCACCCTGCACAAGGCGGCGATTACATGAGACCACCGCCTTATGATGGCAGTAGTTATGAGACCGCCACCTCCATAAGGCGGTAGATACATGACTGCCACCTCTGAAGGTGGCGGTTGGGAAACCACCACTCTGCATAGGGTGGCGGTTAGGAAACTACCACTGTGGTGGTTGGGAAAACTGCTGCTCTGCACAGGGCGGTAGTTTTGAACAGAATGCAAAAAAGGGATGTAAATTTTAAGTGTCTTTACATTTTTGAGACGTTTCTATATGTTCTTGATAATTTTTATAGTTGGATTATGTTACTAACTTACTCTTTTTCTATGTTTTTTGGGTGGATGCAAAAGAAGGAGGAGTATATTAGATGGAGCAGAGAGAGGGAGTGTGATTAGGCTCCCAGAAATTATTAGATGCATTGTCCTAAGATGAGAGGGACACTTTACAAAGGGCTGAGATTCTACGTGGATTTCTCAGGTTGCTCATGTTTCTCCTTCCAGTCACATACTATGTGACTTATTTTCATATAGGGATGCAGATCGGAAACACTTTCTGATTTCTAGGAGTTAGGGGTGAGTGAACCATCACACTAGAGAACATTTACCGTATATTGGGGATTCCAATTCTTTGGAGGTGGTTGTCTCTCAAGACAGCAGTATCCAGATCTCAATTAGTTCATTGGGTCACATATATGGGAGATGTCGTTATTTCCATGGGGTTGAAGAAGGAGGTGAAGGTCTATTCTATTGCTTTCCTCTCCTATGCCTATGATCTACAAGGCCATTATGGGTATTCTTGCCTCACGGTTGATTGAGGAAAAGGGAGGGGATACTCTTCTATGTTGTTGGGCTCCCATCATTGCACAGATTGAGGCCCATGGCCATATTTACACTTGGGGAGAAAAAATCCTCAGGACCACCTACCATTATTTATACAGAGTGGTCAGACTATAGGGATAGTCACTGAGCCACTCTACTCTAGTTATGAGTTGGGTGTATGAGCACATCATTCATTATGGGAGAGGTATACATGTCGAGGATCTAGGGGTTGTCAGGGAAGCGATGTGGATAGGTATGACCGTACTTAGGACGCCACACCAACTATTTATTTCCTTAACTATTGTAGACATGGAGACCACTCCTTATTAGGCCATGGAATGGCTATGGGGGGAGGAGACACTTACATTGATTGCCTGCTCTTCCACGGGTCAGCTGGTAGACAGGATGGGGAAGCTAGAGACCCACCCCTTTGATAGAGTACCACATCATTTTGGCCTCCCTTATATTGATATGTTTCCTCCCATGGGGCCAGTATAAAGATCCATTTGTGAGGCTAGGGGAGGTATTAGAGGCCAAAGTTAGACCATGATCACTCCTGGTGTTCCCATTGTAGTATGAGGGTGGTTCATGCCCGAGGGGTAGCTAGTGCTCCTCGAGCACCTTTACTTCAGATTAGCGCCGGTCTTGGTCATAGTGGAGATGATCCCATTGACATGGACTCTGAGTCTGAGGAGTTCATTGGGGGGGGAGATAAAGGAGGAGATAGAGGAGGGTGAGAAAGGAGCTGTCGGGATAGGTGAGGAGGATGACAATGATACTGAGTGGCATGAGAACCAGGATATCTTCTGGGCTGAGAGGACAGAGGAGAGCATAGAGAAGGTGACCATAATTTTAGAGGAGTTTCCTTCTCAAGATTTAGGGGGAGATGATGATTCCATGGTAGGCTCTCACTTTATTCCAGATGTGGGAGAGGCATGACAGTCGGTGGCAGTAGTGTCAGTAGCAGGAGTAGATCTTAGAGATCCTACCTGGATGCCTAGAGATCTGAGTGAGTTATTACTCCTTTCTCGACTTTTGCTTTAGTTAGAAATGTTTATTTCATATTTCCCTTTCATTTTTTTTTGTCTTTGATCTTATTTTGGACAAATTTCTAACTTTGTTCATTTCTCCTCTTTTATTTTCAGCTACTGCTGAGGGATGGCAAGACTTGATTCACCAGGTGTGCACAGATACTCTATTGCTCCCCTCAAAGAAAACATGGGCCGAGATAACTGTGGATGTGGGAGAGCCCTCAGTGGATGGTAGACATACCAATGTCTTTGCCCCTGTCTGGTAAGTGGAAAAGATCATGACCTCTCTCCATGCTGAGGTAGCTGGATATAGGACTGCTGAGAGATTGATGAGGAGGAGGCATTCCCACAGTGAGACCACAACTTCTGGCCATGATTGTGAACCATTAGTTCATTCAGAGTGTCATCAAATTAGGATTCCTAGATGAGGTCATGCACCTTCTGAGGGATCTCACAGGGTTTGAGAGATCATGGTGCCTTTTTGTAGTGATTTTTGGTCAAATACTTATACGATTATTTTTTTATTTTCCGTGCTCATCGAGCATTTTTACCATGCCTTACTGCATGATGGAATTGTACATAAAACACCATATATATATATGTATCTCTTTTTAGATCTAGATCTTCTTGTGTCTAGAATTTTGTGATTCGCTTCTCATGTGTACGCTAGATGTTTTTAGAGTATTCTGCTTATATGCTTTTTCAGAATGTATGTAATGGATGAAAAATGATAACAAATACTAAATAGAATTTTTTACTTTTATTTTCCTTTGCAACACTAATATGTGATGATGTAGAACATTTTATAGTACTAAACCATTGGCTTCTTTGGGAAATGTCTGTTGTTTCTTCTTATACTGGAAAAATGTGATGAATGTCATAGAGATAAAGAGATGAAATTGCCCCATTCCCAAACTCCATGCAACTAGTAAGATGCGAGGGCTCAACACCAAGAGTTGGGAAGGGCACAAATTGTATGAGTTTGATTAAATGGAATGATGAGAGATGGACAAACCAGTGACAGAGACCAAACTTAGACCTACACACTTACTCTACTCAGAACTACCACAAAGCTCAGAAGGCAACTTACTTTTCAGTTTATCTAGACTTAGATCTATAGATGGCAAACTGGTTGACAAAATATGGTTTTGAGGATTTGATCTCTTTAGAATTTGGACACTTATTTTCACTTAATATAATTTGATTCGTATTTGTAAAATACCAAGATTTGTTAATTTGTATGAATGGACCCCCCACACCCTGCCCCATGCCACTAGTAAGAAACATGGGTTTTCCACCAAAGGCATGATATAGGCGAGTAAGGGCACTTCTTTCCTTTCCAAACCTCACACCACCAGAAAGAGATGTGGGCTTACCACCAAAGGTTAGTGGGGCAAAGAAGTGTGTAAAATAAAATATTCTGTTTGCTTGGTATTTTTTATTCTATTTTATTTTGACACTTCTGAACTGTGATTTTGGAATATCCTTGTTTCAAAGAGATATAAGAGGGATAGATGTGACACCAAGAAGCTTCTAGAACAAACCGTAGGTAAGAACAACTTCACCTAGTAGAAAGAAAGAGCAAAACGAAGTATGCAGACCTTGGTATGGTTTTTGTCAACATTTGTTTGTCAAACTTGACGAAAAGATTTTGAAATTACTTGATGATGTATGAAGAGATGTGATTTGAATGTTTTTGCCAATATTTTCAGAATTTTTTGATAGATTGCTTACGAGTAAGTTCCTTGACTACAATTTTTATGAAACAAGTGGACAAAATGAAATCAGCTAAATGACTAATGTAATGTAGGTAAATATAATCTACAAGTGGTGATTCTGATGTCTCATGTGTAAAACCGTTTAAGATGTAAGGAGTTGACAGTTTCAATGAATTCCTCACCTTCTAGTGTACATAAGAGATACAAACCATTTTCGTAGTCCTTCATGACTTGGTATACGCCTAACCACTTGTGCCGGAATTTCCTTCCTTCATCAATTTTCTTATCAATCCAGCTGTCTAGTCTTAGAACTAGATCTCCCTCATATATTTCTCGCTCATAGAATTTTTTGTTATATTGTCAGCACATCCGGGTAGCATAGGCCCTATTCCGTTGTTCAGTGTTTAGCCTAGCCTCATCAAGGCTTTATTGTTGAGAGAGGCGTGACTCTCTATAGGCGTCTTCATCCAAAATCATTTGTAATGAGATGCAAAGACTAGGTATTTCGACCTCAAGTGGGAGAACTTCCTCTACCCCAAATACTAATGATAAAGGGGTTGCTGCTGTTGGTGTTCTTATTGAGGTTCGATGTGCCCACAAGACTGGATTTAATTTTAGATGTCAATCTCGTTTGTTTTCCTTAACTGTTTTGAGGAGAATAGCCTTTAATGTTTTCTTTGTTGCTTCATCTTTACATTGGCTTAAGGGTAGTAAAGAGATGTCGTATGATGGTTTATTTTGAATTTTCTACATAGCTCATGGACCTCATCATTTTTAAAGGATGTGCCGTCATCTGAGATAATGACTTGTGGGACACCGTACCTACAAATGATTTGGTTCAGAATGAACTTGGTGATTACTGAACCTGGTATGGTGGTGAGAGGCATGGCCTCTACCCATTTGGTAAAATATTCTATGGCCGTAATTATAAAATTATGGCCATCTATTGATGAGGTAGAGAATTTCCCTATCAAATCTAGACCCCATGTGGAGAAATGCCATGGGGTTGTTATTAGTTACAAGGATTATGTTGGTATGTGAATATCATGAGAGAACTCTTGGCATTTGTGGCACTTACGTATAATATCTACTACGTTTTGTTCAAGAAGTGGGCCAAAAATAGCCCATCCGATGTATTTTGCAAGTAGTGGCATGATCACCAAAGTGGCCTCTACATATCCCACTGTGGGATTCATAAATAATCTTTTTGGATTATTCTGTGTTGACACATCTTAAAAGCATGCCATCAAAGGTTTTACGATAGAGTACTTGTTCTAAAATAACATATTTAGCAGTGATAATGCGTAACCACATTCTTTTTTGTGATGTGGCATCTTTTGGATACATATGGTCTATGATAAAATTGATGATATCAGTGTACCAAAGGCATGTAGAGATGGGGGTTCTAGTCTTGACAAAGTATATGCACTCATTGGGAAAGTCCTGATTTACTAGATCGCCCCCATCTAATGGATTGTCAGCTAACCAGTTTGCAATGATTTGAACCTTAACATATTTCTGGCTTACAAAAATTAATTCAAATTCACCCATTAAGGTTATGAAACATCTATAATTTTTAGATAAAGAACCTTATGTGAGGAATGTTCATAAATGATTGTCTTTACAATGACCCTTGTTTCTTGATTTAACATGTAATGTCTTAAACATTTTGTTGCAAAGACTATGAAAAGGCATTTTTTTTTTGCCTGTGTATAACATGTTTCATAATCAACCAAAATTTAGCTAATGAAATAGACTACACGTTCTCGTTTATCATTGTCTTATTGATCCAACATGCAGGCTAGCGAGACATCAATAGCTCGTGAGTATAGGATCAAAGGATGATTTGGTCTAGGAGGCATTAGCATGGGTGGAGACAACAAGAATCATTTAACTACTTTGAAGGCCTCATTGTATTGTTCTGTCTAATCAATGCTATAATATTTCTTTAATATATTGTTGATTGGATTAATATCAAAACTTAAATCTGGGATGAACCTTCAGATTGTACCAAGTTTCCCAAGAAATGATCTTATTCCAGACTCGTTTGATGGTGGAATCATCTCAAGAACAACTCAGATTTTGGTTGGATCTACATCAATCCCTTGTGAAGATATAATGTAACCCAAAAGTTTGCCTCCTGTCACACTAAATACGTACTTCTCTGGGTTTAACGTGAAACCATATTCAATTAATCATGCGAGGATGATACAGAGTACTTCTGGGTGATCACAATGCTTCTTGGCCATGGCAAACAAGTCATCCACATAGGATTCCACAATTTTATGAATAAGGTCATGGAATATGTATGTCATTTCCCACTGGTATGTAGTGTCATCATTCTTAAGACTGAACGACATGACAACGTAATAATACGTTCCCCAAGGAGTTATAAAAGTGGTTTTGGCTTGATCCTGTTAAGATATTTTAATCTGATTATACCCTGAGAACCCATCCATGAGGGACAACAGTTCAAATCCAGCTGTTGCATCAACAATGACGTCAATTGGATGGTAATGGGAAGTCATCCTTGGGACAAGCTTTGTTAATATCTCTGATAATCTATGCAAATGTGTATCTTCACATTCTTTTTGAGAATAGGGACAGATATTAGATACCCATTATGAATAATCAATGGGTTTGATGAATCCCACTTGGAGAAGTTTCATTACTTATTCTTTTAGCATGAGAGGCACTTTTGGCTTCATTGGTCTTGAATTTTGTTTAATTGGTTTTGCATATAGTTTAGTGATAAGATTATGTACTGCGATATGTGGTGCAATTCCTATCATTTATTTATAGTTAAATGTAAAATCCTTTTAATGCTCTTTAAAGATTTGGGTGTGTATTTCTATCTCCTTCTGGAGTTAACGAGGATCCCAAATTCAATTTTTTTGGTTCTTCCTCTATTATGATGTTTATGTCAATTGTTTCTTCGATTAAAGAAGTGTTTCCTTCTTCAAATTCATGCATGGCCGGAGGTAGTTCCAAACTTTCTCTGTTCTCTACCTCATAGATATCAAGATCCTTATGTGGGGGAGACTCTACCATGGGATTTCCAAAATAGGAAGAGGAATGTGGTATTAGGGAAAGATCTACTATGCGGTGAGTACGATGTAACTCTACATAAGCCATTTAGATATTCGAGGGTGACTCTATCACTATGCCAAAGTCATCCAGGATAGCAAATTCATTTTCAGATTCTTTATGAGTCAGGAGTGGGTTTGTTGGTATTTTACACACTAATGGTTCAGTACAAAGTGATACTATTAAACTTGTATCTTCCAACTCACTGTTTGGAGTGAAATGGGAAGTTGAGGTTTCTATTGAATCTATGAGAAGGTTCTGCTCTCATGGGATTGCTTCAATTGATATGAAGTTGAATCCTTTTCTTAGATCTAGTACCGCTAATTTGTAGAGTTGTAAATGTTTAGGTCTAGTCTCATATACCTCAGAGACTTGGTTTGCAACCACTTGTGAGTCTCCTAGTACTCTAATGTTATTGACACCCATTATTTTTGCTAGGATGAGGCCAAGGAGGAGGGCTTCGTATTCCACCTCATTGTTCGTACACTCAAAGTTTAATTTAGAGGAAAAAGGTAGGATCTTTCCCTCAAGAGAAGTAAAGATCACTCCTACCCCAACTCCAAAGTCAACATCTAGCTCCATTGAAGTGGAGAGTCCAATATTTGCTTGGGAAAATGGATGTTGGGATATTCGTCGTATCTATTTCTTCTGACTTAGTTACTTCTACCATACAAACTTCATCTAATGGAAGGGAACCAATTCCTAGGGTGTATCCCATACCCATAGAATCAAATGGTAGGAGAATGGGTAGATCTTTCTCTAGAAACTTGAATAATATTTGCAGTAGTCCCTAATGACATTATGTTACTATAAAGTTAGCCTCATTTTTGAGTGCTGGAATTCCCTCGACTAGATTTGTAATTTCCAATTCTGTGGTAGGTATCAACTTATCTTCTGGTTTTGAATTAATTGGTTTGCTAAGTTGATTCATTGGGAGTTCAAACTCGGAGTGAACACCTGGTCTTTTCTTCAAATCTAGCTAGGTGTATATTGAAGGGTTTTGGGTCACCTTGTGCCACAAATGTTTTCCCTAAGTGTAAAAATATTATTTCTTGGAATAACATGGAAGGGATTGCCTTCATGCGGTGTATCCATGGTCGATCTGAGGATCATATTATAGTTGGTTTCCCAATCTATAATATAAAATTTGGTGAGGACCATCTTGGGTCCTAAGGTGACTTATAAAACTATGGTTCTAATTGAAGTGGCCTTGAGGCTATCATAACCTCTTAGCGTATTTCGTGTTGTGGAACATTTTTTTTCTCCATATCCTAAATTTTGAAGAAAAGCATGAAGGGGACTATGTTAACTGCTGCCCCATTGTCAATCATTGCATGTGTTTAACATAATTATTATAAACCCATACTTGTAAATGTAAAGATTGGGTCACCTCTATGCGTGCAATTTCAACGTTTGTTGGCATTTTTCTTATATCAAATATAAACATCAGTATCCCTATCCGGCTGCTTTAGAGTGTAGACGTTAAAGTCTACATGATTTACTTGCATTTCTCAGGAGGAGGGGTGATGTTAATTAAATTACCAAGGCCTAATGCTTCTAAGAGAGCATCCCTATGGGTGGGAGAGTTCTTTAACAAATCTAAGAAGGAGATGTGAGAGAAGGTCTTTGTTAAGTCATTAATTAAATCATAAGCACCGTATGGGTTTTACCAACGTTGGTTGAATGTTTTCTAGTTCTAATGGATAACTTGGAACTGATTGAGAAGAATAATACTCATGTTATTGTTATGGTTTCTATAGGTATCTCGGTGTTTAACTCTACCAGGACCAACTATCTTAGTTTGCGGTCGAGTTCCTAATTAGGGTGCGACTGGTGGATTCAATGAAGTTGAAGCTTCATGCTCATTATTTATTTCCATAACACCCTTGTTCGTATTCTACTAGGATATAACTTGTTATTGTTAGTATGATTTGGGAGTAGATTGTTAAAGATCTTGAGGGGTGCATTTTGAGGGGAAACTACCCATGTGTACAGTGTTTGGCATGTAGGTACTACAGATTTTGCTAAGAACATATCTATAAAGAGTTGTCTTTGGTCTTCTGGGAAAATGCTGCATGAATTTATTGTAGTCATGAAAAGTCCTATTATCTTGGCCTTGAATCTTGTGGAAACCAAAATACAAATTGTGATTATAACTTTGAGGTTGTTGATTCGAAACCTGCTGTGGCCCAAAGTTATGATAAGGTTACTGGTTGTTAGAGTTAAAATTTTAAGGCTGTTGCCTTTGGTTTTGACTCTGATATTTAGTTGGGTTTTGATTTGGATCCTTGTGTTTGGATTTTTTGTTGTTGTTGTTGTTGTGGTGGTGGTGGACAATTAAAATCCACCACGTTGATTGTTGGAGTAAAATTGTTATTTCGCTGATTATTAGCGGGTGGCGAAATGTTTACAACGTTTGCTCTTTTAATTTGGTCTAGTTACTCAATTTGTTGTAACCTTGTGATTTTTTGTTAAGGATTTTTGAATCCTTGATTGGTATTCCCAGTGTACTAGGATAGGACTGTAGTGTTTTTATTGGGAGTGATTAATTTCCCGTTTGTTTCATATGTCTTATGACCACTATCTATTGCTTCGCTTGGTAAATTCAGAGAGCACTCTCAAGTACTTCATCATAAGTTATTAGTGGGAACTTTTGAGACTTCTTCCTTTATCTCTCTATTGATGGAATGAAGGAATAAATCACATAGTTCCATCTGATCCATGTTTGGAGCACTTGTTGATGAGTAGAGAACCGTACACCATATTTAAATAAAATGAGTAGTGGATTCATTATGTTCTTGTTTAATATTCAAGAATTCCCTGATTCCTATTCTTAACAATTTGTTCATGTCAAAAGCTTTGATGAAATCTGACACAAGTTGTTTAAATGAGTGTATCGAGGCTTTAGGTATTCTGTAGTACCAATCAAGGGAAATACCCTCTAAGGTTTTAGGCAATATCTTAGCAACAACCCCATCCCAAGGGAGTAGTTCTCGTATGGCTATGGAATAGGCCTTGATATGTGCATTTGGATCTCCCTCCCCTTTGTATTTGGGTAAATTGGAAGAGATGTTTTGGAAGCATGACACTTCATATGGTGAAGTCTAGGGGCTCTTTTAAATATTCTGAGATAAGTCCCTACCACCTAGGCTTCGACCATCGATGGTGCTTGCTGAGGGGGTGGGGGAGGCATGGTTTGTTGATATGGCGTAGCATATGTATTTGTAGGGACATAAGGGAATCCTTATGGCTAAGAGAACATCTCGGGAGAGGAGAACATGTCTCCCTATGGTGATTTTGAATAAATGTTTAAGTAGGGAGGAGCATTGTTCTGGTATGGGTTGTTTGGTGTTAAGCTGAGAGGTATCATATTTTCAACTGTACTGACATTTGAAAATGAGGTTCTAGTTGGTGTTTGATGTGGATAGGTATACAAGTGTTGAGGAGGCATGCCTAACGTGCTTGTTCTTGTAAAGAGGTCAACCTTGTTGGGATGATGTGGAGGGTTGGGGATTCCTGCTTGCCTAAAATATGAATTTTGATTTTCTTGAGCAAGTTCTTATCCTCTAACTTTCTCAACTAAGGCTGAAATGACCTCAATTGGCGAAGACAAGTTTTTTTTCCTTAATGGAATTTGTTGTATACCTTGAGGTTGTAAAGGGGTATAATTCCTTGTTATGAATTTATCATTACCTTGCCAAGCTTCACCGAGAGTATTTCCCATAGGTGGTGGAATGGGGGTGTTTTCTTGGAGTAGGGTATCGGTTTGTGTTTGCAAACTCCCTATCGGTGGGTACATGTTTTGGAAACATTGTCCGCTTCTAGCATAGTGTGCTAAATACTCCTCATCTAAAAATGGGAGTGTTTATGACTGTCTACTGATTTGTGGTCTGAACAAAACCCGAGGAGATGAAATGGATTCTCTAATAAATGTCATATTGTTAGAGCATGAGGTCTCTATTTGTTGCGTTTGTGAAAGCTGATCTAACTCCTCAATTCGGAATGAAGAACTAGAGCTAGTTCTTTAAGGGGGAGTTTGAGATGACAAGTAATTACTTGAATAATTGTCAGCCCATACAGAAAGTGAGGGCGACGGTTGTCTATTTGTTTGACCATAATTTTCTTCAAGACCTAAGAGAGGTCTACCATATGTGTCGTATCTCGACATATTGGGGGGTATATGAACACCCGTAGAATAATGGGAAAGAGTGAAGGTGGATGAAAAAAATGAAAATAAAAGGAGAATAGTTGTTTGTTTCACGTCGGGCTCACCAATTTTGTTGGTGAAGCTGATGTGAAGGCTAATGAGGTAGAGAAGATGAAAAGTGAATCAATTGGAAGAACGAGTAGGAATTTGACTCCGGATTGGAAGATTGTGTATGTGTTCACGTCAAGTTCACTAATTTTGTATGATGGAAAAGTAACATGTGAGCATGATAATCTACAAGCAACTCTTCTTCGTACCCGACCTCCCGAGGTCGTGCCAGGATAGTCGGTGAGAATGGAATTTATACGAATACAAAAAAATTAGTTGGGTAATCTTATATCTTCAATACGCAATAATGGAATCTATGAATCTAAGGTGAAGAAGGCCCTCCAAACCTGAATTGGTTTAATGGACCATTCAGATATAATAGATTTTCAGACGCTCCAATCAATGTCGAGCTCTACTGAGATCCTATTTATTGGTTGTTGGATACGTGGGAAATGACTTATAGGTGCTTTATGTGTATTTCCAGACAAGGTCATGGAAAATGGTGATGAGAGGTGTAGTAGATCCTCTGGAGTTTTATGAATGATTCTCTTGT
The DNA here is from genome assembly GCA_019776745.2 of Taxus chinensis. Classification (NCBI taxonomy): domain Eukaryota; kingdom Viridiplantae; phylum Streptophyta; class Pinopsida; order Cupressales; family Taxaceae; genus Taxus; species Taxus chinensis. The sequence continues at coordinate 659,615,871 of CM034147.1, read as the reverse complement.
CTAGTCCATAAATCCCTAGCCTAATTAGCTATTACATTTAATATAGAGAATTGTGTAATGATGTCTGGTTGAAGCAGTGAGGACCTAAATATTAGTGTGCGTAAACTAGCATCAATGTATGATTGATCAGTAGGCCCATTAGGTTGTGGGACCTGTGGATCACAACCATAAGTTCATGGTTGTGGCAGACTTCCTATGGTCACATTAGGAGTTAATCTCTTCTCTTGACTATCTAATAGTAGTAAGCTTTTTCAGCCTTTATGGTTAGAACTAGAAGTTGTGTAACTTTTAAGAATACCTTATAGGTGTTCTGGTAACTTGAATGTGCAAGCTATTATCTATGTCGATGAGGAGGTCTCCTACATTGGGTTGTGGAACTAAAGGATCGTAACCAAATGTTTGTTCTCTTTTGAGTCCTTGTATAGTCATGCGAATACCCTACCAAGGTGGTCTATAGTTAGGATGATTTGACCAAAATGTGTATGCCTTGTCATCTTCAATAATTAACTCTCTCAATTGTTCACTAATTTCTCATAGGTTTACTGTTGTTTGAAAGACCTAGATCCTAAGGTCTTGATCTATATCAGCTAGCATTGTGGGGAGATTTGGTTGAGGCACTATTGGTTCAAATATGTATTCTCTGGGCTCTCTAGGTCCCGTGATTGTCATGCAAAGATGATTCAATTTTAACTGAAACAAATAAAATGATTATGAAAGATGTATCTACATTATGCATATGTTCTTTTATTTTTATATTTTTGATGAAGTATTTTAACGAAATTAAGAGAGTAACTACTCTAATATATTCAGAAAAATGGACAATTAATCTAGTAATGGAATCAAAAGAAGCAAAGTAGCCTGATGTAGCTATTTACCTTTGCAGATGTGAGTTTATCCTAAATATCTAAATAACTAACTAGTTTAATCGAAAAAATCTCAATCCTACCTCAGAAGTGAGGAATGAATCATATCTTCTTAGAAACTATCATTCCCCACAGCTTCCCTAGTAATATTGAAATCGAAATTTAACTGAAATGAAATAATTTACTACTCTATTTGATATATTGTAACTAGAACTTTGATAGCTCAAACCTAGAATTTACAGAACAATAGTAAATCCAGTTGTGTGTGACTTCATCCCCTCAGTGTGATATCCTCATTCCTTCATGTTCTCATGAATCCAGAAAAGTGTGTATATGATAGCGTCAGCAGAAGAAGATAGTCGAACAATGGAAGTTTTGTATATAGACTGAAGACAATACAACTAAGAGAGGGATAGTGCAAGTGAAAAGAGCTTGACTATGCAATTCCTAACAAGATTTATTATAGGAATACAACACAAATACACTAAGAATTTTGAAAACTATCTTTTGTGACAAAACAAAACCTGCAACTCTAAATGGATTCCAATCTAAGAATGAAACTACCTTATACTAAGCTGATTGTATGGAACACCAATGAAGTAAGATGGAAACAAGAGGATCAAGTAATCCTAAACAAAAAAGGAAAAACTAATAATTGATGCAAAACATGAAACTATTGGAACTATAAGAAAGAACTTCAAGGGTAAGTGTAGGAAGTTGATGGACAAATATAGGGTCATCTGTGGACGTCATATTGCAAAAAACAGTGAAATCTAAACTTGTAGGGATTATTAGCTATACACGCACTCTAAATTAGAAAAAAATATATCAATATGAATCGTAGCATTCGGAATCTAGTTTCTAAAATACTATTATTTGTAAAAAATGGAAAGTTTAGCTATATTAAACACTTAAAATTATATGACTTAGTTTTTTTTTTTTGAAAAAACTTATAAGATTGTAGTCTGTTTGCCCGCATTTTGGATGACCAAATCTTGTTATTTTTTTTTTCCTTTGGTGAAATGTTAAATGTAGTTGTCTATCTTGGGATGGATTTTATTTTGTATTTTTTTAGCAATATTTTTTTTAATGATTTTTTCCGTGAAAGTGGTCTGAAAATATTTAGAAAATGGAGCGCTTTCCGTTTGCTCGCCATAACTATATAAAAAAATATCGAAATCAATTTTTATTTTTTTTAACGTGTATAGAATTTTTCCACGCTTGGGATGGTATAAGTTTTATCATATTTTGATAAGCGAAACAAAAGTTACAGTCTTGAACGTAGACATGAACATTCACAGGAAAAAGTGTCTTAAAGACCTATTGTTAGTAAGAAATTATAAAATGATATTTATCTTATTCTATTCACTTTAAAAACAATATTTCTACGAAGTTGAGAGTCTTCCCTATGCGATGGCACCATTTTTGTGAAATGTTTTCAGTTTTTTAGCATGGTTCAAGTCTTTGGAAGAGCATATTTGAGGTTTTTTGACCTTTTACACTTCATAATGACCTTCCATAACTTTGGTTGGGGAAAAACAAAGATTTTCTGAGGCTTAGGTTTGGCAGATAGATCCGCGATTGTGGGTTTGTTTATAACAATACCGTGAGCGCACTTTATAAACTACGAGCATGGTTTATAAAGTGCGCTCGCGGTTCATAAAGCGTGCTCGCGGTTTAGAAATTATATTTACACACATCCCAATGTCTGAATTACCATGTGATTTTTACTCTCTGACCTTAACATATGAATTATTGCAAAATTCTATCTTTTTCTGCATGTTTTTCTTATCACTGGAAGCAAAACATCATGGGAGACAAAAAACGAAGTCAAAAAAGGAAGTCATTAAGTAAAAAAACACCAAACAAATTAGAGGCCAACAAAATTCAAAATGCTGAGCGAATGCGGAAACTTCGTGAATCTAGAAGAGGTTCATCTTCAATCCCAACTATTGTAAGCAATGAAGAACTAGGTAATGTTTCTACTGTCAATGTTGAATTTGAATTAAATACTCATGATGAAGAATTTTTTACTGTCGATGTTGAAGAAGAATTAAATACTCATGATGTAGAAAATTTTGAAATTGAAGGAGACAATGAAAATGTGAATAAGGAAATTCATGTTGAAACTGTAGACAAGAAAAATTTGACAAAAACACCTCCTAGGATTTTACGTAAGAAACCTAATTTTTTTATTGAAATTGATGAAAACATTTTGAAACCAATGTTTGAAAAACTTTCTGAATGAAAAATTAGAAGAAAAGCCACTGAAATTTAGGATAATCATTTTGAAATTTTAAATGATTCCCAAAGATGTCAGTTGTTGGTTAGTTTGATGAAATTGATTAAAATGAGACCTACATTAAACACCTTAGGATTGACAACATCTAACATACGTGGTCAAACCTCGACAATTGTTGAAAAACTTCATGATGCATATCACACTGTTGGTGTCAAGAGACGCACTAGGGATAGTAATATTGTGTGTCATGTACTTGCTACTAGTGTTGTAAGTGAATCAATAAAAAAATAACGTTTGATTACACAAACAAGTCGAATGTTGTAAGTTAATCCAAATACTCTACTGAAAGCAATTGAAAGACGTAATATCCTTCAATCACTCAATAATGTCAATTTTGGGGCATTTTCTGTTAGAGCAAACCGCATAAGGAAAAAAATAATTATGATGCTATAAAAGAAGTTATTAAATTTTGGCATGATAACACTAGAGTTTCACCTAATACAAGAGATGTTATAAAACAGAGAGTTGGTTCTACTAATCGTGAACCACATCCAAAGCATTTCTTAGATATGACTCAAACTCAATTTTTTCGTAAGTTTGAACAAGAGAATCTAGAAATTAAAATTAGTCAACATTTTTTTGAAATGTTGAAACCATTTTATGTGAAAATCAACCATGCTCACACCACTTGTTGTTGTAGGCAACATGTTGAATTTGTGATGCATTATGCTAAATTTTTATGTATTCGTTCTAATTTTCATTCTAAAACTATGTTATCTGAATGTGGTGTTCAAGTTCCACCAATATCTTCTAGGGATTTCATTCCTACTATATTTTGTGAAAAATAAGTTGGACAATTTTTTTATAGTTAGGATTGTTTAGATGCAAGTTGTAGTACATGCAGCGGATTACCTAAATTAGAAAGTTGCATCCATGAGAAAATTGAAGGTACAATAGGACATAATTTAGTTGAATTTGATAAATATAAATCAGTTGCATACCAGTTGAAAGATGGAAAAGAGTTGAAACGGTGTAAGCTAGTTACATAACAAATGCCCATTTTTCAATTTATGAGAAAATTTAAGGATGAAATTGTTTATGAGTATGTGAGGCATACACATAGAGCTCGATGGTTGGATGAACAATTCAAGCTATGAAAAGACACATTTCCTATTAGTACTATTGTTTCAGTGGTCGATTTTGCAGAAAATTACACATTGCAACCACAAATGGAGGTTCAATCGCAATATTACAACTCAGTACAAGTTGCCATTTTTGTGCATATAACATTTCTACATTCTCCTGACAGTACAGAGAATGATCAATTTTTTTAAGAGAGTACCACTTTTATATCAGTGATGATCATACTCATTTCTACTGAATTTGTGTAAGGGTGTTTCCAGTTATTTTATGGAAACTTGTCTGATAGGGACATCCACTTCAAACAACATTATATATGGTCAGATAATTACACGTCTCAATTTAAGAATGCACAAATGTTTTATTGGATGAGAAGAATACATGTCAAGATGGGTGTGCAACATATTTGGAGCTTCACTGAGGCTGGACATGGAAAATGAGAGCATGACGGTGCAGGGGCATGTGTGAAAAGATCTCTTGCAAGAGAAGAGTTGAAGTACAAAGATGGTGCTAAATTAAAAGATGCAAAGAGCATAGTGGAATGGTGTATTGACAACATGGCCTGAGGTTCTCAAGAAAATTCCACAGTTTGCATATATTTTTGGTTGATAGAGGAAAAACATATTGCTAACTACGAGGATTGTATGACACTCACTGGGTCCAGTGATATACACTCATTTTGTAGCTCAGACGCTACTTCGTGGGCCATATGGACAAGAAAGTTGACATTTTTTTGTGCATCTTGTATCGAATTTGTCACTGCTGAGTGTGATTCACAAGAATAGGTGGAAGGATGGATTTGTAGGCCTCTAACTTCGCTTCCTAGTTATCAACCTCCACAAGCATTACAACTTGTTTCTGCAGATGAAGTTACAACATCCAAGGATTTTGATGAAATTTCAATTTTGGTACGACAAAGTATTTATGGTTATTTATTTAATTTTTGTATTGAGTTATGTCCATTGAAATTTTAATATGTAATTTAAATTTGAGTTGTTCAACCTTGGTTATTTTTTTGTAGGACATGTATTTGCAGTAATTATGACAGAAGACAATGAAGAAGTAACAGACTATTTCTTATGTCGTTGCATCACGGAAAGAAAGAAGTTGAATTCTCCTATTATAGATGGCGAAGAGATTGAGTATCCTACAGGGTCAGTGGTAGTTACTAGAACTTGGCTTCAACAGTATCCATTAAAAAACTCCTCTGTTTGGGTGTTTGAAGACTTTGAGAGACACAGGAAAATACTCTTATATTCACATCTAGTTCTAGCGACAAATATTCAGTTGTATAGATATTGAGCAAGGCCTAATAACAAGATTCTTTGGAAGGTTCGAGAGTCAGATCATGAAGCAATCTTGTCTGCTATTCAGAGTAGATCCGATCCTGATGGTTCATTGGAATGAATTTACAATGCTCATGTTTGGTATATAGTTAATTTCTTTTCAATTTATATATGTACATATATATATATAAAATTTTTAGTTTAAAGATCTAGATTTAAGTTTGAATATATTTTATTTTAAATTTGTGTATTTTGTGTACATGTATATAGATAGTATATGGTTTTGATTTGAAACTTAAATTTCTTTGACTAACAATTTTATGTTTAGGTTAGTGGTGCCAGAAAAGCTTCCACCTTCAGATGGTTGGCACTATTAGTAGAGAATTTTAAATTCTTGAAGCTAAGAGAAACTTTCATTGTTTGAAAAAGTTGTAAATTTTGAAAAAGTCAAGTAAACTTTGAAAATATTGTAAATTTTGAAAATGTTGTAAATTTTGAAAAAGTTGTAAATTTTGAAAATGTTGTAAATTTTGAAAAAGTTGTAAATTTTGAAAATGTTGTAAATTTTGAAAACGACTCCTCTAGGTGCCACGGAGTACTCAGGGCTCTTAAGGGACTATGCCCGAACGAAGTAGCCCGGAAGCAACAAACCTTTTACGCACCAAAACACCACCTCCTCTAGCATTCACCTAGCCACCCAGACGTGCCAGCGTAGTCGGTTCAGTGCCACGACCCACCATTTGCAAAATATAGTGTTTGAAAACCTTACACTGGCTCCAACTACACTATTTCACGCGTTTGCAAATAGTAGGACAGCGAGAACACCAAAATGAGAAGGAAAAAAATGAGAGAGGCTATTGTAGAGGGTCCATATGCTAAGGTGTCGAATCAGACGAGGCCTCTCTAGGTGCCATGGAGTCTGAGTAGTCACCCGTCAAAGTTGAATGATATTTTGGTCTCAGGGCTCTTAAGGGACTACGTCCAAATGAAGTAGCTCGGAAGCAACGACCCTTTCGTGCACCAAAACACCACCTCCTCTAGTATTCACCTGGCCACCCAGATGTTTCGGCGCCATGACCCACCGTTTGTAAAATATAGCGTTTGACAACCTTACACTGGCTCCAACTGCACTATTTCACGCGTTTGCAAACAATAGGACAGTGAGAGCACCAAAATGAGAAGGAAAAAAATGATAAGGACTATTGTAGAGGGTCCATATGTTGAGGTTCTGGATTAGACGAGGCCTCTCTAGGTGCCACGGAGTCCGAGTAGTCACCCGTCGAAGTTGAACGATATTTTGGTCTCAGGGCTCTTAAGGGACTACGCCCGAATGAAGTAGCTCGGAAGCAACAACCCTTTTGTGCACCAAAACACCACCTCCTCTAGCATTTACCTAGCCACTCGGACATGCCAGCGTAGTTGGTTTGGTACCCACGACCCACCGTTTGCAAAATATAGCATTTGACAACCTTACACTGGCTCCAACTGCACTATTTAGCGTGTTTGCAAATAGTAGGACAGCGAGAGCACCAAAATGAGAAGGAAAAAATTGAGAGATCCTATTGTAGAGGGTTTGTACGCTGAAGTTTCAGATCAGACGAGGCCTCTCTAGGTGTCACGGAGTCTGAGTAGTCACCCGTCGAAGTTGAACGATATTTTGGTCTCAGGGCTCTTAAGGGACTACGCCCGAACGAAGTAGCCCGGAAGCAACGAACCTTTCGTGCACCAAAACACTACCTCCTCTAGTGTTCACATGGCCAACTAGATGTGCCAGAGTAGTCGGTTCGGTGCCATGACCCACCATTTACAAAATATAGCGTTTGACAACCTTACACTGACTCCAACTGCACTATTTCACGCGTTTGACAATAGTAGGACAGTGAGAGCACCGAAATGAGAAGGAAAAAGAGAGAGAGGCTATTGTAGAGGGTTTGTATGCCGAGGTGTCAGATCAGACGAGGCCTCTCTAGGTGCCATGGAGTACGAGTAGTCACCCGTCGAAGTTGAACGATATTTTGGTCTCAGGGCTCTTAAGGGACTACGCCCGAACGAAGTAGCCCGGAAGCAACGACCCTTTCATGCACCAAAACACCACCTCCTCTAACATTCACCTGGTCACCTAGATGTGTCGGCGTAGTCGGTTCGGTGCCACGACCCACCATTTGTAAATATAGCTTTTGACAACCTTACACTGGCTCCAACTGCACTATTTCACGCGTTTGCAAACAATAGGACAGTGAGAGCACCAAAATGAGAAGGAAAAAAATGAGAGAGGCTATTGTAGAGGGTCTATATGCTGAGGTTCTAGATTAGATGAGGCCTCTCCAGGTGCCACGGATTTCGAGTAGTCACCCATCGAAGTTGAACGATATTTTGGTCTCAGGGCTCTTAAGGGATTACTCCCGACACGAAGTAGCCCGGAAGCAATGACCCTTTCGTGCACCAAAACACCACCTCCTCTAGAATTCAACTGGCCACCTGGATGTGTTAGCACAGTTGGTTCGGTGCCATGACCCACTGTTTGCAAAATATATCTTTTGACAACTTTACACTGGCTCCAATTGCACTATTTCACGCGTTTGCAAACAATAGGGCAGCGAGAGCACCGAAATGAGAAGGAAAAAACCGAGAGAGGCTATTGTAGAGTGTCCGGATGCTGAGGTTCCAGATTAGATGAGACCTCTCTAGGTGCCATGGAGTCCGAGTAGTCACCCGTCAAAGTTGAACGATATTTTGGTCTCAAGGCTCTTAAGGGACTACGCCCGAATGAAGTAGCTCGGAAGCAACTTATCCCCATTTTTTACATTAACGACAAAGGCATACATTTAATAACATGTTCTTCATCTTTCTCCTCATGATAGGATCACCTCTTCATTAGAAACATCAACCAAATGTCTTAAATAAGCTCAAAATCTTGAAATTTCATTCAAAAACTAATTTTAGCCTCTTTTCAAGCATAAAGACACTAAGCTCCCCTGGAAATAACATATGCATGATCGGAACATGTTGAAAATCATTGATATTTATCATCATCATAAATTTTCTTTGAGTAAGAGCACTATCATTCACCTTGTAGGTATGCAAAAAAATTCATTCCTCACGAAATCTTTTTTTTCACCTTTAAGAATCCACTATACCAGACCTACATACCTAAAACAGTCATCTCTATAGAAAAATGATCCTTCTTACCTTCATCTTTGGGCCAACTCTACTTGTTAGGCACCAAAACTTGATTTAGTCACATGTTTGTAGCCTTCATGTATTGGGAAGAAATAATGCATTCATGACTCATACCTTACTTTTTCTTGGAGAATACACTCATCACAGACCTCAAAAGCCTTTAAATAAACAATGTCCCCATGAGTGTTTTGTATCATACACATCATCATATAGCTCTATAGAATCTCCCTTTCATATCATTGTAAACTGATTATCATAAAATCATCAACCTTCCCTCCAAATCTAGCTTCATCTTGTCCAAAAAATGCCTTTCTAGCACACGAAATCACCTAGAGTACCTTCAAGAATATATCATATATGTACTCCTATCAAGATTAGGCATTGAGAATTTTTTTCAAGCACTTTAAGTAACACCTATAGGCATGTAGGTTACAAAATTAGAGAAAATTTGAAAATTTCAAGTCATGTAGCACAATGGACACTAGACAGATACTTGTATTTTGGAATGTACACATTTCACCTGTGAAATATTCTTTATAGACGCATAAGAAAATTATATGTATATAATGATTCAAGAAACCTCAAGTCATAGACCAAACTAGCTACCTACCTCACTAGCTTATTCAAGTATAATCATCACAAGAACAATTCTTGGAGCATATTACCAATTTAAGACTATACTTGAACCATATTCTTTAAAATAACGCATGCTCTACCTCTTGAAAACATTTTCCATAAGTTATCAGATAATCCCTATAGATCTATTGGTTTGAATATTGGACAAGTGAATGATGTAATATGTGAATTGTTCCAAGACAAAACAATGCAAGCATCCAAGATTGTAAATTATGAAAATACAATCTAGATATAATTAACTGTTTCAGTTTTACAGATCTAGCATCTTTATACCATTGCCATTCAGAAACTAATTTGGGTACGAAAACTATTATAATCACATCACTTGTATTATAATGAAGAGTGAGAATCAATAGGTACTATAGTGGTTCCAATATAAATAGGGCCAACATATATCATGATTTAAAAAATTCCTTGTCCTTAGGGTACCATGGCATGATGTCATCATGCCATCAAGATCCACAATATATTAAAGTCCATTGCATGGTAGATGTCATGGACCTTATAATGGATTCAAGGATGCAAAATCAATGCACAAAGAAGGTTCTAGAACCTATTCCCATTCCTTATTTTAAATTGAACTTGAAAATGGCCTTGGAATCAGGCCCCATAATGATCCACCTTTTGAGATAGACACAACCGATTCAAAAAGTGAGGATGGCTCATCTCATTTTGACAACATGATGCATATTCCCAATGGAGGTCCTATACGAGGATCTTTACTCAAGTAACATATTTCCTAATTGAGTTCTTTTTACCTTGTCATATAATTAGATACTCCATCCAATTGAAAATTTACCCTACTATATCCTGAACCGATAGATTGGAATAAAAAATTTCACATGCCAGTTTATTTCTTTGATCCAAGTGCAAGAAAAACAAACATAAGTCTCATAGTGAAATCCTCTTTGAGTCATTAGTAAACAAACAAGACAAAGAACATATAGAAAAATTGGTATATACCCATTCAAAGATGATGATTAACCACATTACACTGCTTGTTAAAGAACTGAAATAGTCATAAATATGATTTAATCAACACACATGGATATATATATATATATATATATAAGAATCAAACAAAGTGTGTTCCAGACACACGTCTCTGAAAATATATATGTACATAAGTTCATAATGTATGTGTACATCTTGAACTAAGCACATGTCATAATGTACATATGGGACCACATGTGGTCGCAAAGGGCTATATATATACAATGGACTATGAATCTACTCATGACCACATATGTACATCCAAGTGGACTATAAATCTACTCATGAAACATCTTCCCTCTCTTTGTCGTGCTAGAAGTAGCACGCCCATGACTTGGGGATGTAGTGGAGGGAGATGCCACTATGGATTTCATCTGTGTGGTCCTAGGTGTCTCTAAGCATGCCTACAACCTAACCTACACATTCATAAACAACAAGTTTTTAACACCCAAAATTTTAAAATACATTCAAAATTTAGAAAATTGTACAATTGAGTTAAAATGCATGTGAAATCTTACCACAATGTCATGATCCCTATCAATTTGTTGTTGACGCGTCGCAGGGACAACAATAGACTCACGAGGGGTAAGCTACATACAAATAATTAATTTTCAAATTAAATATTTTACATATATACCTACAAAATTTGATATTGTAGATTTAAGTTTAATAAGAAATAATGAACCTCTAAAATTTAACAAATTTAAAAAATTGTTTACCTCAGTTAGTGGATCTGCAGATGCTATGGCAGTATCTACAACAACCTCCACAGTCTGCATATATGGAGGAGTCTCTCTAGCAGTCATAAGCTATACAAAAAACATGTACAAATCAATATTAAAATCTACATGACAGAGGTCCAAAGCATGCAATCCGTGTGTGAACTTCCAGTAATTAGAAACAAAGTGTAAAGAGATTTACTAACCTGTGTAAAAATCATGTGAGGTGTGCCAGTAGCCTCAGTCCCTGAGTAGATGATGACTCGCTAGGCTCCTGTGTATAAAAGAGAAAAATATTAATACATGTACAACATACACGTGAAACAAATTATAATAATAATCTAGTGAAATTAAATGATTTATTAAAAATGTAAGTTTGTATAACTTGAAACTTACGTTTGAAACACGCCCAACCACATTAGCTAGCATGTCAACGCCGGATGTTTCCTTCACCGGCTCTTGCTATTTAAAATAAAATAAAAAATTAGTTTTTTACATGTATGTACATGACGTACAATCAATATATATATATATATATATATATATATATATATATATATCTCAAACATGTGAATTAAACTATTGTATATATATATTATTTAAATTTATTTGAAATTTACTTGTGAAAGACCAATATCAGTGGCTCCAGTTCCAAAATCATTCCCCAACATCTCATCTATAGAAAAGAAATCCTGTGAAACAACAAATGATGTCTCACCTGCAGTGCATACGGCACCACATGATCCACAGTGGTGTGGTGCACTAGAACTGGCACCTCCACCAACATCACTAGATGCAATCTGGGTGCTATGTTGGGTGAGAGTGTCAGTGAGCTCCCTTAATGCATGCAATGTATCAATCTTCACAACCTCCTTCACTGTGGGAGGGATAACTGAAGGCAGTGGGGGTTTTGGGGCATGGGGGATCCTAGGCTGACCTACGCGTGCACCAGGTCTGCTCTATGCAGAGCCACCTCCTCGACCAAAAAAGTTCAGAAAAGTCAAAATAATTTGGGACCTCATTGAGCACGAACTCACCATATAATTTCTTCAAAAAATAAAGAGAAACCTCATTGTTGTTACATGGTGGATAATAAAAATCCATCCACCATCAGTCCCAATTTTTTTTTTTGATTATGTCATCATGGCACTAATGGATTGGGAACCGTTTGCAAGTAATTGTAGGGGGGCATTGGTTCTAGGGTCGGTAAATAATGCACAAATGAGGTCTTTTCCAATTTTTTTGTCTTTGACGGCCGCATGGGATAGTTTATCCGCATACCACCACCTACTGTCACTTCTAAAGGTGTTCCATCTATGTATTTGGTTGGTTGCAAACTCGACTTTGCCAATCAATGTTTGCAATGTATTGGCTAAAGTCATGCGGGATGGATTTGTAGCATGATTTTGTCTTATAGTTTGAATTAGGTTCTCAATGACAATTTTATTTTCTTGGATTCTTCCAATGATATTATCTTGCGTTCCTGCTGGCTCAGTGGGGACAGAAGGAGCCACAGGAGGTGGATCTATGTTTTGAGGAGGGTTTTGAGGAATGTTTGAAGGGTTTTGAGGAATGTTCAGTGGGTTTTGAGGAATGTTTTGATATTTTGCACGATTTCAAGCTTGCCGACCAACTGATAAAAAATGAAAATTGTATACATAAACAAACATTTCAAAAAACCCATGAAAATGTAAAAAAAAAAAAAACCTAAAATGCAAAAAAATGATTACAATCGGGGACTTACCTCCTCGTCTTTGCGGCATGGTTGAATCTATCGCTATCCAGAAGTCTGATGAGAAATTTTGAGATGGTATTGAAAGTGCGAGTGAAAAATGTTTAGGAAAATTCATGGTTCAAAATGAAAAATGAGGAAAATAAGGAGTCGCGGGAATATTAAATTTTTTCTTGAAGTTCCGCGATCACGGTTTTAGGTTCGGTAATTACCGAACCTAGAATTCAGGAACCGCAATCACAGTTTTAGAACCGTGATCATGGTTTTAAAAACGTGATTGCAGTTCCTTTATTTCAGGTTTTTATGTCCACGGAATTGTCCACCAACTTCGTGCACTTACCCTCAAATGAACTGAATGATTTAAATAAAGAAGGAGAGGGGCCTTTTGTTTGAAAACAAGTTGGCTATTTATATAAATTACATTCACTAGAAGGTAACTTGGAATTGAACTATTTTACCATTAAACAAAGAGAAAACACTATTTACTGGGCAGCCAAAACATAAATGCAAAGCAAAGTGGTTGAAGAATGTGGGTAGAAATTCAAATTTTACGTTTGACGAGATCGTCAGAACATTCTAGAAAATGTGCACAAGACCGCCACCCTGTGCAGGGTGGCGGTTACAAGGCCGCCTCCCTGTCCTGGGTGGTGATCACGGGACCGCCACCTAGGAAGGGTGGCAGTTTCTTCACTTAAGACCAAAATGCAAGGAAGAAGGGGGGAGATGGCAAAACAAAGCACGCGGAGGCCAGATGAGGCACATGGGATGCAAACATATACTTGGTGAGCTTTTCTGGATTCTAAACACCTTACGTGGATACCTATATCATCATTGGGGTATGTGTAACCTTTCTCTAGAAGTGCAGTACCCTACAATTTTGGGTACGTACATCCACCACAGAAATCCACATTTTATTGTGCATGCATATACGAAAAATACACCGGTTAAGTAGAGGGACTTAGATTCCTAGAGTGTTGGAAAGAAATCCATAAGTTTGTCCACCCAAATAATGTTCTCACCAACAATACCATATGCCAAGGGAGTAAACCCTCTAGTAAATACCAACAACTGTTTGATGAGTGAATTTGCAATGTTCTCAAAAAAGCATCATTGGAGGTAGAGGTCAGAATATTTGGTAGAAATGATAGGATAAGGGTCTTGGAAGAAGAGCTTGAGAAAAATAATGAGGAGATCATTGAATGGGACAAAGAGATAAAAAATAAGGAATTGATCAGTGTAAAGTTAAGGCACGAGCTGAGGTATGAAAAGGAAAAGGTACACAAACTCTATAAGAAGATAGAGGCCATTTCAGATGTCATAATCTTGAATCACCCAAACCTTGCCTTGCCTAAGTAGAAATACAAGTCAATCGTGCAATGCTTGGAAGACTTGACCCACATCCTCACCATGGAAAGGTGAACACTCACGTTAGAGTCAGCAGAGGAGGCGATGACATGCCATAAGGAGGAGGAAAATCTGAAGATTGGGGAGATAATGACTTGGTACTTTGATCTCCTTTCCGTAATAAAGAACGCCACACAAATGGTGGAATCCATATAAGTCAACTATGATAATAGGGATAGGGTACAAAGAATATTGGTTGTTACACATGAGGTAGATCTAAAAGAATTTCAGGAGAAGCACAAAGGCAATTGGGTAGAGCATGAAAAAATATCGGTTGAAGTTGAGAAGAAATTATAAGTAATCAAAACCTTGTCGGGTTTTATTAAGAATAAGCTAAGGGAACTGTACCCCTAGGTCACTCATAGGATGGATGCACTAGGAAATCTTAACAAGCACCTAGAAATCATTGTTGATACACTGAAAGCTAATAGGGAGGAACTTATTTTTGATGAAGTAAGCGCATTGGTGGGTGACCTACTTCAGTAGGCGTAGGGAGAAATAGACACGTGGGAGAAGATTGAGGCATCCGTAAAGAAGGATTTCCCACTCTTCATGCAACTATAGCACATTCTTTTATTCTTCCAATTTTTAATCCTTCCATTCTTTAATTGTTTCAATACCTCTATTATTTATTCTTTGAGGAAGCATAATGTTTCCAAGGATGGAGAACATGCATAGTGTCAGGTGATGTTGGACCCTAAAATATTGTATAAGTACCAAGAGGCATGTGTGAGTGTATGAACAATAGATAAAAGGGTGCTTGGGTAAAAGCACATAGGAAAAAGGGGTTTAAGAAGGGTTTAAGTGAAACCAGGGCACACACGGGAGGAAGAACAAGGGTTTAAAGGACTTAGCCATATTTGGCATCATGAAGTCACTTAAGGACCCAACTAGGCATGATGAGTGGATAAGGTGCCAGCCTAGAACCTTGGAGGTCAAGAAAAGAATATTCCACATAGGGAATATTCCCAAATACATCATTACAATTAGTGGAAGGTTTGCAAAGAGGATAAGCATTCACCAATGGAGGACCACATCAACACTTGGCACATGATCTTCCTAGAAGAGAAGTCATGGTAGTGGTTAATGATCCTATTTAAAGAGGTGTTTGGGATAGGAATAAACACACATAGAGAGACATAAAGAGAATGCAAAGAGAATGTAGAGAAAGAGAAGGAGAGTAACAAAGTGCTATAAAAATGCTAAGGGTTTGGAGTTCATGGTGTTAGGGTTTAGAGTAATTAGTCCTAGAGGGTTGTAAGGGACACCGTTAAGCATACGTATGGGTACTAGGATCCGTAACAAGTGATATAATACGAAAAAGTATATTTAGGATCTCTGATCAGATAGGTGTGTAGGAGTTGAGTCACTGTCATTTAATGTATATGGTTTGAGATGATCATTTTCAATGTAGTATGGCTACTAAAGACTCTTTTCAAATCAATATACATGGATCTATTCTGTACATATTTTTTATGGGTGTAAAACCTCATATTATTTGGCTTATCATGATTCAGATATGGTTTCTTGTGATTTGTGTAATGTTTATTTAGCTTTTGTGATGTATTGATGTGTAGATATGCTAGTTACATCTTCTGTATTTTAAAGTAAGTGAATGGTACTTCTGTTTCTGTAAATAATCCTACATTAATGGCAGAAATTTCTTACAAATCTCACATAAAGGAGGAAATTGGTGCCCACACATGCCTTGGGTGAGTACCCAGTGTATGTTGGATGATAGGTTGGCATGCTTGGGGTTAGAAAGAAGTATTTAGGGTAAAATAATGACTACATGAAGCTTGATCCAACTACTTCTTAAGTGAGAGAATGTCTTTATCCATCTTATGAACTAATGAGTTAGTGGGACCTGTATTTGAAATTTGACTTTTCTCCTTGCCCGAGCTTTTTTTGATCTTTCCTGACATGATCAATTCATCTTCAACTTCATCAAAAAGTATTTTTGCTTCATCCAAATCAACTGGTTGAGTTTTTATCAGTATGTAACTTACTTCAAGAAACTAAGAATTTATGAAGAATCTCAATTTTTTGTCCTCTGTGGGTTAGGAAAATGTAGGGATTTTGTAAAGCATTCAATTTAATTTAGCAATAAACTCCCTCATGGGTTAATATGGATCCTTCTAGAGTTGAGACCACTGTGCGATAAGGGAATGGAAATCCTTGACAAGTTTAAACCTACCTTCAAACTTGGTCTTCATATCATTCCAGTTTGCTATATACCTCCTCGACAGATGATATAACCATTCCACGGCCACATCTTGTAAATATTATACAAAAATATGGATAGACATATCCTCATAGCCAAATCACTATAGTCCAAAAAAAGTGATGAAATTTGTAATGTGTTCATCTGGGCACTGCTTCCTGTCACCGTAGAACTTGGGAAAGTTATTTCGTGACCCTATAGGAAAATTATGTAAAGGAAGGTTGAGATCTATTGGACCCATGTTTTTCCCCAATGGAAACGATGCTTGTTGAGCCATTGGTGGTTCTTCTTCTTCAAATTATTATTCTTATCATATTTAAACAAATTATTCAATAACTTCCTCTTGTGGAGGAATGTAGTTTAATGGTTCAACTGTAACTCCGTCAATAGAGTTTTCAAGAGACAAGGTAAGATCAAATTCAAGGAAGTATTGTTGACCTGTTATCCTTGCAATTTAGATGATAGGAAGTTTGAAATCAGCTTACAAATGTTATTCAAAATTAGGATCGGTCACACCAATATCTCTTGAAGATCTTGTATACCATATTTCTTCTAGCTTGAATGTACAATTAAAACAATGTTCTTTTAGGATCTCCTTTACTGATTTTGATTTTGTCTTTCTCTTTCCAAAGATTCTGCATGTTTTTCTTTAGAATCAATAATTCTTATAATTGCATTGTAATGGAAGAAATTTAATCTATTATTCCTAATGGCATCCCTAAATTCCAATGCAATGTATTCTTGGGTATGGAAGATAGTTAAAGCATTAGGCCCATGGGAGGATCATGAATAACCATTATTGGAAAACATAAGGCTCAATGGATTTTCAGATTTCAAAATTTTATTTTTTTGGTTTTTTAAATATCTAATGTTTTGGTATTTTTATGGAATATAATGTGGTGCAGAGACAAAAAAATATTCCCCACGGTTGGTGCCAAAAAAATGTTGGTGAAATAATTTGTCGTTAAGAGAAATTAGTTGATTTTCACCAACACTTTAGGAATAAATCCCTCTTTCTTGAAAAAGGAGAGTCTTCCTTTATTATATGTGAACAAAATAACTATGTGGTTGGCCAATAGGCTAGGGATCCAATAAGAACACTCCAATACACATGCAAAAAATTCTTGCACATCGTGCACGGGAAGAATGTACAAGTAATTTTGGATTGTGGGAGTGACAGATTGAGAGAAGGGGTTAATATTGCAAGTAGGATAAATCAAATTATTAAAATTAATAACCAAATTTTATCAACACACAATTAGAAGGAGTAAAAATTTTGCTAATTATATCAATAACAGATGAACCATGGACATAACACCTCATTCATTCACTCATCAAAAATATTTTATACCTTTCTTGATTGACATGTTCACAAAGCTGCAAAATGAGAGAGAGAGAGGGAGGAAACATATGGAAATGAAATTAGAAGAAGTGCTATCTTTACTTGATATTTGAATTTATCTACTCATGAACTCACAAAACTGACGACTCCTTTAAATGGGGAAGTCATTACAATATTTATTTTTCAAAAAAGACTCTTCACCTACCCCCACATGACTTTTTTCTTGAGTTTTACAATTTGTGACTTTTCATATTCCTAAGAAAGAAATTAAGTCCCTTTTTTATTAATTGAGAGAATTTTATTACAATTTTCAACTATAAACAATTTTTTATGAATAATATGAAAAAGGAAAAGTAAACCCATCAAATGAAGGATTAGAAAATCAAATAAGAGAGGAAGGGGTGGGGAAGAGAGAAAGGAAATAAGATAGCTACTTGAATGAAGATGATGCCCTTGCCGATGTTTCTTCACTTTCTATGGACTATTAAAGAGTATCTATGGGAATATCTCGATCCCTTTGAAATCCTTTTTGTATCAAGTCACTGCAGGTGCAACCTTCTAATCCCAAGGAATGTGAAAAAAGCTCAAAGACTTGAGCCAATTCTTAGAGATAGCATTGATGTTCTTACATTTCATGAACTATGTCCGATGCTCATTCATGGTGTTAGATATGACATATATTATCTTAGCAAGAGACTCTAATGTTTCCTCAATGAAAGAAAATGGATTTTTGACCTCTTTCTTGAAAAACTCTTCAAACAACTTCAATAGATCATATACTAAAGTGTTTTCATTATTTGCGGGTGCTCCAAGTTTTTGTACTTCCATATTGACATTATCTTACATATTTGAAGTAAATTAATTGTAAGATTCTAATTCATCAAGACCATGGTTAAGCATCTTGTACCAAGAAAAAATATTTCTATCCAAAACTTGAGACAAGTCTTTAAATGAAGAATTGAAAAATTTCATTCTCACCAGTAGGGAAGAATCGAATTTCCCATTTTGGTTACCAATGGAAACATCTGGTCCCAATGTTCCTTATCTTATTAAATTTATTCTCTAGTCATTCTTAACTTTGTGGCAGTTGCACTCATGTACTCAACCAATGAAATAATTTCAGGAAGTAACCCCTTATCCTTTTCCATAATCTTCCTTACCCACTTATCATTTTCCCAACCCTACATGGTGAAGCCTTATGTCTTTCTGATGGATTCCAAATTGAAACTACTAATGTGAGTAACTTCTTCAACTAGAAGATACAGGGAAATATTTATATTCATGATGGGTTTCACATAAGAGGTGATATTTCTTACATGATCTTCGAGTTATTCAATTTTCTCTTTATATGATTTGTTTCTCACAAAGAGGCAAGTATAAGATTATTTAAATAGGTGAGCATCCCCCCTATGAATTTTCAGCCCTAGAGGAATAAAAATTATTTCATAATCAGACAGGAACATCTCACTGATAGGATTGATGATCTTAGGATGGGCTACCTCCACAT
Organism: Taxus chinensis; assembly: GCA_019776745.2. NCBI lineage: Eukaryota > Viridiplantae > Streptophyta > Pinopsida > Cupressales > Taxaceae > Taxus > Taxus chinensis. The sequence continues at coordinate 659,596,603 of CM034147.1, read as the reverse complement.
AATAGTTTCCCGAAGTTCTACTGAAAAAGAGAGAATAAAATTGAGCTTTCTTTCCTTTCTTTTTTTTCACCATTATGGATATAAATTGGAAATTTGGAATCACTTCATGTTGTACCATGTGTGTCTCTCCTCTAATCATATCCTATACCCATGGGAGTTTATTAATTGCTTCGGGTTCCATACTGGGTATGATAATTACTTCTGGATCTGAGTGAGAGGGTACATCTTGGGCCGGTTGAGTAGGTGTAACTGCGGAAGAATAAATTCTATGAGATCATGGAAGGACCGGTGGCTAAGATGGATCAATTTCTCCCTATTCCATATCTTCTATAGGATCTTATATTTATCTTTCCTTCTTGTGTGTCCTCCTATAGTGAGTGGGCTCAGATTCTATTGATTTTTTTTGCAAGCCTTTCGGAGTGAGAACTTGAAGATTTCTCAATTGCCTTTGAAGTGGAGAGGATATATGTATATATTTTTAGAGTCTTGAAACCCATTGACTTGATGGATGTAACTCTCTTATTACTGAAACACTCTGTAGATATCTGAATTACCTCCTTAGTTCTTTCATTGATATCCCCTGATTCTCAAATGCTCTAAGAGACTTGTGGGAGAGGTGAGGCTTTCACAACTTGATACTATGAATCATACAATTTAGTACTATCATCAATTCCCTCCCTGAACTAATCAAAACTAAATTTATTCATTTTCTCAACTTTCATTTTGATACGATCCTAATCCCTAACCTCAAAATCAACAAATCATTTCACCTAATAATCCTTGATTTGGAGAACAAGGTACAAGTCACTGATATGGAACATATCAGGGTTTCTTTGAATGTCAAAGATAGCTCTTAAAGTGTAGGAGTAGAGATTCAGTGGTATGAAAGAGGCTTCCAAATTTGATGCATTAACAATAGTATTACATGAGAAAATTTCCAAAGAGATAAGAAATGACAAACCTTTATTTTTTTAGCTCTTGGGTTTACCATTAATGTGTGCAAGTTGTTTGTAAGGATTGAACATAAAAATATTATTGCTGATGTACCGTGGAAGTTTTTGTGGAGCAATATCAAATACATATACTATGATGTATGATAAAGTTGAGAACTCTGTGAAGAAATACCCATATATGAGAATCAAAGTGGTAGCTTGTGAAGACAATATCAATTTTGGATTTTCTTCAACCAATCTTATGAAAAACGTGGTAAATGCATCATTCACTCTTGTAAAATGATGATTTCTCTCCTTCATAGTCAATTATGGATATCTCCCATAGGAAGGGGACTTTTGGGAGATGTTCCGTGTGAGATTCAAGCCCTTGAATGATCTCATACCCATGAGAGCGTATACTAAGTATGGTTTCATTGAAAATTTCTTTGTGACTGGTAGTTGGAGAAACTCAAAGTGGAAGTTTTTAGTGCTCATTTTAAGCTCGTAATTTGACTTATAAATACTCCCCCTGAATCTTCCATCCTTCCCGTAAAAACCCCATTTTGAAAAATTCACAGTTCTAGGAGAATGTCCATAAAACCAGTTTCCCGTGTGACTAAATAAACCAGTGCTAAGTAATGATACATCTGTGCAAACATACTCTTGGGTAATGGCCACTTGATCCTATAATTCAATATGACCTTATACGAAACCCAAATGAAACGATCATAAGTATAAGCAAGTCGATCAAATGAAAAATGATTTTTCTTTAACTTTGTGTTCTTCCCATATGTAAAATGAAACTCTTTCCCTATCTCTTGATGACATGGAGTTCTCTGGAGGAATTTGGTATTGCGGAACATATGTGCTTATTCATAATATTGTGTCAAAATGAAAAGTACAAAAATAAGTCAGGGACCTAAAAAGAGAATATTTCAAAGAATATTCGTGGGGAAGTTATACGAAAATGCATTTTTATAATGCATAGCTCACATGAAAAAAGTAAAGTGCAAACAAAACCTCACCCCGTGAAAAAGACACATGTCACTAGGACATAACGTGATGGTATCGGGCATATCATCATTCATTATACTTTGTAGTTTTATAATTTAAAGACAAAAATCAAATTGTAGTCAAACCTCCAAGGCCCAACATGGGATACGTGTTGTTATGCCAAAATAAGTCAATCTAGGGAAAGGGGGTAAAATTTTCAGTTTTATATTCCTAAAGTTGCAAGAAAAAATACAAAAGGCCTCCCGATCCCAGATTCCCACCAAAGGAAGACACATGGACTGTTCTCATTTAAAAAGAGGAAAGGGTGGATTGAACGGTGTAGATTAAATACATTTATGGCTTCCTCCATTAATGCAACTCACTTGAACTAAGTAAAGGTTTAAAATTTTGTTTAATGTTTTGACACCCACACTTTCAAATGGAGATTTAAAGAATACTAAAGCCTTAAATTTGTACTGTAATAATTGATTACAGAGATTAGTGTTGGGGCAATTAAAAGAATTAAGCATGAATGTGAGATCCAAATGCTGAAGAAAATCACAAGTATGGGTAAGTCCCCTTGAAAAATGGATTTTTTCTTTAACTTTAAGGGTTTCCTATGGTTTTTGTTCTTGTTCCCATGTCTAGATTTTTCTATAATCTTTATACTACTAGAAAGAAATAATTACTAGTTTATTAGGAAAAATTGAAGATAATGGAGGCTAAAACCCATGTCACCTCAAATATAACAAGTAACATGGATGAAGTGATGGAAATAAACCTAATGAACATATACCTATATGAATTTTAAGAATACTGCATGCCCCTAAAATAAGTGATTACATGGCGACAATTGATGCCAAAAATATTGCCTTAGTTGCAGCTTTCCCACCTTATGTGCATTGCCTAGAAATGGTATGGGTTTGTGCCAAAAATTATAACCCAGAGACAAAGGAGGTTTTAGATGGAAGTGTATTTTGGATTATTTTCTTAACACCTAAGTCATTTTAGTTGATATTAGGGTTACCCTAGGTCAAAAAATAAGTAGACATTAACAAACACAAAGTACTAAATTTCTGCAATGTTAAGCGTGAAGAATATTGCAAGATCATGAATACATAATGGTTGTCAACTAACAGAGGATCCTATTTTAGAATCCCAAATAATCAGGTTAGGTCACACTTTGTGCCATAAGTAGAATACCTCATAAATTTACTAAATAGGATTGCATGCATGAAAACAACTTATGATTTCCAAGATTAGATGTGTAGTTACATATGAATTATATTAGATAAAGAGGAAGATATTTGTTCAGAAACCTTCATTGCCACAACTATTCATGAAAAACTCCTTGAAATGGGAGTGAAGATCAGATAAGGTATCTCTCTCATATGTGACTTTTATATGATGACATATCTAATCTACAATATTGCATGCCAAAAAAACTTCCTTGGTATTCCAAGAATTAAGGACTTCACCACTCATAGGGTATATGATGTTTACCCTTAATTAAATTTGGATAAGTGGAAGGGAAACTTCAGATGGAAAATGATGCCTTTTTTGTGCCAATCATATGCTTCTTCAGGCTAGAATGGGAACACCATATAATATCTACAAAGGCAAAGAGAATGATAAAAGAATATGGATGTTATTTCATCCAATTCAAATTCTTCACTTACATAAGGGCGAGTGGCTATGAAGGAAAACCATTCATGTTTCCCAGATACTTAGATGAAAAGTGGGAACTATTAGAGATCTCAAGGAAAATAGGTGAAGTGCACAAAATGATAGAAGGAAAGTACAAAACAAACATCAAGTTTCCTATCAAAATAGAAAGATACACTTACGCAACCATTGCAAATGTTAAGCTCTTAGAGGAATACATTGAAATACTGAGAATGTAAAAGTTTCAACCTAGACTGAAGTATGATATCAGGTGGGCTATAAGTTCAAGCTTAGGGATCTCACATGAGCATGAGCCCCACTATGAAGATTATTTGATGGAATGCAAAGACAAGGAGGATGTCAGGTTGAGAGATTACTCTATAATGAACCTTAGAAAAATGATTGAATACAATATTGCAGTTGTGTCATATGATTTGGATGATGAAATATAGGTAATATGCTATTATTATCATGATATGAAACTACAATCAAAACCAACTGTACCACTAAATTAGAATGAGAAAGATTTAGTTAGTCTACACAACAAAACAACGCATGTGATGAGAAGAACATTGTCATGGTTAACAGTGAAAGGGTTGCATTTATCTCTACAAAATACTTAGGTGTTAAAAGAGTACATGGATACTAGAATCTTGGAATATTATCTCCCTTGTTTGAGGGAAGGATCTAACCAAATTGACCCACTAAAAGGAAAGGCCCCTCAGCTACCATCTAAAAGGACAACTACTAGGATTATATAATAATGGACTATAGACACTCAAAGAATAGGAACTCCCATGCCTATCTTAACCCTAAAAGAATAAGAAATGATAATGAAAACCATAAAGGAGGAACCCATTACTCAAAAAATCCAACTACAAGTTAAGGGGGAAGGAAAATCAAAGCCTATAACTTCAACATTGACCTTACGTAGGTCATCAAGTACAAGAAAAAGGATGAGGGGAGTGCTACCAAATGTTGACCCAAAACGTAAAGTGTAGAGTGTTGAACAGAAAGGAAAAAATTATTACAAGTATTTTGAGAGGGCTAAAAAGGACAAGGTCATACCTCCTTTAGTAAGAGATACACATAGTCACAAAAGAGCACAGATTCAGGAGTAAATAACCTAAGGTTTTTTACCTAACTCCTTTAAGTGATACTTAACATGCTATCATTGCAACATTTTAAAAATAGATAATCATGTCACATTATGAGGTGGGTAATCCTATCACATCATATGCAGTACACAAATCCCTTGTTGTAACATCAAGTACTACAGATTTAATGCCCAACAAATACATTAAAAATAATATTGATGATATTCCTATAGACAATTAGTCCATGATAATTATAGAAGAACATAAACAAGAAGGATTCAAGGAATTTCAATACGCTTCAAAAATAGAAGGGAAGGAAGCTTATATTAATAGTGCACATCAAGAAAAAGTGACTGCATCAATTGAATTAATAAGTGACGAAGAAGAAGAAGAAACCCATGCAAAAGGGTTTATTGATTTTTTTCTTGGGTTAGCTATGGTAAGAGAAGAAGGTGCCACCTCAATGGAAGCCCCATTTCTAGAGACTCCAAAATTTCTTAATAGGGGAACAAGTACAGAGATTCAAGATGTGCAAGTTTGAAGTACAGTGCCAACAATTGAGAATGAGTGAGTACGTCAAGTTATTGCAGAAAAGTTATCAGAAGACATGGTTTTCCTCACAAAGAAACAACCTCAGGAGGAGGAAGGTGTTATAATGATAGAGAAACCATGTAAAATTGTAAGCCTTTCAAGGGAGATATTGAGAGAAGAAATTGAGGTAGTGGTAAGCCCAACTGAGGCTAAGGGAAAGGACATAAAACTAGCTGAAGATAAAGCCTACGAATTAGCCATTGAAATAAAGGTAACCAAAAGACTTGAAGTAAAAGAGAAAAAATAAGAGCATACGGAAACAAGTGTTCTTCATATTGAACAAAAAGAAAAAACAACGTAAATTTAAACCCCACTGTAGACACCTAAATTCTTCTTTTGCAATCTTATTGTTGAAACCATGCTAATCACTCTCATTCTTACCATTTCCATTATAATTAGTGCTTTCCAGTAATTAACTAACATTTCTTATCATTTTGGTTAATTAACGATGCTTGGTTAATTACCTAACCTATTTCACATTCAGAATGCCAATTTATGACACATCGTAAGTCAAATTCCTCTTCCGAACAAAAAATTAGTGATTATTAGCTAATTAAGCTTATTTTACCCTTGTTTTGGTCAATAAACCCTATTATTGGCTCAAACCCCTCTTGCAACCATTCAAAATGAACCCATTTCCCTCCAAGACATCTTAAAAGGCTTTAAAAGCTTATCCTAGCCTCTTAATTGACTCTAAGTGGTTGATTAAGGTTCCTCACAACCTAATCACTTGTTAATTCACTAATCATGATTAGAAAACCTTAATATACTTTGTACTTTTAGTCCCACATGCACCAAGATGCAATTTTTCCCCAAATAGAAAACTATAAAAATGACTAACCACAAACCTTTACACTTTACACCATGCTTTTAATTACATATCATATAAGAAATATGATTATGAGCCCAACTTCTTTCTTGGAATAATTTGCTCAATCTTTTCCTTCAATCTTCATGTCGGTTAGTAGAGGGATATCCAATATGCTCTTGTAGCCATTATTGGAGATATACTCTCACCATTTGTGAAGTAGCAACAAACCATAATTTTATTTCTCCTAGATCTATGTAGGTTTATTTTAGTTAGCAATTCATACTAAGTAGGCATGTTTTAGCTAAGATTGATTGATATCATGTTAGTTCTTTCAAGTGTTCCATTAAGCTTTATTCATTGATGTTACTATTTTTAATTCCAAGTTTTGTTAATAGACTATGTGGTGTTAGTCTAGCTTATTTAGATTTTCTAGAGACTTTTAGTAGTTATCATTTGGCATGCCTGGTGGGAGCTTACTCCATTGCATTCATTTTTAAATATTTTTATCTTAGTTTCAAAGTTTTTAATTTCACGTTTTCTATATTAGTTTCAAGTTTTCTAGATTAGTCTCAAGTTTTCTAGATTAGTTTCAAGATTTTTAGATTAGCTTCAATATTTTTAGAGTAAATTTCAAAGTTTTGTAGATCAATTTCAAATTTTGATAGTTTTTTGAACTAGATTAGTAGTAGATGTTGCATTTTTATGTTCTTTATAGGATATAAGGAGATAAAGTGCTATCAAAATTCCATTAGAAAGCTAAAGATTTGAGCTTTTATCAAAATTTTCCTATCAAAACTCGTATTTTGACCACCTACAGGAAGGTGAGTAACCACGTCTTCAGGGCCATACCCACATTCAAACAGGTGTGCTCACATCTTCAAGGATGGGCTCATGCTCTCTAATACATGCTCACGCTCCACTGGATGCGCTTGCGTTTCATCAAAAATTTGGCCTCTATGTATAGGTTGCGCTGGTGCTTCACGGTACATGCTGACATATCTTAGGTCACACCCACGTAAATGAACTATGTAAATTTTACAGAGACACACTGATGATTTTAATACCATGTCTATGTTTTATGAGATGTGTTACTACTATAAAGGATGCCCTACTATGATAAGGGGGACGTTGGTGTGCTAAGGTAAATTTGGCTCAAATTTCAAAGTTTCAACTTCTAGTTTTTTGTGCTTTTGTCATTTTCCATGGTTTTTTGAGCTGCTGTTACTATGGGTTTTCTAATTTAGAGAAATTTTTCTAACATATTTTCTTATGTTTTTGATGAATTAATTTTGTTTTCATGCTTTGTATGAACTTGGAATAGGGTTGTGTATGCTTTTCTATTGCACTTTTTGTGATATTGAGAATCAAAAACAACCTTAAACCTTCTTTTTCTAACATTAGAGTAAGTAGGAAACTCCCTTATTCATTTTTATGCTTAAGGGAATAAGCTTTTATTTTTGGAATGTATATGATTCTTTTAGTTTAAGAGCTTTTCATTTGATAAATAACCAAATCTAAAGCTTGTGTATGCTCTTCTCTTCTACCTTGTATGATCTTGAGAATAAAAAACAACTTTAGTTTTTTGCTAAAAAGAACTTAGACTGATTGGAAATGAACCTTGATTTACAAAGTATTATGGTGGTTATTTAATTAACAAGTTTTTCATTGTTATCTAGTTAGATTGATTGTTGTGTATGCTCTTCTCTCGCATCCTTGGATGATCTTGAGAATCAAAAACAACATTGAAACCTCTTTTTATGATATTATATATATTTTTGGATAACTACTGACCATTTGTATGTAGAACCTAGCTCTTACCAAAGAAATGAGAACTCTCTTCAAAACAAATTCTAACATTCATGTGTGTTGTAGGTTGCCAAAAGTGGTCTAAACCAAATTTCCTAATCCAGAAGATAAGAAAATACACCATACATCATTCATCACAATGTATTACAGGTTTCACTTAAGAGCTATGGCTCATCCGCTTAACTAGGAGAAGTTTCCTTTGGCATAATCCTTAAGATAACAAGAGGAATTCTCATAGGAACCCCAAAATATTTTGTGCAAGAGGAAAGCTTGTGAACGAAGTGAGAAAGTGCTCTACTACCCAATTGATTAGTATTACTTGGTAATATAAGAGTCAAATTTATCTCCATTACGACCTCAATGAAAATACAATTGAACACATTTATTGCTTATTATATTGAAGGGGGTAAAGTAAAGACAAGATACTCCAAGATTAGTCAGTGTGAATTTCTTGGAAAACCGAGCTCGCAGAGCTAATTTGTGACACCTATAGAGAAAACCATTAGGAAAATTTTTGTTTGGAGCCAATTTGACTTAAACATCGTGTTCTATATAGCTTTCATAACCTCAAAATTTTCTTGGAGTCTAAACCTTGTTATTCAAACAAAGGGAAGAGTCCCTTAAAGTTGAATCTGCATGTTATTCATCATGAGACCTACAACGTGTTAATGTTTACTAGTTTTTCACTTGTCTTAAGGTAAGGAGAAACTCTTCCGAAGAGACACTTAGTTTGTTTCATCACCACTTGGTATACACATTTATTTTCTTGTTTCCCATTTGGGAAAAAAGAATAAAAACATATGCACATACTGATAGAAATAATTGTGTCAACCATTTTTGTAGTCTACTTACATGACTAGGTTGTAATGCCATAATACAAGTGTTGAAAGTGTGAATGGTACATCTTCATGTTCTAGTAGGCCTTGTGACTCAAACCCATATTGAGAATAATTATCATTGTAGTTAGGTGGTATCATCATTGTCTCCCATTGAGTTGTTAGGCTTCCCGCATTATAGCCATACAATTGTGATACTTACGTCTTGTTTCCATTGTGAAACTTGGTCTAAGTCTCTAAATTGTATTGTTACACTGCTCGCATGCATAATACCTTCTTGATATACCTAGGCTTAGTTTTTTATCCTAACATTTCTTTGATTTTTTGTGAGTGTTGAGGTTACGTTGTTTGCATCGTGACAACATCATTTTGATACTAAACATATTTCTTTCATCGTAAACCTTGGTTTACTTGTACAAATAGTGTTGTTACACTACTCACATTTCTAACTTCCATTTTCAAAAAGTTGGACTTTGTTTGTGTTCAAAACTAGTTTTAATATACCTTGTTAGAGGACCGTGTCAACAATTTCTTAGCATTTAGGTATTTTTTATTTCAAAATTGGCCTAAGTGGTGATATTGTGTTGTCACTATTTGATTTAAACCTACTTTGGAAACCATAGGTAGTAAACTTTTGTTGTGACTGGATTTAAGTTTTATACATCATTGTATTGTCCCAGGCCTTTCTCATCACATATTACCTTGTTAGGGTAGATCATTATTTATTCTTTAGTATCTTTGGGTTCATATTGACCTATTGAATTCATGACTATTTGATAGTCACCATTCTTTGTAGTGACTTAGTGTCGTTACACTGCGAAAATTTACCTAGTGTCCCTTTTAGTTAACCTTAGTAAAATATTTCACATTATGCCCACTATTACTTGAATGGGGTATCACAAGTTAGGAAACGATCCCTTTGGAAGTGACAACTCACTTTTGGAGGATAATGCCATGATCAATCATAATGGTGGTGAGGAGGATTCTCCTCGTGGGGACATGGAATGTCATCTTTCCCACTTTGATGATTACTTGTTTCAAAACAAGCATGAGGTCCTTTTACGTGTCGTAGAACTAGGATCCCAATTACCTTCTATAGTAGACCCTTCTCTCAGTACCAACATGGTTCATGGAGAAGAAGAAATATACCATCCTAGTCACCATATCAATGAAATATTAAACCTAGGTCATGCCTTTACTTTTTGATGAAAGAATGATGAGGAGATACCTTTTGAAAATAACGAAGACTATTGTATACCTATTATTAGAGTACATTGTGAAGCACATGAGGAACATGCTCATCATGAGTGACCTACTCCAAATGAATATCGTAACAAAGTACCCACTTGAGAGGTAACCTTAAAATAACAGGTGTAATCTCTCACTCACCAATTGGCAAGTTTTTCCTCACACGTAAGTAAGGAATAACTGATAACTTTAAAACAAGCTATACCAAAGGATAAACCTAAATCTTTTTACCATGAGTTCCAAACAAATACTCTTCGTCATGAGACACGAAAAAAACCCCTATGAGGAATTTTTTACAAAGAATAAGGGTTGGAATACATCTAGATTTAACCCTTCATACAAACCTATGCCACCCACATGAGACCAAATCTTCAATTAAGAGTGGTTGATCATGAAAAATGCCCTTCTAGCGTTGGAAGAAGGAAAAAATGATGAAAAAAAAGTACCAGTTTGATGAGTTGTGCCCATATCCATTTGATAGAGCCATGTTATAGGTACCTTTCCCATGACATTTTGATTTTCCGAATTTTGATAAATATAAAGGAAAAGGTGACCCCCGTGATCATATCAAATAATTCTATAGGGCATGTTAAGAGTTTGCATATAGCAACAACTATCTTATTTGCCTCTTCCCACGGAGTTCAAGAGGAAAAACACTAGAATTTTTTTTACTCATCCCCAGGGGATCCATATCTACATGGCTATAACTAGCAGAACATTTTATACGTCACTTATATTTTAATATAGAAAGTGATGTCACCATGTTAGATCTATATAATGCAAAACAATGAAACAATGAGAATTTTGATGCTTTCCTACAATGATGGAGAGGGTTAGCTAGTAGTTTCCTCTACTCCATACCTAAAAAAAGAGTCAAATCAAAAAAGCGTTGCTAGCTAGAGGGACCCTAAAACCCTTTTCACACAATCATAACGATTCCAAAACTATTGAAAAGAAAATTTTTGTTCCTAATTAGAACACAAACATCATCAGTGATGGAATAGTAGACTCTAAATGAGTATAAGCCATTCAATACCATGCTCCTATAAATCTTGCAAAAGGAACTACACCTATGTAGTACAAATTTTGTGCTTTCACCGCTCTATATGACTCAATATTTTTAATACTAAGGTAGTTAGATGTCATCAACATGGTTCGATATCGTGAAACAACACGTTATGGGGATGATGCACCTAAACCATTGTGGTTTAGGGAAAATGATTTTTATAGATTTCACCACATCAAGGTTCACAAAACCAACAAGTGCTTGAAATTAAAGCATTACATTCAAGACTTAATTGACAGTGGCGATGTAGAAATATATTCTTCTGCCCCTACCAAATATCCAAAAAAAAACATGGGGTTTTTAAAGAACCTTTCCCCAAGAACAAAGGAAAGGAAATGGAGAATCGCAGACAGTCATCTAAAAATAAGAGTAACAATTATGTATAAAAGACATACCATTTTGATGCCTTAATAGGTTGTGTTGATTCGTCTATTGAGAATATCAATACGACCAAGATAAAATCAAGGGAGTGTGCCATAACAACATGATGATCTCATCTTGTTGTCTCAAAACCTCCTCCCCCTCCTCCTTAAGAGAGTCATTATGACATATTGGATCAATCAAAGGAAACCACATCTAAGATTTCAATCTTAGACCTTCTTAAAATTTATAACATTCATAAGGAAATCATTTGCAATACCTTAAAGGGATCAAGAGTGTCCGTTGATACTAAACCAACGCACTTACAAGAAATGGTAGTGTAAATCACTCCTTCAGAACACATAGCCTTTAGCCACATGGAAATCCTAGAAGAAAATCCCTCCCATAACCTTCCCTTACATATTCAAGTAATAATCAAATGTAAGAAGGTAAAAAGAGTGTTTGTGGATGGCATATCAGGTCTAAATATTTTTACTCTTAAAATAGTTCAACAACTAGGGTGAAAAAAAGATGATTCAGAGACATGTCATCACCATATAGGCGCATGAAAATGAAGAGTAGTAATCAGCTGGTATGATCACTTTCTCACTGGAAATGGGTCCTATAAACATGACATAAATTCCCATGTTTTAGACTTAGAGCTCCCTTATAACATATTGCTTAGCCGCTCATGGATTCATATCATGCAAGATGTACCTTCAACGTATCGTTAGTGTCTAAACTTACATCGTGAAGGAAAGACCTTTACGATACAAGGGAATCCACCCATTTGTTCATTGTAGAGTATTATCGAGCTATTTCCCACCATCTAAGAGTGTATTTCTACAAAGATCATTTTTTTTGTTCATTCAAAGACCCTCACTTCATGAGTGGATCTAGATACATTGTCTCTCAATGAAAATGATTATTCCACCTCAAAAAATACTTTTTCTACGTGGGAGATGAAGGTTAGACCAAGTGATTGTGGAGAATATGATCTGCAACAGTCTCTTATAGTTCATAACATTCCCCTATTTGTCAAAGCACATGGTAGACCATGTTACAAGTTTCAAATATCAAGGGAGAATTTCCCCTTTGATGCTTTTACCCCTGGTGGATTATTAGAAGATGAAAGGATACTCAAATATATTGTATTTCATTATGAAGAAGATGAAATGGCTCTATGCTACCAATCACATAGGTATATTATCCCCAATCAAATGATGCTTACTATGGGGTATAAAGGACGTGGTTGTGGCAAAAAAAAACAAGGTATACTGGAAGCCCTTCCTATACCTCATCGGATAGTAGGTAATTATGGAATTGGAATGCATCTGTATGAGTCTCACCCCTTAGAGGTAAAAGATACCTCTTCTGAGAGAAAAGATAGTTCATCTAAAGGAGAAATCAAAACAAATTACCGGTGTAGTATTTATGAAGACCTTGCATCCACGATCCTATTTTCTAATGTGTCTATCCTAACCACCGCCCCCTCCATATCCCTTATAATTCAGACACTAAACCTTATTTACCCATCACTCATGAATTAGGACCAACAACAACATGTGTCAATCGACATCTTTTCGAATGACGATCCTATTGGTGAGTTCCTTGGTATTCATGTCAATATTCCTAGAAATGACCACAAGAAAGGATTCTCTTTTAAGCTCAATGAATATGCATACTTTTGAGAGGAGGTAGAGTTATGTGGTCACTTAAGGAAAAAACTAAGAAAGGAAAAAATTCCTATAGAAAATCCTTGCGGAAAGAAAAATTCCAAGTCCTATAGTGAAAAACTCTTTGAGGCGCTTATGGATAAAAAAATTGAAAATCCTATGGACAAGATAGTTGGCCCACTTAAATATGAGGATCTCTGTAAGACACCTTTGGTAGAAGAGGATCTTAATCTCCTCCCTGATCCTACATGTATGGAATACAAGTCCAAGTTACTGGTGGAGGAGATAATAGATGTCAACATTGGTACAAAGGAACTTCCTAGAATAGTTAAGTTGGGATCTTTGCTCTTAGATCAAGAACAAAAAAAATTATAGGGATTTTGAGATAATTTATAGATATATTCACTTTGTCTTACACAAACAAGCCAAGACTTGATCATGCATTAGTGGTGCACAATCTTGTTATACACCCAGATGACAAGCCCATAAAACAAAAGCTCTGAAAGATGCATCCTCACGTCGCTTTGTTGGTTAAAATAGAGCTAGAAATATTTTTGGAAGTAGGCTTCACCAGGCCTATCGACTATACATAGTGGATTTCCAATGTGGTCCCAGTTCAAAAGAATCATGTTAGTATTTGAGTTTACATTGATTTCCAAGAGATTAATAAAGTGTTTTTTAAGTACAACTTCCCTCTTCCAAACATCGACATGATTGTCAATTCAACAACTGGGTACAAGATGATATCACTCATGGATGGATTCTCAGGATTAACAAGATAAAGATTGCTGAGGAAGACCAATATAAGACAAATTTTACCACCCCATGGGGGACTTTCTGTTATCAAGTTATTCCCTTTGTCCTTAAGAATGCAGGCACTACCTATCAATGGGAAATGACTTTTATTTTCCATGATATGATCAATGACATCATGGAAGATTATGTGGATGACATATTAGCAAAATATAGAACTTGAGAAGAGCACTCAAAATTTTTGTGACACATCTTTCTGTGTCTAAAGGACTACAAGGTCTGACTAAACCTGAAGAAATGTGTCTTCAGCATGTTAGTTAGAAAACTACTTGGATTCATTGTTTCATAGAAAGTTATATAAGTAGATCCTGAAAAGGTTGTTGTTATAACATAAATGCCTCCTCTTACCAATATCTGAAAACTAAAAATATTACAAGGAAAGATATAATAAATTAGAAGGTTTATCTCTCAGCTTGTAGAAAAATGTCACACCGTTACGCATCTACTCTAGAAAGATGTCAGTTTTCACTAGGGACCAGAGCAACATAAAAAATTTGCTTTTCTCAAAGACTACTTGTCTAAACACCTAGTCTAATGCCTCCCATGGTAGGTGAACCATTATTACTCTAAATTTATACCATACACTTTGTAATTGGGGAACTGGTTGCCTAGTATGACAGAGTAGAAAGAAAAAGCTATGTACTACTTAAGCTGAACATTGATAGCTTACGAGCTTAACTATCCATAGAAAATGATTACTTGGCAATAGTTTTTGCATTTCAAAAACTACATCATTATCTATTAAATAATAAGGTCAAGATTATTTCAAAAGTAGATACCTTAAAATACTTATTTTCAAAGCCCACACTCACAGGAAAGATGGATAAATTGATCATCTTACTCAATGAGTTTGACATTGAGTATGTACACTAGAAATTAGTGAAAGGAAAGGTTATAACAAATTAAATAGTTGAATAACCACTACCAGGTACCGAAACTTTGAGTCTAGAACTCCTAGAAGCATCTAAAATGTACCTTGAGGAATCTATTATATGGTAACTATAATTTGATGGCTCCTTTACCTTTCATGGTTCAGGTTCTAGAGTTGTGTTGATCACTCCTACGGGAGACTTGATTCCTCATGCATTCTGACTTGGGTTCCCATGCACAAATAATATAATAGAGTATGAGGACCTTATTGTAGGGATGAAGCTATCTATTAAGTGGGGTATTAAATAAGTAAATGTAATCGGTGATTCCATGCTGATTATAAAATAGGAGACAACTGGATATAAAGATAAAGACAAGAAAATTTTTCTATAAAAAAGAATGGTTGATTATTTGAAGGATTTATTTGATCAGATAAAATTTGAATAAATACCAAGAGAAAAAAACATAGTAGTGGATGCTATGGCCATAGTAGAGCCCATGTTGAGCATCCCACCTAGGAACAACAACATGTTGTTCTTTTTTTAACATCTACGAATGATAGAATATGACATACCAGAATCCTATTTGGTGTGTGAAGTTGTTAGTCTCTTTTTCCCATGGTATTGTGAAAACTTTAATTACCTTCACAATGGAACATTTCCCACAAACATTTTCCTTACCAATAAAGGAAACCTCATCTAATGTATAGCCCAATATACCCTACTTGGTGGCACCCTCTTCTACCAAGGCTATGACGATAATATATTACGTTGTTTAAATTCGGATGAATCCATTCTAGCAATCAAAGAGATACAAAAAGGCATCTGCAAGGCTCACACTAATGAGATGATCTTAGTAAAGAAGATACTTAGAGTAGGCTACTATTTATTACCATGGAAAATGATTGCTGCAAACATGTGAAGAAATGATAAGATTTTCATAAGTACATAAATTTGATACATGCGCCAACACAATCCTTGTCACCTATCATGACACCTTGTCCATTCTCAAAGTGGGGTCTTGATCTTATAGGTAAGCTTAACCCTGTATCCTCATATGGCCACAAGTTCATTATCAATACTACTGAATACTTCACAAAATGGGTAGAGGTTGTTCCTCTTACCTATGTCAAAGGTGCCTAGACATCTAAGTTTATAATGAACCACATAATATGCTGATACAATATACCCTCTTCCATTATAATTGACAATGGAAATCCCTTTAAAAAAAAAAGTGTGAAAGCATTATGCAAAAACTTTCAAATATCTCTCAAGTTTTCAACCCCCTATTACCCTCAAGGTAATGGGAAATCTGAATCTTCCAATAAAAACCTCATCTATATTATGGAGAAGGTGGGGAATACAACA
The DNA here is from genome assembly GCA_019776745.2 of Taxus chinensis. Lineage (NCBI taxonomy): Eukaryota > Viridiplantae > Streptophyta > Pinopsida > Cupressales > Taxaceae > Taxus > Taxus chinensis. Next base: position 659,580,472 of record CM034147.1, on the reverse strand, counting down.
AGATTTAACTGACATTTATAGACTCACCCTTCCCTCTAGGAATTTATAATGTCTATCTACACTCCTACAATTTCCACTCCATATTCCCTAGTATCCACCACATAAGTCATGATACCTCTAGAGATCGAAATCCCCTATTTATTTATCAAGCTGAGAGATTACCTAAACAAAGAAGAGGACTACAGAGAAAATTGACAAGCAGAGTTGGAATTTTTAAATGAGAAATGACTTCACATCCTCAATCACCTTAAATTATATCGGGATCGAGTGCAAAAAAGCTAGAATAAAAGAGTGATACCTCATCGATTTGAGGTAGGAGACTTGGTCTTAAAATAAAATCAATTCAACACCACAAAGGACTGAGAAAAGAAGGGAAAATTTGAGCCTAATTGGCTAGGGCCCTATGTCTTGGTTGCCAAGTTTGGTTCAGGATCCTACAAGATTTCTTACTCAGATGGTGAGGAGATTCAGGAACCCATGAATGTAATGCATCTTAAGAGGTTCTATGCTTAAGTCTGGGGGGTTTCTACAATGTCAGAAACAAACAAAAAAATATAAAAATAGAAAAAGAAAAAGAGAAATAAACAACATGTGCATCTAATATTGAAAACCACGCAACTGTGAAACTTTGGAAAATTCCTTTTATGAAAACCATTTTCTGGCGCCAGTGGAGGGTCTGTTGTTTAGAATAATTTCAGGTCTAGGATTGTGATATCTTTTTCCTAAGCTAGTCTTTTTTTGCATTTGAGATACTATTGAGCCTAACCCTCTTAGAATTGAACCGACTGATCCTACTTCGGTGTGTGAAGGGTTTTCCTTTGTATATTCCCATCTCACACTAGGGGAACCTTTGAATTGTCAATTCTTGCACATAACACATGGTGTTCTTCCCTTGTACATCCCATATAACACTGTGTGAACCCACGTTTCTTCCTTTCCTTGCACATTAACTTCCAGAAAATTTCTTAGAAAACATAAAAAACATTCATATAACTTTGTGAAAATCCCAAAACATTTAGATATGTTAGTTGGAAAAACTCAAAAAATTCACATACGTTTCATAGAAAACTCCAAAATAGTAGAACATTTTCTTAAGATAATACCAAAAACAACGAAAAATGTTTCAAAACTATCCCACAAAAATAGAGTAATGGTTCACTTACTTTTAGTTGTTGGTTTGTATAGTTTTGATTACATTCCTTTTTTATCTTATGTAATTTAAGTTTGATTCATTTGATTATTTAGATTGAGTGTTACTTCAATCTCTTAGGTGTTACATTGAGTTTGTTTTATCTTGCATACATGTAGATAGTTGTGTTGCTTTGATTAGATTTGATTAATTTGTGCTTGTTTTTTAATTGTAAATTTTTTTGTCATTTCATCATCATATCATCTATCATCATATGTCAATAAAGGCTAAGCTACATGATCAAGAACATGAAAATTAAACATGTATGCTAAGATACAATCATATAATATTTCCAAGAGGGGCAAGAGGGATCGCCTTCTATCCCCCCTCGAACATAGAACATAATAAAAATGTGGATTAAAATATGCTATCTCATACACAAAATGTGATAGGTAAAACACAACGTATCTCATAAAAATGCAAAGTGATATCATCATATGTTATATCATGATCTAAACAACATGTGATATAAACATAAACCACAATAAACATACAGATTAAGTAAGATATGTCATAAACAAAATGTGATACATTAGTAATCCATGAATCATCATATATCCATAAATATCAAATGTTCATGTACAAAATAAATGTGTCTCGATACATATCAGATACAAAACAACACCATGGGAACGGGTCAAAACTATTCCTTCATCACAAGGCATAATAAAAAATAATACATAAATTACATCTGTACAAAATTGTGCCTTCATTAGGAAGCATGATAAAAAATAGTACATATACATGTGTACAAAAATATTCCTTCATATCGAGGAGATACACCAAAAGTATACATCAAGTACATTAATAAGAGAGTCAACCATGAATCTCACCCTCTGTCGAGACTATCTGGTTGAGGTCTACTGCTAGGTGGGGGCATCTACTGAGATGGACATGTAGAACCTGGTTCTCCTTGCCATTTATCTTGTAGGTCAAAGAAAATTTAGCAGTAACAACTGTAAAGGAGGGTAACAAATGAACTAGCCACGATGGTTTTTACCCACAGTGGCGTGGTTTATATACCTGTTTTGACACCCTGGGTCATGTCTCTTGCCCCCAAAGTACCCTAGGACCATTGCGGTTCTTCTAAATTCTTCTAGTAATCACTGTGATGATTATTTTTAATAAAAAATTATTTTTCGTCTGTTTTCGCTACACTAGGGCATGTTTTTTCTTCCCGATGATCCTCTCAACTACCTGGGGCATATTTTTGACTTCCAACATCTTTTGGTGATGTCCAATGACATCGCCATTTCTTCTAAAATATTTTCTTACCAAAAATTCAAAACTTAAAACAGTATAAAATCTTCTAAAAATCCAAAAAATTACAAAAATTTAAAGTTTTTCAAAAATTGGTAAATGACATGCCTACAGGTGAAGCATGTATCAAATGCATTACCATCAAAAATTAAAATTTGTTCTAAAAAACATCTTTCTTAATTTATTTTTTGTTTTTTTCTCAAACGACTTACAGATCATCATGATCTACCTCCATTAACAAAGCTATATTTTTTACTATATCGATACTCCCGTGCAACAATGAGTTACCAGAAACTGTGTCATAGCACACAAATTCTTTCCATGGGAATAATTATTTCCTTAGTTATTACCCTTGCATGTATCCTTGCTTGGGGCACAATTTTTAACCCTTGTCATTACAACACGAACATTTAGGAACTAAAGATTGATAACAAAAACATTAGTCCAACTGTATTAAATGTTGTTTGTTTGAGTACATGTGATTGTGCTTGTTTCACTGTTAGGTTAGCTGGTTTAATTTATCGTATTGCTTTAGATTATGTATGTTTCATGGAGTTACACATTTTTAGCAATGAAAAAATGTTAGTAATATAGCTTTTCATGTTATTTTACACTTTTATTTATTTTAATAAGGGCCAATGATGTAGATCATAGGGGCAACGTGATGAAACAAAGTTGTTTATTAAATATTGGATGCAAATAACTACTCCTACATTCTCCATTATCATGTCTTATCACTATTAATTTTTCTTCCAAAACACATGGGGCAATAAGCAATCATGTTTATCCCTATCCTATTTCTTCTATCCGTTTCAATAATATTTTTGATCGTTGATTGACTTCTTCTATCACCCCATTGACACTCGAGGGGGAATCATTCATTCCACTAGTTTTTCTTCAAAAATTTACTTGTTTATGCTTCTCTCCTATGTTTGAAGTGATGTCACTTACTTCACCTCAAATAGGGGAAAATGTAGACACCTGAATTCCACTTTTACAATCTTATTGCTAAAAGCACGCTAATCACTCTCATTCTTACCATTTCTGCTATAATTAGTTATTTCCAGTAGTTAAATAATGTTTCTTACCATTTTGGTTAATTAACAACATTTTTTTTATTACCTAACCTCTTTCACATTCAAGATGCCAATTTACGACACATCATGAGTCAAAATCCTCTTCAGAACAAATAATTAGTGATTATTAGCTAATTAAGCTTATTTTACCATTGTTTTGGTCAATAATCCCTATTATTGGCCCAACTTCCTCCTTGGAATAACTTGCTTAATCTTGACCATATGATGTTTAGTGATTTAAAATGGATCATAGGAGGAGATTTTAACACACCTCTTATTCCCTCTGAAAATAAATGAAGTAGTTAATGTGTTTCCGGAGAGTATGGAGGACCTTGGGAAATCTTCTAGGGAGTGAAATGAAATGATGGATTTGAATCTGAGTGGTTCGAAATACACTATGGTCCAACAGGAACGTAAAGGGGAAAATATGATTCAAATGAGACTAGACCGACTTTCTTGTCAATATCCAATGGATTCAAGAGTAACAATACACTTTATCCTCTCTAGCATCACATCGGTTCGGATCACAATCCCTTGATTCTTAAATTTAATATAAGAGAACAAACCTATTGGAATACTTTTTAGGTTCAAAAATATGTTGAACCACCCATCCGAGAGTTGGAAAAAAATATAGAAGAATGGTGGAGTATGGAAATAAAAGGCAATAGTATGTTCAGGGTGGTTGCAAAACTTAAAAATATTAAGGTCAATCTCAAAATTTGGAATAAGGAAGTTTTTGGCAATATATTTCTCCAAAAAATGTATAATAGTTGAATATCTTTGGGCTATGGAAGAAGCTATGGAATAGGGAGGATGGAGCACAAAGGATAAATTAAAATAAAAAGATCTACTTGCTAAATACCACAATATTCTACGTAGATAAGAGATATATTGGAAGCAGAAATCAAGAATTACTTAGCTTAAAGAGGGAGATCAGAACACCAAATTCTTCCATATCTCTGCTACTATTAAGGCTAATAAAGGAAGAATTCAAGAAATAAGGAAAGACAATGGTGAAATGGCTACAGAAGGACAAGGACATCTCTACTAACCATTGTTTCCTTCTTCAGGAACTTGTTTGTTGAAGATCTTCATTCAGATGAAATATCTAGAGAGGATATTTTTAATCTTTTGGAACCTAGTTATTAGCCAAGCTAAAAATAGTGAGCTCATAGCCATCCCTTCTGAGGATGAGAAAAAAATATCCTTGATTCTATGGAAGGGGACAAAATCCCAGGACCGAGATGGATTCCAAGCTTTCTTTTTTCAAATGTATTGGGATATTGTTAAGAAAGAAGTGGATTTAGTTGTCCAAAACTTTTTCCGATCTGGTTGCTTTCTCAAACAAATCAACCACATCTTTATTTATTTCATCCCTAAAAAGACAGGAGCTAAGGACCTGGGGGAATTTAGATCTCTTATTTTATGTAATACTATGTATAAGCTCATTTCAAAAATCATAGCCTTCAGATTAAGGGAGACTCTTTACAATTTCATATCCCCAAATCAAGGGGCCTTTGTGCATGACAAGAAAATCCTGGAAAACATAATTAGTATCCATGAATCTATTCACTCAGTGGAGCTCTCACGTAGGAGAGGTTATGATTGTTAAGTTGGACATGTAAAAATCCCATGACAATATATCTTAGGAATTCTTATATTCCATCCTCATGAGGATGGGCTACCACCCTCACATAATCAAAATGATCCAATCTTGCACTAAAGACTAGAGATTTTCTATCATAATTAATGGAAATCCCAATGGTTTCTTCAAATCTGAAAGGGGATCCCATATCTCCTTTCCTATATATTATAGTTGTTGAAACTTTGAGCAGGTTTTGCTCTAGGACTGAGAAGGCTGGTATCATGGAAGGTATTAAAGTAGCTAATGGAGTTGAAAACCAGTACTTGCAATAGTTTTTTGATGATATGGTTCTTTTGGGTCAAGTTGTTGTTCAGGAAGATAGAGCTATAAAAGGAATCACCAAACAATATGAAGAGGATAAGGGACAGAGGATAAAATTTAGAAAGAGCTCATGCTTCTTCATTAATGTCGGAGAAGATCAACATAGAATAGATTAGCCAACATTCTGGAGTACAACATCAAGAACCTCCCTGATAACTTACCTAGGAATTCCCCTTTGTGGGATAAATTTTGAGGAAGGATGATGGAATAAATTAATAGAAATATTTCATAAAAATCTAGCATCTTGGAAAGGTACACTACTATTACAGTCTAGGTAAAATTCAGCTTCTTCAAAGATGCTTACAGGGCATTGCGGTGTTCATTATGTCAATCTTCACCTTACTAGGTAGAGTTATGAAAGCTATTGAAGGTATACAGACATAGCTTCTATGGACTGCATAAAAGGAAAATAACATAATCCCTTTAGTTGTTTGGGATAAGATTCACTCAACCAAAGGACAGGGTTGGTCTTGGAATAAAAAACATTCAACTCATGAACCAAGCACTTATAGCCAAGGTGGGTTGGAGATTGCATAGAGAGGAGGGTACCCAGGATTAAAATCTTGAAAGTGAAATATTTGTGGCCCTCTAGTGCAGAACTCTGGCTCTATTCTCTGAAATGGAGCTTCCTAGAGGTTCTATTTTCTGGAATAACCTCTGTTAAACCATAAATTTGTTGATTAAAGGAACTAAGTAGAATATTGGAGATGGATCTCAGATAAAATTCTAGGAGGATCCTTGGATTGTGGATGGTGCTTTGAAATCGGTTAAACCATGGAGTGAGCTTTGGCCTTTTTTCATTACAAGAACAGGGAGATTTGGTCTACAACTATTGGGATGAAGAGAGGAAGTGGATTACCCTCCTCCACTCCCCCCCCCCCCCCCCCTCACTTTATTGGGGATATTCAACCCTTTCATGACCTAAATAAGAGACTTAAGGATTATCATATTCCCCATGATAGTTGGCTCAGAAAAATTTTTGGGCTGGATCTAGAGAATCATGTCGATTTCTTACCAAGGGAGTATGGGAGTCAAAGTCCCTGATATCTGTTAGACGATGCAACTTTCATTTTTGCATGCGCGTGAATAAGGTTGATTTTCCTAGTGGCCTTGCAGCCAGGGATCTAGAATAGGGACATCTCTATTGTCCCTACAGATTAATAGCTTGTTTTGGGATACCTGTTAAAGAGAAGATATTTGCTAGGAAAGTCAGAAAAGGATTAAGAATATTAGATGAGAGGACTAATGTTGGAAGTAGAAAGTCAAAGTCTATGCATATGTACATCAATTAGAAGTTTCATTCAACATGCTATTAACATTAATAAGAAACAACTCTTTTCAAATAGCAACAAGACTGATTATAATTTATGAGCTAAAAGTATCAATAAATGGTCCTCAGTCAAAAGAGGGCTAGAAACTGCCTCTTTGTATTGATGCTTGAAAAAATGGATTTGTACATAGTATCCAGAATGTTATGGAAAAATAGTGAGGGGGAAATGTGAAGAAAATGGCTATACCTCATACTTTGTTCTCTCTAAGGATACAATGCAACAACTTGATCTTTACAAAATCAATGCATCCAACCCTTTGTAGAATGGTGAATGGGTAAAGTGAGACAGTTCCTATATGAAGAGAAATACTCAAATCTTCATATAACCCAAAACAATGACTCTTCGTATGTCTCAACATGACTTAAGACTCTTTGCCTTCTTAGGAAAACATGGATAGTCCCTTATTTATAACATGAGAAGGTGACTTATTACTTTAGGAACATGTAAGACATACGAAAAAGTGCAACCTCAACAAAGATCTTCAAGCTTAAAGTGGATGGCTCAAAGAAAATTGAAGGAAAACATTATTGGTAAAAGAAAGGTGTGTTGCTCTTGATGAAATCACATGGATAGATGCATCAGTTCCAAGGTAGGTGAAACTGGTAATTTATACCAATCAACTTTGCCTCTTGAAAAACTTTTTAAGGCTATGCACTCGATGCCGAATTGTTCTCTGTTCCTTGAATTCCTTGTTGCGAATGATTTATTCATGGGATGGACAAGTTACCACTGATCGTAGAAACTGACTCATTGTGTATGACCTACAAATCTTAAGGATCGAAGGTAAGTGTGGGTAGAAACACTAATTGAGTAATATCCCAATAGCAGGCTTGTGCGCATTTCTTAAAATGGAGTTGACTAATTGGACATCCAAGACACTTACAGAAGATAGAAACTAAACCTCGTGCGATGACACGCTGGTAAACTGCAGGTACTGACTATTGCTGATTCTAATCGACATAGGTCCTATGGACACATGATTACTTGGGGTATCTGTACTTAATGCTAGGATTAATCGATGATACATACTGGTGAGGTCTATGTAATGGTTCATCCCAACACTCTCACGCTTGGGATTCTTGAAAATGGAGCAACTTACTCATTTTTAGTAAGTGCTGAAAATTCATTCTAGTCAGCACTTTCTTTCAACTACTGCTGGTCAATTTGAATTTTCAGACTCTGAAGAATGCTCCTTTTATGCAAATTCAGTCCATACTGGAATGACTTACTATTTCCTAGTAAGTGCCAATGAGATGACTTACTAATGTGTTGTAGTAAGTATGCTACACAAATCAGGCTTAACTTCGAACCTTCATCATCTGGATATTGTAACTCAAATTCCTGCTTTCTAATTGATTTTGGAAATGCTTGGACCTTGATGGGGGATTAAATTTTAGAGGATTTCAAATTAGCAGGTATCTAAGGAAGACCACTTACTGATTTTTATTAACGTGTCAATTAAATTGGACTGAGATGACCATCTATCAATGATTTTTTCAATAAAAACATGAAATTGCCTCTTTTGTGTTCACCCCCTCCTTCACAGCATTGTGGCTTCAGTTGGTGACTGGTATCCCAAAATACCTAGTTCCCTGAATGATAGAATGACCTACTATCTTGTGGTAATGAAAATGAGCTTCTAGGGACCTTAGATCATGGTGGAATTTTATATGGGATTTTTTCACACCATATCACTATCCTCTAAAATATTATGCTTAAGACTAGACCATGAGGTTTGTGAGATTTTAAAATTTCAAAATTTTGACTCGGTGACAACTCTTAACATGACAACCATTGATGGAGCTTTGAAATTTGCAGGTATTATTTTCTTCTCTTTTTTTGAAAAAAAATCACATTTTTGTTGTGGGTTTTTGTTTCTAGTTCCACTGGTGAAATTTCTCTTCAAACTGATTGTCGGTTTGAAGGGAAATCCTATTTTTGTCTTCAGTGAGTCGAAAGGGAGATTTCTTCACTGCGAGTGATTTGTACTACGGAAGGGGGATTTTAAGGTGATATTTTTATGTCCTATGAAAAATAATAATGCAGAAAAAATGACTCTTCGTTTCAAATGCACGAGTTTGCAAGATATCTTTGAATCTTTGTTTCACGACAATAGAGGTTTTCAGATGGATTTCTTCGCTTTTCTCCTTCATTCTTCAGAATCTCTGAGTCTTTCAAGCAGTCTCTGTCTATTGAAGACCTATGAGATTTCAATTATATGGAGGGTTTGGTGGCCACAAAGGAGTGATATTAATGGTCGATTGAGATTTTTCTCAAGCTTAGCAATTCTGGTAGTGAATTTCACGGACAACAATGGATAAACAATAAGAAGTGGCAAGATGCAACAAAGAGTTAGAATTTTTTTCAAATTTTGAAGTTGGGGTTGGGAAAATTTTTGTGTCCCTTATTTCCCTTTATATTTAAGGGATGAAAGGGACATAAAATTACACATCATGCCTCCATGTGACATTGGGCGGAAATCCAACAGTTGTGCACTTGGCTCTAACTAGCTCCTAGGGGCTAAAATTTGCATTGAAAAGGGTCACATTGATGACCTGAGGGATTCAAGGGGCTGGGTGAATTTTCATGTCCATCATGTCCCTTTGTAAAATGGTACAAAAGGGACGTCGGTTTCCACATCACGCCTCCATGTGACACTTGTCACAATCTGAGTGAGTGAAGGGATAGGCTCCGACAAGCACCTGGGGGTTGAATTGGTGATCCATAAGGTTCTATGTGTGACCAGAGTTTGTGTGACCAGAGTGATTTATGGATATAGGTGCATTTATATTTATGCTTGATCCCTTTTATTAAGGGATGAAAAGGACATAAAAATGTGACAGGCTCCTGGAGCTAACACGTGTCCTCATCAAAATTTGGCTAACTCCTGAACTCTTACCTTGAGGGCAACTTGAAACGACGCTAACTTGAGCTCCCGATGGAAAGTTTTGGAAAAAATTTATATGAAATTGACTAAAAATATCATTTGAAATCAAATGGTGGGAATATCAGGTCTTGATTCCTCCATTTAGGCTCTGAAAAATAGGAATTTTGATCTAGCTCCCTAACTGAGAATAGAAAAAGTAGATATAAAACTATTGTGACAAAGTGTTGTGAAAAATATGATTTCACCATCTTCTAGATATATAAATTATCTTTTCGACGATGTCTTGTTTATCTCATAAATCCATCTAGAGCTCTCAGAATCACTTCCCGAAGTTCAATAGCTTTTTTGGCCCTTTGCACTACCTAGGCCTGTGAACCCTGTTTTTTATGAAACTGCCCCTTATCCTCCAGATATTTCCTGAATCCTCCAAAATCAATTAAAATGTGTTATTAGACCTTCAATTCATCTCCATGTTAGATCTTGATCCTTTGTTTTGCTCCAAGGGGTTGCATCGGTCTTGGGAAGGCCAGTGGTAGCCCTTCCTACAACTATCCAAAGATAACAATCTTCAAGAACTCCTAAAATCACCTAGGGGGATTGACTTGACCTTCCTAATTCACATAGGGGACTAAGTTAACATCCACTGGGAGGTCATTGGACTGGCTAGGTAGACCTGGAGTGCCTTGGAAGGGTAAAACTTGAAAAATTTCGACACAGGGGTATCGTTGTCATGCTAGAAAATTGTCAATTTTCCTATTACACATTTGTATGACAACAACTGGCTCTAGCTTATGGATACTATATGGAATGAGTGCAGTGAAGACATGACATGAATAATCCCATAATCTCAAATTTATAGTACAAAGACCAAGTGGTTCAAGACTGAGCGAGCCTACATTTCTTCAACATGGAACAATGGATTGAGATATTTCTGCTTCATCTTCCATTGTTATTTCCGCTTCTTCAACTCTTAAATATATAAATTATTCTTTCTATGGGAACTCAATTCTCAATGGAGATTGAAAATGGGATAATTTTAATGGGGAGTATCAATAGGAGTTTGGATGGGATTTCTAGGTGAGTTGCTTGAAAACCTAGGTGGGGATGAGGCTTGAGAAAAATAGTAGGGGTTATCACTGATTCATTCTTGATGATTTTGTAAATCCTAAAAAGTGGGGTCGATAACTCCTCTTGATCTATTCAACCTCGTTTATCTCTTTTCAACAAGATTTTGGAAACTCTTGTAGTGAAAATGTGAAAGGGCACTATGGAATGTGAAAGTTTGCGTACAAGAATCAAAAGTATACTTTTTGGCAATGGTCATTCATCAACTTCAATTTTTGATTTTTTGGATTTTTTTTTTGTATTTTTGGACCTTGCAGTCATATTTTGGGTGAATATGCTACTAAATCTGCCCTATAGTGGGCTCCAAAAACTATTAGCAATAAAATTTTTCGGGTGGAAAAATATGTGGATTTCTTGCCAATGCTCTAGGAATCTAGGTCCCTCTACTTAACCAGTGTAACTTCCATATATTCATGCACGAGTACAGGTGTATTTTCCTAGTGGCCTTATAGATAGGGATCTAACAAGGGAACTTGAATAACCCTGCTAAAAATCTAGAAATTTATTGTTAGAGATGACTTTGTCAAGAGAACGGGAAAGTGAGTGAAAATATGAAGTAGGAGGAAACTAATTCTTCAAGTAGGAAATAAAATTCTTATAAACACTATTTAGAAGTTTCATCACATGCATTAAAATAAAGAGGAAAAAACTCTACAAGTAGCAATAAGACCAAATAGAATTTAGGATCACAAAGTATCAAGAAATCACTTAGTCAAAGAAAGCTAGAAATTCCTTATTCTTATATTGATTGCTCAAACCAAAGTTGTACATAGTGGATAAATGAAGAAATTTTAAAGGAAAAATAGACAACTCTTTTCACTCACAAGTAAGAAAAATCTTTCTCATGAACTTACAAGAATACAACTAGCTAGAAGAATTTCAGAATTAGAACCCTTTGGAATGAGGAGCTCATTACAATTTATAGAAAAGACCTAGACTCCTCATCTCCCTTGAGATACCTTTCACATGCCTCATTTTTGGCTTGAGACCATTCATATTCCTACTCAAATATTAAGTCTCTTTTATAAAGACAAGGTGACTTAAATTTTACATCATGTTCCTAAAGTCACTTAAAGACATATCCAAAAGTGTAAACCCTAATGCTAGATTAGAACATTGAAGAGAGAGAATGTTGGGAGGAAGAAGAGAGAGGATGAAAGGAAAAGATGTCGCTCCTGATGAAGTCCATTGATTCTTCCAAGGAGATGAAACTTTGAATCTCTGAATCCGTTGCCTCCTGAGAAAAACTCCTTAAAACTTGTGATTGATGCCGAATCGTTCTTTGTCTCTGTGTTGATGAGAAAATCCACACTCCCTCAAAATTCCTTGTTGCGAATGATTTACTCATGCTACAGACAAGAAATTGCCTTTTGACAGACCTATGGACACCTCGATATTGAGTGTTTAGAAACACTGTTGAATAACAACTTCTAGCGATTGCAAACATTTGCTCCTAGAGATCCCCTCTGCAGTTACTGAAGCTTCAGGACAAATCCTGCCCTAACTCCTTGTAACATTGCCACACTGCTTGGATGATCTGGACATGATCCTCGATGAAACATATGTATTAATTGAAGCATGAGATGAGTGTTGAAAGACACTATTGAGATACCTACAAGTGACCCTCACTGTCACCTACTCTCGCATAGTCTCGATGATAAAGATCTGTACTGTTTTCGCTCTTGCAAACTATGAACTTCACTTTTTCTCGATACCTACTATATTTGGAAAAGGGCAACTATTTTTAGCAAGTATCGAGAATTTTCCTTTTCTGGAATCCAACTGGTGATATCAACTTGAATGTTCAACTCCCAGTGTGCTCTCTTTGTGAAATCCACCCTTTGGAACAAACTTGCTATTTTTAGTAAGTGCCCACAGGACAACTTACTATTTTTGGTAAGTGCACAAATTAGCTTCTCCAGACCTCAAATCGGTTATGGTAGATTGAATTTATTTTTCATAGTTGTGATCCTTCTCACCTTCTGGACCGACTGACTATTTATAGTAGGGGCTTGTGGAGCCACTTACTATTTTTAGTAAGTGTCAATTGTGGGCCGAGATGACCATTTCGATAATTTTTTCCTGTGATGCCGCTTATGTGTTCACTGTCTCTTTCGCAGCTTCTTCAGATGGAGACTTACCCAAAATAGTAGTCTCCCTATGCAGAAGACCTGTTATTTTTAGAAAGTGAGCTTCCGGTGGACAGATCATGACGGAACGAAGTTTTCCGATATGGGTTTTTGTTCCTAATATCGCCCCTTTGAAATTTAAGACTTACTTGATCACCAGTTTGGGAGATTTTAAAAATTCAAATTTTGTGACCTAGACGGAAGCTCTGGACACGGCAGCCATTAACGGAGCTTAAAAGATGCACGTCTGGTTTTCTTCTCCGTTTGCAACAAAAACATCACATTTGTTGTTTGTGGTTTTTTTTTCTTATTCCACCGGTGAAATTTCTCTTCAAACCAATTGTCAGTTTGATGGGAAATCGGATTTTTGTCTTCGTAGAGCTGCAAGGGAGGCTTCTTCGCTGCGTAGTGATTTCGTGTTGCAACTAGGGGATTTGAAAGTGAGGTTTTAATGGCCTTCGAGAGCAAAGAACACAACAGCAAACGGTTCTTCGTTTCGTGCTCTGATTAGCAAGATATGTTCAGACCTTTGTCTTACGATCAATGGAAGTTTCTGGGTGAATTTCTTCATTCTTCTCCTTCTGTTCTTCAATCCTTCAGACTTTCTTGATCAATATTTCTTCTGAGACCTGTGTATCTTCATGGATGTGGAAGGTTTGGCTGCCATGGTGGAGCTGGTTCAGAGAAACAATGGTGGACTGAGGTGTTCTTTGCAACTTTCTTCTAGACAACGGAGAAGCAGTAAAAAACGGCAAAGGAGATAGAAATTTTCAAAATTTGGAGTTGGAGTTGGGCGCAAATTTCGTGTTCCTAGATGTTCTTTAAGCATTAAGGGACGAAAGGGACATCAAATTGCACGTCGCGCCTCCATGCGACACTTGGTGAGAAATCCAACAGCTGAGCACTTTGGCCAAAAAGCTTGTAGGAAGCTCCCATGGCTTGGAAAATGGTCGCATGAGGAATCGGGAGGAATTCCTTAGGATGGGAGAATTTTCATGTTTCCTATGTCCCTAAATAATTGAGGGACATGAGGGACATAAATTTTCACATTTTGCCTTATTGTAACACTTGGCGAAGATCCGACAACTATCCATTTAGCTCCATGAGCTCCTAGGGGCTGAGAAATTGCACTGGAGGGGGTCACATGGATGACGTGAAGGCTTCTTAGGGTTGGGATAATTTTTATGTCCCTCATGTACCTTAGCATAAAGGGACATTAGGTTCATAAATTTACATGGCACTCCTGGTTTTAAGCACTTGTCATGATCTAGATGGTGAAGGGATGAGCTTCTAGCAAACACCTGAGGGCTAAACTTGTGATTTGAGAGGTTCCATGTGTAACCAGAGGGATTACTGGGGATAGAAAATTTTTATTTTCCCTCATGTACCTTATCTTGAGGGATGAAATGGAAACAAAATTGTGTTAGGCTCCTAGAGATGACACATGTTTTCATTGAAAATTGACTAACTGTCAAACTTGTTCCTTGAGGGAAACTTCAAACGGAAATATCTTGAGCCCCTGATGGATTTTTTTGGAAAATTTTTATATGAAATTAAATTATAATGGAATTTTAAATCCAATGGATGGTGTTTCAGATATTGATTCCTCCATTTATGCCCTGAAAAATCAGATTTGTTATCTGGCTCCCTAGTTGTGCATGGAAAAAACATGTTATAAACCTATTGCGCCAAAGTGTTGTGAAAAATGTTATTTCACCATATTGTGTATATTTGAATTAAATTTCCAACGATGTCTCGTTTGGATCTTAACTCCATGTAGAGATCCTAGAATCACCTCCCAAAGCTCGGTAGATTTTTTGGCCTTATGCACTACTTAGGCTTGAGAACCCTGTTTTTGATCAAACTTCCCCAAATCTTACAAATATTTCTTGAATATTCCAAAATAACTTCCATGATGTTTCTAGACCTTCAATTCACCTCCATGTTGGATTTATCTCCTCCATTCTACTCCAAGGGGTTGTTATAGTCATGGGAAGGCCAATGATAGCCCTCCCCACAACTACCTGAAATTTGTATTTTTTAAGAACTCCTAAAATCAGCTAGGGGGGTTTACTTGAATTTCCTAAATCACCTAGGGGACTGCATTAACATCATCTTGGAGGTCATTGGAATGACTGAGTAGACTGGGGGTGCCTCAAAAGGGGTAGGACTTGAAAAAGTTAGCAAAGGGTATCATTGTCATGCCTGAAAATTGTCAATTTTCTTGTTGCACATTTATATGAAAACATAATACTTTTCAAACTTTAAGTATTAACTCAATTGGATGAGTAATTGGAAGAGTAAAAAGGTATTATCCTCTTGAAGAAACAATAATAAAACACACTTATGAGGGATCCATCAAGCCAAGAATGAAAACTCTAAATCATGTTATTGAGAGGCTTATTGTAGAAAGGTACATAATAACATAGTGCATTGATAATATTGATAATAGGATTGGGAAAATAGTACCAATACAAGACAAGATCACTTATGGAGATCTAGGTGTAGAAATCTTGACACAATCCTTTGGTCAATACATTAATGGACAACCCAATATTGTAGCTCTAATTTTAAATTATGATACCCTCTAAAAATTTGTTAGCATGGATCAACAAATATCCAAATTATCAAAGAACGTGAAAAGGAATAAGGGTGCAATGCATGAGTTTGATAAAACATAAAAAAATATTGATATTCATGTTCCATTTGGGACCTGATGAAGAGTACATTTCCCAGATATTCCACAGATATGATGCATATAGGAAAATGATATATGAAGCAGAAGAAGATGATGTCACTAAGATTGAAAGTTGATGTCATTGAGCCTAATCAAATTCAGGATTATTCCTTAAAATTCCTTTTCTTCATTGAATTTATTTTTATCTTTTATATTTTAAAATATTGTAATTTCAAAATTATGTATTCTCCAAATATTGAAATTGTAGAATGTTAATCCAAAATAAATGGATAATGAAATTGTTAAATTGAAAGTTACATATGAAACAAATTGCAAGCTATGAGATTATTTGTATTTAAAAAAATACAAAATGGGGATACTATAGGGGTCCTTGGCCTTGGAAAATTACATTCAAACATAGGAATAAATTTTACAAAAAGAGTTGTATAGTTAGCAAGTGATTAGTCAATCACCATAACTTCCTCATCCAATAAGGGAGTTCAAGACAATAATTCCTTTTTCCTATATTCAAATGGTGCATGAATATGAGCCTAATATACAAATTTAATCCTTTTTTCCAAGACATGAGACATGCCCAAATCCAAGAGTTGTTCTGTTCTTGTTTTCTGATTCCCTAAGAGACTAATTAGCTCTATTTTTCTACAGAAAGAGGAGACCCGTTCCAATAGACTAAGTCTTCCAGATGAAGATGGTCGGGATGGATGAATTGGTTCTTCTAGAATGGAATGGGATGTTGGTGTATCTTATAAATAATAATAACTAGAAGACACCATAATAATGACCAGAATTTATTTCTCTATCAATTCATCAGTGAAAAAAAGTGAATAGAAGTGTGCAGTATTAGAAATAATGGTTGGTCTAAAACGAAGCCAAAATTAATTCAACTCATCAGGAGCATGATCATCTTCTGGATGTAAAAAGTGGTGGAGCATGATCTATAAGGCCGAGAAAAATATGGTCACCTTTGCTATTTTTCTCATCAGGGATAATTTAATAATGTTAGGAGTAAGCGGTCCTTCAAATTCTTGCCACTCTTGAATTAAGAATAACATTCGAAAAAAGTTTTCATCCGGAATTGAAAGTGAAAAAAGAGAATGAAGTACTTCTGAAGAAATATTTTGCAAACTTCATTCAAACTCCACATTATCCATTTATAGAAATGAATAATATTGAGGCTACTTTTGCAGAGAAATTCACAAGAAATTTTGTAGAAAGTATGCAAGTATGTGACTACGAATGGAAAATTTATAGAAAGAAAAATGCTATAAAAACATGTGTGTATTATCATGATAAAATTAATTTCTTGATCTAATTGGATATGTAAAATGAATGGAATGAAATAAAAGAAAAATAAAGTCTGGTGAAACAACCTTTTAATAAACCTAAATAAAAGCATGGCATAAGTTTAAGCATTTAGTGTAAAATATTTGCAAAAAAATTTACTCGTTTCTTAAGTTGGGACTTTCAAAGAAAAATAAATCAAATTAATACATGAGGTGACGTCAGAAGGTGGACAAAGATGACATAACACCTAGGTCATTCTGAAAAGATGAAAAGAATATCATCACACTAGGTAGTGTCAGCTAATGGTTTTTTCCATGTGGTAACAAAGGAGTGGGACCAATCCCAAAGTATTAACAAAAAATAAAATATCTCCAGTAGGGAAAAGTATATTCCCACTTCATTTGAAGTAACTTCATTGTCAGATAATGAGATACTATATAAATATTTTGGGGCAGGGGAATTCGAATAATGAGAACTCACAAAAATTGTATAAGTATGAGGGCATGTAATCATAAAAAAAGTGGGTTTAGTTTTTCTAATATTAATTTTCAAAAGAGTCAAGAAATATCATTGTGATACTATAAAATTTCCTTTGATGAAATACAATATAAGTTTTCATTTTTCAAGTTCTTGTGTTAATATGGTTACAATGTACAACCATTAATAGACATTGAGATCATTTGTTTTATGTTCCCTTGTCAAGAGTTTGAAATACGTTAATTAAATTTGTCTTCTTATGATCTTAGCTTATGTATATTGGGTTTTATATGTTGAGCCTATGACTAATGAGTTATATTTTTTAATGCAATTTTGTGTTTATTATTTCTCTGAATTACACTAGATCTATCCTTAACAGTTGAGATTTGGTCATTTATTCAATATTGTGTCAAGAGTTTTTACTTTGAAATATTGGGTAAAATTATAAAATCCTTATTGTAATCATTTTGTTGATGGATTTTTGTAAGCCTTCGAGTGAATCTTAGGTGCATGAGATTAGAAGCAATAAACACTTTACTAGAATACCTTCATGAGTTGTTGTGCTAGGTATTTTAGAAATTGTATGGAACCTTTTCACTTGTTGAGTATCAATGAATTCAAATATTCATTTAATGAAACTGTGACTACTTTATAAATTTTTCTTCATTTTCTAGAATGGTATTTTGTCTAGGTGGGAGTTGAATGTTGTGTTACAAGAAAATCTATTGTCATATAATCCACCATATTTATAAATACAAACACATTAAAAGTCCCATCCCACCATATTAGTATCTATTTGTTACTATATTTCTTTGTCTATAAATACTAGTAAAGGAAACCCTTAACTTTACTTACCTCATCAAAAATACACCAGAGTAATGGAATCCTACTGTCTACAGTAACCTTTTTCTGGTAAAAAAATCATATTCATCACTTTGTGTTATAACTCATGAGAGTAAAGTGTTTTATCCATGTCCATGATTTTCCAAGATTGATCCATCATCTGAATAAATCAAGGAAAAAATACTCCATCTCCCCCTTTGAATTCAGGTTACCTCATGGGTCCTCTAACCATGGCCAAAGGCAGGACCAAAAGTAATAGGGATAGGGCATCCCCTTTATACATGTATGATGCAGGAGCATCAAGAGTCAAATTTCTTAAGGTCATATGAGACCACTAGATATGTTTGGTTAGGTGTAAATAATTCCACTTGAGAAAGTGAATATCAAATTGAATGTATTAGAGAAGGTGAAATTGAGAGTATAAAATGGTCAAAAAAGGGTGGTGTTAGTTGTTTCCAAAGCCTAGTATGGCATGATGATATGTCAAAAGAGTGAATCTAGGAGAATAAGTGAACTAAGGGAGTTGTTTCAACTCATTCTAGGTTAGGAGTGTGTATTGAGCTCATCTAGGAGCTAAAATAGTTACTTTATGAAGTAAAATATTGAATGTTTTATTCAATTCCTATTTTACAAACAAAAGAGCAAGCCAATATATAGGCTGCGGGAGGAGATCTATGAGAGAGGGAAGTTAAATAACTGTCAAAAAACTAAGAATGTATTAACAAAAAAAATAATGCGCTAACATTCCCCCCCTTAATACATTGCTCTTACAAATGTACCCCGTAAACAAATCAAACTTCACTTTGCCAAGAGGCTTGGTGAAAATATTTGCAACCTAAAAATTAGTAGGGCATTACTGGAGCTGAATTTGGTGGTTCAAGACTTGTTCACGAATGTAGTGACATTTGACCTCAATATGATTTGTTCTTTCATGAAAACCAAGATTCTTCACAAGATTCAACACAGCTTGATTGTCGCAGTGAATGATGGGAGGTTTCTCTTTAGGAATCCATATATCTGCAAGAATGTGACATAACCAAATCACTTTGCACACAGCTCCTCATGTGGCATAATATTCAACCTCAATGGATGAGAGAGAAACAACAGTTTGCTTCTTGCTAATCCATGAGATAGGCCCATATTCGAGATGAAAAATATACCCTGAAATGGATTTCCTGTCATCAACGGATCCTACATAGTCTGAGTCTGTATATCCCTATAAGAAGAACTAAGTGTTCTTCTGATATTCCAGACCAAAGTCAACTATACCTTGGACATATCTCAACACATGATTTGCTACTATCCAATGAAATTTCTTTGGCTCCTACATAAATTTGGTGAGATAGCTCATTACAAAGCAAAGATCTAGTCTGGTATAAGTCAAGTAAATGAGACTTCCCACAAGCTTCTTGTAGTGAGTGCCATCTACCTGCGGTAAATCCTGGAATCTAGATAATTGTAAACCTTTTTCCATAGGGGTGGACATAGGTTTACAATATAACATACCATACTTCTCCAAGCATGTCTTGGCATATTTCATCTGGGAGATGAAGATATGATTCTTCTTCTACCATATCTCTAAGCCAAGATAGTAGTGAAGTAGCCCCAAATCGGTCATGTTGAAGGATTTCTTCAGATCATTCTTTACATCATCCATAAGATTTTCAGAACTTCCTGTGATCAAAAGATCATCTACGTACAAAATCAAAATGACAATCTTTGTTCCTACCTTATTGATACACAAATTTGTATTTGAGGGGCTACGAGTGAATCCATATTGCAATAGGTGATCATCAATTTTTATATACCATGCCCTAGGTGCTTGTTTGAGTCCATAAAGTGACTTTATCAGATGACATACCTTATGTGGTTGATGCTCATCTATAAACCCTTCAGGTTGGGCCATGTATACTTCTTCTTTTAGGTCACCATTCAGAAAAGCACTCTTGACATCCATCTACTGAAGTTTCCATCTATTTTGTGTTGCCCTTGCATAGAAAACTCTGATGGTTTTGATCTCTGTAGTGGGTGTACAGGTCTCATCATAGTCAATTCCTTCTTGCTGAGCATAACCCTTTGCAACAAGTTGTGCTTTGTGTTTGTTGATTGAACCATCTGCCTTATATTTTGTTTTGAAAATCCATTTGCAGCCAATGGATTTCTTACCTGGAGGCAGATCGACAAGTTCACACGTTCAATTCTGAATTAGGGAATCATATTCAGCATCCATAGCTTGTTTCCACTGTGGTTGGTCTAATGCCTCACAAACAGTGTAAGGTTTGGTGCTATCAGCAACTGAACTCATGAGTGTAAAATTTACCTCATGTCTGGCTTGAATTTGTGTTCTGACTCCCGTAGAAGTGCCTGGAAGTAAGTTCAGGTGTGCATCCCTAATAGTATTCTGGACCCATTTTGGACATTGGTGCTGCTTCTGTTGATGTTAAGATGTGTTGTCTAGTGTTCCTAGATCAATAAACAAGTCTCTACTCAGCTCTTCTTCTCTTTGAGAAGAATCATCTTACCCATCATCTGGATGTGTGAGTAATCTATGTGACAAGGTTAGTACTGGATCTCCATTGTGTGGTAGGGAGTCAAAGGATGACTCATCACACACCACATCTCAACTCTCGTAGATCTTCTTCATCTTAGGATCCATGAGACAATATGCCTTTGAGGTAGTACTATACACCAAGAGAAGACATGGCAGTGTCTTTGGATCGATCTTCTTCCTTTTCTCATCTGGAACATGCATATATGCAGTACAACCAAAAACTCTCAAATGATGGATAGAAGGTTTACGACTAGTCCATACCTCTTCTAGTCTCTTGTTCTATAAGATCTTTGTGGGTTCCTGGTTGAGTAGATACATTGTCTCTCTAGACTGCTTCTACCAAAAACTAATCCTCCAACTTGGTGGTGGAGATCATACAATGAGCCATCTCTATGACAGTCCTATTGTGTCACTCAGAAATCCCATTATGTTAGGCAGTGTAGGGTGTAATCAGATGTTGCTGAATGCCATGCTGCTTCAGGTATGATAAGAACTTCTTTGATACAAATTCCCCCCCTCAATCTGAGTGGAGGAAAAGGAGAGGCTTTCTAGACTTCCTAGTGGCTTGCTGGTAAAAGGATTGGAAATGGACAAAGGCCTCACTCTTCTTCTGGAGAAAATATACCCACATTTTCCATGAGTAATCATCAATGATGAGCTGGAAGTTCTCAACACCTTGGAAGCTAGTTGGTAGGGGTCTACACAGATCGGTGTGTATGACCTGAAGATGATTTGTAGAATGATAAGAGCTCTATTTGAACATACCTCTTTGTTGTTTTCCCGTAAGACATCCTGAGAAAATAGGTAAGGAATGGGAGAGTGGAGGAAGCCCTCTTACCATTTCCTTAGCACTGAGCTGATGCAAAGCCCTGATAGAAAGATGACCATATCGAAAGTTCCATAGTGCAGTGGAATCCGTCATTGAAGCAGAGAGAGAAATGTTAGATGAAGTGACTGCATCCAATGTAAATAGATGGCCCTTCATAAATTCTCAATCAATTACTGAGTCTCCCTAGGAAATGATGCAGGACTTAACCCCTTTCTCAACAAAGAATTCAACCTACATTCAATGGTTAAGAAGTTGACTCACAGAAGAGATATTTGAGGTCAAACCTGGAACATATAGCACCTTCGTGAGTGTACATCTTCGTGTCCCAAGAGGAATGATGACATCACCAATCCCTGCTGCAATATACTCCTGATTATCTGCCATGGTGATCTGATCTCTAGTGGGCTGGTCACTCAGGGTATGGAACAACTTCTTATTTCCAGTCATGTGTTTTTTGGCACCCGAATCAATCAACTAGACACTTTATGATGGCTGCGAAGTCTACGAGACTAGGACAATGTCTGGAGGAGTTATGTCTGGAACCTCTTCATCAGAGGTGTCATCCTGCTGAGCAGCAATGTGACCCTTTTTCCTTTGATTACAAGCACACCATTAGGATTTCTTGGAATATCCTTGGCCAGAAGTGCTCTCTTTTCTAGAGTTTCCATACTTGCGACCGTTGTAATAACAGTTCGTAGTCATGTGCATATCCATGGAGAAAATGTGGCACCGTCGATCCACCTTATTGTTCTGTTGCTTATGGGGTGGCTGCTGAGAAGGTTACTACTGAGGATGTTGCTTCTGATTCTAGGGGGCTGACTACCCTTTACGAGGCTTATGCTTTTGCCTCATGATGAGAGCCTTGTCTTCAAAGGATTCTTGAACATTCTAAATGGCTTCTTCCTACTGGAGATAATTCACCAGTGTGGAAAAACTCACCACCTATTGAGTGATGGTCAACATGGTAATCAGTGTCTAAAATCGAGAAGGAAGAGCTTGCAAGGTGAGTAGGACTAGCAACTTTTCATCCACTGGTTCACCAAGAGTAGATATTTCTACATGTAACTCAGCCACACACCGCAAGAAGGCTTCTACTAATTTGCCATCATGCATACTCATCGTGTGAAGCTTAGTCTGAAGATGCAACTTTGTCGTCAGATTCTTGGCTTCATAGATGGTACACAACGTATTCCATGCCTAAGAGGAGGTGGTTGCTTCCCAAATGTAAGGTTGAACCTCATCAAAAAGGCCCAGAGTGATAAGCATTAATGCTTTTACATTGGCCTTTTCATAGTTAGCCAACAAATCAATGTCTGTGGGAGGGGTATCTTTCCCAGAAACAATCCCCCATAGATCTTCAAACTGAAGAATCATCCGCAACTTGGTCTTCCATGTGGCAAAATTTGGCCCTTTGAGCAACTGGGCATCCGACAACAGAATACGAGGTGCAGACATTTTCAAAAACTCATAATTGTATTTTATTTATTTATTTTTCAAAAATGGTTACAATGCTTACTGAAGGAACCTATCCCAAAGATGGGCTCTATAGGCTTGTGCAGTGAGACGTGGACACTCCTGTGGGAATTCTACTTCATGTTCATCATCTGCATCATAGCCACGTTCAAGTTCTGCACGAATCCACCGTGCTTGACATCAAACGTTGAACCAAAAATACTCCAATAGTCCTCGGTGCACAATCTCGTCACAGAGAATATTCCCAATGTTGTAGAGCTCGTTGACCAAGGCAAATAATAGTCCAAAGGTGTCTTCGTTGTCACTCAATGCCCAAACATTTGGTGCATTACTCGTAGTGATTTCTGCATCTAAAATTTGTGACATATGTGCGTACATGGTTTTGTAATTTGTAGGCTTTGTTGGTGTTGGCTAGAATAATGGCCACGTCCAGACAAAAAAATAGCGGCTCCAATGAAAGGGCAGTCAACAGGTTGTTTGGAAAAATAGGTCTCAAACACCAAACCAGCAAGCATGAGAATGTATTTTTTTTACGCAGATTTATATGGGCAGTAAACAACAGGCCTTCACCTCTCAGGATTTGAATTTCTTTCTTTTTACTGCAGCCATATTTTTTCTTTCTTTAATATTTCACGCACCTTCTGATTTCCATGCCAAAAAGAGATGCTCCATGCCAGCAATGAGAGAGAAAATTTTCCATGCTAATGGAAAGATTTACAAGAAATAAGATTAAAATCTTATGCCAAACTCCAAACTAAGATGGGATTGCTTAAATTTGTCCAGCAACAGCCAAAAAAAATACTCCACGCTCAGCAAATTCTCCTGCACACAGGTTGCTTCCTCTTGTAGGTGTCAATTGCCACTCTCACTCGCTTTCTAGGGAATTACAATCACCACAGGCCACTTCCTCCAAATTTTCACTCATGGCTCCTCCTTGGTGGCTTCCTTCCAAACACACAGCACAGGACAATGATGGCATAGGAAAGGAAAGGAAAGCAGGTTGATTGAATCTCCATGCAGGCTTTGATACCAATGAAGGAAAAGATTGAATGTTTTATTCAATGCCTATTTTACAAACAAAAGAGCAAGCCAATATATAGGCTGTGGGAGGAGATCTACGAGAGAGGACAATTAGATAACTGTCAAAAAATTAACAATGTATTAACAACAAAACTAATGTGCTAACACTTTAGTGGGTTAAGTAAGGAAGAAAAAATGCTATTTTTCAAGTAGTAGTAAGGTATTAGTCCTAGAATATGTGAAAGAAGACAAAATGGAGAGGAAATATGATGTAAAAATATTTTTCTAAGCATAATAAGGATGTGGAGGCGATGTACTAGTTTTTCTAATATTAATTTTCAAAAGTGTTGAGAAATATCAATATGATACTATACAATTTCCTTTGATGAAATACAGTATAAGTTTTCATTTTTCAAGTTCTTGTGTTAATATGGTTGCAATGTACAACCATTAATAGACATTGAGATCATTTGTTTTATGTTCCCTTGTCAATAGTTTGAAATATGTTAATTAAATTTGTCTTCTTACGAGCTTAGCTTATGTATCTTGGGTTTTATATGTTGAGCCTATGACTAATGAGTTATATTTTTTGATGAAATTTTGTGTTTATTATTTCTCTGAATTACACTAGATTTGTCCTTAACAATTGAGATTCGGTCATTTATTCAATATTGTGTCAAGATTTTTTACTTTGAAATATTGGGTAAAATTATAAAATCCTTATTGTAATCATTTTGTTGATGGATTTTTATAAGCCTTCAAGTGAATCTTAGGTGTACGAAATCAAAAGCAATAAACAATTTACTAGAATAACTTCATGAGTTGTTGTGCTAGGTATTTTAGAAATTGTATGAAACCTTTTCACTTGTTGAGTATCAATGAATACAAATATTCATTTAATAAAACTGTGACTACTTTATAAATTTTTCTTCATTTTCCAGAATGGTATTTTGTCTAGGTGGGAGTTGAATGTTGTGTTACAAGAAGATCTATTGTCATATAATCCCCCATATTTATAAATACAAACACATTAAAAGTCCCATCCCACCATATTAGTATCTATTTGTTACTATATTTCTTTGTCTATAAATACTAGTAAAGGAAACCCTTAACTTTACTTACCTCATCAAAAATACACCAAAGTAATGGAATCCTACTGTCTACAGTAACCTTTGTCTGGTAAAAAAAGCATATTCATCACTTTGTGTGACAACTCATGAGAGTAAAGTGTTTTATCCATGTCCATGATTTTCCAAGATTGATCCATCATCTGAATAAATCAGGGAAAAAAGACTCCATCTCCCCCTTTGAATTCAGGTTACCATGTGGGTCCTCTAACTGTGGCTAAAGGCAGGACCAAAAGTAATAGGGATAGGGCATCCCCTTTATACATGTATGATGCAGGAACATCAAGAGTAAAATTTATTAAGGTCATATGAGACCACTAGATATGTTTGGTTAGGTGTGAATAATTTCACTTGAGAAAGTGAATATCAAATTGAATGTATTAGAGAAAGTGAAATTGAGAGTAGGAAATAGTCAAAAAAGGGTGGTGTTAGTTGTTTCCAAAGCCTAGTATGGCATGATGATATGTCAAAAGAGTGAATCTAGGAGAATAAGTGAACTAAGGGAGTTGTTTCAACTCATTCTAGGTTAGGAGTGTGTGTTGAGCTCATCTAGGAGCTAAAATAAGTACGTTAGTGAGTTAATTAAGGAAGAAAAAATGCTATTTTTCAAGTAGTAAGGTATCAGTCCTAGAATACATGAAAGAAGACAAAATGGAGAGGGTATATGATGTAAAAATATTTTTCTAAGCATCATAAGGATGTGGAGGTGATGTTATAGGTTTGAAATGAATAAATGTGCTTGTAAATTCTTGTTCTTATGAACTGTATTGTCATTATCCAGTGTAGGCCAAATGATGAAGGGAGGAAAGTCATTTTAGGAGGACTTGTAAACATTTTTAAAGGTATAGGAAGTTGAGGGAGGATAAATGAAGTACCTCTAATCTTTTTTATCTCTTAAAATACTAAGATCTTCCCTGTAGCTCATATTTTACCCTCTCAGGCCCTAACTAGGGCATGACATAACTTATGTTCTAACTATCAAAAACTTATAAAATTTTGTGAGAATCCATGTATTAGAGGTTTTTAGTTGTATTCAAATTTTTATACGTTAACTCACACGTGTGGGTAAGCTATGGTGAAAAGGATAGTCAACCTGTGATAATGCACAATTTGATTGTGAAATGAAGTGCATGGAGGACCTAATGAGTGATTCAAGCCACCAAATTTGGTAGGATTCATCTTGGAGGCCTTTCTAAATGGGATCCATCAATTTACAAGTGATATTTTACTCTTAAGTTATTTTTGTTATGACTTAGGGGAAGAATAGGCATAAAGAAGTATGATCAATTACAAAGGAGGTCCGATTTCATCCAAAGTAACAAGGTATGTAATTTGGATATGTTTTAGTACCCCATAAAGTGGATTTGGATTGAATTTTAAATTGTAGGATTGTTTCATATAAATTGGAGTTATAGGAAGATTTTTATGCTAGAAGGCTAGAAGGCTACTAGGCCTTAATGAGAGAACTATAAGATACACCAAGAGTATAGTGGTATGAAGGATATAAAAAAAATTTATTGAACATTATGAAACATTCTATGAAGGATGGAAGTAAATCATGAATCTACTTGTGGTTTTGAGCACCTAGTTCAAGAAGCCTACCTATGTTTAGTTCATGTTGGAATGAGTACATAAGCATAATAACTATTCTTGAAGATTATAAGGTAAGAATAATGGGTTCAAAGTGCTAAGAAGGGTGTCAGAGATGGTGATGAAGAAGATGTATGAGGAAGGATCTAGGGAATTGGCCAAGGTATTGTAGTTATTTCATCATTGATTTCATATAATTACTAAGGAAAGTGCATTTGTGTGTGTAGAAGTAGCAAGATATGACTAAAGAAGCTTGGAACATGTAATTTTTGCTATGATGAATGTCTTGGACTAATGTGAACAAGCTAGAGATTCTTGGAGAGAGTAAATGTATATAAAGGAGGTAAGTGTTCAAACTAGAGGTTTATAATGGAATTGAATAGAAGAATTGCATCATTTTGGTATCAGAGCAGAGATCTATTAGGATCAGCCTATTGTAGAAATTTTTGAACATTTGTAATTGATATAAGGGTGTGTAAAGTTGATTGTTGATAGAATGGAAAAGTCAGAAAATCCATCATTTTAGGGTATAATTACATTAATCCAGGAAGGATTGATGGGTAGAATGGATGAAATTATGAATGCACAAATTGATATGAAGCATGAAATCAAGAACCTAGAAATAAGGATGGCAAGTATGAAGTCAGTATGCTCAGGTATAGATAAGTTATCCAATGGAGGTGGTGATCACAGACAGGCAGAGTCATTGTTGCTAAGAATAATTCTTCTACATCAATAAGCTAAGTCACATGATCCAGTCTACAAGAGAAGCTTGTTTAGGACAAGATGCAAGAAAAAAGGTAAGTGCTGCAATATTATCTCAGAGGAAATGGTTAGTATTTTTTTTTAAAGAGGTTAGCTTATCCTACTCCTTATAGAGTTTCATGGGTTCAGAAGAATCATCAAATTCTTATAAATGAGAAATGTAGAGTACCTTTCAAGATTGGAAGTTTGCATGATGAGGTTCTATGTGATGTAATGCCTATGGATGTTTGTCATTTACTCCTAGGTAGGCCATGACAATATGATAAGAAAGTGGTTTATAATGGAAGGTTGAATAAGTTTTTTCTAACAAAGAATGGCATAGATCATGTTTTAGTGCCTTTGATGGACCAACATGCAAGAAAGGAAAGGAGAAGAATGCTATTTTTCTTCAAGGAGTTTTTTGAGAAGACCAAAGATCAGGTTTTGACCTTCATGAAAGAGGAAGACTAGGTTGATAGAAGAATGTAACAGTTAGAGTCCAAAGTAGTGGACCAAGAAGCACAAGTCAAGAATGATAAACAAGCCCAAATGAAGCTAAGGAAGAGAATGGAGATCTTGAAGAGAGAGAACAATGTCTAAGAAGGTCATTGGAGTCACTAAGGGAAGATTGACAAGAACAAGCAACAGGTTAATCTTTAGGAAGAAGAAACATGGAATGATATATTGGAAGACCTTATGCAGGGCCATGAAGAAGAAAGAAGAAAAAAGACACAATAAAGTGTCATGGAAAAGAAAGAAACAATTAGGTCTCTTGAATACCAAGGAAAATAGAGTGAAGGACAATCAATCCTTGTAAGAAAATGAAATCAAGACGAGGAGCATCAAAGAAAGACATAGATATAAGGCTTACAAAAAATCCTAGGAGAGGAACCAAAGGGCATGAATGTTGGAAGCATGAATGGAACAACTAAATATGACAATGAAGTTTTGATTTTTGGACCTATTTATGTGTTATCATGTGTGAATATAGGTTGTAACAATCATTTATCAAGGATGAGCATGAATAGTCAAAGAGGGAACAAGGAGGTGTTCCTAAGGACCTCTAAAGGTTTGAAAGTATATTATCAAGAACCTAGAAGATACACCATGAAACTCAGCTGTAGTCAAGTCATGATGGACCTAAGAATGAGAAGAGATTTGAAACAAACAGTGTCATGGAATATAGCTCAAAGTTAAGAAACAAGGAGTGAATTTGAAAGAACAATGCAGTTTACAGGGTTGTTGACAAATCAAGATAGGTTGTCAAGAAGGATGGAGTTGTATATATGGCCATAGAGTGAAAACCAAAGATCAAAACAAGAAAAGGGATCAATGGAGGAGAAAATAAGATCTCTAACTCAACAAAGAGGTACAAATGAGAATTCTTTTATGCCTATTTTCAATATTCAAGAAGATTGCAAGTATATAACCATAAGAAACAATTTGAAAAGATTGCAAAGTCCTTTAAGGAAAATCATCAAAGGTAATGTACAGATAACCAATGATTATGCACAAGTCTTGGTATCATGTAAGGGGTCTTCTTGTGAGTCTACTAAGCCAACATCAGTTGAGGAAGATCAAATGTGTGAAATGGAAAGTAAGTTGATTGAGACTGAGCATTAAGAGATGATGGGGAGTGTTCATAGACCACAAGGAGTGACCATATGCAAGGATTAATACATGATCGAGAAAAACTCAGTTGGAAAAGGATGTGTTACAGTCAAAGAATCAAACCTTGGGACTAAGGAAGAGTCAAGTTCAAATACAAGACTATAGAACCTTTCACTTTAAAATATGTCACTAGTAGCTAGTATTAAGGAACCCCAAGAAGAAATTAAAATTAGTCACAAGAAAATAGATTCCAGTCAAGATATCAACCATTTGAAAATCATGTTTGTTCTAATAGGAAGTCGAAATCAGAGAGGGAAAACCGGTACTACTCTCTTTTTGTATTAGTTAAGGAATTGGATAAATGAGTTATTGAGTGTACAAAGAGAAGAATGTATTTTTAAAGAGGAAAAAATAATGTAAAGTCATAAAGGAACAGTGGAGATCATACAAGATCAAGGAATTTTGAATATCTATAGTCAAGAGAGGTATATGGGAGAAGTAAAACCAGTAAAAGAGAAGGGTATGAGGAGCATAGTACAAAAAGTAGACCTAATACATGGAAGAGGAAGAAATTCTAAGAAGCTAGAGGAAACAACAACCATTAAAACACAAGGAGACTATACAAGGAAATAAACCTTATGTTATAAGTCATACATCAAGCTATAGTTGTATGGAAAGACAATGAAGGAAACATGTAAGCTGACAAAGGACACAAGGGAGTTTTATTTCAATGTTAGATATTTCTACTTCATCAACATAGTGAATCAAGCCTATGACAAGGAAAAATGTAAACATGGGAATAAGAATGTGATAAGACAAGTGGAGGAGGTACTTGAGGCTATTTTTTGTGTACCTAATATTGTGCTAAGTTCTATAATTAAAGGTGGGCATGAAAATTGCAAGACAGAGTTAAGGATCATAATGAAGAAGGTGGAAGAAAAAAAATATAAACAAGAAGGAAAAGAATATGAAGAATAAGAAGGAGAATACATAGTTCAGAGTGGTGGTTGGGAGGTAGAGCACAACAAAAATCCAAGAAAAACAAGGAAAAAACATAACAAAAAACTGGAAGACCAGAAATAAGGTAGACCTCTACAATGCATTTGAGTAGGAGCTCAAATTTTTCCTATAAGGGTATTATGATGTAGGAGCATCAAGAGTCAAATTTCTAAAGTTTGTATGAGACCACTAGATATGTTTGGTTAGGTGTGAATAATTCCACTTGAGAAAGTGAATGTCAAATTGAATGTATTAGAGAAAGTGAAATTGAGAGTAGGAAATAGTAGAAAAAGGGTGGTGTTAGTTGTTTCCAAATCCTAGTATGGCATAATGATATGTCAAAAGAGTGAATCTAGGAGGATAAGTGAACTAACGAAGTTGTTTCCACTCATTTAAAGTTAGGAGTGTGTGTTGAACTCATCTAGGAGCCAAAATAGGTACTTTAGTGGGTTAAGTAAGGAAGAAACAATGCTATTTTTCAAGTAGTAGTCAAGTATCAGTCCTATAATACATCCAAGAAGACAAAATGGAGAGGGAATATGATGGAAAAATATATTTCTAAGCATAATAAGGATGTGGAGGTGATGTTACAGGTTTGAAATGAATAAATGTGCTTGTAAATTCTTGTTCTTATGGACTATATTGTCATTATCCAGTGCATGCTGAATGATGAAGGGAGGACAATAATTTTAGGAGGACTTGTAAACCTTTGTAAAGGTATAGGAATTTGAGGGAGGTTAAATTAAGTACCTCAAAAATTTTGTAGCTCTTAAAATCCTAAGTTCTTCCCTTTAGCTCCTATTTTACCCTCTCAGGCTCTAATTAGAGCATTGCGTAACTTTTGTTCTAACTGTCAAAAACTTATAAAATTTTGTGAGAATTCTTGTATTACGAGTTTTTATTTTTATGAAAATTTTTAGACCTTAGTTCACATGTGTGGGTAAGCTATGGTGAAAAGGAAATTCAACTTGCGATAATGCACAATTTGATTGTGAAATGAAGTGCATGGAGGACCTAATGAGTGAGTCAAGACACCAAATTTGGTAGGATTCATCTCGGAGGCATTTCTAAATGGGATCCATTAAGTTATAGGTGATATTTTACTCTTAAGCTATTGTTTTTATGACTCAGGGGAAGAATAGGCCTAAATAAGCATGATCTGTTACAAAGGAGGTTTGATTCCTACCAAAGTAACAAGGTATGTAATTTGGACATGTTTTATTACCCCATAAAGGGGCTTTGGATTGAATTTGAAAGTATAGGATTGTTTCATATAAAGTGGAGTTATAGGAAGATTTTTAGGCTAGAAGGCTACTATGCCTCAATGAGAGAACTATAAGATAAACCAAGAGTATAGTGGTATGAAGGATATAAACACTTTGTATTGAACATTATGATTCATTCTACGAGTGATGGAAGTAAATCATGAATCTACTTGCGGTTTTGAGCCCCTAATTCAAGAAGCCTACCTAGGTCTAGTTCATGTTGGAAAGAGTACATAAGCATAATAATTGTTCTTGAAGATTATAAGGTAAGAAGAATAAATTTAAAGTGCCAAGAAGAGTCTCAAAAATGGTAATGAAGAAGAAGTATGAGGAAGGATCCAGGTAATTGGCCAAGGTATTGTAGTTATTTCATCATTGATTTCATATAATTACTAAGGAAAGTACATTTTTGTGTGTAGAAGTAGCAAGATATGCCTAAAGAAGCTTGGAACATGTAATTTTTGCTATGATGAATGTCTTAGAGGTTCTAAGGTGTAGGGGAGATATGAACTAATGTGAGCAAGCTAGAGATTCTTGGAGAGAGTAAATGTATATAAAGGAGGTAAGTGTTCAAAGTAGAGATTTATAATGGAATTGAATAGAATACCCTCACTATTTTGGTATCAGAGCAGAGATCTATTAGGATCAGCCTATTGTAGAAATTTTTGACATTTGTAATTGATAGAAGGGTGTGTAAAGTTGATTGTTGATAGAATGGAAAAGTCAGAGAATCCATCATTGTTGGGTATAATGACATTAAACTAGGAAGGAGTGATGGTTAGAATGGATGACATTATGAATGCACAAATGGATATGAAGCATGAAATCAAGAACCTAGAAATGATTTTGAATCTTCCAAAAGGAAAAAATATTTAATACAAATGTATAATATTTCTATGAATCACCTATTGGATAAAGTGAATATTCCTACCTATTTCCTACCTATTGGATAAAGTGAATCTTCCAAAAGCTCGGTAGTATTCACCTATTGGATAAAGTGAATAAAAATGTATAATATTTTTTGATTTGATTTTCAATTCAATTTCTTTTGAATTGCCTATTTTTTTTATTATAGGTAAAAAGGGGTTGAGGGGACCATACCCCATACAAAGTAATACATAACACCAGAGAATGGTGAAGGGGATGTCAATTGAAACCTTCTCAGAAAAACAAATCCATACACATAGCCACCACTAGAAATTGAAGCCAAAAAGGCCAATAACATAATAACTAACAATAGAAGACATAGAAACTAACATCAGCCAAAAAACAAAATAAACAACTACCAAAGAGGAAGCCACCTTCATTCATTGATTAGTTCACCCACCATGTGCATGCATCCATTCCATTCCTTAGCCATGCTAGCTAAAGTGGATTTCCAATATTTATAGTCCAGTTCCTCGATCTCCACTTTAGGACTAGACCCCTCTTTTTCCTTGTTCTTTGTTATTTCCATGGATTATATCATCTCAGTAAGGAGTTTGAGATGGTGTATTGTAATTTTGACATTTAGGATATGAACATCCCTCATCTGAAGGATAATACCCTTATTCTTCAACATATCATTCTCCATAGACATGCATCTTTCATTTACATTTTTCAGTTGTTCACTAAGAAAAATAGAGGTGAGATTCTCCACTTTTTCCTACAACTCCCTCAAATCAATTATCACCATGCTTATCTTATGTCTATTGATATCGGTTTCAAGCCTACAGTTCTCAAACTCCCTCATGAAATTATAGGATTTAACCGCATTATCCTGAGCATTAAAGAAATTATTCTGTGATATTTTAAGTGCATGCATAATTTTAATGGCTTCCTCAGTATTTTTTGATCTTTTACCCTCAGAGGAATCATGGTCATGCTCGAGATTCTTCTCCTCAATACTGTCAGCATAAAAAAAATTTTGCTTCTTGATTATCCTCTATCTCCACCTGACCCAAGTCCCTCAATCTACTACTCCCATGAGTCTGAGCTAAACCTCCAATTTCTCACATGGTTTAGAATCTCCTTTCTCTTGTCGCTACTTTTTTAAAGCTATCCTTAGACAAATGTGATCTAGCTCTTTTTTCCATAGACTTCCTCACAACCTCCTTGTTACCACCATCCTCCTCGGCATCCAAAATCATAGTCTTCCCCCCCAAAATTGATAGAATTCCATTTAGCAGAAGCCCCAATTCTTTTATTTTTTCTAATGAGGGGGACACCCAACTTTATCATGGCTTTGAGAAGGCCTTAATGCAAGGGCAGGGAGAAAGTTCCTTTTTCAACTTGAGCAACTGACTTATCTAGAGATAGGAACAAAAAATTAGGGAAATTATAGGGTTTTTCATTCTGAATGTGATTTAACATGGGAAAATGATACCCATAAATAACTTTATAACGCCCTTCAAGGGTAATATAAGCCATAAGAAGCTGAGTAATTTCATTGTAAAGATGAATTGCCTAAAATTGATTAAAGTGAATATTCAATATTTAAGGCTCTTGATTGAGTTCAATTTGATTTAGTTTAATACACGAATAAAGTGAATATTCAACGTATAAGGGGTTTGATAAAATTGGAAGTTATTAAACCTAGATAAATTTAATATCCAAAGTAAAAGGATTAAATCATGGTATTTTGTGCTTTGATTTGATATCAAAATGGGTATAAATTTAGATCTTAGTTGAAATTTATTTGGATTGGATTTTGACTAGAACGTGAATACAAGTATTCAATGTAGAAGATGTGAATGTCAATAGAAATTATTTTTGATTTTGAGTTGAATAAATTTAATATTCAATGATATAAAGGATAAGTTTTGGGATCAATATGGGATTCATTTCCTACAGTTTGTTAGGATTCCTAAGGGGTTTGGGATATTCTCTCACCAATGATTTCCAAATGAGTACACACACCAATAATTTTTTTGTTACAAAATTTACCCCTCAATCAATAAGAAGGGGGATATTAACATAGATAGATTTCGGTTTTCCTCATAGGTAAAACTTAGTCAATCAGGATGAGAACTACCCTTATTGTCGGTTGGTCCTCTCAATGTGCCAACTACTTTGGGGTTCCCTTTGTACTCCTAATAATGAGTTTTGGGGCTTATTCCCAAGTACTTCCCACAATTATGTGGATTGGTATTTACCCTTATCCGAACCTACAATAAAAATGTTGTGTATATTTCATTTAGAAAATTTAAATTGTCTTCAGATAAATAAACCTACATGTAAGGTGTTAGTAGTGTGTTACTTGATTTTGGTAAGATGTTCCAAATTAAGCAGTCCTACATAAAAGTGATTAGTAAATTTTTTTCCTACCAACATAAATTTAGAACAAATGATGAACAATATATCACATCCTTTTTTTTGTTCTCAAGATTTCCCAAAAGTGCAAGAGATGAGCATAAATGAAGTTCATTAAAAATGGAAGTGTGTAGCTACTATAGAAAATGAAAGTTAAAAATTAAAATTAAATGAAGTAAATATGACAGTGAAATGAATAATGAAATTTTTTATATACTGGTATTTAATTTAAAATGAAAGAAAAAATAATGAAAAATTCTATGCAAATAACAAGGACTTACTTTTATTCAATTTTACAAACTTTGTAAATATGAAAAATTTATACAGAAGGTAAACATATGTAATAAAAATGATTTTTCACTTTTGTGACATAGAGACACAAGGTTATAGAATGTAGATGCACCCTATATGCATGTAATACACTTTTTTTGAACTCAGACACAAATATGTTGAACGAAGATACAACTAGAACCACAAAAGTGTACATACTAGCATGGAAGCACAAATCTAAATTTTTGCAAAGAGGACAACTAAAATAATAGGCTAAGTGCTAAAAATAATAATTTTAACGCTAATGCATATAAGTTTAACACTAACACTTATAAGTTTAAATCTATCGCAGTTAAAAAGATAAAAACACATGTAATGGGAAATAATAGAAAAAAAAAAGAAATAAAAATGCAAATCTAAAGATGGTAGCACATCTACAATCACACAGACACAATTTTGGATCATGCAAATGTAAGAAGTGGAAAAAGATGTCAATGTTGTTAGGAATATGTATTGTATGGGATATGTAGATGCACCTAGAACCATAAATACATAAGGAACTTCTAGCTACACAAAAATGTGAAATCCAACAAAAAATGACTGGTTTTTTTAGAACTGTTAACAAGAGAGGTCACCAGAGGACTTGTAACTTTGTCAACATACTGAAAACACTTCAAAAAAATATGAATATGAAGTTTACATGACAAATAATAAGTAATTAATTTATAGGTGTCCCACCACGTGTGGAAAAATATATACAATGAAAAAGCAAAACAATGGAAGAGAAAAAACAAATAACGCAAACCAGATCTTCCTTTAGGTTCCTTTACAACCTTGGATGAGATGGATGAAGTGTGGAGTGAAGTAAAATTTTAAAAAAATATTATTTGATGTTGGATGCTCCAAAATTGACTCCATAGAGAAGTATATTATGCCCTAAAAGAGGGCTTTAAGATTTCAATAAATAGTATGCACATTAACATAGTTTCACTCGATTTTTTTTTTTCCATTGTGTGGTAATATTTTCATTTATGTCAAATCCATTAATTGAAAATAGTGTCATGAAGTCATGAGAGTCCCCATGAGTTGTTAGTGTGATGTCAATTATGAAGGTTGATTGGTAGTGTCGACTTTTGATAAGTTTGGTGCAGTCCTAGTGCATGGTTGAGTGAATTGAGTCTCTGTTTGAGATATCTTGAGTAGGTTGAAGTGTTGTATGAGGTAAAACATGGTACATATGATGTTTTTTAGTTATACATGAGTCTTCATAAGGTCATCAAGGTCAAGCTATGTGTTGTCAGCATTTTGTCTAAACTGGGTAAGTAACGGTTTGTTTTGAGAGAAAACATGGACCTTCTGATGTTTGTTGTGAATTGTATTATTTACATGGGGACCTGAGATATTTGTCATAGATTATATGGTTTGTTATCAAGGTTTCAAAAAAATAATGAGGTGGTTTGATTGTCACTTTTTTTATGAATGATTGTTAGGAAGCTAAAGTGGTTTGAAACCCTAGTTAGCAGTAGCTTGCAAAAGTGTGTTTGTACCAACCCAGTTTTGATTAGTTAATAAAAATTAATGATTGGATATGGTAGAGGAATTTTCTATATTTATATAAAGGTAAGATAGAACAAGTGACAATATGTGGGCCCTATATAAAAATGTAAGTTTCTGAATAGTTCCAATTTAAGGAGAAGTTTCCCAAATGAGTTAATGTCTAAATAGGAATTCATGATGGATTAGGAGATTTTATTTATGTTAATGAAGGTTTTAGATCTTGGTAATATTGAAAAATTGCAATTTGTGCCCTATTTATGTTGATTGGTCAAACGGCGGTTTTGGGACACTATAGAGTAGTCTGTGGTAAATTGGATATTACAAGAGCTACATGGAGTTAGGAGGTGAATAAAGTTTTATTAGAAAGAGAATTCAGAGATATTACTATTGATATAATTTTTATCTCATGATGATGATTTTTGATATGAAGTCCAAGTCATTTTATGGACAAGAATATTTTTGGCTTTCTAGCAAAAAACTTCCTTTTCTGAAAGATTGAGTTTGTTAGTGCATGAATGGGATTAGGTGAGGATTGAAATAACCTTGAATGTTAATAGGGATTAATTATGTATACAATGAATCAATTTGTAGGTATTTAATGTGTTAGGAATGGTTTTAACCAATTGTATTTATAAAAAATATTTTTGAACAACTTATTTTGGTGAAGGCAAAATTTGATGTAGTTTGAAACTGAAGTTGTTTCAAATGTTATAACTTAATTATAAGTATTATAAAAATTCTTATATTTATATTTAGTGGTCACATGCCATATTTTATGTGTTTCTGGGTGATATTGAATCCAAAATGTGAAGACATGGTGCTGGAAACAAGTGTTTTGTGAAGGCAAAGAGCCAATGGGACCATTAAACAAAATAATTTGATTGGTTCATGATAATTGTGACCATGTATGATGTTTAAATTTTATTTTAAACATGTTTTTTATTTTTAGAGCATGAGTAAACATAGTTTTGGTGTTAGGATATTTTTTCATTCCAATGCAAGAGTTTTGAGGATTTTATGTGCATGGATGATGGTTTTTGGATAAGACGACATATATGAGTCATATGTGACTATTGTAATGAATTTACTTGA
This sequence comes from Taxus chinensis, assembly GCA_019776745.2. Taxonomy (NCBI): domain Eukaryota; kingdom Viridiplantae; phylum Streptophyta; class Pinopsida; order Cupressales; family Taxaceae; genus Taxus; species Taxus chinensis. The sequence continues at coordinate 659,542,788 of CM034147.1, read as the reverse complement.
GTGTTATAATTTTTTTAAGTCAAATTTGTCATGATATACTGACCTCCTTTTGGTTAGAGAGAATAAATACATATAAAAGTGAAGTTTTAGCTCATTTGGTGAGCTAGTCCTTGCACGGGTAAAAAGTGTGACCCATAGTGAATGAATTATAGGTACAAATGAATGATTTGAAGGTTGATCATAAATGTTTCTAGTTGATTAAATTTTTATAGCATGTGTGCAAGATATTATAGGCAACACAAATTTAGAATGAATGAAGATATAACAAGTTTGATGCCCTAGGGTATGCGCCAGGGTTGTGAGCTGAATAAGTGTTCTCCATCAGTTTGTGGCAGGATAAAAATTAGATACCAAACATTATTATGTGGTTTAGTTGGTGCTTGGTCATTCTAGGGGGCTATATCCTCTTTTTGTAGTTGGTGTATCACTAAATTAGGGGTTGGTGCTCCTTGTAGGGTTAGTACTCCTTGTGGGGTTGGTTCCTCACTAAATTTGAAACATTGAAATATAATGTTTGTTTTTCAGTGGTTTTTCTTCCCCATGAGGCTTTCCTACTTAAATAGCAAGTCTATTATCTCTCTTTCATGTATTATGGTTCTTTGAATTCATTTTTCACACTTAATATGATATGGTTGAATGTATGTGAATGGATAAAGGTCATTAATTACTAAAACTTATAGTAAATGAAATAAGGAATGTGTAGGATTGATTCAACCCCCTCTCAATATATTGTGCTTCCAGCAATTGGTATCACAATAGGTCCTTGAGAAGCAAGTCTAACATCTTGAAGGACAAACAAAAGGTATGGGTAAGTATTTAGATATTGAGGCTATAGTGAGGAGAAGGAATGAAATAGCTCAGTCATGTATTGATGCCTATAAATATCAGTTCATGGAAATGGAGAAAGATCATGATCAAGCCATCGAGGGTTTGAAATCTCAAATCTAAAATTTGTCCAATGCCCTAAAGGAGAAAGAGGGAGATTGTTCTAGGTATGAAGACAATTTCAAAGCTCTTGAATAAAATTTGGAGATTGCATCTAGTAGGTTGAGGATGTATGAGAATCTTGAGAATATCTCCAAAGATATTGATGAGTGTTTAGAAGATCAAAGAGACAAAAATGAAAAAACATGACTAGGGTTTCAAGGAAAACATGATGATGAAGTTGGTCCAAGTACTAATTCTGTTGAGAAGGTGACTAAGAAGGTTGATCCAATAAGTTTTAACTCTATTAGACAGCTTAATGTTATGAGGTATGGTTAATCATTTAATGAATATTTCTTTGTTTGTCATGATTTTGGTCATAGAGCTAAAGATTGCAAGAGAAAGTTATATGGAAATGAAGTAGGTGTTATCAAGGGTGAATGTTACTCATTTTGTGAGTATGAGCATAGAGTTAAATATTTTGGATTGAACCTAAGTGTGTTTGAACCTAGAATAAATAAGAATGAGATTGTATGTTTCAAATGTCACAAACATGGACACATTGCTAGATTCTATAATCATGGTGAAACTCCAAAAGCTAACAGTAGGTTTAAAGTTATAAAGGGGAAAAATGGAATAGTGTTAAGAAGGAATATCAGTCCCATATATGAAGTGAAGAGACATGGTTCTCAAAATGTGAATTTTAAAGAGTCAAAACTTGCAAAGGAGGATTAAAATGAAATCAAGGTGGAAAATAAGGTCAAGAAACCCAAGTTAGGTCACAGAAGCATGTTTACACTTGTATAATAAGATAATATGTGTTTTAATGCCTTTCAAGCTCATGTGTAAAACAATATGAATCAATTAGGTATCTGGGATACCTCTAGAGTAATAAGGTATGTAAATTAACTCGTCCCATGCATTTTTGAGTTTTTGTTACTTGTAGGTGTCTGGGTCCTAGGTCATAAGGTCATGCTATGGTAGCAAGTAAAGTTATTTATGGTTTGAGTTTGCATTTGATCTTAGTGAAATGTATTTATTTTGTTCTAAGCATGCAAATTATTTTTCATTATTTTAAAGACAAATTCATTGGGTATATGTTCTAGTGGAAGTTGTTTGTCATCATCATATTGTCCTAAGAGAGAATAATATTTCATTGATTCAAGTATTGGAATATGTCAAGGGTATTAAGTTGTAAAATATCTTGATTCACTATATTATGTTCTGAGTCATAAGTTATGTGAAAATATTATGGCCCCTAGGGTCTTATTTTATGTCAAAGTCTTGATGCACCAAAAGAGTTTATACCTTGTGATTGGATATCAGAATTATACACTGTAATCTTGTTTGGGTGATCCAAAATTTCATCACATGTTAGTGTGTAACTTTAAAAGATTATCCTAAGTATGTCTTTAGTAAAAATATTAAATCAAACCAAAGTTTCAAAGAGTTACTAGTAGTAATTCAAGTTACAAAATTATAAGGTTAGTCAATGTATCTCAATGATACTAAAAAGAGTCTTCATGAAAGGATCATTTGTTAAATAGAGTTCAAGTCTATCCATCCATGAGTATGTGTTCTTAGATTTACTAGTTTGTATTAGTTTATGAGGGAAAGTCAAATATTGCCATCAAAATTTGTGTCACTCTCTAAGACTGTTAAAAGGTGCCTCTATTCATTCTCCCATATGTATTCTCTGGGAATGTTGTGCTTCAAGTCAATATATCAAGCATAAAAGAATCCATATTCAGTTGAGTCAGAGAACTATAGGCATAAGTATGAAATAAAAGGTTGTGCTAAGTATTGTGCATGTCTAATTAAGGCCTTGAAGCATCAAATAAGGGTTAATATTTCCAAGGGTTCTCAAGATCTTTGAGACACTGTTGGAAAAGTCAGCTAAAATATGAGTAATGAATTAATGATCCTAGTATTGAAGATGAAATAACAAGCATGGTAGAGGCTCAGTTTCTCTTAGTAATGAGGAATTGTAATCTACAGGTCATAGATCTCTAAGATGCATTTGTATAGGCATATGAATCTTTAATGGTTTTAGCAGAAGAATGATGGGAAGAGAAATATGTAATGTACATAAATGTGAACCTACAGTATGTATTAGGTATAAATTTTTGATCTACAGGTTGATAATCTCCTACATGAATGTCTTAAGAGGTAAGAAGCTTTTCTCTTGAGGTTTGATGTTTGTTGTCTCTTGAAAAATGCTCTATATTTTCATATCCAAATTCAATTTTTTTGAGCTCATGCCCTTTGTTGGTGTTTAAACCAGGTTAGAGATTCAAGAAATTAGCAAAATTCATTCCCTAGAGCTATTTAGACCTTTGTTTTGCTTGTTTTTAGAAATCCTCCATTTCCCAGACTTCACACATAATATCCTCTTTGCAACCTCCATTTTGATCGAAATTGTTCACTTGTTCTATGGCCTGGGTCGTCAAATCATTGTTTTTCTTCCATGCCTTTGGTTCATGAAGGAAATTCAAAAATTAGACTCAAAACGATGAATTTATCTTCCTCTGTGTATTTTCCACAATCGAGATGACGAGTGTCTTTTCCCTGTCAAATTTTGGCCCCGATGAATGTAGGTACGTGGTCAGATCCTATTGGATGGGGGGGAAAGGGATTTTTGGTGAACTTAACACTTTTGGTCACTTTTGACAAAAATGGTAAATTTTCCTCGCGGACCCGAAAAGTTGAAATTTCCTATTGCAGAAAAAGTGAAAGTTTTTGTCCCAGGCTACACAAGTTCAATTGGGACACTTGGGACCCAAAAAGCTGAATCGGCCAAAAAATTCTAAAGCATGAGGACAAGCCAATGGATAAATCTGAAGTTTTTAGTCTTTTTGCTGAAAAAAGGTTAAAAAGGATAAAGGTTCACCACTTTCCTGAATCCCGCAACCAATCAAAGGATCCCACGTGTCGAAAGCCAAATCAAAGCAGCGGGCTAGTAGAGGAAATTGAGTTTTTGAGGCTTTTTCCAAAAAAGGTTAATTTTTTTAGAAAAGAGCCGCAACCTCGTCTCTAACCAGAATGTGCCATGCACCCTAGTCAAATTGAAGAAGCACGTCGGCAGAGAAGTTTGTGTTTTTGAGCCTCTTTGTAAAAAAGATGAAAAGTTAAAAAATGACCTGCAACCCCGATCAAGATATAAAGGTAATATTCAAAGGTGAAGCCCGCCATTGAAAAGTCAAAGAAAGAGAATGGAACAATGAAGGAAATTGAGTTTTTGAGCCTTTTTCCAAAAAAGGTTAAAATTTTGAGAAAAGGGCTGCGACCCCATCTCTAACCAGAACATGCTATGTGTCCTAGTCAAATCGAAGCAACGGGCTAACGGAGGAAATTGAATTTTTGGGCCTTTTTCCAAAAAAGGTTAAAATGTTGAGAAAAGGGTTGTGATTCCATTTCCAATAAGAATGTGCCACGTGTCTAAAATGAAAATTCAAAGCGGGGTTGCGGGCTAATTTGTTCCAAATTGCCAAATCTCTAAAAAATCACAAAATGCAAAGAGCTTTCCCCTGTACCCATTCCAATCTCTTCCTACCACGTGGATGACCTGATTTCAAAGTTATAAGAGAAAATCAAATGGTCTGTATTCAAATTGGCAAATCAAAGGTAACTTTTGCATTGCAAGATCTGGTTTGTAACCTACCATGAGTGTTTTCTTCCCAATGGAGGAATTTAAAGAGGTTGTAAATGATTTGTAAAGATTGGAATCATTTTGGCAAAGGATATAATGGCTCTTTCATGGGCTGGTGATTGATTTCAAAAAAGACCAAACTACTCTATACTTGGAAAAGACATAAAACACCAAACTTCTTCTTTTTTCTCTTCTTCCTCAAATTTCTTCCATTCTCAAGCTATGTACAAACTCTTCTCGAGCTTCAATAATAAATAAGGAATTTTTTCCTCTTTGATTGAGGAATTAATTGGTACTTTACAACCAATGAGTTTCATTTGGTCTTGTATCTTCTTTTGCGGATTTGTTTTTCTTCTGACTATAAATGCATGTAAATGAAATTTCTAATTAATGTGTGTGGGCATCTGATAAATACTCACAACATTATTTTTCTCCTACCTCCATTTCCACTCCCCTTCCCCTTTCCAAGATAAAGTTTCTTCTCTAGTAAGACATTGCTAGCTTACCACAGGGTCAATGGAGTTCCCCTGTTGGATCTCTAGTCAAAAGGCCACCATTGAAATCCACTTTTTCATGCATGCACATACGGAAGCTGTACCGTTTAAGTAGAGGGACTTATATTCCCATAGCGTTGGCTTGAAACCCACCAATTTGTCCACAATAGACAAATTTTCTTGCCAACAGTTTTTAGCGCCCACCGTGGGGCAGATGTTGCAGCATCTGCACTTTAAAACGACCTTAGGGTCACAAAATACAAAAAATGATTCTAAAGGAAAAGTTTATGCAGATTGAATAATCACATGAACTACATGGATGTAAATCATGGCTATTCTAGGAAATCCTCTTGTTGAGAGACCTGATTTACTCCTTCACATCCAAGAAGACATTTCTTCTGATATGAGAGAAGCTATTTGGTATAATAGATGAAGTTTCAATCATTACTTCATTGCCATAAGGATTATGGAGCTGGAAGAGGAACGTGTTGTTGAATTGGAAAGACAAAGATAAATTCCAGCACCCTAAAGAAGAGCATAAACTTTCAAGCTGGCTGATAGAAGATACCCCTGACAACTGAGGCAAGGAGGACAAGTTGATCCCACATTTTAAGAGCTTGAAAGAGAGGAAATAGATAAAGAGGAGATAAGGGCTCAAATTGAAGAAATGGAAAGACTCCAAATTGAAGTAGAAGAAAGAGCACCAACAAAAGCAACCTTAACAAGACCGGAGGCTAGAAACAAGAATAGAATGGGTGATCATGAGCATGAAGTATGCATAACTAATGTACCTTGTTAAAGAAATACTGGTCCACTTGGTCTTCCACAACCACTTCATGAGATCCCAAGAGGCTCAAGAAAGAACTTCCCAAAATTCAAAGGGAATGGTTCTCAGCTCCCAGAAGAACATGTAGTAGCATTCATCACTACTTGTGGAGTGTTAGGAGTTGAAGATGAAGATGTTTCAGTTAGGCTCTTTGTGGAGTCACTCCAAGAAAAATTTGATGAATGGTTCTACATGTTTCTCCCAAGATCTATCACATGTTGGGAGGATATAAGAAGTGCATTCAAACATAGATTCAAGAGCACAGAAGATTTTCAGGATCTGCTGGTCCAATTGGTTCAGATGAAGAAGGAGACCTCAGAATCAATGAGATATTTTGTAGCAAGGTATAATAGGTTGATAAGAAGGATCCCATAAGATGGGGTACCCTCTGAAAACAACTTAAAAAAGGTTCTTCATCAGTGCTTTACCATCAGAAGTTGGTTTCTCCTCAGAAGAACCCAACCAAGAACATTGAGGGAAGCTAAATACTTTGTAATTGAGACTGATGATGATCTAATTCTTTCTAGAAAAGTGAAAGGACCAAATGGGAAGCAAAAAGGTTAGAGTTTAAATTCAGTCACCACTGATCCAATGTTCCAAAAAATGGAAAATGACCTAGTTGCTTTGAAGAAATAGTTGTAAACAAATCACAATGAGGAATGCTCCCAAGAGACCAAATCTTCATGATAGACCAAGAATTGCTCCACCTCCTTGTAGGCCTGCTCTTAAAGCACCACTAGTTAATGCCATCTGTGACATTAGGGAATCAAAATAAGGAGCAAACATTGAGTAAATTAAAGAAGAAACCATGGATGACTATGAAAATTATCTTGAAATTAAAGAGGTTGGCATACACAATGGCCTTATTGAATATGTTGCTGATGAGGAGGAAAGTGATGAAGAAGCTCCAAGTTTTTCATGTGCTATTTCACTCGTGCACAATCCAAGAATGGTGTTTCAGCCTTAGCATTTACAACTGAGAGTAGGAATAATAAAGAAGATAGCTCTCTAAAACCTCCACTAAACAAGATTATCAACAGGGTATCACCATTACCACCTTCCATGGAATTATCTAGAGAGAAATCAGATTTACCAGTTGTCAAGGATCACACTATTGTGCCAAGTAAGTTATCTGATTCTTCTCCCAACTCAAAAGTTGTTAAGAGAAATTCTCTTCTAAATATTGGTTCTGTAAGAACATCTAAATTCCAATCAAAGGCTAGACCCCCATCTCCTTCCAAGCCAATTGCTACATTTGAAAAGGAGAACCCAACACCAAAAGTAATGATGCATCTACCATTTAAGTCCTCATCCACTACTAGAACCTCTTCCTCATCTACCATAACTTCATTTGACTTTGTAGAGCATGCTAGCAAAACCAAAGTCCAGCTCTCTGAAATTGAATACCTATAAACACATCCTACCCAATTTGATGGATTCATCAAGGAAGTCCGGGGTGGTAACTCTACATCCCCAATCTCTAATTCTAAAGGCTTACTTCCCACACCATCAACACCATCTTCTTAAAACATTCTAGCCCTAAGTGCCTCCACCACCAACAGAGTTGATCCTTTTTACCTATCACTTCTCATCAAAGGTTTCCAGCTGAACAATTGCATTATAGATTCCGGAGCCTCAGATAATGTGATGCCAGCAAAATTTGCAAATGCTCTTGGCCTCACTTTAACCCGGGTAAATGGCACATGCTACTCAATGTGTAGACACCAAATTTGGGTCTTACGATGCCCTGTATCCCGCATATCACCTCGCAACCTAACCATACCTCACCACCTAAACCTTACACACTTAATTATTTATTAATTACCATATAATTAATAAATCCACATCTCCACCCCTGCCACCTCACCTTGCCACCTCATCATGACCTAGCCCTAACCCTAAACCAACCTAATTAAGACCTATGACTTGGTCCAGACTCACACCCGTGACTCATCACTCCTCACCCACATCAAAACAAACCTAATAATAACTTGACCAAGCCCACAACTGATCCCTTGGGAGAAAATGGAGGGAAAGATGGCTGTTTTACTAAAAATAGCCAACTTTGACCTAACCGACATCGGGTTCCTACTCGACCGCCCATCGGTTACGTAACCGCCATCGGTTCCCTGTTAATGATCTTCCCCCAACCAAAAAGAAAGGATCTAGAGATTAATTTGGGTAGGAGAACAAGAGACAAGTGAAGACAAGCATAAGAGGGTTGCAGAGAAGGAGCATCAAGCCGAAGACTACAACTGAGCAATTAGATCGCCTGTCACCCTCATTCAAGCATTGGAAAAGTACTGAGGATAGCTTCATCATCTCACTTTTGATTGTCAGATCATCCCACCTGATTCTGGCATTCGTCACTACATTCCTCAAACTTGAATCTTCATCAAGAACGAGTAAGTAGTTTCTTGTATGTTTCTAAACACCATTTCTTGAACTTTTTGATTCATAGTAATTATAAGCTCACTCCTAGATCTACCACCTGCCAGCACCCTGCACCTAACCTTCATCCATACATCCTTGTATTGCCCAAAATATAGCTTTATCACTCTCTGATTCTTCCCATCATCTCACTATTCCCCTCAACCATCCACCAGTCTTAAAAATCCCACAATCACCCTACAATCAACCTCTACCCAAAAAACACTAGATTACTGACCCTAGCGGTGTCGGTTATCCCCTACCAGTAGCAGTTCTCTAACTGTGGTTGGTTATCCAGTGACCGGCATCGGTCACTGTGACTTATACCCAAAACCTTCCTTTCACCTATTAAACAACCTCAGATCCAGCTGGTCTATCCCCGTAACTTGACCTGAATGTTTCAATAACTAGTGACCAAACAAACAAAATGACATACTATTATTGGGAGTCTAGTATCTATTACTTTTTAAGGAGGTACCTAAATCGTGATTTCGCAATAGCTTCTTTATTACCACTTTGCATCAATTTGTATTGAAAGGGAGCTGACCACCTTCGAAAGGAAGTCTAATATTTCCCTGGGCCCAAAGCATTTCCCTCACTTATTTTCTAACTAAGATCTAGTGGTCTTGTATTTCTTACTTGTAGGAAGTCCTTCCCAGACAAAAAGGAGTGCTTCACAATCGATTTGATCTCTCTACTATACATGCACACCCTCCCAACACTCAACAAGTATTCCTCCTATCCCTAACCCTTATCTGTTTCTCAAGAGAATGAAAAGATAGAAGTAACTCTATTCTGGAATGGAAACATTCTGTGTGAAACAGTCGGGTCTCACCTACTACCTGTAACTGACCCACCAATTGTGGCTGCAGCCACCTGTGACCCGAGACTCCGGGAAAGTCTCATCTCTATGAGCCACATATGGTTGATAATCTGCACCGATACCATCTAGTACGTCCTGATAGTAACGGGCCTCTGCTCTAGCCTCCATATAAAAGCCCATGCAACCATGACTAGTGGGGATCGTCCCCTGGCTCCTAATAGAAGTGGGCCCTACCTTTCCTGTGTGCCCTGACCCTAAGCAAGTACCTATGGTGGCAGTGGAGCTGCCATCAAAGCCCGAACAGGGACCTGAGACTATGTTTGTGCCTGTGCCTGGGCTAACTACCCCCCCTGTAACACCCTAATCTATGCCTATGCAGTAGCAAGCTACCCCTGTAGTAACTGCACTTGCCCTAGGAGATGGTCCCTCTTTGCTGTAATAGCCGCTAAATCTGGATGTGCTAGTTTTTCTCTCTCACGGCCGCCCTCTGCCTTACCCACCAAACCAAAAAAAAGCATGTAACCCCGACATCATCCACTGTATCATCTCTCTCGGTCTCTATGTTACCCAGACAAGGTCAAATGGCTGCAGTAGAGGCAGTGGTGCCTCTACATCCTCCCTTGATACTGTGCAAAGGAGGTGGCACATCCTGCTGTAGTCCTAGCTGTCGTCATACCCTCTCTAGGGGAATCCACTCATACTCCCTAGGTCTCTGTCCAGCTATCCATAAGATGTACTGGATCCATCACAGCTGTGCTCGGGCTCCTCCACGAGGCTGATGGCCTTTATATGGCCTCTATAGCGGGCTAATTTGTTCAAGCCTCTGCCAAATCTCTAAAAAATCACAAAATGCAAAGAGCTTTCCCCTGTACCCATTCCAATCTCTTCCTACCACGTGGATGACCTGATTTCAAAGTTATAAGAGAAAATCAAATGGTCTGTATTCAAATTGGCAAATCAAAGGTAACTTTTGCATTGCAAGATCTGGTTTGTAACCTACCATGAGTGTTTTCTTCCCAATGGAGGAATTTAAAGAGGTGTAAATGATTTGTAAAGATTGGAATCATTTTGGCAAAGGATATAATGGCTCTTTCATGGGCTGGTGATTGATTTCAAAAAAGACCAAACTACTCTATACTTGGAAAAGACATAAAACACCAAACTTCTTCTTTTTTCTCTTCTTCCTCAAATTTCTTCCATTCTCAAGCTATGTACAAACTCTTCTCGAGCTTCAATAATAAAATAAGGAATTTTTTCCTCTTTGATTGAGGAATTAATTGGTACTTTACAACCAATGAGTTTCATTTGGTCTTGTATCTTCCTTTTGCGGATTTGTTTTTCTTCTGACTATAAATGCATGTAAATGAAATTTCTAATTAATGTGTGTGGGCATCTGATAAATACTCACAACATTATTTTTCTCCTACCTCCATTTCCACTCCCCTTCCCCTTTCCAAGATAAAGTTTCTTCTCTAGTAAGACATTGCTAGCTTTACCACAGGGTCAATGGAGTTCCCCTGTTGGATCTCTAGTCAAAAGGCCACCATTGAAATCCACTTTTTCATGCATGCACATACAGAAGCTGTACCGTTTAAGTAGAGGGACTTATATTCCCATAGCGTTGGCTTGAAACCCACCAATTTGTCCACAATAGACAAATTTTCTTGCCAACAGTTTTTAGCGCCCACCGTGGGGCAGATGTTGCAACATCTGCACTTTAAAACGACCTTAGGGTCACAAAATACAAAAAAACGATTCTAAAGGAAAAGTTTATACAGATTGAATAATCACATGAACTACATGGATGTAAATCATGGCTATTCTAGGAAATCCTCTTGTTGAGAGACCTGATTTACTCCTTCACATCCAAGAAGACATTTCTTCTGATATGAGAGAAGCTATTTGGTATAATAGATGAAGTTTCAATCATTACTTCATTGCCATAAGGATTATGGAGCTGGAAGAGGAACGTGTTGTTGAATTGGAAAGACAAAGATAAATTCCAGCACCCTAAAGAAGAGCATAAACTTTCAAGCTGGCTGATAGAAGATACACCCGACAACTGAGGCAAGGAGGACAAGTTGATCCCACATTTTAAGAGCTTGAAAGAGAGGAAATAGATAAAGAGGAGATAAGGGCTCAAATTGAAGAAATGGAAAGACTCCAAATTGAAGTAGAAGAAAGAGCACCAACAAAAGCAACCTTAACAAGACCGGAGGCTAGAAACAAGAATAGAATGGGTGATCATGAGCATGAAGTATGCATAACTAATGTACCTTGTTAAAGAAATACTGGTCCACTTGGTCTTCCACAACCACTTCATGAGATCCCAAGAGGCTCAAGAAAGAACTTCCCAAAATTCAAAGGGAATGGTTCTCAGCTCCCAGAAGAACCACATGTAGTAGCATTCATCACTACTTGTGGAGTGTTAGGAGTTGAAGATGAAGATGTTTCAGTTAGGCTCTTTGTGGAGTCACTCCAAGAAAAATTTGATGAATGGTTCTACATGTTTTCTCCCAAGATCTATCACATGTTGGGAGGATATAAGAAGTGCATTCAAACATAGATTCAAGAGCACAGAACGATTTTCAGGATCTGATGGTCCAATTGGTTCAGATGAAGAAGGAGACCTCAGAATCAATGAGATATTTTGTAGCAAGGTATAATAGGTTGATAAGAAGGATCCCATAAGATGGGGTACCCTCTGAAAACAACTTAAAAAAGGTTCTTCATCAGTGCTTTACCATCAGAAGTTGGTTTCTTCCTCAGAAGAACCCAACCAAGAACATTGAGGGAAGCTAAATACTTTGTAATTGAGACTGATGATGATCTAATTCTTTCTAGAAAAGTGAAAGGACCAAATGGGAAGCAAAAAGGTTAGAGTTTAAATTCAGTCACCACTGATCCAATGTTCCAAAAAATGGAAAATGACCTAGTTGCTTTGAAGAAACAGTTGTAACAAATCACAATGAGGAATGCTCCCAAGAGACCAAATCTTCATCATAGACCAAGAATTGCTCCACCTCCTTGTAGGCCTGCTCTTAAAGCACCACTAGTTAATGCCATCTGTGACATTAGGGAATCAAAATAAGGAGCAAACATTGAGTAAATTAAAGAAGAAACCATGGATGACTATGAAAATTATCTTGAAATTAAAGAGGTTGGCATACACAATGGCCTTATTGAATATGTTGCTGATGAGGAGGAAAGTGATGAAGAAGCTCCAAGTTTTTCATGTGCTATTTTCACTCGTGCACAATCCAAGAATGGTGTTTCAGCCTTAGCATTTACAACTGAGAGTAGGAATAATAAAGAAGATAGCTCTCCTAAAACCTCCACTAAACAAGATTATCAACAGGGTATCACCATTACCACCTTCCATGGAATTATCTAGAGAGAAATCAGATTTACCAGTTGTCAAGGATCACACTATTGTGCCAAGTAAGTTATCTGATTCTTCTCCCAACTCAAAAGTTGTTAAGAGAAATTCTCTTCTAAATATTGGTTCTGTAAGAACATCTAAATTCCAATCAAAGGCTAGACCCCCATCTCCTTCCAAGCCAATTGCTACATTTGAAAAGGAGAACCCAACACCAAAAGTAATGATGCATCTACCATTTAAGTCCTCATCCACTACTAGAACCTCTTCCTCATCTACCATAACTTCATTTGACTTTGTAGAGCATGCTAGCAAAACCAAAGTCCAGCTCTCTGAAATTGAATACCTATAAACACATCCTACCCCAATTTGATGGATTCATCAAGGAAGTCCGGGGTGGTAACTCTACATCCCCAATCTCTAATTCTAAAGGCTTACTTCCCACACCATCAACACCATCTTCTTAAAACATTCTAGCCCTAAGTGCCTCCACCACCAACAGAGTTGATCCTTTTTACCTATCACTTCTCATCAAAGGTTTCCAGCTGAAGAATTGCATTATAGATTCCGGAGCCTCAGATAATGTGATGCCAGCAAAATTTGCAAATGCTCTTGGCCTCACTTTAACCCGGGTAAATGGCACATGCTACTCAATGTGTAGACACCAAATTTGGGTCTTACGATGCCCTGTATCCCGCATATCACCTCGCAACCTAACCATACCTCACCACCTAAACCTTACACACTTAATTATTTATTAATTACCATATAATTAATAAATCCACATCTCCACCCCTGCCACCTCACCTTGCCACCTCATCATGACCTAGCCCTAACCCTAAACCAACCTAATTAAGACCTATGACTTGGTCCAGACTCACACCCATGACTCATCACCCCTCACCCGCATCAAAACAAACCTAATAATAACTTGACCAAGCCCACAACTGATCCCTCGGGAGAAAAGGAGGGAAAGATGGTTGTTTTACTAAAAATAGCCACTTTGACCTAACCGACATCGGTTCCTACTCGACCGCTGTCGGTTACGTAACCGCCATCGGTTCCCTGTTAATGACCTCCCCCCAACCAAAAAGAAAGGATCTAAGATTCATTTGGGCAGGAGAAAGAGAAGTGAAACAAGCAGAAAGGGTTGCAGAGAAGAGCATCGAGCCGAAGACTACAACTGAGCAACTAGATCGCTGTCACCCTCATTCAAGCATTGGAAAAGACTGAGGATAGCTTCATCAGCTTGCTTTCCAATACCGGATCATCCCAACTAAGCCTTACTGTCGCCACCACATTCCTTGGACCTATATCTTCATCAGGAACCAGTAAGTATTATCTTGTAGTTCTTTGTTATCATTTTTCTTTAATTCATATTAAATGGGGAACTGACCACCTTCGAAAGGAAGTCTAATATTTCTTGGGCCTAAGGCAGTTCCCTCACTTGTTGTCTAACTAAAATCTAGTGGTCTTGAGTTCTTATTTATAGGTAGTCCTTCCCAGACAAAAAGGAGTTCTTCACAATCGATCTGATCTCTCTACGGTATGCGCACACCTTCCCAACATTCAACAGGTATTCCTCCTAGCCCTAACCCTTATCTGTTTCTCAAGAGAATGAAAGGATAGAAGCAACTCTATTCCGGAACGAAATTCTGTGTGAAAACATTTTGGCACGCCCGGTGGGACCCATTTCGGGTTTCTTTCTTTCTTGCTTGCTTTCATATAGGGAGCATACTTGTTGTTTGTTTCTGCTAAATATTCACAAAATATTTTGTCATTTTGGTAAAAGAATTTGTCTTGCTTTCATATCTTTGCATTAGTGAAAGTCATCTTCTTTGCTTCATCGAATATCATTTTTGATTTGGGTTTAAAACACGTGCATCACATTCTTGCTTGCTGTTTTTAATTCTAGTGAACGTAGATTAAGTAACAGGTCGTACACGTGGGGGTGATATCCACGGTATTGACAAGAAATTAATCTTACTCTCACTGCACAACACATACCAAATCACATCATAATCAATACAACAGCTCAAACCTCCCCCCTTTCCGCGGTATTCCTCTGCCCAATTGAGGTAGCCTTATGAGCCACAACAAACTTGACATCTCCCTTAGGTCTTTCGTTTAGGATTGACATCATCTGGCGTCTAAGGCATAAGCCCAAAGTGATTAAAACTAATCCTAGGGTTAGTCTATTGGTTTGCTGTGTGCATCTTGCTTGTTTTTAGTTCTGTTTCTCTGTCATACACTGTTTCAGTGATCACTTCAAGACAAGTTTGGTAGGTATATTAAGCATTGTTATCCCCAAACCAGCAGCTTCTTACATCCTCTCTTTGCTTTCACAGTGACCGACACCGGTCCCATACTACCGACATTGGTTAACTGACCGACGCCGGTTACATTTTGACTGACATCGGTTATCTGACCGATATTGGTTACTGTGTTTAACAGTTCTTGACACACCAGCAACCTATCAATTCCAACATTTTGTTGTTGTTTTCATTCCGGATTGATTAAATCCCTGTTGTGTCCTCTTTTCCATGGTTGTTATCACCCGGAAACAAGCAGCAGCCATGGTTTCACATGCCTATTCCGTGCCTTTGCCTAAGTCACCCCCTTCACATCCTATGGGGAATCCTATGGATACCAGACACTTTTCCCAAGATCCCTGTAGGAGATAAGGAATTTGCCAAATTTTTGGATGCTAATCCTAGTGCCGTACAATATTATTTGTCTCATACCCCTGACCGTGCACCCGACGGTCAGCTCCTCGTTGGTATGCCTATTAGTATCGCCGCTCACTTAGCCCCTTCCCCACCTAATAACTCCACCTTACCATCTTCATCCTTAGCCCCGTCTCCCAGCTCAGTAGCTTCGGTAGTTCATACTGCACCGATTGGTTTTCCTCTGGTTAATCTGGGACCCCACATATCACTACCGTCTACTGCCCCTACCTCATCTCTCTCACAGGTTGCCTCTTTCATCACTTGCTCTCTGCCACCTATACACACGAGCTTTCCCTCACAAGTTCCACCCACCTTTTCATTTCCACAAATTCATCTGGTGGCCTCAACCTCTTATATAGGACACCCTTATTCGGCTGCCCCAACACATTCATCCCCATTATCTTATCAACATTCAATCCCACCATTGTCTCGTAGTGGCTCTTGGACCAATCCTTCTCTGTTTACAACGACAACACCATCATCTAACCCAACCAATGATTTAATCAAACAGATGATGGACAAGATGTAAAATCTTGAGGCTTTTGTTTCAGGCAGTCACAACACCCTAACATACGAGCAAGTTTGTCAGGAGCCTATTCATCCTTCTGTCCCCCTTCATACATATCCTCCCCAATGGGAATTACCAAAATTTACTCACTTTAATAGTAAGGAGGACCCTCAACAACATTTACGATCGTTCAGACATGCCTGCTATCTGATTGCTCATGACGATGCCCTACTACTCCATACCTTTCCCATGTCCTTATCAGGACCTGCCTTGGAGTGGTACAGTGCTTTAACCTAGCATTCAATATTCTCCTTTAACCCATTAGCCCAATATTTCTTGGATCACTTCTCCATCAATATTGCCAAGAAAGTATCCATTACCGACCTCTATGCCATCCGACAATTTGAAGACGAGTTTATCGCAGATTTCGTTGGACGATGGCAGGGCCTCATCAACCAACTTACTTACGCCTTACCTCAGGTTGAGATCATCGAACTCTTTATGTGGGCCTGTGCTAAACACATTTCTCCCACCCTCCAAATTCAAACTTTCCGCACCTTTGATGAGGCCTTTACTATGGCTCGGAAACTAGAGATTCGAGCCTTAGAGGAAGAGAAATTGAGGTTACGCAACAAAAGCTCAAATTTCTGGACCCAAGACTCTACCACCAAACCCAACACCACCAATTCTCACACATCGGCTACTTCAAAATCAAAAGGTGCCGTACACGCTGTGACGGTCAAATCTCAAGCATTGTCTAATACCCAGCCGAAAGCCACCTATAAGTATAAAGCCGAGCCCATCAACTATACTCCCTTGGGAGAAACTTATGGTGTGATCTTAGACAAATTGCTTAAAGCAGGAGCTATCACCTTGCCTCCTGTTAAACCTCACTCTAGGTTTGATTCCACCCGTGCTATTCCTTATTGGTATAAAGAAAATGACTTATGTAACTTCCATCGCGTGAAGGGACACAGTCACGAAAAACTGCAAGATGTTGAAAAACATAGTGCAGGAAATGGTTGATGCAGGGGATATAACTCTCGACAATCCTAATGCCCCCGCTAATCGAAATTTAAAAATCTTCAACAAACCATTTCCAAACCATGCATCTAATAGTAACAAAAATCAAGATACCTCAGCCGAGGAGAAGAGTGTGCATGAGATCCATGCGATTTTCAACTCCCAACCCAGGACTTCCATGGAGGAAATTCTGAATCAAGCTTCTTCACCAACACAGGGACTTTCACCCCCTTCTCCTTCATCAGGACAAGAGGACAGTCCCGCTATTCCTTTACCTATAAAGGAATTAACCACCCAGAGTTCTCTTCTCACAAATGAACCTTCTTACACCACATCCCTGCAAGATTGTGAGCGGATGTTATCTAACTTATCTATTTCCCAAACATCTCCTTCCACCACTCTTACTGCAACAAAAGAAGGCTTGCCACTTTTTCTGTCACCCTTAGAGGAGAAACCCCTTGAGCCTACATCACCAAACTCCTCAATCATAATGGATCCCCTCAAACATGCCCTCCTACCTATTAGTTTTTCATCACCTAAATCTTTCCAGTGACCGGTTGACCTCTTAGTACCCATTGATACAGTGCCTCATTTACCCCTTGTATCACACCCACAGTGGACTGGGATCACAACCCATCTCTCTTCCATACCAAGGTTCCTGTTCACACATGAAGATTGACATCCCTTAGAAGATAGATGAGTCCTATGGGAGCGTTTGAGTACACCATGCTCTACTCAAATGCAGATGACTAATCCAGACACCTCTACCATATACCCGAGGTGTTTACAAAAGCTCAAAATGCCTATGTCCTCATCTTCACCCCCCTCATCTCTATCAAATACCTCATCCATCTCTATTAACCTAATCAAAACCTTCCCCTATGCTTGGGACTTCACCAATACCCAGCCTAACACACCCACCTAAACATTTAGATTTATCCAAAAATAAAGTCGTCCATCCA
The DNA here is from genome assembly GCA_019776745.2 of Taxus chinensis. Taxonomy (NCBI): domain Eukaryota; kingdom Viridiplantae; phylum Streptophyta; class Pinopsida; order Cupressales; family Taxaceae; genus Taxus; species Taxus chinensis. Next base: position 659,525,041 of record CM034147.1, on the reverse strand, counting down.
CCTAGGAGACAGACCCAATCTCCTCGAGTCCAATCTATACCTCTTCCACAACAAAAGCCCTCACCCCAAATCACATCGATACAACAGGCTCGGCTTCAGCCTTCACCATCACACCTACCTTATATATTAGGACCTCACCCCTCCACCTTGCCACAATACACCTTGCCTCCCACATCTTCTCTAACATGACCTATACCTTTTGCACCCCTACAGACACTCACGGGCATATCAACACTGTCGCCCCAAGTATCTCGCCTACCTTCCAACCCTAAGCAAACTCGATCATCGAAGGACTTGTTTTCTGTCACTCCTCTTTCCCCGTGGTTGTTTCCTACCACCACGTCAGCTGGGGCCTCATCATCTAAACAACTAAACATAACTTCTGTGCAGAAGAAACCACACCTAGTTAAAACCACTCATCAAAATCCCTTGCCTAAATCACCACCTGTATGAACCACTCGCACCCAACCCTTACCAAAACAATCAAAAATCTCACCCACTCAATCAACAACCTCATCCTCATCTGAATTTGACCCGCTCAAAGGATCTTACTCCAAGATCCTTGATATGTTGGTAGGGGATGCAACCATTTCCATACCCCCGCTCAGACTCTATGATCCATATAAACCTCGACCTATAGGTTATGATGAATCTAAAATCTATGCTTACCATCGCACACCAGGACACGATGTAGAAGGATGCAAAGCTTTGAAAGCCATCCTTCGCCAGTCACCTATCTCGGATAGACATCCTAAGAAAGACAATTTACGGAGAGAGAAGCCCTTAGCTTCGATTCCTTCTCCTATACCACCTGTCCCCACCTCGCCAAAATATATCATCATTGTAACCCCGCCTCTTGAGAATAATGACTTATCCCCGCCATCCTCCTCCTCTCGTATTCATGAGATCAACATGATTAACGTTGCTACTCGAGGTCAGAAAAACAATGGAAAAGCTAAAGAAAGCATACCTGCGGCCTCTCTTTTTCCTTCTACCATCTCGATCACACCACCACCAAAAATGGTCATTCATGGACCTACCTATCCCATCTCTGATGGAGTTTCCCACCGCACCATGATCAAACAACTTCACCAATCTCCTGTCAAAATGACACTCTATGATCTCATTCAAACATCTGAATCGCATCGACAAGCTTTAATTGAGATCCTTCAAGGGATAGAGGTCTTACCTAACGAAACCTTGCCCGTCGCTTCCATTTTAACACCCAATCATGTCACCTCTCTCACCAAACAACCTACCTCCACAACCACTTCTGTCCCTATACAACAAGCTGCTGCTGTCAATTTTTCTGAAGAATAAATTGTCGTCTTTGGTGCAGAAGATCCTAATCCTACTCTTTTCATCTCGGCTTACATTCAGGACATTTGGGTACGTCGTGTTATGATTGATGGGGGCGCTAGCCTAAAAATATTCTCTTCCAAAGCCTTCCAACAGATGAATATCCCTCCTAGCTGCATGTGTGCCAACCCCACCATGTTGCGTTCATTCAACGATGCTATTACTTCTACCTTAGGCATTGTGATCCTTAACATTCGTGTTGGGCCACGTACCCTACCCGAACTCTTCTATGTCCACGAGGGAGAATTCTAATACAACATATTATTAGGCCCCCCTTGGATCCAAGCTATGGGATGTGTTCCCTCCACCTTACATAGATGCATCAAATTTGAGTATGAGGGGAAGTCATACACCGTAAAAGCTGACGCTTCCCCCTTCAAAACCTGTAATATGTTATATCACCCTAATGATGTACTTGTACTAATCAAGGTACCCATTGATCTAACCCAACCATCGACTTCAACCATGCCTACACCATCCACCTTAACCACACTCACACCTTCAACCAATGAACCCACTGCCACGAATACCACTTCCTTCCCCACGGACAACATCCCAACTTCAGACCCCTTGGTAGATGTTTTTCAACACCTTACGCTAGGGGAGTACTGCCTATACAACGTTAGCACCTTTCATACCCCACAGGAGTACAGACAGTTACATGCACATCCTACCTACAACCGTCGTGTGGGGGAGGTGATCTCCTATGGACCACCTAATTTCCACACCAACCTAACATATGGGGGTGTTGACACATCCTCTGTTACCCCTGAACCTCCCCTTGGTGTGGTTCCCTTCTAATCTGATTTTCAATATCTAACCAACCGCCATTTTTCCCTCACCTTCCTGACACGCTGTGCTTGGAAGAGTTTTGGTTTTGGTCTTTATGAACAAGGCCGACACACGATCATTCTCGTAACTACCCACAAACACAAAGATCGTCGTGGTCTTATATTTTTTGAACCACCTACATTGAATAAACCTCATGTCAATTGTATCCAGGAAAACAATGAAGTCACCCCTTCTGAACCATCCTCGCCCATTTTTCCATCTTCACCCACAGATTCGATAGACTCGGAATCTATCCATCCTAACTTTTTTTTTTCGTGAATGCTATCTTCCTAGGTCCTCTCACTTATTAACGTGATAGTGAAGACCCGTCTTCTCTCCCCCTTTTGTATCTAGATATGATTGAAGAAGATTCACCTTCAATTAATGTTGTGGAGAGCCAGGATGGTGACTCCATCCTCACCTACCTTGGTGTAGACAACTCTTATATTCAACATGCCTTACCATCTGACACCCAAACTATGTTGAATGAATCGACTATAGAAATCAATATCCACATGGAGGACGATCCTCACATTGTAATTATCAGACAATCTCTTGACGCATTAGAAAAATTTGCCTTCATTACCTTCCTCCGTGCCCGCAATCAAGCTTTTGCTTGGTCCTACGCCGACATGCTAGGAATCGATCCTGACATTGCTGTCCATAACATCACTCTGAAACCAGACTCTAAACTAGTTAAACAGAAACTGAGAAAAATGCATCCACGCATTGCCCTCTTGGTGAAAGAAGATCTTCAACACCTTCTTTATGTTTCTTTCATCTTACCTATTGACTATCTGCAATGGATTTCTAATGTTGTACCTGTCACTAAAGCGACGGGGGGACTTTGGATATGCACGGATTTTCAGGACCTTAACCTCGCTTGCCCAAAGGATGACTTCCGCTTACCTAGCATTTATCAACTTGTTGATCTCACTGCAAGCCATGAGATGCTTTAGGATGACTTCCGCTTACCTAGCATTGATCAACTTGTTGATCTCATTGCAGGCTATGAGATGCTTTCTCTCATGGATGGCTTCTCGGGATACAATCAAATTTTGGTATCCCCGGCCGATCAACATAAAACCACCTTCATTACCCCCTGGGGGACCTTCTGCTATTGTGTCATGCCATTCGGCCTTAAGAATGCTAGTGCAACCTATGAACGAGCTATGACTTATATTTTCCATGACATTATGCACACTATCCTCAAGGATTATGTCGATGATCTTCTTGGAAAATCCAAACATCGCAATGAACATCTCGATGTTTTAACCATTATTTTCGATCACCTACTACAATACTGTGTTCGTCTTCAACCAAAGAAATGTGTCTTTGGCGTCCTTTTGGGAAAAATCCTTGGATTTATTGTCTCTTTGCGTGGCATTGAGGTCGACCCAGCTAAAGTCAAAGTAATCCTAGAAATGCCTCCACCCACTAACCTCAAACAATTGCGTAGTTTGCAGGGAAAACTCCAATCTATCCGGAGTTTCATCTCACAACTTTCGGATCGATGTCAACCTTTCCATCATCTCCTTAAAAATGACATTGTCTTTCAATGGAGCGAAGAGTGCCACCAAGCCTTTGAGGCTCTTAAAGCCTATCTCTTGCAGCCACCCGTGCTTGTCCCACCTCAGGATGATCACCCTTTCTACCTTTACCTTTCTGCTACTGACCATGTTGTAGGAGCCATGCTCGCACATCTTGACTCTGAGCATCGAGAAAAAGCTGTTTATTATATAAGCCGTACTTTTGTGGATTACGAGACTAGGTATACACATGTAGAAAAGTTATGCGTAGCCCTATCATTCGTGGCCACCAAACTCTGACATTACCTCCTGAATCACAAAACTTTTGTCATCACCAATGCTGACCCCATCCATTATATGTACGCCAAACCTCATCTAAACCAACGCATCGCCCGATGGCTTATGCTCCTCACCGACCTCAACCTTGAGTTTATACACCAGAAATTAGTCAAAGGACAAACTATCGTAGACCAACTAGCGGAAGCCCCTTTACCAGGAGAACAATTTACCAATTTTACTTTCCCTAACGAACTCATCGCAACTCTTTCACTCAGTGAAGGTGTCGTATCCAATGACCCTCTTCTTCGATGGATCCAAATGTCAGCGTAACAGAGGGGTAGGCATTGTTCTCATTCCTCTTGATGCTGAACCTATGCCTCTTTCATTCCGGCTCAATTTCCCCTGCACTAATAATATAGCGGAATACGAGGCCCTTGTTTTGGGTCTCCACATTGTGTTACACTTAGGTGTGAAGTCTATTAATATTTTCGGTGACTCTTAATCGGTAGTAAATCAAGTTACTGGCATCTACCAATGTAAAAATGAGGAACTTCAAAAGTACAAACATTATGTGGATTCACTTTTGACCTTATTTTCTCATTATTCTATCCAAACCATTCCCCGCTCAACTAATAAATTTGCAGATACTATGGCTTGCTTGGCCTCACAAATTCTGGCCTCACCAACTGACTCGAACATATTTGTCTTGGTCCAACAACTCTTTACCCCATCTTACTTAGTTTCGGATTTTGTATGGTACATAATGTATCTACTGATTCGCTGGATACCTGGTATCACCAGTTTCACGACTACCTTACAACCTCTATTCTACCACCTGACCTTACTAGTAATGGAAAACGTGCTTTTCTTAAAAGTGTTTCTCGTTATGTCATCATGGGGGAATTCCTCTATAAAAGTGGCTTCGATGGTATCCTCCTTCGCTGTCTAACCGGCACTGAAGTCGCTCATACCACCTAACAAATCCACGACGGACTTTGTGGCGGGCACTTTAGTGGCCTCGCCATGGCCAAGCGGATCATTCACCTAGGATATTATTGGCCTACTCTCAATAAAGACTATTGTGAATATGTTAAGCATTGTGTTATGTGTTGACAACATGCCAACCTTCAACATACTCCTAGCCAATCGTTACAGGTCGCACGAGATCTTTGGCCTTTCTCACAATGGGGTTTAGACCTTCTTCGTAGAATCACCATTGGATCATCACAACAACCCAATATTACACTAAATGGGTGGAGGCCGTTCCACTCATTTCAACCAAAAAAGAAAAAATCGTTGAGTTCATCAATCATCACATTATATGTCGTTTTGGTGTTCCTCATCGCCTGATAACAGATAATGGAAAATCTTTCAAAAATAAGTTACAAGACCTTTGTGACAAATTTGGTATCAAACTTAGCTTCTCGTCACCATACTATCCACAAGAAAATGGACAAGCCAAATCTTCTAACAAAACCTTAATCAAAATTCTCATGAAAGTCATTAACAATTCTGGAAAAAACTAGCATGATCACATCCCCTTTGCCCTTTGGGCTTATCGTACCAGCATTTGTACTTCTACTAATGCCACACCATTCTCTCTAGTGTATGGTACCGAGGCTATCTTACCTCTCGAAATACAAATCCCTTCTCTCAAAATATCTCTCCAGGATATTCTCACCAATGATGACTTCCACCAAGAGCGGTTAGCCCGATTAGAGCTTCTTGACGAGTGTCGTCTTACAACTCTTAACCACCTGCAAATTTATCAAAAGAACATTAATCGTGCTTATGATAAGTGAATTCATGAGCGTACCTTTAAGATTGGCGATCTTTTCCTCAAAGAGAATCAACATGTAACCAAACTAGAAAAGAGCAAACATGGAAAATTTGCTCCTAATTGGATTGGGCCTTACATTATCACTCACACTTATGGATCAGGTACTTATCATTTAGCTTCGCTTAATGGTAAACCTGAGCCTAAACCCCTTAATGCCTTGCATCTCTAACCATTCTATTGTTGAATTTAGTGTTACATCACTTCTTATCTACCTTGCGCTCGTCCCTTGAGCTCATTTACCACCTCATACACCTTTTTTTTTTTGTCATGCATCTCAAAGTAAAATCCAACCCACGTAGTTTGATCATCACCTCCTCTTAAAGATGCCTTCTCCTTTTTAGTCTGGTCCATGACTTAAAAGTATCAAAATAACAAGTTCTCAATTATACAATTCTGGGATATTCTTGAGTCAAACTTCCTTCAAAACTAGATGCTTCATGTCAAACAGACATCTAGACCTCTAAGCTATAAACTAGACTGTTCCCTCAAAGGACAACTATGTGCAAAGCCACATCTGCTATTATAAACTAGACTGTTCCCTCGAAGGATAGCTATACACAAAAGCCGCATCTGCTACTATAAATAGACTGCTCCCTTTAAGGATAGCTATACAAAGTCAGCCTCTATCAGAAGCTTCTTGCATTGATTAGCTTTGTGAAGACCTCAAGAACAACAAAATGCATATCCCATATAGACTTCTCGCATCGATCAGTCTATATCTAGAAAAATAAAAGCAATATTCAAAAGCACTTTTGAGTCATGGACTTGTCTATTCAGGTTTGGTTCTCTTTCGTCAGAATAATCACCTTATAACAAGTTCTCTGCGCCCCAGCAATACCATCCACCTCACCTCACCATTCTTCAAAACAACAAAACTCAAGGGACGTGACGTATATCTGATATATTGTGATTATACAACTCTTTTCACCTATCGACTTCTCGCCTATGCAAGGTACCTAGGGATTCAAGCTCATCCTATGATAATACATGATTTGTTTAGCTCTTTTCAACTATGGGACATTTTTGCCACTTTTACCCGAATCTGGGATTATATGTTGACCTTAATCAGGACATGGTTTCCTTATGCTTGGGTAAGCTAACCCTCACTTCACCTATACCTTACCAACTCCAACAACCTTACCCTACCAATATCAAAAATTTTACCAACCAACAAATTGCCTAAACACAACCAAATTGCCTAAATTCATCTCTCCCTAGTCCTAAGGGAGAACTACATCAGTCTGAGGCCCCTCCTTGCTTTGTGTAATGGGCTATGTAGGTAGCACTTGGGAGACCTGGGGTCTCCCAAGGTTAGCTCGACTATCCCCTACCATAATCTATCATGTGTTGTGTTTTTGCTTAAAAATATAAATGATTTTGTATATTTATATTGATAACACTCACCTTTGTCCTTTATCAATTTAAAACATTCAAAACACAAACATTTCTTATTATTATCATAAACTCAAAATCACCATACATATTTAGCTTTATTTAGATGTTAAACAAATACATCTTCTCTATCATCGACGCGTAGGTCGGCATCCTTATTTATTCTTCTACCCCTATAAAATTCACGTAGACCCCCGTGCCTCATCCTGAACCAGGTAGTGATGGTGATCATCGATGCTGCTCACCTGGCCTCTCCATCCTCAAAGGTTCCACTACTATTGGTTCCTCCCACTGATCTGCCAATCTCTCCTGTAACATATGAATACGCCCTCTCGCGTGGAGGAATCTCGCCTCTAGTCTCTCCACTCATGACTACAAAACCGCTAACAATCTCGTTGTCTCATTCACCTGTGTTTGAAGCTAGTGAACTAAACCCTACAGGTGATCTCTCTCCACTGTAATCACAACTATGTACTTAACAAATGTCTCAAAATTATTATCCCTATACAATAACCTCATACATGTTTAAGATGATTTATCCAATCATTTCTAGGGTTTTCACTCCTTTTTATACAAGACCAAACAAGACAATGGTTAATCAATTCCATAATTCACAGTCACGGTTTACTTTATTAGGTTATTTCATCATACATAGAAAAATATCAAGGGGTTTTCTCATATTATCACATAATTACCTTTAAGTATTTTCCTTGAGATTTGAATTGGACCACTGTAAATATTTCCTTTTCCCAAAACATAGTGAACAATGTTAACAATTTGAAACAACAATTTTCTTACAAAAAACAAAGTATATAGCTCCTTTAGATTTCAAACTTATTTAGGAAAAACTAACAATATCATTAAGGAAGTAAAAACTTCCATACATCCAATCTGTAACTCATAAAGAGTAGTGAAAAGATAAAATATCCTATGAGGCTTGAAATATTATCTCACATAGATTACTTCACTACCATCTCGTATCAACCCTTCATAGTTTGCTCAATTTGCATCAACTCATACAAACCTAATGGCATTCACACTAATTTTTTCACAAATTCTATACACATATCTATTTTAACCCTTTGTTATTCATCCATAAATTCCTCATGAACATTCAAAACATACAAAGGTATACACATAGTTGCTAGTTACAATACATATACAAAACACCATTATTTGCCTTCCTTGAAGCTTTTCTTGATTTCCATTCGAATGGGAATGAGGTGAAGCAGGGTTCATTTTAAGAGACCTCCTGGAAATCAGAGGTGGAGAATACCTAGCGAATATCCCTGGAACCGGTTTCACAGGAAGGTGAATTTTTTGGGGGTTGTATGAAAAATTTTCGCCTGATTATCAAGCACTGCGACAGAAGGCTTCAGACGCGCGACGGGAGATTTTGCTGTCGCGCATCAAAAAATGTAGTGACGCACGTCAATAGACCTTAGTGACGCGCGTCAATAGACCTATTGACGCACATCACTGAGGATGCTGTCGAACAGCACCCTCAGTGACGCACGTCAATAGGTCTATTGACGCGCGTCACTAAGGTATATTGACGTGCGTCACTACATTTTTTGACGCACGACAACAAAATCTTCCGTCACGTGTCTACAGCCTCCGACCTCTACTTTCTCATCAAAAAATCTCCGTGTCGCGCATCAACAAACTCTTTGTCATGCGTCTGCTATGTGTCAATATCTGTTGTACCTCCTTGTCACGCATCAAAAAAATGCAGTGACGCGCGTCAACAGGCCTTAGTGATGCACGTCAATAGGCCTTAGTGATGCACGTCAATAGGCCCTAGTGACGTGCGTCACTAAGGCCTGTTGACGCGCGTCACTAAGGCCTATTGATGTGCATCAATAGGCCTTAGTGACGCACGTCAACAGGCCTTAGTGACGCGCGTCACTAAGGCCTATTGACGCGCGTCACTAAGGCCTATTGACGCGCGTCACAGGCCTTAGTGATGCGCATCAATAGGCCTTAGTGACGCGCGTCACTAAGGCCTATTGACGTGCGTCACTAAGGCCTATTGATGCACGTCAATAGGCCTTAGTGACGTGCGTCACTAAGGTCTATTGACGCACGACAGCAAATATCCTGTCACGCGTCTGCAACCTCTGCCCTATTCTTGCTCATCAAGAAAAACTCCATGTCGCTCGTCAACAAAATCTTTGTCATGCGTCTACTATGTGTCAATATCTACAGTATCTCCTTGTCTGCAAACCCTCCTTGTCACGCATCAATAACTTACCCCCTTGTCGCGCGTCTATAATACGGGATATATCATATTGTTGAAAAATGTGAAGTAGAAGTGTTCTACCTGGCGAATAATCTAGGTTTATATAGGGGATATTTTTCAAGGGTAGGCGAAGCTGACCCCTAAAAAAAAATTAAAGTGTAATTTTTAGGCGAACAGGTCACTGGCCCGTGCCAAAAAAATCACCTTTTCAAAATTTTCAAAAATGGAATATTCGCCATATTACGAATATTCGCCACTAAAATTTTCCCTGAGGTGAAGTAGTTACATTCTTACATTTATATGAATTCCACATGTTCCTAGATGAATTAACCCTCTAACTCATTGGTCATATGGATGTCCTTAGTCTAACACCAAGTTCCTTAGCTCAAATACCAAATTTTATACTTCTTGACTCATATTATAATTCCTATATGCTATAAGGACCTCAAACACCATAATATGCCTCATTTCATCCTCTTACATACTTGTAAGCTTTAATATTCCATTAAATAAACCATTACACACCAAAAATGACATCTAAGACCCACCTTGTACTTTTGGAGGGAAATCAAAATATTCAAATTTTGAAAAGCTTAGACTCAAACTACCACATCTAAATGACTTATAGTAACCCATAATTATTATTAACACCATAAAAAAATTTATGATGAATCAAGACTTATTTACATAGTGGATTAATGCTCTTGCATCATCATGTGTTCAAGGTTTTAAAGGATTGAGAAGTGAAGGATGAGCTAATTGTGAAGGCTTGATCCCATAGGGTTTTTATGAGGGTTTGAATAAGTGCAAGATGAACCAAGTGGTCTCCATTAGTTGTGGAAGAAAAATATCAGAGATTAGATCATGATAATTTGGTTGAGTGGGTTCTTGATCATCTTGAGGGGTTGTAGCCTTCTTGTAGAGTTGGTGCTTCACAAACGTAGAGGTTGGTGCTCCTTGTGGGGTTGTAGCTCTACTAAACTAGGGGTTGGTACTCCTTGTGGGGTTGGTTCCTCACTAATTTTTATATCAATATAAATATTGTGTTTTAGTGGGTTTTGTTCCCCTTGAGGCTTTCTCACTTATATCTTGTGTCTTGTATTGATATCTTGTTTATATTTTCTTACACATGTGATAATTGATTGTATAAACATACATAGATGGTTAAATTTTTATGAGTATTTGAATAATAAAATATGAAATATGAATATAATTTTTTTGTAAGTATTGATTCACCCCCCTATGAGTGCATTGTGATTATAATAATTCGTATCAGAGAAGGTCCTTTTGGAGAAGTTTGACATCTTGAAAGGAGATCCTTGGTATAATATGGTGAACATTATAGTCGTTGGAAAGGAACAAATGTTTGATGGTGGGAATTATTATTTTTGGAGATTGAGGGTGAATTCCTTCATCATGGACCAAGGGTTTGTTGTTTGGGATATTTTGGAGCATGGCTATACTCCTCCTACTACCTCTCCAACTACTAAGGATGAAATGAGGGCATAAACCAATAATTAAAAAGATTTTAATGCCATCATAAGTGGCCTTGGAGAATCATAAATGGGAAAATATATGCATTGAAAATTCACAAAGGAAGCATGGGATAAATTGCAAGTTCTATATGAAAGTGACACAAAGGTAAAAATTACAAAGATCCAAATATTTAGAAATCAGTTTGAAGGTCTTAGGATGAATGATAATGAGTCCATTGCTGCATACCTTCTTAGAGACGATAAATTTTTCAATAACATGAAAGGGTTAGGAGATGATGTGAAAGAAAATAATATTGTTCAAAAGGTTTTGAGGTTACTAACTTCTGGATTTGAATCCAAAGTATCCATTATTGAAGAATAAAAGGATCTAAATAATTTGAAATTGGATGAGTTGCATAGTACTTTGAAAACTTATGAAATAAGAATAGGTGACTCTAAACCAGCCAAGAAGGAGATTAATTTCAAATATAAAATGAAGACTAAGGGAAAGAAAGTGAAGGATGATGTTGTTACTCTTGAAACTAAAGATCAAGAGCTCTTTTCTATGGTGTCTAGAAGATTAAATCATGGATCCAGTAAGTATAGTGGTAAACTTTCATTCAAGTGTTTTGATTGTGGTGAAGTAGGACATTTTTTTTCCAAGTGTCCTCATAGGCATGAGAAGGAGGATGATGATGAAGATAATGAGGATGAACCTAAAAAGAAGGATCACAAGCTTAGTAAAGGTAAGAAAAAATTCAAGAGGTTTAAATATAATAAAAGGACAAAAGAATATTCTATACAAACCAAGATGGTGAGTTATCTGATGCAAATAGTGGTGTTTCAAATTCTAAATATGAATTTGATTATGAGGGTATGATAAATTAAGCGTTTTTTATCACTAAAGAAGCTACAAGGTCTTCCAGTGATGGCTTTTCTTTGCTAGGAGATTTTATTTCAGGTTATTGCAGTTATTCTACTGAAGATGATGATGATAAAAAAGATAATTTTGAGAGAATCAAAAGAGAACTAAAGCATGTTGAGAAAGAGAACCAATATTTGATTTTGTAGATCAAGGAATATAAAAATAAATTTCATAAGCCAGATGAACAATATGTGTCTGAATCTACCAAGAAAAAGGAGTCAATCAAATTTCTAGAAGAAAAGGTAAAGTATCTTATTTCAAATTTTCAAGATAAAGTGAGTTTATGTTCAAAATATGAAGAAGAAAATTTTTTAAGGTATGAGATATGAGAGGCTAGCAAGAAGACCATGTCATTTCAAAAATTTGAGAAAAGTACAAAATACTTAGATGATCTACTTAGAAAACAAAAGGCAGTAGGTTATACAGTTGATTTAGGGTTCAAAGAAAAATCCAAAGGAAAATAATTGAAGCAAGAAGACATGACTCCAAGCAATTTGAAAAAGGTGTACCTATAATCAAGGAAGAGAAGAAGGATACACTCATCAAGGACAATGTGAAGCCAAGATCTATTAGGTAACCTAATGCCTCAAGGTATGAGAGAACTTTAAATAGTCATTGTTTTACTTGTAATGCATTTGTTCATAGGGCTAGAGAGTGTAGAATATTTCCTATATACTTTTAACCTTGGAGAGACAATAGAAGTGAATTTTCTAAGAGGATAGTATGTTAAAATTGTAATGAACAAGGTCATACTACTAGGTTGTTCTTGTATGATTCACCTAGTCAAGATGTAGGTTTCAAGATACATAATTTAGTAGTATGCTACAAATATAATTATATTTTTCCATGTGGAAAGAGTTTGTTTTCATGCTTATTCAAGACAAAAATGGCTAGATTGGAAGTAAAGTTCAAAGGACTAGAATGCAAGATAGTGGTCCTAACAAGACTTAGGAACCAAGGAGAGACCATATTGTTTCCTCAAGGATATGATGAATGATAGAAGAGAAGTTATGATCATATCAAGAGAGAAAGGATGAAGGAGTTTTTTAGGTTCCTAAGAAGGCTTGGGACCTCTTCAAGACCTTCTTTTAGGTATTCTTGATGTTCATATACCTTCACTATGCTTCTTGGAGGTATATCAATGCATATGAAGCATTGGTGTTAGGGGAATTTATTTGAGTCAATATATTCCTCCTCAAAAATGTCAAGGTATGTCATTTTATGCTCTTTCCCATGGTATTAATGGCTCGTAATGGTTGTTCTTGTGTGAGATTTTACGATCTCAGTTTTGTGGTCATAAATAGTACATGTATGTGTTCTTTAAGTTTAAGAGTTGAATTATCATTGCAGATTATTGATCTAAGATGGTTTTTTATGTTCACGAGTATTTTTTACATGTCATATGATGTATTTAAGTAGTATTGACCTCATTTTGTGTGTGTACTAATAGTCTCTATGACTAACGTTAACAATGTTGAATGATTTTGTTATCTGATATGTTTCTTGGTCAATATACCGAGTCTTTATATTGTCATAAGGTCAATAATGTGTTGAAAAGGCATGCATCAAATGAATATTTGGGTCCACAATGTGTATGGAGCTATGAAGAAGTCACAAAAGTTTTGAAATGATATCTTGTGACCTATAGTATTCATTCTTCTCAAAATGTATAACGTGGTCATACAAGGTTTTCTAGGCATGTCCATTGGTATAAAAGGTCATTGAGTCTTGTTTCATGAGTCCCTAATAGTTTAAATGTTTCTAAAAATGTGTTTGGAGATTCTCTAGTTTCATCATGTGTGATGGATTGATCACTTAGCATGAGATTAGAGATCTATGCAGCGATCACGAATTCAACAAGACAAAATCAAGGTGGTTTTAGGTATGATATTGCTTAATCTTTCTCCTTATTCATTGTAAGTGGTTTCAGAGAGATAGAAGGTTCATCTGCAACATGTACGATCAATTTTGAGATCATAAGAGAAAAATTTTTGTAATTTGATTACATCTCTACTTTGATTGGGTTGTCATTGTTTGTTATGAGCAGTATGAATAGGGAAATGGTTTTTGAAGGTCTAAATGATGGAGTTTATGGCTAGAATTTTGTACATATCATCTTGACAAGGAGGGATAAAGGATTCAAGTGGTTTTATGTGTTAAGTGTATCTTCATTTCTGAGAATTAGTGACAGTGTTTAGGGTGACAGTTTTGGTGCTAAAAGACCTAATTGAAGGATGAAAGGTATATGATTTGGGCCAATTGTACTTGGGAAAAAAACTCAAGGATTTTGGATCAAGTTATACATCCAAATGGGTGTCTATAACAGGCATGGTTTCCTCTTGAAAGTGTCTTCATCAAAATTTTGAAGTGATTCTCATTAGGTAATTGAGATAGAAGTCTGTGTATGTGCATTTCATGGTATGAATGAGTTTTTGAGATATCCTAATGAACTCTTTGAGTTTCCTGAGCATGAGAAATAATATGAAATCCATGAATGTTTAAAATGTGATGGTGAAAGATTAAAAAGGTATGATAATTTGGTATTCATATACTCTTGGTTCAGAGGAATTATGCATGATTTATCATGTTATATGCCTGAGTGTAAGCCTATGAGTGCTCAGAATCTCTCAAATAGTTGTGTATAAGCTCAATTGACTCAAGGTCTATGTTCTGAGGGAAATCGAATGGATATTCATATTTTTAACAAAGGAGAAGTGATGCTTTGATGAAACGTTTACAAGTGACAATGTGCATAAGTAGCTTCCATGACTATGTTGAGTGTTGAATGATGATAGCTATAGGTAATAAAGTAGGTTTACTTAATTATTTGATGTGTTTGAGCATAAATAAGTTAAATTATGAATACATAATGGTGCTAGGAGATATGATGATTGATCTTAGACCTTGAAAGTCTAGTTTGGCTCATTTGTTAATCTCTATAATAAAGGACAAGCTATAACTGTAAGGTATGATTGTGAGTCAGAAATGAGACTTATACATGTAAGAGGAGAATCAAAAGGTATTGAGTTAATTCATCTACTCCAATAACATGAAAGAGACAAGGTGAATCAATATTATGTCTGATCAAGCTTGTAAGTCTTAGTTAACAGTGAACTGAGGATTCTTCATAACTGAGATGAAGTTTTGACAAGATACATGTATAGAGGAAGAGTATGATATTTGTGAAGTATCCTCAAGATGTAAGGTATTTTCTAAGATCAAGTTCTAATATCTCTTAATGATCCATATGGTGTGTGTATCTCTCTGGGTTGCAAATGGGTATCTAGTGACAGTGCCATGATTGTAAATTACCAAGATTTTAGCCTCAATGTTAACCTACAGGCCTGTAGGTACTCAATGTGATTCTATGGTAGATTTATTGATGGAACATAGTGTTATTTATAGCTCTATAAGGACAAATATGATGGCGAAGGTGTGGAGAAGTGGATCTCTTAACTTGATTTTGTCATGATTGTGTCAAGATTGTTAAAGAAGGTCAATCACAGTGCTATAATGTTCTCAAGGTTGCCTCAGGTCCAAATGTTTCTCAAAGTTGTATGAGTGCACTCATGACAGGGGAGAGCATGTATGTTATTATTGAAGGCTCTCAGTGTCAGTTTTGAGATTAAAGAGTGTGATTATTAAATCTTGGAGGTGAATTAATTATTTTTTGGTTCACAATGGTTTATGTTACTACAAAAGCATTGCTCCTTTAGGTGTCTTAGGTGTCTAAAATGAATAAATGCCCAATCAAGTCAAGGGGAGCAAGTGAAAGTACTTGTAGATGATAAGTTGAAGGTGTTAAGGAATTTAAGGTATGTAGTGGATGTCATATCATTTAATTAGCAAATTTTATTCCTTCAATGCATGTTTTCAGACAAATATGATTGTCTAAGACTGAGAAAATGGTTTAGGACATGGAAAAAGTGTCTATGGTGTTTTCTATCCATGATTGAAAGGTAATTGACTCAAATTTTTTGCTTATGGGATAGATATGGTGGTCTTAAGTCTAGGGGGTAATGGTTTTCTGGAGTCATGAGTTTTATGAAGCTTAGGAGAGCTTCAAAATTGGTCCTAAATGCACTGAGAAGTCTGATTAGGGACTTGTGTTCTTAAGTCATCTTCATTAGAAGAAAGTGTATGAACATGCTAGTTCTGTGCCTAGAATAATTCAGGTATATTCTCAAGAATGAAGGTATGATGGTTTGGTATGTTTATTTATGACATTGTTGGAATGTTCTCAATATGGTATGGTTCAGATGATGGTCTACTACAATTGACTCATGAAGGAAAAAATAGGGTTGAGGAGAAAATAGCTTATTTTTACATGCCTAGAAGGTGAAAATGGTGATTTTGCTCCAAGTAAGGTATTGATGTTTATTCATGTTTTCTTCATGATGTTGTAGATGTTTGGCCCAGGGGGAGCATGGTGTTGCATGCTTGCAAAGAAGATAAAAATCAGGTTTGAGTGAAATTTCAAGGTCTTGAGATTGTTTGAGATCTTTGGTTGATGTTTCTAACCAAAGACATGATGCTATGAAGCTGTGGAATATGAATATTATGCAGGTACATGTATGCCTTTTTCATTAATGTAAAAAGGGGGAGAAGTTCAGGTAGTTTTCCATCAATGAAAAAGGGGGAGATTGTTGGCATGTGGTCCTATAGGTGTTGTCATTGATGAAAAACCACATTAATGACAAATTGGATGATGGAGTAGGGTTATATGATGTTGTGGATGATATTTACATGATGGTTCAGATGTGTACTTGATGATACAGGGAAATTCAGTGAGGATTGCTTGCTCTTACAAGCCCATTCAGGTGCCTAGGTGATGTTGTCATGGAGGTATGAGATTCTTGGTTTCTTGAGAATAATTTTGGCATGATGTATAACATGTTTAGAGAGTGATTGGGAACTCACATCATTTGAAGGATGTAAAATACATGTGATTGGACATGTTTCAGGTGCTCATTTGGAGTAGGTATGGATGCTAGGAGGTATAAGATTGAGTATTTGAGCTATATGAGCCCATTGATGCATGTATTCAAGTATATTATGGGTATAACAGGTATGTTTGGGTCATTTTTAGTTATTTCATGATGATTTTTAGTGTTCTTCTAGTTGACCCTAACTTCTACAGTGTAAAACCCTAAGGGGTAGCTATGCAAGTCTTACTGTATAGAAAGTTTGAGGCATGGTGATGACATTATAATGATTGGATATGTTATTATGATGTGTAATGGTGATTTGAGAAAATACTTAGGTTCTCATGAAGTGAATTTTGCAAGATATATCAGTTTTGGTAAGACAAGGTCAAAATCTAGTGCATTTCTAACTAGAATTGGAATTGTTTGATGCTAACCCTGAATTGTTTGCTTTGCATGGGACCTTTGTGGCTTTCAGGGGATATTTCTAAATTAGATATATAATTTTTAAAAATAAATGTGGTCATTTTCATTTTCAAATTTTTATGAACGAATGTTAAGAAGGTAAACAACTTTTTATGAGTGTGAAACCCTAGCTTGAAAGCTATATGAAAGAATTGCTTATCCTAAGTGGCCAGAAATTTTTCCTAGTGCATTGATGATTATTGGAACATGTATAGGACTCCTTAATATTTCCAGAAAGGTATTGTAGATATCATGATGATGAGTGGGCCCCACTCAAACAGGTTAGTTTTTGAAGAAGAGTGTTTTGGGACAAGGTTATCTAAAGGAGTTGCATGCTAAATTGAAATTTTGGAATGTATATTAGTTTTATCTAATTAAAAATTAGGTTTTAGGATATTTTTATGTAGGTACATGGTAAAATGATCTCCATTCAGGTTGAATGGACAAAGGGCAGTTTTGAGGCCATAAAAAGTAGTGTTTAGTAGAGTGAGCATAACTAGATCTATAGGTGGAGTTTTCATAGGATTAAAGTTGTGTTTATAACATAATTAAGAAATATTTATAGTGATATGATTTTTTCCCCATGATGATTAGTTTTTTATAAGGTTTCTAGGTTAGGTTTTTGACATGAAGGTCTTTTCCATTGCAAGACAAGATAGGCTTTGCTGAAATATTTGAGTTGTTTGAAGCATGATATGGATTAGGTGATGATTTATATCACCTGGAGAGTGAAAAAAGATAAATTTGGAATCCAATTGCTCCATTTATAGGTCTTTATTGTTCCTATACATTTTTTAATTAATTGATCTTTGAAAATAACTTTTTGGGCAGGTTGATTTGTTGAATACAAAAGTGGTTGAGGTTTGAGCAGGTGATTGTTTCATTAATTATAACTTTCTTAGAATTATTCAACAGGTTCTTCCATTTCCATTTATTTGTCACATAACATATTTTGGATGTTTTTAAGTTATATAGTGGCATAAATAAGTTTTTCATGTTCCTGGAGGGTGAAGGAAACAACTTTTTGACAAGTACAAAGAACACTATGCCCATTAAATGAAATAATTTGACTTTTTGAGATAAATTTTGACCATGTATGATGTTAAAATGTTTATTTAAACTTTTTTGTGATTTATGGGTCATGAATAAGTATGTTTTTGATGTTATATCAGTTTTATCTTTGTGCCCATAAGGATTTAACCATTTTTGGAGCATGAAATGTTGTTTTTGGATAGGTCGACCTACTTGGCTCACTTGTGGCTATTATATTTTGAATTTGGGATGTTTTTTACATTGTATGTATCTAGCCAAAGGAGGTAAAAGGTTTGTGAATTAATTTGAAATGAAGAGGGGCTTATAAAAACCCTGTTTTAGGTGCTTTTGGAGCTAGTGGTGTGTGTGCAAGAACTGTGACCTAGGTGTGATAGTTTTTTAGGTGTGTGAGCATGAATTGAGATCAGGTAAGGTTTTTAATGATTTAGAAGTGAAGGAAGAGCTAGTTTTGAAGGTTTGATCACCTAGGGTTTGTATGAGAGTTTGAAGAAGTGTGAGCTGAACCAAGTGGTCTCCACCAGTTGTGGCAGAAAAAAGTATAATATTGGATCATCATAAGGTGTTTTAGAGGGTTATTGGTCATCTTCGAGGGTTGCAGCCTCCTTGTGGAGTTTTTGCACACAAAATTATGGGTTAGCACTCCTTGTGGGGTTGGTGCCTCATTAAATTTTGAAACATATCAATATAAAAATTGTGTTTCGGTGGGTTTTTTTCCCCTTGAGTGTTTCCCACTTATATATTATGTCTTGTGTTATATATTGCTTATGGTTTCTTGCACATGTGATAATTTATTTTATGCACACATATATGGATGGTTGAACATTTGTAAGTATTCGAATAAGAAAATATAAAATTTGAATTTAAATTTCTATAAGGACTCATTCGACCCCCCCCCTAGTACATTGTTATTCTAACAATAATTACAACAATGTACATCTGTTACTTCTCACACTAATAATCCCACTCAATTGCTTCACAATTGACTCTCCGTAGAAGTTAATTCTCACCCATTGACTCTTGGTTTTTTCTATCTTAATCTACATATTTATAATGGTAAGGGTGGTCCCAAAGAGCACTTTAGATACTTCCACATGAATTTTTTTTACTATTTTTCTCATGACATCTTATTAACTGAGGTTTTTCCTATGAGTCTTAAGCAATTTAATTTGTAATGGTTTAATGATCTACCAACACATTCTGTAGATTTTCTAAATTAGTTTCTTGTAGATGTTTTATATTATCATTGGTGAAAAATTTTCATATGCTCAAATGTATAAAGTTTGTTAACAGTATAATCAACACATCAATGATTATGTTTTACAATATCATAATATACTTAATAAAATGAATAATACCTTAGATAATATAAAATTTCAATATCTCTTTACAAAAATCTTACTTACACCTTTGTATGATTATGTCATGACAAGTTCCCCTTATTTTTTTATTAGATAAATGAGTTGTATTTTAAAGGGGATCCAAAAACCCCATACAATTATAAAAATATAATACATTAGAGTGCACTTGTGTAACCATCTATCTACTTGGGCCTCTAGAGTCTAGCACCAACCAAAATCCTAAATATTTGAAAATAGTTCTAAAAAATTAATTTTTCCTTTAGAGCAACGATTATTTCATCATAAGTCAACAAAACCAGTGAACCTTTTTTTGAGATAACAATGTCATTTTATAATGTTTAGTTAACTTGTTTTCTTCCCTTTCCCCTTCTTAACATCCAAAGTCTATGCATCTACCACCAGTGATATAGGAATAAAAATTTCCCCTCATTTGACAGTCTATGTCATACCCTAAATGAATAGGTGGCTAAGTGATTATATATGAAGAAGATTAAGTATGATGTTATCTCCTCTTATGAATCTAATGGAAAATTCCCAAAAAAATCTACATTCAAAGGTGAAGCTACTAATAATAAGGATAATACTCATGACACTTTTAATGTCATCTCCAAACCTATTAAGATACAATTTTAACCTATGTGATGCAAATTCATGCATCTACCTCATGGCCTCCACATTATGATTAATTAATTACTCTAGTGTAAACTTATTTTCAACTCTATCATTTTTTGTTGATGAAAATAAGCCTCACAATAATATTTTTCATCTTAATGCTTAATGTGACTATCATAGATGTATTGGTCATCTTACTAATCAATGTTAGGTAACATGCATTTAGGTCTACCTTGGTTAGGCATTCTTAGGGTTATTCCATCTATTTTACACCAATTTGTAAAGTTAATTCACTAATATTAACTTGTCAAAATTTGAGGTATTCCTTATGAGGCTCCTATTCCAATGTTATCTTTCCATATTTATATAGTTCCTCCTTCTAAGTGTCTTGTTAAGACTTCTCACACATATGGTATATATAACAGATATAAACCTCATAAGTATCTTGATAGGACATATAGAATACATTGTATCTACGGTATCTATCCCTCCTAAGTATCTTAACAAGTTTCCCTGCATATATATTACATCTGTATCTCTCTCCCTCCCAAGATCTCTCATAAGTATTCTAGTGCACATCTTATCTCGCATGGATATCATTATTTGAGATCTCATCACATCTCTACTCCATCACAAACTAGCTCCTATGGATATATTCCACCTTCTCTCCTCCTTGGGTTTCTATGGCATATGATATTGCTATGACACCCCTAACATATTAGCATTCTTCATTAGCACACTTTAGGCCCGCGTCTCTTATTTCTATTGGCTCACTGTTTCCTCCTCATGAGGTCCTAATTGGGTATATATTATTCTAACCCTCTCTCTATACATATTTATAACTCAATAATATAAAAAACATTCATATCTTGTCATGTCCTTCTTTTTCATTTTGTTTTGGGTTACAAAAACATGTTGTGAAGTAATAAATAACCCATGGAAGAAAGCTAACTAGTGTTGATGCAAGACAACATAAAAAATTATACACATGCACATATTTCCGGAAGGAAATATATGCATGTGTGTAGGTGCATACCCAACACATCATCTGCACTCGTCACCTTACATTTTTTGACTAATATTAAGGCCCAACTTATTCTTAATTTGTTTGTTTGTATAATTTAACTTCATCTTATGGTTGTATGTGATGATTTCGCAATGGTGATAGATATGTTTCACAATGTACCTATCTTAAATGGTTATGCTTGCTTACTATTCACGATGATTTTAAAATATTGATAAATCTACTACATGGCTTTGATTGTACTATTTTGGTGCAAATAAATATTATTTGTTGCATATATGTATTACTAATTTTATAGCGTTGCTACCTCGGTCGTAGAATGTAATGCATTATAGTGACCTTCATTTATTTTTTGGAAGTATACTTTTTCATCGGAGGAGTAAAAATTTTAACTATAGCAATGTCCTTCCTTGTAATTTTTATTAACATGAGTTATTTTTGATGACATGATGACCTTAACCTGCAACGGAGAAAATGAAAATAATTGGGTAAGTTATGTTGATACCTTAATGTTGTATAAAAAGGTCACTGAACATGATAATTCGGTAGTGACAAGTTAAAGGTGGTAGTCATTTTTTTATAAGTTCTAAAAACCATATGGAGGCCATTGATAATGTTCTAGTTTGTAAGTAAATAGGGCTCGACCATATCATGAACATAGGAAAAAGATGTTTTTTTTTTTACCTCATCGTGGAAAATTGGATAATAGTGAATGTTTTGATGGTCTAATATCATGGTATGATAGAATTTTGAATGTCTTATGATTGGTTGTAATAATTTCTTGACCACTCAGATTAACACCATGTATAGTGGTAAGTTTAAAATGATTATTAATCATATAACTAGACAATAGTCCACATCATGCAAGTTTTTGAGCTAGTGATGGTTTTAAAAATAATAACTATTGGGTCGAAGACTAACCTGCAAGAAAAGTAGAGAGTTGATTGAATAATGAAAAATGTCTTTGACCATATCCATGCAAAATTGTGTGATTTTTAACTAGCTGGGACAACTCGTAATTTCACCAAATTTGGAGGGAGGTAAAAATTTTAATAGATCCACATACATGACACAACTAGGAATAAATGAATTTAACATGGGACCAAATTATGGGGAATCGTGAAGATTCACTAAGAAGCTAAGTGCATGCGTTGAGGTTTATTTTTGTATTGTTTTTGTTGAGCCCATTTTGGGCAAGTTGTGCATGGGGTTGGGATGTTATTTTAAGTTTTTCAAAACTAGAACTATTGTTCTAAAAATATTATGCATGAATCTTCTACTATAAATAGGATTTGATTTGGAATATGGAGTTCTTGAGTTATTATTTCTACTTGGCTGCTAAGTGGAAAAGAGAATAGTTAGAAGATATTTCAGAAGGATTGCACAAGATATTAGGAATGAACCATTTCTAACTTAGTCTATTATTTATTTTGAAATAAAAAATAAATCTTGGGGAGCTTATTTCTCTATTAGTAAATCTGGTAAATGTGTATGTGTGAAACCATGAAATCAGGAGAAAAGCATTGTATGAAAATATGTTTTTTTATGCGTTTTGTTCTTCTATTTCTTCCTGGTTCACATCAAACCATAAATGTTAAAAGGGTATACTTTAGTTTGATGTTATCTTTCTATTTATACTTAATGATTGGGTCCTATAGAAATGAGTTGGGAACTTTATATTACTATAGTGATTAATAAAAATGACTAAAACCAAAAAATCCTTGTTTAGAGTTCGTATTTCTCCACTATAGGGAATGGGTATTGCAATAAATAATTTATTTACATCTAAGTGAATTTGAAACTCATATGAGTCGAAGAGATATTTAATGGGTAATTTTATTTTAGATCAGTGATTGGGTTACTTAGATGGTTTCAGTAACTATAAATGATCCATGTCATATTTTGGATTATAAGACTTAAATCTATGGATAAAACCATCCTTGGGTGTGATTGTTGATTATGAGCCTTTAGGTGGATCCCATTTTAGTCTATGAAACACGTTTTTATAAATCTCAAGCTTATTTAATAATATTTTATAATGATACGCATCAAAAAATATAGCAATAAGTATATATTTATATAATAAATTGAATAACAGACACATGTTGAGCATGGTCTCTTGATCTTGCCAAATTTACCGTTTCATCGAATAACTCACCATCGAGCTAGGTTATATTATATATGTTAAGAAATTTATACTTGATAACCAAATGAGTTATAAATTGTTTAATCCTTAGGATTAGTACCCTACTATTAATTGTCAGATCGATATTTGTAGATATCATGTGAGCCCTTAACCTAGCTTGAATGTTTGGTTAAGCTCATTAGAGATGAGTGATAATACTTATAGACAAGTATGTTGTATTTCAAACTACTTATAAAGATAAGATGGGGTTTCTCGTTATAAGAATCTTCATGGCTTGAGTTGATTGATGACTTAATATATGTTTCCTTATTCTTGATAATAAGATTATAGAATACTTGTAATTACATTTATTAGTAATGGTTGTTCTTTTCAAGTTGTAATAAGAAAAGAGACTAGGTATGGTTATGATTTGAACCAATTATTAAATAATAACATATACATGGTACGTTTGAATGTATTTGATAGTTGTTGAATTCAATTATTCCTTTATTGCTACAAATTATGAAACACTTTATGTCATGTTGACCAATAATATGATATTTGATTAAAGTATTTTGAATGAGAGATGAAATAACAAATTTAATATTCTTTATTTCATTATAAAGAAACAAGATTTAAGTTGATGGTTCATGCTAGTTCAATGAACGTACCATGCTTAACAATTTTTACAGCTTGTAGGACTGAGTAGTATTTCAAAGCGATTAAAGAGCTTGATAACACAACATGCATTGATAATTATTATACTGATTCATATGAATGTACTTGTACTTGTTTTAATGTGAAATTATTACTTCGTAATTATATAAGGAAAATGGGTTTGATGTATTATTTGATTAACTTCAATTATCACTTTAAGAATATGTACTATTATTGATAATTATGAATATAATGACTGTTTTTTGGATCATAAGATTGTGTTATGAGACATACTTATATCATTGTTTAACAACAAGGAATTTATTGTGATTTATGTTTAATGCGATAACATAATTGTTTTAAGATGTCATTATGAATAATGAATATGTAACTAAAATAGTTAGAAAAAATAAGGAAATACGAAAGTGTACTGAAAAGAGATAAATATGTAAGATATATCTATTAATCATAAATAAATAGGATGATATTTATCAAATTTTAAAGTATGAAACATAGGAAATATATTGTTGTCTTTTAATAACAACAACATACATGTTTACGATTATATATATATATATATATATATATATATATTGCAAAATATCATATCAATTTCTACTATACTCAAAGGGTGAAACAATTACAATGATATGGAACCAAGTATGAAGGTACATTGTAATCATAAGATATAAGTACAAATGTACACAAATGGCCTTGTAAAACTGAAATATCTAAGTGTCTATTAATTATTATGAATGATAATTAATTTAGTGTAATGAATTGGTTTAAATATCATACTTGATTGAACCTATTCAAGCATCATAAAATGGTATAGTTTGTCTTACGACAGGAGGTATGAAGTAAAAATAGTATTCAATGACTCAAAGAATTCATTGTACACTTTTATTGTGAATTTGATAACATAATGAAACTCTAAATAACCTTACATTAGGGTTAAAGTATATCTTGTTGTAAACATATGACTAAAATGATTGAATATAACTTAATTACTTAATAAACACAAAATAATCTAGATAACTATATTCATACGGATGTGTAGTGAATGGAAGATAGGTTTAGGAGGCTAGTGTGCAATCTAGAAACTGGTTTGCTAGCGCAATGCCAAAAATTATGGCCATAATAGTGCAAATTACTGATTGCATTGTCTATTCACCATTTCTTATTTTAGTAGTCTTTTGAGTTGGAGTAAAACAGTTGCTTACTTTACTGACTGATAGAAACAATATGCACATGATCTTAGAACCTATAAAAGGTTTAACCAAATCTATACAATGTATACTGGACCATATAGAGTAGAAAGGGGATCGAGAAGGATCTAGAACCCTTTGCAGTTACACATGGTTAATGTATGCTATCAAGATGGATTTTGGAATATTAATAATAGTGGATTACTTAGTTTTGGTTTAAGTAATAATGTTAATCATTACAACATGAAAGGAATTGATGGATTTTGTAAACTTATTTAGAATGCTAGATTTATTTGCTACATGCATAAAATCACAAAAGGCATGAAAATTAATTAAAGGTTTATTAAAAAATTCCCTTAGTTTGTTGAAGCATAACATGGGTGTTACATTTTGGTATCAAAGTTGAAGGTTTACAACTCTTGGACTTAATGGGTCCTTAAACCAACTGAACATATTATTTTTGTTAACATAATATGATGGACTTAAGAGGGATGTATCATGGGAAATGAATCAGAAAATATTTTAATATAGGTTCAATGGTCCATAATTTAGATAAAATTCTAACAATCCTTTGAGACACGCAAAATTGGATAGATTCCTAGGAGCAGCTAGTAATGGGTGAAAATGATAATTTTGAAGAAAAATAACTTGAACTTATTGATAAAAAACAACAAGGGAATCACTTGATTGCTGAACTAACTAATGATGATAGGTTTTGGATCTATAAATCCAATGAGAAATTAAACCCAAACATGGGAGACAAAGTAGATGGACATGGAATTTCTAGTATAGAAGTGATGTTCGGAAAGGCCAATAAGCTATAATAGAATCTACAATAAATTACAACTCATAAAAAGAAAGAGTATAATAATAACATCAACTCTTCTTCCCCATTGACTGCTAGGAAAAAGTGGTGGAAGAAATTTGGCAAAAAAATAGGGGCTACCAGGATGAATACAATGGTAAAACATGTTGTAATCTCTAGCAAGAAAGAGCATAACAATGTTGCATGTTACAAAAATGGATGTGGTTGGAAAGGACTTGTTGGAGGATGTTTCAATTGTGGTGGTGAGAATTATGTTAACATTTCCCCCCAAAATAACCAGTGGAACAATTAGCAGATGATGATGCATGTTGTAGTGGCTAACTTCCTAGAAAAGGAACAAGTTATTTCTCACAAGATGTCAGGTGAGTTAATTAGGACTTCCTATTTTTTTTTTAGTATAACACTAGTAAAATTGAGTTCTTTAAATATAGTGATTAGCTAAAAATTGAATAAGAAATATGGAATTTATCTTATAAGAATAAAAATTTTAAACTACATACTTGTGTCTTTCAACGTAACATTTTCATTGCTTAACTTCCTCACAGAATTAGAGGTATATGTACTCATTTAAGGGACTTATGAATTATTCATTAATATTTATTTTCCCAACATAAGACAATTATTTAGTGAATCGAAAAGATAGACAAATGCATGGAAGGTATCCAGAAAGTAACAAACATACATGGAAAAGAAAGGAACAATTTAATGATTAGGTTATCATTATCTATGACTAAAGGATGAATACATCCAAGAGATAACATTTTGAATAAGATAAGAGAACAACCATATAATTATTTTTGGTAGAACTAGGTGGAGAACGGAAAATCATTGGATGAATTTAAAAAAACACAAGAATTACACAAGGCAAGATCTAAAAATACAAGTAATATAATGAAATAAACAACTTGGGAAGACTTGGATGAAATTAAAATAATGTTTTCCTTATTTGTTTGAAGTATATATATAACTTATTTTGAATGTGTGTTATGTATATTAAATATTATTGTATATTATGATTAACTGTAATGATAAAAGTATGTCATATTGCTGACTATTTGATAGTTTTTACTAGTTGAAAGATTGTTACAACCAAGAATTATGAGTCATGATATACTGAAAAATTGAAAAATTACAAGTTTTAGATGAAAATGTTGATTGTTCTCTTTAGCCGTATGATATAAATTTGTTATCAATTATTTTGATCATTAATAATGAGTTAAATAATCAGGAAAATGATTCATAAAGGGGGAAGAATGTCACATCTCAATTTTTCATTCTATTTTTGGGTTGCAAATATATGTTCTGAAGTAATAAATAACCTGTGGAAGCAAGCTGACTGGTGTTGATGTGAGTCTGTGTATGAAATTATATATACATACACATTTCCATAAGGAGATATATGCATGTGTAGGTGCATACATAACACCACATCCACAATCATCACCTTGCATCCATTGACTATTTATTAAGGAACAAATTATTATTTTTGAGTTTTTTTGTGTCATTTAACTTCATCTTATGGATATATGTGATGATTTTGTAATGGTGATAAACTTGTTTCACATTATACCTATCTTAGATGATTATGCTTGCTTAGTGTTCATGATGATTTAAAAAAATCTATATATCTACTATATGGCTGTGATTGTACTATTCAGCATAGAGAAATATTAATTTTTGCATATATGTATGACTAAATTTCTTTTTTTTTTACCTCGATTATAAACCGTAATGCATTGCACTGACCTTCATTATTATTTTGGAAGTATAATTATTCATCGGATTAGTAAAAAGTTTAACTTTGGGAATATCATACCTTGCAATGTTTATTAATGTGAGTTATTGTTGATGACATGACGAACTTAACATGTAGCAGAGAAAATAAAAATAATTTGGTAAGTTGTTGTTGATACATTGATTTTGTATAAAAAGGTCACTGATTGTGATATCGGCAGTGACAAGTTAAAGGTAATAGTCAATTTGTTTTATAAGGTCTAAAATCCATATGGAGGGCATTGATCATGTTATGGTTTGTAAGTAAATAGCGATGTACCATATCATGAACATAGGAAAAAGATGTTATTTTATTTTGATTTTGACTTCATCATGGAAAATTGGATTATAGTGAATGTTTTGATGATCTAATACCATGGTATGATGGACTTTTGAATGTCTTATGATTGATTGTAAGAATTATTTGACTACTCAGATTAACACCAAGCATAGTGGTAAGTTTAAACTGGTTATTAATCATATACTATACAATAGTCCACATCATGCAAGTTTTTGAAATAGTGATGATTTTAAAAATACTAATTATGACGCGAGCTCCACCATCAAAGACCCCCATATAGCACTAAGAGAGGGAACTATGCACTAAATGGATTGTTAGATGCAGCATAAGCCAAGAAGCATGGAAATTTATTTTCCGCCATGACATCGAAGAAGGTTCACCTTACGAATGCCCTACATAGAAAGTTTTGGGGTTTTTTAATCTCCTTATTACTCTAGTTCCTATCAAAGTGGTTGGCACATTTTTTCTTAAAATCATTTGGAAAGAATGGGAATGCATCAAACCATGGCTCCAATGGGAAGGAAACAATTTTCATAATGGGCTCTCCATTAACCATTGTTCTCTCTGGTGGTCACCAATATTTTAGGCTCAGGATAAGTGTTTCACAGATATCTTGGGAATTATTGCACTTAAACATTTCAAGCACATAATTTGCACCATTTGAGACTTATTCTGTAAACACTCTCAATCCTGGTATTCTTGGCCTGAGCTTAAAGCTTAGTTTCGGTTGACTAACTAGGGTCAGTCTAGTATTAATAAAGTGCTCAATTCGGTCCCTAACCATATGTTGCATAAACTTTCAGGTTCCTATCATCCCTAGTGGAGAGACTAGAAATGGTATTTTGATACCCCATTTCACAATTATTCAACAAGTAAATGTTACCAATGGATTTCTCCATGTTTTCCCATGGTTGAAAAACTCAACACTCGATTGGGGATTCATTCCAATTCGTCTTCCTAGAGTCAGAGATTTGACATTGTCTAGTCTATTTACATGGAGCCTAAAATTTCCCACTTTCTCTGGTGCATTCTACACCAAGGTATTCCCATGGGGTCTCAACTTGTTCAAATTGGGATCTTGGCTCCCAAGTTCCCATTATGTGGCCACTTGGAAACTTTAATGCATCTCTTCTATTTTTTTTTCTAAAAGCACAACTTTCTTGGAATTGGATACACTCATTTTTATTTCTTCTCAGACTACATTAATTTACTTGGTAGAATATCCTTTTAGGAAATAACCCCAAACTTCTACCTATGTTCACCTAGATTTGTCATGTTTTCAGAGGGGAAATTTTGTTTAGGATATGGAAAGAAAGAAATGTTATTATCTTTTCTAATTCCAAAGTTGATAAACAATTATTGGTGTATAAAAAATATATGGTTATGTCCAATGTGTTTATAGATTCAAGTCTAGGCTAAAAAAATTTCTCTTGAGGTGGACCACCTTCAAAATCTAGTGTGGAACTAGGGTGTTGCCATGTGTAACGTCACCTAGGATCCACCCTCATTATTTCAGCATTCCTCGCTGAATGGCCATGGTGGTCATTACAACTATTCCCAATGAAGTTATTTCATCCGAGCCCACCCCATCCTAAAAAATGGAGGAAACACTTGCCACCAGCTCACTAGAAATATCAATGGTCCCTCTTTTCTCATCAACTTGGGTGGGGCTCACCTATCAGCCCTAAGTTGTACACGTTGGATGGTTAGAACCTGCCACCAGTGCCCTCTAACAAGTTTCCTTGCCTCTCTGTGGACATCCCCACTCAAAAGGAGGTAGAAAAATAATAAGATAATCCCACTGGTTGGGACATTCTGGATGTCAGAAAGGACCTCCTAGGTTTGGGTTGGCCAGACGATCATGATCCTCCTGCTTCAAGAATGTTTGTTGTTGCTACATAATTTTATGTTCTAATGGTTTCCTAGGCGCTACCTAGTTTTTTTGTTGTTCTCCTATGCTCAGCCTAGTTTGTTTGTGGTTTTTTGGGATGCTCATCATATCACTCACTTTTTTACTTAAATATATCTTGTATATTATTGCATTAATATGATATAAGATTTATTTTCATCAAAAAATAATAATTACTGTTGGGTTGAAGACTAACCTGCATGCAAAGTAGGGAGTTGATTGAATAATGAAAAATAGTGAAAATGTAAATCCAAATATGGAAGAGGAATGGAGAATTGTGAGTCAGAAAAAGAAAGGAACTATCTTCCCCCTAAAAATGCAGTTAAGATCTAAAGGGGTGAGATATTTTGTTGGCTTTTGTTTTGTTGTTGTTTATTTACTATTAGTTTTTTCTTGTTGGTGCCATCGGAAGAGGCTAGTTTGTTTGGATCCTCAATGTTTTATTATATCTCCATATTTTGTATGGGGTAGGGTCCCGTTAACCCTTCTTTACCGCTAATTAAACAAATTTCTTCGACCATATCCATGCAAAATTTTTCCACTCGTAATTTCCCCAAATTTAGAGGGGAATTTGGAGGGAGGCAACAAGTTTAATAAATCCACATACGTGGCACAAGTGGGAGTAAATTTATTTAATATGGGACTAGATTATGGGGAATCACAAAGCTTCTCTATGAAGCTAAGTGCATGCTTTGAGGTTTATTATCGCATTATTTTTGTTGAGCCTTTTTTGAGTGAGTTATGCAGGGGGTTGGGATGTTATTTTCAGTTTGTCAGAAATAGAAATATTGTTCTAATAATACTATGCATGAATCTTCTGATATAAAGAGAATGTGATTTTGAATATGGATTGCTTGAGTTACTATTTTGACTTGATTGCTATGTGGCAAGAAAATAGTGAAGATATTTTGGAAGGATTGCGAATGCCATCAGGAATGAACCATTTCTAACTTATTCTATTACTTATTTTGAAATAAAGCATACAAATTTTGGATGTTTATTTATCTATTAATAAATCTTGTAAATGCGTGTATGAAACCATGAAATCACAAGAAAAACATTGCGTGATTTTTTTTGTTTATGGATTTCTTCTTCTATTTCCTTTCTGGTTCAAATCAAACTATTAATATTAAAGAGTATAATTGAGTTTCATGTTATCTTTCTATTTAGACTTAATGACCAAGTCTTCTAGAAACAAACTAGGAACTTTATTACTATTGTCATTAATAAAAATATTTTAAACTAGAAAATATTGTTTTGGAGCTCGTATTCATCCAATATAGGGAATGAGTATTTCAAGAAATAATTTATTTAAATATGATCGAGTTTGAAACTCGTATAAGTCAAAAAGATATTTAATGGGTAATTTTATTTTAGATCCTTGATTGGGTTACTTAGATGGTTTCAGTACCTATAAATGATATGTTCCACATTGTGGATTATAAGACTTAAAGTTTTAGAAAAACCCATGATTGGGTGTGATTGTTGACTATGAACCTTTATGGTGATCCATTTTTAGTCTATGAAACTCACTATTATAAATATCAAGATGATTTAATAACAATTTCTAACATTGTGCATCAACGAATATAGCAACGAGTATATATTTATATAATAATTTGAATGGAAGACATGAGTTTAGTGTGGTATCTTGATCTCACCATCGAGTGGGGATATATATATATATATATATATATATATATATATATATATATATATATATATATATATATATACTTGATAGCCAAATGAGTTATAAATAGTTTAATTCTTAGTATTAGTTCCATATTCTTAATTATCAGGTTGAGATCTGTAGATCTCGAGTGATCCATTAACCTAACTTGAATGTTCATCTAAGCTCATTAGAGTTGAGTAATAATACTCCTTAACAAGGATGTGGTATTTAAACCTACTTATAAAGGTAAGATTGGGTTGCTCATTAGAAGAATCTTCGTGGATTAATTTCATTGATGACTTAATATATGTTTACTTATTCTTGATAATAAGATCATAGAATACTTATAATTAGATTTAGTAGTAATGGTTGTTCTTTTCAAGTTGTAATAAGAAAGGAAATTAGGTATGGTTATGATTTGAACCAGTTATTAAATAATAGCATATGAATGGTACATTTGAATGTATCTCATACTTTTTGAATTCAATTATCCATTTATTGCTACAAAGTATGTAACACTTCATGTCATGATAACCAATGATATGATATTTTATTGAAGTATTGTGAATGAGAGATGAAATAACAAATTTAATATTCTTTATTTCATAATAAAGAA
The DNA here is from genome assembly GCA_019776745.2 of Taxus chinensis. Taxonomy (NCBI): domain Eukaryota; kingdom Viridiplantae; phylum Streptophyta; class Pinopsida; order Cupressales; family Taxaceae; genus Taxus; species Taxus chinensis. Next base: position 659,492,642 of record CM034147.1, on the reverse strand, counting down.
ACAAGAATTTAAGTTGATGGTTCATGCCAATTCAATGAATTGAACATGTTTAATAATTTTTACAGCTTGTAAGACCGAGTAGTATTTTGAAGTGATTAAATAACTAGATAATGCGTCATGCATTGATTATTATTTTACTTTTTTATATGAATGTAATGAATGCACATTTCATTTTTTTAATGTGAAAGTATTTCTTCGCAATTGTATAAGGAAAGTGATCCTGATGTATTAATTGATTATCTTCGATAATCACTTTAAGAATATGCACTATTGTTGTTAATTATGAATATAATGACTGTTGTTTGGATCATAAGATTATGTTATGAGACATACTTATATCAATGTTTAACAAGGAATTTATTGTGATAACATAATTGTTTTAAGATGTCGTTACAAATAATGAATATGTAACAAAAATAGTAAGACAAAACAATAAATAAATAGGATGATATGTATCAATTTTTAAAGTATGAAACATGGGAAACATATTGTTGTCTTTTAATAGTGGAAATTTACATGTTTACGATTAAATATATATTTGTTACAAAATATCATATTAGATTCTACTGTACCCAAAGGGTGAAACAATTACAATGATATGGTACCAAGTAGTAAGGTAAATTGTAATCATAAGATATAAGTATAAGATACACAACCGACCTTGGAATACTTAAATGTCTAAGTGTCTATTATTGATTGTGAATGATAATTAATTTAGTATTATGAATTGGTTTAAATATCATACTTGATTAAAACTATTCAGGATCATAAAATGGTATGGTTTGTCTTACGATATGCGGTATGAGGTACAAACACTAGTCAATGACTCGATGAGTTTGCTATAAACCTCTATCGTTACTTGGATAATATAATGAAACTATGAAAAACCTTAAATTAGGGTGAAAGCATATCATGTTGTAAACATGTGACTAAAATGGTTGACTATAAATTAAATACTTAATCAACGGAAAATAATATGGATAAACATATTGAGACAGATGTGTAGTAAATGAAAGATAAGTTTCAGAGGATAGTGTGTAGTTTCAAAACTGGATTGCTAGCACAATGCCAAAAATTATGGCCATAATAGTGAAAATTATTGATTACATTTTTTGTTCACCATTTCTTATTTTAGTAATCTTTTGAGATGGATTGAATTATTTGTATATTTTTCTAGCTAACACAAAGAATATGCACAAGGATCTTAGAACCCATAAAAGGTCTAACCACATGTATACAATGTATATCAGCTCGCATAGATTAAAAAGTGGGGTCAAGAAGGATATAGAACTCTTTGTAGTTACTCATGGTTAATTTATGTTGTCAAAATGGATTATGGGATATTAATAATGTTGGATTACTTAGTTTCGGTTTAGGTAATAATGTTAATCATTAAAACATGAAAGGAATTACAAGATTTTTTAAACTTAATTAGAATTATGGATTTATCTGTTACATGCTGAAAATAACCAAAGGCATGAAAGGTAATTAAAGGTTTATAAAAAAATTCCCTTAGTTTTTTAAATAATAACATGGGTGTTATAGATCTTTACGAAAAATGCAAAACTAGAGCATGTACACATAGATTGCATGTTTAACACTTTACATTGCATATGTTGTTAGTCACTGTATACTTAATGATAGAATATTTTTTCTACTCGTTACACACATGTGTTCATGAGGTATATTGAGGCTCACGTAGCACACACATATCGTTACATAATAATAGGATCTATCATGGTTCCTTGCACTGTTTTCTTGGGGGAATCCCTCCACACTATACATGTGTTATTATTTCATTATAGTTCTTTTCTACTCCCTCTTTACAATTGATTACATATATTTTGTATATGTTATTTTCAAAATAACATGAATAACACATATGTCTTGTGTTATGTTGCAATATGTTGCTTCATATGATCTATTAATAATTATTAATTTTATCATTATTTAACATTATCATTTGTTATACATGCTAGTTTCTTGTGTTACTACTTTGCTTTCTTATATACAAATTGAGTGCCTTATTTATATTTTGACATTGTGGATGTCCCATTTTTTTGGATCTATGACTTCCTTAGGTGAAATTTTTACTCTTGTATGCGGCCTAAGTTTCTTGATCATCTTGTGATATAATGAGTGTCCCATGTTTGTGTCTCTATACCTTGATGTGACTCTACTTTACATGGTATTTCTTAATATTTCTCACTTGATTTTTGTTTTATCACTATTCTAGTTCTATTAAATATGCATTATTATATTGTTGTTGTTTTTATTTCTATCACTAATACTATTTCTCTTGTTGTTATGGTTTCTTGTATGTTTACACACCATGGTTTCCATCATGTGAAACTCCCTTTTTTAGCTATAGGACCTCCAAGGTGGCCACCTTTTCAACATTATACACTTTACTATACACTATTAGACATAAATGCATGGGAACAAATATTTTATTTTGATCTACATGATCAAATGGTTTTCCACATGCACCTCAAAAGAGGGGGCATTTATTGAGATATATTATACACTTGAAGAAAAATCACAATTTTAGACATTAGTTTTCATAGGAAAAACTACTTATAAAAAAATTCATATATCAAATTTTGGTAGAAAACACAGGGTCAAAACCATACAAAAGGGTCAAGACCGTATAGATGGTCCTAACCATACCATATGGTTTTTCCTTGGAAAACAAACACCATATGTTTCTACAGTTTCAAATTCCTCAACATAAATACCTTTTTTTGGAAAAATATTAGACTTGGTTGCCATAATTCAGTTAAGTTTAAAGAGGGCATGAATTTTTTACTAATTAATTTTAGTACTCAGTTATACTTTCAAGATACAGTGGTTTTGGGGGCATGAGTCTCATTCTTGATTGATATTTTAGTATATTACATACTATTTCTCAACATTATGAGCATAAAAAGGGCATGGGGAAACTCATTCTCTTTATACCTTGAGTCTATATACTTAGACATTGAGCCTATATTTTTCTACAATAGTGTGGTCTATGGGGTTATGAAAAGTATCAAAGCATCTAAGTTCTTCATAGGTAATATTTCCTCTCCTCATTATTCAAGGGGAAGATATAATATTTACTATAGAATTTGATATATGGTCTTCATCCTTCACAAGGTACATTATTACCTCTATCTTCTCCTCTCTCTACCTTCCATTTGGTGTTAGGTTACATGTACCCAATACTCTAGTTTCTCCTTCAACACAATTGAGGAGTGATCATTTCCAATTTTTTAACAAAGATAAACAACAACAATCCAAATATTTGAATCTATAATTGCAAGAAAGGAATAAGAATATCTTCATTTCATAAAAAATAGGTTTACTCTTTCCATGTTTACATCTCTTCATTTAACTTTATAAAAAATCAAATTCTACAATTATTATTGAGTTTTAGTTCATTTTATACTACAGACATTAACTACACTATGTGTTTTAGGTTTCATCATAGAGCATGTTGAAACCAACACCTTGAGAAAAGAAAAAGTGTTTCTAGAAACTACAATATATTTTCATTTAAGAATATAATTTTCATTTCATACTTGAAAGGATGGAAATGTTGATACCAAAAATTTCCAATTTACTCTTTTGAGATTGCTTATTGTAATTATGTTTCTTGGCTAAGAAAAACACCCAACATCCTATTCTGACTTAGTGTATTTTTCCATCTCTTTCATAACTTTCTCATTATCATACACCTATGTGTTGAGAAAATATGGATATTAATACATAATCATAATGCACAAGATCTGGTTTCCAAGATGTAAATTTCATATTTTGGTTAGTTTTTCATCCAAAAATGTACAGTTCAGTTAGGCTACCTAGTCCTGAATGACCTTTATGGTCTTGCAATGAATTTTCCAAATGTGATTTTGATGCACTATTGTCTTTTGGGTATTTTCATCTTCTTATTTCAAAATTATCACGATAATGTACCTTCACAAACCTATATAAGCAAGTTAACATTACCTCATTTACTAACCTGATAATCACATGGAATTCTATTATCACACTCACTAGAAACACTCATAGAATGGTCTCAAAGCTTCCTAAATCCCCCAAATTTTATGCACATATATTAAGGTGACCATTACTACAGTTTTGAATCATTCAACTATGTCATAGAGTATAGCTTCCCTTAAATCCAAGCACACCAAGTTCCCACTTCCAAGAGTTAGAAAACAATATAATTTTACCAAGCATGATAAAAAAGATTCAAGTTACTAGGTATTTGCATTTATATAGATGTTACATTCTAGGTAGATAACTAAGTTTAGTTTTATACCTCTTTAGAGTAGTGATGATGTAGGAAGTGCATAGGGGGCACTTCAACCCAAAAACTAGCCTTCTCTAGGGTATTCTCCCCAAGTTTAGGGTTTTGGAGTAATTTAGCTTCTTACTGATGATATTGAGACTGTGATTTTACTAGAGTTTGATAGTGAAGTATATTTCCAGGCCACTAAAGGACCTAAAAAGTTACAAAAACCCACTAAGAGAATCTATTACTGTGAAAAATGGGGCAAAGTGGATTATACAATGTGACATGACTGTACATTCCTACACCATGGCCTTTTCAAGTCATAATATCAACAGTGAATCTTCTATAGGATATGTATTCCTAGATTATCCAACCTATCTTCCAAAATTCTTCCCATGAAGCTCTATATAGCTATGTTTCTTTTCCATTTTTATATTTGAGCTAGTACATAAGCATTGAAATAACTAATATGTTATTTTGACATTGTACAACTAATGTTTAAAGTTAATTTATCGGAATATCAAGCTATATTTCCAATCTTACATTCATTTTTCTTATTTTTAATTCCTTGAAATAATATAATAAAATTAAAAAGGGCATAAAAGGTTTCACTTTACCATTAAGAGTGTCCATATGGACACTACTCAACCTAGAAGGAGTACGAGGTAACATTTGATGACTAGGATAAATAATATGAGGTAAGAGTGTAATATTAATAATAATAGGCTTCGTACCACATTGTGGATCTAAAGATACATCATTAATTGACATTTATGTAATGCATGTGTATCAATAATAGTATATGTAATGAAATCCTTTTTAGTAAAATAGATCATCAAATGATCTATTGTAACATGTTCACTTTCCTTAAGAGATAAATTCAATACTAGCATTTTCCTCTTTATCATGTATCAGAGGATGGGAAGATACACAAGTAGATAAATTGTTTTTCCATTCATCATGAAGAGGAGGAATACAAGTATGAACATAATTATTAGATAAAAATAGGAAAACATGTAATTTCATTGTTATCTATAGTAAAAGGGTGAAGAGAACATTAACATACATCAACATAACATTTGAAAACTTATTAATAGTTTCAATTGGAATTTCAATATTAGAGAAAGGAACACCATGATCAAAAATTTCATTTATTTAAGGAATAGTATAATCAAATATGTCAATTTCATTATTATAGGTAGTAGAAGATAAATCATTTTCATCATTACTTACATCAATATTATTATAATAGAATGTATTTTTATGCACACTAAGTATAAGGAAAGGAATCTAATTTGACAATTATAGAATCAACATTATTATTATTATCATCATTTGTAATATTAGAAACATGATCAAGTATAAAAAGTGTAGGTGTAAATAAATTTTCCTTAAAATTACTATCCCAATCATCAAGACAACCATCCACACACTTATAAATGCTATCATAAGAACATGGCTCATAGGTATTGGTGAGGCTAGGATCACTTTTTTAAAATAAAAAGAATATTCCATAGGAGGGGAGGTATGAGACTCTAATTCATATGGTGAGATTGTCTTAGGATGGCTAAAGATATGATAATTAGGGTGAAAAGAACCAAACTTAGGAGGGGAGAGGAAAATAATCATGTCAAATATGTTTCTTGTTGGGTGACAATAAGAATTATTTCATCTCTTACCACATCATCATAAACAACACCTTGATGAACCAGATATAGATACCTGTGATCTCATAAGGGGAAAGAACATGGTTAAATGGATAATATCCTATATTAGCTAAAGAAGAAAGAGATCTATTGTAATATATGGATACACATAGGATATGTAACCTTAAAGTATGCAATACATTTAAAATATCAAACACCATTGAAATTCTAGACTTTGAAAATAAAAGGCCAAGATAGGATAAGAAACCTAAGTAAAACTAGATGAAGAGTTTGAACAAGAAAGAGGTTTACTAAATAATTCAACCAAAAATTTAAAATAATAGGTTTATTAATTATGAAATTAGGAATATAACATAACAACATATAAAAATAATTTAGATCATATACATTAAGTCTACAAGAATGGAAAATTGTGTTTATAAGAATGTTTATTTGATAAATAAACAGGATTGTAATAAGGCTTTAAGACATGACTTAGATGGTTCAAATAATTTTATTTCAGTGTCATTAGGGGATCTAGGAGGTATATAGAATTTATAATGTTCCAAAAAAATCAATATCTACATATGTGGGAAAATATTATACTATACCATGACATGGTTACCTTCTATACAATTTCAAAAATAAAACTAAGAAACCTTTCATTTTCTGCATGTTTCTTCACCTTTTCATTTGTAGCATCTTAATATATTTGCATTTCCTTTAATCATTTCATTTTCACCTATACATGAAAAACCATATTTTCCTACAAAACACTTAAAGTAGACATTAGATAACAAAAACCAAGGTTAGGTTCTTTTAAGTTGTACTAACCTCAGTGGTCACCCCATATGATTAAAACCAAGCATTGAACTAAATTTCAAACTCCATGTAGTTCCCTGATTATGTAGTGAATTTGTGTATGTAACTTATTTCCCTTGAAACATATTTACCATTGTTCCTCTATGCATATAGTGCACTAACTAATTACCATGATTCAAATCCTTGTATGTGGATGTAAATGTAAAATTGAGCAACAAGGGAGGAATCCTGATATATTTATTAATCTCAATCAACCTGAATTAAAATGAAGTGCTGCAATTCTTATAGGAATTGAACAAACATGTGCATAAAAATAAATGGGCTGCACAGGTACAACCAAAATCACAACAGCTTCCAAAATACATCCGGTAATCAACAATAATTAAATACAAACACATAATAATTGTCACAACTATGTAACAATATAACCTATGCAATAATATGAAAAATATTTTTATAAAACTATATAACAATATATCAACTAATTACCTTATTAAATAATTAAATATTTTAAGGTAATATGATGCATAAATTAACCTAACATTCCCCCCCCCCCCTTAATTTTGCATTGCCTCAAGGGATGAGGAGAGGAACTCTTTGAACAAATCAAAATTGTCATGTGCAAGTAACTTCATGAAAATATCTACTTTTTGTTCAGCTGTTGGAAAAAATTGAAGCTGTATATTGTGCTTCAACACATGTTCGTGTATGAAATGAACCTGTACTTCAATATGTTTTGTTCTTTCATGAAACAATGGATTGCGAAAAAGTTTGAGAACATATTGATTTTCAACATACAAGGTGGTTAGTTTTTTCTATGGTATTCCAAGTCCTTCTAGTATGCAATGTAGCCAAATTGCTTCACAGAAAAATTATCATGCAGAACGATACTCAGATTCTATGGAAGAATGAGAAACAAAGTGTTGTTTCTTACTACCTCATGATATTGGTCCAGATCCCATAAAGAACACAAATCCTGAAGTGGATATTTTTTCATCAATGTTACCCGCATGATCTAAATTTGAATATCCTGACAAGAATAAGTTTTCATTCTTCTTGTATTCTAGACCAAGATCCACTGATCCTTTGAGATAGCTCAATATGCTGCGCCTTACTACTTTCTAATGAAAAAAATTGGGTTCCTGCATGAACCTTGATAGATAGCTTACTGCAAAGCTGATATCTAGTCTAGTGTAGGTTAGGTAAATGAGACTCCTAGTCAACTTCCAATAGAGAGTGGCATTTAACTGAGGAGATGGATCTGAACGAGATAACTACAATCTATTCTCCATAAGTGTAGAAATTGGTGTTCAATCCATCATCTTGAATTTCTTCAGTGTTGTCAAGTGGTATATTTCATTTGGGAAAGAAATATTTGATTCTCTTTCTGACATACTTCCAATCCAAGACAATAGTGCATTAGCTGAGATCTATCATTTCAAATGACTGATTAAGATCTTTCTTCGTTGCATCGATCATCTTCACTGAACTTCTAGTGATGACTGTATCATCGACATAGACAACGATAATCACAATCTCCCCCCTTTATTTTTGAGGTAAATATTGGAATCTTATGGATTTCTAACAAATCCATGTTGTATGAGATTCTAATCAATTTTGATGTACCATGCCCGGGGTGCCTGTTTGAGGCCATACATAGATTTCTTGATTCTACATACCTTTTCTTCTTCACCAAGTACTACATATCCCTCAGGTTGAGTCAAGTAGACTTCTTCTTGTAAATCTCCATTTAGGAAGGAACTTTTTATGTCCATTTAATGGACTTTCCAACCAAACTGTGTAGCTAGAGAAAAGATCATCTTGATCTTAGCTATGGGAGAAAATTTCTCCTCATAGTCAATGCCTTCTTTTTGTGCATACCCATTTGCTACAAGTCTCGCTTTGTACTTGTCCACTATCCCATCTTCTTTGTACGTCATTTTTAATATCCATCTACATCTAATGGGTTTCTTCCCTGGTGGAAGATTGATAAGCTACCAAGTGTTGTTTTTCATTATTGACTGATATTTAGATTCCATGGCATCTTTCTAAACTATTGACTTTAGGGCTTCCTGGACTATAGAGGGCTCATCAAACTCAATAAATCTATTCATCAAAGCAAAGTTGACTTCTTCTCTTTCTTTACTATGAGTCCATGGTCTAGGTGTGGATGTATCCATTGGAGCATCCATTCTTTCATCTTGTAATGTGCTAGTACACCACTTGGGCATACACTGAACTGTTCTCGTGGGTCGTGGTTCTATCTGATCAACACCATCATCCCCAGCATCACTTTCATCATCTGTGGGAATATCAGCTTCCATTTTTACAAATGGTGAATAATCTACATTAGGTGAGTTTGGAGGAGAAGACTCTACTTCTTTCTTCTAAAAAAACTGAACATCTCTGCTGGTGTAGAATTTTTTGGTCTTTGGATCTATCAATTTGTACCTAAGAGTCTCTTCAATTTACCCAATGAAGATTATTTTTTGTGACTTCATGTCCAATTTATTTCTATTTTTCTTGGGTATGTGCATACTTTCTTTGCACCTGAATACTCTAAGGTGTGCAATAGATGGTTTCTATTTTGACCATGCTTCTTGTGGTGTTACTCCATCAAGAGCAACTGTAGGCACTCTATTCAACAAAAACTATGTTGTCTTTGTTGCTTCTATCTAGAATGTCTTTATAATTCTAGAGTCATCGATCATGCATCGCACCATTTCCATGATAGTAAAATTTCTTCTCTCAACAACACCATTATTGTTGTGGTGTGTGTGGAGGAGGAATTTGTTAACTAATCGAATGAGTTTTTATGTAGTATTTGAAATCTTTACTAGTGAATTCCCCCCCTCAATCTGAGAAAAGAGTTCTGATGTGAAGACCATATTCATTCTCAACAGCTAATTTGAACTTTTTGAAGGTTTCAAAATCTTCACTTTTCTTGAAAATACAAAAAATCCACATTTTTCTTGAATAGTCATCAAAACAAAACATGAAGTACTTAAATCCAGAATGACTTGGTTGCATTAGACAACACAGATCAGTATGAACTAGTTCAAGCTTACCATGAGCTCGATATGTACTCTTTTGTAATGAAGCTCTGTGTTTTTTTCCTACTAGGCAGTGAGGACACTTGTCTATATCCTTCTGAAGAGATGGTAGCCAATGTACCATATTATGCCGGTGAAGTGTCTCGAGATACTTGAAACTAACATGACCAAGTCTTCGATGCCATAACTGTGCTAAGGTAGAGTTCTTAGCCACAAGTTCATTATCATCTCTATGGAAATAATCAAGCTGGAACATGTGTCCCACATTGGAGGATTTTACAACTATTTTCGAGCCTCATGATTTGTCTCAAATCAAACACGTTTTCTTGCCGGAATGACTATAAAAGTCAATTTTCAAGTAGTGATCTAGGATTTGACTGACTAAAAGTAGATTCTTTGTCAACCCAGGGTCATATAAGACATCTGATAGTCTATAGATGCATGAACCAAGTGGTAAATAAATGTTCCCAATCCCCTGAATTGTATATGAAGAATCATCTCCCAACGAAACATGGTTTTTCCAAGGCATGCCCCTCATTGAATTAAACTAGTCTTTGTGGCTGGTCATGTGTCAAGTGGCTCCCAAATAAACATACCAGACATCACTAGATGATGTGGAGGGTTCACTTGATCGAGTAATGTACAAGAATTCTTCATTATATGAATGTTCTTCTTGTTCAATAATATTTCCTTGCTAATTGGGTCTTCTTTTCTGGTTCCCATTTTTCTACCCTTGATTGTAGTCTAAATGTACCTTTTGAAATTGTTGTTGTGGAGGTCCAAGTTACTTGATGAACCTTTCTTATAAGTATTATACTAACAATATTTTACGTCATGTCCTCTTTTACAAATTGGACATTGATTCTTCTATTGTTTGTCCCCGTGATACTAATTATGATGTTGGGAATTTTTCCTTTACCTTTTCCTTTCCATTTTTGATGTGAAGAAAGTGGCTGCTCCTCTTCATCATCCTTATTGTGCATGGCTTCCTCTTGTTGCAATAGGTTTACCAGCTTGTCAAAACTAACTGTCGTATCTGAAAAGTTTAGTGTTGTTACAAAAATGTGGTAAGAAGAAGGGATTTCTATCAGAATAATGGGAACGAGAGCATCATTTGTGACCAATTCTCATAGGGCTAGAATTGAAGCCCTCAACTCGGAAACTCTTCTTAAGAAATATTCAATTTTCTCATTCTTCGTGAACTTTAATGTGTGTAACTGACTCTACACATTTAGTATGACATTCTTTTTTTTTTGGCCTCATATAATGTGCTCAATTTATCCCACACTTCTTTGGTTGTTTTAACATCTCAAATTTGGGATTGCACATCATCGGACACTCTAAACAAGATGATGAGTTTCACCTTATGATATACTTTTTCAAACTACCATTGTTGTGTTGTATCCTTTATTGACATGGTCAGAGTGCCAGTCACAACAAGCCAGATCTCTTCAAACTCAAGTTGTGTCTTGATTTTTGTCTTCCAGGTAGCATAGTTGTTTCCTTCGAGTAGTTATGAATATGGAAGAAAAAATTTGGGGGAATTGGTGCCCATTTTGTAGAAATCACTAACAGGGTTAGGTTCTTATCACTCCAGGTATAAGGACTCTGAATCTATATATCGTCAGTCTAATATACCTAACCTTTCTACATACATGCACTTTCGATATACTTGGTGGTACGTGGAAGAGTCTTGCCCTTTCTATATACCCAAAGGTATGTGAAATAGGAGTTAACATATGTGAAAGAATTCAATACGTGGTACCAAGATAGTACTGAAAGGGGTCTATGTGATTATTGACACCGGATCAAAGAAATATCCTCATACGCACGCGTAAGTTCACTATATACTTGGATAATTTATTAGTCCATATTTATGTCGTGTAACCATTCACAGATGGATGGGATGACTCAGAGTGTGTGCATTGTGTCCTTATTACTCCCGTCGATTTAAAGGGTCAATGCCAAGATGACGTTGTTGCAGCTATATTAGGTGTTAAGGGCATTAGTAGTCATGAAAATTTTACCTGTAAGTGCTTCCTAGAGGAACCATATATACCAAATGATGCAAATGTGATCTAGGATCTTGTGAGTGTTTTAGAACCAATTTTTACTATTTTTTATTGCAATTCTCTACTAGTTTTTAAGTAGTTACAAAGTTTGTGGTTGACTATGGAAACCTGTAAAATAGTACAATATACTTAAGCATATAATTACATTCAAAGATTTGGAAAAAATTGAATGGTCGGTAATTTGTTTTTTATTTTTCGGAACCTGATGGCCTTTGGAGCCTAGAATGACTCAGATCACCAAACATTGTAAAAAACTAGCTGAAAAAGAAATTTTTGAGTGTACCCCCTTTAGCAAATGTTTCTTAGAATGAAAAATTGGGCCTAATAGGAAAAAATAATTTACCCTAAATTAGGGCTTTTCTCACTAAAAAATTTAGAGGCCTATTTAGAGATGACTAAGCTATTTAGTAAAGGTTTTCCACTAAATTCAGGCTCTATAGTTGGCGTTTTTCAAATTTCTTTGCTAAAATTAAAATGGTTTGAAAATTTATTTAGGGGTGGGGGTCGAACCATGCACTTCCCACTCCAAAAGTTCTCACTATAACCGACTCAATGTCTACTTGCTTTGATAATAAAATGAAGAAAATTCTAATTAAAGTAGAATAATGTGGCCAGCCTTTGAAAAATGTGACCTAAATTTTTACATGATGGTCGACGTGGCTTGAGGAGTCCACATGGAGCTTGTGTGGAAATTTGTGGTTTAGGGTTTCCTGTGGAAGTGGTTCTAAGTAATTTGTATGATACGCCTATCAAGTGACATGCCAAATAAAATGGATCTCTACTTTTATTACTTCCACCTCTTTATTTATTTCTTCAGCGTCATGGATTTTGCTTATTTTTGTTTGTAGGTACGTGGAAATTTATTACTTTTCTCACCATTTATTTCTTTGTGTAGGTTTGCATGTAGGTGTTCACGGCTTTGGCCGTGTATGTAGGGTTGTGTGGAGCATTTCTTCATCGTTTTTTGTGGATTCGTTAAAGAGAATGAGGACATGGTCGTTGTTTGATTTTCCAGTCCAACTAGAATGGACATGGAGGGAAATCAATGTGGTGGGCTTGGTGTTTACAATGGAATGATGTAAAAATCAATACCAAATACCAAATGTACATGGTTTTTTAAGCAACCCGTTCTTTATCAATGCAAAACAAGGTGATGAATAGGCTTGGTCTGCTTGATCCAGAGGAATGCCTACCCATGTAACAATGCAATAATGAAAGTGCAATTCATTTTTCAATATGTTCAACTCACCTCTGTAATGGCTCATCCCAATGCTTGCACAACTTGGCCTTTGGTGTGCAGGTCTCCAACGTAATCAGCTCATATGCAAATCGATCTGCAAGCTTAGGCACAATGTAATGTTTTCTCGAGAGGGGGCCCAATCAGACCTTCAAACAACACGCCTCTAAGCTTGACAGTCTGCTAGTATTAGTTATAGATAATAAGGTCACCAGAATTAGTTAAAAAACCCCTAATGGGGATATATATATATATATATATATATATATATATATATATATGTATGTATATATTTGTGTGTTAATTTTCTATCCTGCAACAAAGTTTTCCTTGTGCAAGGTGCACTAATGCAAAAACAATTTATGTTCCAAACACCTGGAATGAAAGAGAGGGTTATGGGGATGCAGGCATGTCTGGGAAGTTGTTGGAGGAAACACAAGCTCTACTGAAAAGCAAATTCTTCTCCAAGACACTTCTCTTCCTACTGCAACCTCTCCTTCAACCCGTTGCTACTACACAGGTCCAGATTCTTGCTCTGGTACCAAATGTAAACTTGAGCAACATGGTCAGAATCTTGATATATTTTATTAATATCAATCAACCTGAATTACAATTAAGTGCTACATTTATTATAGGAATTGAACAACCATGTGTAGACAAATAAATGGGTTACACAGGTATAACCAAAATCACAAATTACAAAATACATCCGGGAAGCAACAATAATTAGATACAAACAAGAAATAATTTTTACATCTATGTAACAATATAATCTATGTAATAGTATGAAAAATATTGTTATAAAAATATATAACAATATATCAACGAATTACCTTATTAAATAATTAAATATTTTCAGGTAATATGATGCATAAATTAACCTAATAGTAGAACACTTGAAATAAAATATTTCCTCCTTCCAATGTGCTCATGAGATGTGCTACAAGAGTATTTTATTTTTCCTATATTTTCACATATAGTAGATAGGTCATTACGAGAGTTAAAATTATTATAATAAACTTGTATATATAATCTAGTAGGTGTATTTTCTAATTTAAACATGGTGCCGTGTAAGGCCAACTCAAAACATATGATATAGAATTAAAAAGAGTGACTAACAGGAAGAAGGGGAAGAAAGGACCCAAAGTGCAAAGGGGATGAGATTGAATCACTTGAGACAAAACCATGGGTATGTTTGGACCAAGATGTATAATCATGTACCAAAGTAAATAATAGTCAAATAGAAAACAAAACAAAAACTTGAGATTTTTGTGACATGACATAAGAATATATGAAAATTCCAAATAAGTCAATTGATGATAACAATACAAAAGAATAATATAAATTACTTACACCACTAATCTCTATTTTCATTGTTCAAGAACCATATACATATAGTTTACTAAAATCCTTATGCAATGCTAGTTTTGCTTCAAATTAGGTTTCTATAAATCTTTCTTCGAATAATAGCAAATATTTTTTGGTCAACAAAACTTCTAACTAAATAATTTTAATGCAACATGGAAACATAATATTTTATATATTATTTAAATACTTATAGGAATTCATATGTTTGTGATCCACATGTGTATGTGTGTAAATAATAATTACATTAGTAATTATTATTATGGTTAATGTAAGTTATTAAATTAGTTAGTAATTTTTTATTTGTTGTTATATAAAACAATAATAACAAATTTATAATTTGGGAAGTGAGTTACAAATAGCTCACGCATGAGGTTTGAATGGTTATAGCCACCTCCTATATTTTAGGATGGCCATTTCTTATATATTTGGTGTATGTAATGTGAAAGTAAAAGGGAGAATATTTAATATCATTCATGGTTATTTAGTTTATGTATCTCTGATCTCTGTAAAATATACTCCATTCTCTTTATCGAGTATCAGAGTAACTAGGTTGAGCAAAAGGATTTATTCATTTGGTTTATTGCTACCATTTTTTTCTGATTGAGTGTCCAACCTTGAGAAAAACAGATGACATGGGGTCTACCATAGCAAGAAAGAGACTACAACAGAGATTTGCAACTAAGAACTAACCCGAATCAGAGTTTTTCAGCATTCTGATCATCTCCCTATACACATTCAGATCTGGTTTTTATGATATTTGGCTCAAAGTCTATGTCATTGTGTTTTTTATAGTGATCACCAAAATTTTTGATAATCGTCAGTGATTCTATTCCAATCACCAACGATTAGGTAATATCTCCAACTTTATTTTGAATAGCCAATGATTCCAAATAAATCACCAATTATTCTCTACACCAAAGGAAACATCTTGAAACCATATTTCTAACGCATGTTATGGTTTGCAAAATGGATCTCTGGTTCTCAAGTTATTATCAAAATAGTGAGTTCTTATTTTTATTTGTTGGTTTTTGATATCTTTGTTGATCAATTGAGACATCAATTGCATCCATAGATAAATTTGATGGAATTAACTTTCGTACTTGGAAAGTAAATATATAAATTCAATTAACGAATAAGAATTTGTGGGGAATAGTTAATGAAAAAGAGAAAGAACATGTTGATGCTAGCAAGTTGTTAGAATGGAAAACTAGATATCCACTCAGTGGAAAACTTAAATTAAATGAAGCCAATATAATCACAGAAGAGGAAGAATCATAGAGAGGAAGAACCCATGAATGAATAATGTGGCTATATTTCTTATGATTTTCTATTCTAAGAATAACACTAGAGGACAAAGGCATCGGATGTTGGAGGTCAATCAGTGACCTCTCGTTAGTTTCCAATGATGAGGATGCATCAAGTTTTGGTGGAACATTTTGTTTCATTTGTGTGTTCTCTTCCAATTTTGTGTGGTGTCTTCCAATTGTTAAGTGTTCTTGTTTATGTAAGTATAAATTTTACATTTAGGGGGGAATATGATCCAATGTTCAATTTCCACTATGTCAACATTTTTTATGTGTATGAGTAGTAGAATATAACAGAATTTCCTATTTTATTCCTTGTCATGAGATGTTGATGAGGGATGATAATATTACTTAGAACATCATAATGTCATTATAGGCAAACCACTTGAAAACCTTCATTTTTTGGTTTTTGGTAAACCACCACTTTTGGTTTTTGGTAAACCATATGGAAAACCATCATCTTTTGGGTTGTGGTACTTCACTTTGTAAAACCACCATTCTTGGTTCTTTGTCAACTGTATGTAAAACCATCTGTTGTTTTTGTGATCATCGTGTAAAAATCACCTATTCAAGAAAGAAGGTGCAAGTACAAAGATAGGTTTTCCCCATATTTGCACTAAAGGAGGGGTGTTAGGAATTCATATGTTAGTGCTCCACATGTGTATGTGTGTAAACAATAATTACATTGGTAACTATTCTTGTGGTGAATGTAAGTTAGTAAATTAGTTAGTAATTTTTTATTTTTTATTATATAAAACAACAATAACAAATTTATAATTTGGGAAGTGAGTTACAAACAACTCATGTAGGAGGTTTGACTGGTTATATCCACTTCCTATAGTTTAGGATGGCCATTTCCTATATATTTGGTGTGTGTAATATGAAAGTAAATGGAAAAATATTGAATATCATTCATGATTATTTGGTTTTTGTATCTCTGATCTCTGTAAAATCTACTGCATACTCTTCAATACTTAACATCAAAACTCCTCTTTCATATTCTTACAAAACATGTGAAGTCTAAAAAAAGATGACATATTTCATTCCTAATTTATTTTTATTTTTTTAAAATAATATATCCCATTTCAACTCTTCCTTAATCGTTTACTTAATTGATTTTTGCTTGAATTTTGTTGAATTCATTTTCCCTTTAACATGTACATGCACTTACTAATCGATAATTTGATTTCCCTATAGAATTTAAGGTAAGATCTTTATTAAAATGAATTTTTTTAAAGTGTATCTTGGTATGTGAAATTTATCATATTAACTTGTCTGAGGCTAGATAAATTTCTCAAATGTCTTAGTGGTCTCATTGAACATATGATTGTGTGATTACTTAATACCTAAATAATACTCCTAGGTAATCAAATAGATATTTTTTACTTGTCATAGAGTTAAGAATGCCTTATTAAATGGAAGCAAAATCAATTTCTTCAAGAATTTTAATTATCATATTAGATATGACATGGAGTGATTACTAGGGTTTTTGACATGATTATGTGTGGGGTATTTGGATTTTTTTCTTTGGAATAACATAGGCATCGAGAAGAATGATTATGAGGGAGTTAAAATGAGTAGACATCATTCATATAGTACAAGGGAGTTGACATCTCAAATGTATAAATTTTGGTTTTGTTATTTAAAATTGTTTTAATTTAATTTAGTTACTAGATCATATAATTTTATTCTTGATCATAAAAAGGGTTAGGTCCCTCACAACATGATATTCAAAAAATAAATTAAAAATTCAAATGGAAATTATTTCCCCCATCTATCCTCAATGAAAAACTATATGATGCCCTAATACTGTATAAAGAGGATGAAGAAGCATCACCCACACTAGGTTTAGATGATGGAATGCCCTCTTGCATTAGTTGAGATATGTTTAGACACATTGAGAGAATCAAAAGGAAGAAGATAAGGATGAGGAAAATTAATAACTACCTTTATACTTTTTTCATTCTATAATTTGGAAAAAAAATTGTATTATTCCCTCAATCCCTTATTGTAATTTTAAATTATATAATTACTATACAATATTGTATTAAATTAAGTTCCAATTTAATTCTTGTCTTGTTTAATTATCTATAACTGTTATTAATTACATTTTATATTAAATTATATATTTTTATATAATCTAAACCTACAAAATATGTATAGATATTTAATATGATAAAATATAATTTATAATTTAATCCATTATATCTATCTTAGACTTGATTCTTAGACTATGGAGGGATTCCCTTCAGGTGTAGGAAATGATTTTCTCTGGATTATATGGCTTCAAATTTCCATAGTTAAAAGTTGATGCATGGTCATCATTACAAGGGATATTCAGTCATGTAATGGGTAATTGTTAGTTTTCTAGGTACTTAGAGGGGTAAAAATTCAGTTGTGAAGGTATTGTAGGTTATAGAGGTCTAGATTTTAAATAAGGAGGTTTCCCTCCGTTTTTCTTAGTTCAAAATTTTGAATTTTTGTAAATCCACTTGTAGGCTTGTGAGCATGTGTAGGTAGCCTAGTTTTTGTGATAAGTCCTTTAGAAGTGTGTAAAGACTTAATCATGGTTTTTGTTAGCTCCATCATGGATTATGACAAATAATATTGTAACTTATTTTATTTTGTAAGTCCCTCTTTTCATGCAAAATACACCTAAGACCTCATCATGAGTCTAAAGGGTAGTTACCATGAAGGATTCGAGTTGAAGAGGATAAAAACATATTTTTTTAGCTATTTTAAATTTTTGATAAATCAAAGAAAAATGTATTGGAGCTCCAAGTACGTGGACAAGAAAGAGATATTATTTTACACTAAACTCCATTATTGCAATTCTTTATACTACTATGTTGATGTTTGCATGTATGTGTTTCTGAGCAAGATAATAATAAACCAAGTGTGTGAAGATAAGTTCAATGTATTAATAAATTTAGGATTTCCTTTTGTAGTTTGGAAAGGTGGAATTCATAAGAATTGTTGTTTTAGTAAGGCAAGAACATGGCACAATCCACTTGTAGAAGAAACTCGAATTGTTGATGACCTATTGCAAACAAGTTAGCACAACTTTTTAATTTTAACTCCAAATAACGTGAAATTTTGAGCATATGGGGTTAATATAATTTTTCAGATGGTTTTAAATGGTTTTTCTTGATGATTAATATTTTATTATTCATGATGTGTTCTCATGACTTGTCTAAGGTTGCATACAAAGTATTTGACAAAATGTCTTCTTAGAAGAATAAGTATATCTCTCGTGTCTTAAGGAGGTAGTTTATGAAAATGTTAGGGTATACTGATAACACCCTTATTTAAATGTTTTTGTAAAGGTTTTGTGATTTTAATACCGTAGTGTAATATATGACTAAAATAAGGTTGCTACATACTGTTGGTACTAGGAAGCAAAAAAAGGGTAGTTTTGACAAACAAAGGAATCAAGTGATTTTGATCATTTTTAGTGTATTATATGGTCATTATGACTATGTTTTGAGGTGATAAGCAGGTTGGAGGCACTTGGAAAGCTAAGGAACTCAAAATTCACAATTTGCACTATTGAGGAAAGAGCTAGTGAAAGGTAGTTTGTGCAAAGGTCAAAAAATTAGCTAATTATAGTTGTTTGAGCCCGATTTTTGGATGTATTAGCATGGTATGAGACTCTTTAAAATGTTTAAAAAGTCCTATTAATCCATTAGATAATTTTAAGCCAAAGTTACAAACCCTACAGACATCTTAAGTGAACAAGAATAAACATGCTCCTAGTTAAGTATGGTTACATTGAGAAGTTGATATAATTGATTGGATTGATTGTGTGAAAGGTCCTAGATGGTCTATATCATATTGGTATCAGATCTGAGAAAGAGAATAAAGTGAAAATAAGAGATATAAAGCATAAGTGAATAAGAAAGAGTTTGAGATAGAAATGAAGAATTGACAAAATGCCACCAAGAAGAATGACTAGAGGAGGAAATATAAAGTAGCCAAGAGAAGCTGACGAGTTTGTAGTGTTGAAAAACATCCATGACACATTAGGAGCACTAAAATTATCTCATAGAAGAGGGAAAGCACTAGAGGATGATAGTGATGAATAATAAAAAGAAGGCGAAGTGGCAGCAAAGTGTGCACCAGAAGAGGAAAATCTAGATTTAAAACTCTTGAAGGAAGTCATAGGAGTAGGAACAACATCAAGGATGAAAGTGCCAGAATATGAGGGAAGTTTTCATCCAGAATAACTCATAGTGATTTTGAGAGCATTGTGGAGAACAAGAAAGTGAAATTTGCATGCACAAATCTTACAGGACATGTTACAGTATGGTGGGAATTTGTATAAGAAGAGATATCAAGAAAAGGAAAATAAAAGATCAATAATTGGGACAATATGGGCCAAAGTTGAAAGGTAAGTTCATTCCTATAGAATATCAAACTATATTATTCAAGAAGTTACAAAATTTGAGACAAAGACAACTAAGTGTAGCTCATTATACTAGAATGAGTTATAAAAAGTAGCTATGAGGTCTAGCCATATACAAGATGATGTTGAATAAGTTGAAAGGTATATGAATGGTTTAAATTTGAATATTCAAGATGAAATAATTTTATTTCATTTGATATTAGTAAAAGAGGCATATCAGGCAGCCTTAAGGGTAGAGGAGAAACCATCAAGGAAACAAACTTGTTATTTGAGAGGTAGAGGAAGCGGAATAAGAGGAAGAAGTCAACAGTAAGGAAGAGGAAAAAAAAGTAGAAAAAAATGAGGAAGAATGGAATAGTTCACAAACACAAAGTTCTTCCAGAGGTGAATTCTCATACAAAGGCAGAGGTGGATATGGAAGAGGTAGATTTGAATTCACTGGAAGATGTTTTAGGTGTAACAAGTTTATTAGACATAGATCATTTGAATTCCTTGACTATCCTCAAGAAAGAAACAACATGGCTAATGAGACAAGAAACCAAATAGCATAGGAAGATGAGGAAGAGAGTGTAACATCACCATCCTTCATGGAGTTCCCTGAAACCAGAGAAGCATTGATGATGAGAAGAGATTTGGTGATTACAAGCAAGCTTGAAGAACCAATGTAGAGAAGAACATTGTTTAGAACCATGTGTAAGGAAAAAGGTAAGTGCTAAAAAATCATTATTGAAAATAGTAGTACTGATAATCTAGTCTCCACTGAAATGGTAGAAAATATGAATCTGAAAAAATTAAAGCACCCTAATCCATACAAAGTATTCTAGGTACAAAGAGAGCATCGGGTGTTAGTAAATCAGAATTTTTTGATTGATTTTCACACAGGTAGATATCATGATCAAGTTTTGTATGATATAATGCACATGGATGCATGTCATATTATATTGGGAAGACCATGTAAATTTGACAAGAAATCCATCCATGACGGGATGGGCAAAAACCTATACATTTTTGCAGGATGGAACTAGACACACCTTGAATAAATTAAAGGACAAGAAAGCATGGCATGAGCACCAATAAATAGTGATGTTCATGGGGTAGAATTCATTATTTCAACAAGGGAAAGAAAGAAAGAGTGATGCAGGAAGGAGCTAACATAGTAAAAAAAGGTGTGTGGCAATGGATAAGTGGAGAAAGGGAGTATAAAAACAATTTGCAAAGGAGAGTGAACCTGAAGGATGAAGAAGCATATGCAGATTATGTTGAGAATAAGGATAGAGAGGTAACTAAGAAAAGATGTTATTTAGATCTTGAAGGAAAAATACAACAATCAGACCTAGTTTAGGGTGAAACCAGATTAAAAATATGCCTAGAACCAGTCCAAGAAGATACAATAGTGTAAAAACAAGAAGAGGACATGCATGAAAAGAATATGGTAGTCAAGTATGAAGGAGAAACTAAATATTTGCAAACTAAAATTTACTTGGAAGTTTTCTATGTAGGTCAAGGTCATTAAGTGAAGGAAGTGCAGTCATATTAAGGTATATAATTTAAGACAGAACCACAAAAGGTACTCAATTTTGAAGGTGTTATGAATCAAGGAGAGAAACAAGAAGGTGTCAAGCGTATTTTACCAAGTCACACACCTCAATAACAATCCCAAGTAACCATCGAACCAATGTATAATCTAAAGCAAGAGATGGAAGGGGTAGTATGCATACTTATCACAATTAATGAACTCATGAAGAGGATTTCATTAGAGGAGATAAGACTTGCAAAGGATAAGGTTCAGCCACTAAAGACACTTAGGGTAACAAACTCAATCAGAGTGCATCCACAAAAACTTATATGCAGTTGTAAAAGAAAAAAAGGAGCAGAGATCAACTGGCAAGCCAAACATTAGAGAAGGATTCTTTTCCCTCTTGGTAGTATGATGTTGGGGAATCATTACAAGGGATAGTTAGGCATGTAATAGTTAATTTTTAGTTATCTAGGTCCTTAGAGGGGTCAAAATTTAGTTTTGAAGATATTTTAGGGTATAGAGGTCTAGATTTTAAATAAGGAGGTTTCCCTCCATTTTTCTTAGTTAAAAAGTTTGAATTGTTGTAAAGCCACTTGTAGTCTTGTGAGAATGTGTAGGTAGTCTAGTTGGTGTGATAAGTTATTTATAAGTGTGTAGAGACTTAATCATGGTGTTTCTGATCTCCATCATGGATTAAGAAAAAGAATATTACAACATCCTTTTGTAACTCCTTCCTTACATGTAGATTACACCTAAGACCTCATCATGATCCTGAAGGGAAGTTACCAAGAAGGATTCAAGATGAGGAGGATAAAAACATTATTTTAAAACTATTTTCAACTATTGATCAATAAAATAAAATTGTATTGGAGCTCTAAGTACATGGAAAAGTAAGATATATTGTCTTGCACTAAACTCCATTGTTGCAATTTTGTATACTACTCTGTTGATGTTCTCATGTATGTGTTCTTAAAAAGATAATAATAAACCAAGTATGTGAATAACAGTTTCCATGTCTTCATAAATCTAACATTTAATTTTGTATCTTGGAAAGGTGGAATTTATAGTAATTTTTGTTTCAGTAAGGTAAGAACATAGCATAGTCCAATTGTGGAAGAAACTCGAATTGTTGATGACCTATTGCGAACCAGTTAGCACAACATTTAAATTTTAACTAAAAATAACTTTAAATTTTGATCATAGGGGGATAACATCATTTTTCATATGGGTTTTGAATTATTTTCCTTGATTATCAATATTTTATGAGTTATGATGTGTTCTCCTCACTGGTCTGAAGTTGCATACAAAGTGTTTTAAAAAATGCCCTCTTAGAAAAATGAGTATATATCCAATGTATTAAGGTTTTAGTTTATTAAATTTTTGAGGGTATAAGAATATAAAACTTATTAAAATGGGTTTGTAATTGTTTTGTGATTTTAATAATTTAGTGTAAGATATGACTGATATTAGGTTGTTGCAGACTGTTGGTGCTTAGAAGCAAAAAACAGGTAGTTTTGACAAACAAAGGAGTCAAGTGATTTTGGTTGTTTTGAGTGCATTATATGATAATTATAAATGTTTTTTGAGATGAAAATAACTCTAGAGGCACTTGGAATGTTAAAGAAATCAAAATTCATAATTTGCACTATTCAACAAAGAGCTAGTAAAAGGTATAGAGTAGGCAATTTGTGCAAAGCTGAACAAATAAGCTAATTATAGTTATTTGATCTCACTTGTTAGATGTATTAGCATGGTATGAAAGTCTTAACATGTTTAAAAATTCATATTAATCCAGTAGATCATTTGAAGCCAAAGTTACAAGCCCTAGAGACATCTTGAGTGAATAAGAATAAGCATGTTCCTTGTTAACTGTGGTTACATTGAGAAGTTGATCTAATTGATTGGATTAAATGTGTTCAAGTTCCTAGATACTCTCATAAAAATAATAATTTGAATGGAAGATTTTTATAATAGAAGTATACAATTCCTTTTCATTTGGTTGTGAAAGGTAATATAAAGCTCTTCAGAATTTGAATTAGAGATAGAAGATTCAGAAGATACTATCACAACTACATAGATATAGGAAAAGGAAGAGTTGAATATTAAAAAAGGAAATGAAAATGATACTAAGGAAAAGGAAGAGTTGAATATTAAAAAAGTAAATGAAAAGGCTCCTAAGGAAAAGGAGTTAGAGAGGGTGAACCTTGGTTATGATCAATGACCAGGGTTTTTGGATACAGTAAGGGAAGTTATGGATTAAGGCATCATGTAGCGTCTAGTACCAGAGGGACTAGAGGAAAAAGTTAAAGGGGATATAAAATATCTTGATGGATCCCATATTATCATGGAGATGGTAATAATTATTATTCTGATCACCTCTGTAGATGATGCTAAGGAATGGATGGTTGTGGGAAAAAAGAGAGAAAGGACAAACAAATATGATATTGCATTCTCAAAAAAAGGGCGATTGAAGTGGAATCTCAAAAATTAATTGTTGACTTTTGGTGATCTATTAGCTACTCTTAGGGATCGAAAAGGGCTATAGTAGGTTATAGGAGCTATTTATTTGGCTTTAAGGGGTTGGCCTAGCATGTTTAAGATGAAGTATGTTATTTTTAGTGTGCTTCAATATTTATCTATTGTCTTATTTGTACAAGGTTTGTGAAACCTTTCAAAAACATTTATTCTTTTACTTGACAAAAAGTGTAATGTGTATATATATATATATATATATATATATATATATATATATATATATATATAATATTATATATTAATATTATATATTAATATAGAAACATATTATCAAAATAGCTATATACCTAATAAATTTATAAATAACTAAAAAATAATTCTAATATAATTATTTATAATTATAAAAAAGCATATATAATTATAAATAATAATATTATATTTATTTTTTAATTTTTTGAATGATATATGTGTTATATTTGCATTACTTAATACTGGCACAAATATAATGTTAGTGTGATTTAATGATGATGTCGAAAGAGAGTAATCATGGAAAATAATATGGCAGAAAAGTGATTGCAATACAAAATCTTAGTCATTTTATTATTAAATCACATTTGTATAACCCTAAACAACATGCTTTCCTATAAGATAGATGAACTAAAACACAATTAAATGTCAATTTCTGACCACAATTTTGACCCTAAAAGTGAACTATTCATGTTTGCTTCCTCATCTTTGTGTTTTTCCTCCCATCTTTGGTTTTTTCCCTCTATCTCCATGTTTTGGCTAAAATTATAGTGTGATTTAAGTTAGCATAAAACCATACCATTATAATTTTGATCACTCTATAGGAGGGCCCTTATTAACCTTGTTTTAGGTCCCCTTGAGTTTATTCACCTCTTTTGATAACTTTTATTACATGTTGTGTGTTGAATTATGTGCCACTAGGGCCCTAAATTAAATTCATGAATTTTATAAATGTATAGGTGCATTTACGTCAATCTTAAAACATATATAAAAATCACATATTTGATAAGATTCATCCCCATACGAAAATAAAAATTAAATAATTCAAAGAGCATGTAACATTTATTTATTGAAATATTAAAATATGGGATATGTTAGGTTGTGGAGCCTGTTTTCATGTGAGAAAGTGTTGAAGACTATATACTAAGAGTACTGTACACTAATTTTTTTGCCTTAATGTGCCCGATATATCGGGAAATGTGATTTTCTCATATGGACGGGATTTTTGAACCATAGGTTTATGGAATGGTTTTTCCCATGGTTTTGATACCCACGGTTTTGTAGATCTACTTAAGCAATTGTCTATTTATATGGTTTTGTGCATATGGTAGGTATTATGTAACATTGCAGATGTGTTTTGAATTTGGGTGTGAATTTTGTAGAGTTTGTTGAGCATAGCTCCAAAAAGATCTGGGTATTGTATTGAGAAAGTGGTGGCTTGTAATAAAATCTGTACAAGTGATTCTTGGTGGACGTAGTCCAAATTGGGTGAACCGCATTAAATATTGTCTCTTTGTGTTGTGTTATTTTATTCTGAAATTTTATTTGAGATCTGTAATATTTTATGCATATTAGTTTCTACTATTGCGATTCTATGAGGGAATATTCCTCATATTTTATCCCTTATTTCCTAACAAGATACTTGAATTATATTGGACTATCTCTTAAATTGCATAATGTGTTTCTTACAAAACATGTTCCCTCAAGGAGTTTGATTAAGACAAGCCCTTCAATTCACACCATATTTTCTCTATTTTTATAAAATATGTGTTATGAATTACATGTGTAAGGAAGTAGATTTATTTCCTAATAACTAGATTTTTTTTTTTGAAAGTGAGTGAAGTTTCAAATTTATATTTATAAATGCTTAAATGAAATTTTTGGAGCCAAAAAATTCATAGGGGTGAGAGAATTCTAATTTTTTCCACTATAGACCTTATCTATATGGTCTTGACCTAGAGTTGTTTAGTCTTGGACCCTTTGATAATCTAGAACTACAAAAAAAAACTAACTTCACTTAGTTAGTAATAATATTTACTATATGTAGATATTTATCAAATAGCTTTGGTATGACATGTAATCACTTGTAATGAAGTGGAAACCATATAACATGTAGAAACATTCATTATAGAATTATAAACCTAAAATGAGAAAACATATGTTTTTGGTGAGCCTGGACTACCCTTGGTGGTCATAATCCCAATTGTTGAACCAATCCAAGTGTTGCACTATATGCTTTAGTTATAGGATCAAGACTCATGTATTTCTCTTAGATGTTTGTGAAAATGTGAATAGATAACAAAACCTAAGGGTTCCTTCATTTCTCTTGACACCGACATAGTGGGCTAACTATGTAGTATAGAATGTACCCCATGTGGTAGTAGTGATATGTGGTGTGTTTGTACTATGTGACCTAATAATTTATTACTTGAAACACTTTTTTGATTCTTGGAGTGAATTTTCTCTTGCTAAAACATGGCTATATGAAATTTTAATAATTTTGAATGGTGTAATGTAGACTCTTTGATGTTTTCAATTGCTTCAAACTTGTAGTAGGGACTACTCTATAAGATGTACATTTGATTTGGGTAGATTTCAGAATCCTTTTAGTACTTAGGGAAAGATATTTAGAATAATATCTTATGAGAGTGTTAGATAATTTATCAATTGATGTTAAATTAATTTTTACATCCTTCCATAGGTGTAATATTTTAATAAGGATGGCCCTGAGAATATGAAATAACCTAAAAAAGGATTTGAAATTGAAATCAGATTCAATGAATGTGAATGGGCGGGACCATACAGGTCATCTAAGACCAAACCTTACATCCTAACCCTTCCATGTTTTTTAAGACCTGAGAGATAAAACTTAAAAAATACTATTGTGTCATGAATATCAAAGGTTTAGTGTGGTTTTTATCAAATAATAGTCTCAAAATTTATGAAAAAGTAGAGTGTAAAGATAAGAAAGTTGTGGAAGAGTTAGAGACAAGAGGTGATTAGATTCTGAATGTGAGAATTTTTATTAGTAAGGGAAAATGGTCAAACTTGGTATTGAAAAAAGGAAAAATTACTAAAATTTTAGTGTCTATAGTTGTTTACACCAAAAAAAATCCCCTGAATATTCTATGGTGAGTATATAGAACTTTGGGTAACAGGGATGATCTCGCAAGTGTGGGACATGCAAAGTAAGACCAAGATCCAAAGAAGGTTGATTTCCTCATGTTCTAAGATGCAACAACTAACCTAAAAACTAAGAATGTAACTAATATGAATCTAAAATACATTTTCACAGGATCCACGATTGAGAGGAAAGAGAAAACACAAAGGATTTACTTAGTAAAATTATGGTATAGCATGTTCGTTCGAAGGGTATTAAAGAATACCATTAATACTAGATTTTACCTTAAATTACTCAATTGATAATATCCCCTATTTTTTCCATGTAGCTTACTTATCCATTGTTCCTTTACAATGATATTTACCCCTGTTATTTCTACCCTGATATATTAAATAGATGATATATCATATTTCTCACTTAATCATTATTTTCT
The DNA here is from genome assembly GCA_019776745.2 of Taxus chinensis. Classification (NCBI taxonomy): domain Eukaryota; kingdom Viridiplantae; phylum Streptophyta; class Pinopsida; order Cupressales; family Taxaceae; genus Taxus; species Taxus chinensis. The sequence continues at coordinate 659,464,881 of CM034147.1, read as the reverse complement.
TAATACACATTTTCTCTTGAAATAAAGTTTGAATCCATTCAATACCTATTACCAATTAACTTATAAATGTTAAGTTATAAACATTTATCAATAGTTCTTCAAATAATTAATATGGTGAAATAATATCACTTGTGTTGAAAAGCACACTCAATTCTAGTTTTCTACCATCTTATTATTTCTTGTTTAGGAATATCTTAATTGATATTTCCTTATTCAAAAAGATATCCTAATTTAACTTTTTGAATACACTCCTTTTACAATTTTAAGGTATTTATTTTTTAAAAACTAGGGTTCAAATATTTTATTTTTATATTAAAATTAGAACTCCCTATTCTTTGGCCCACCTCTCTAATATACCTCCAAGACCTACTTCAAAATATTAATAAATTATATCCTTTCACCCCCTCATGTCCACTGGTATATTGACTTTTTTTTTTATCAATTTTAATTACCTCAATATGAATGAACGTGCTAGGATATTTCCTAGCTAATGAACCCCTCATGAGAGAAAAGATATTACAAACTAAAGAAGGTGATGTACTAAACTAAAACATGTATTCAAGCTTAGGTTTTGTTGACATAGTTAAATTTATTATGCAAGGAGCTAAAGAAAACTCAAAAATCTATAAAGGGTGGATACAAATATTCAAATAAAGACAAGAGGGTCAAATATTCACATTCGATACAACACACATGAAAGAAAAAAAAAACTGCATTCAATTAAAGATACCACTTACATTTATATAAGGAAAGGTTTGGAAACTTCCAACAAAATATTAGCAAAGGTCTAAAAGCATAGAGTCTAAGATAGATCTTACAACTCCATAGGAAGGAAATTTTTTAAGGTGATGAGGAACATACATTTATATCATTTTGTAGAATGAAATAAGGAAGGAAAGTGAGGTAAAATTACCATCGAGCTAGAACTAATCACCTCTGAAATTAAAATTCAATGAGTTTATGCACCATGACTTAGTGTTTAGTTTACTTGTAGTACATGTATAGACACCTCTATCTTCATTCAAAAACTCTAGCATGACCCTCAAGTCTATAACATACCATCAGATTTCTTAGAATGATGTCCTTCTTCATTAAATATTAGTGGTTGAGGTGTTGGCTCTCTAGTTCTAAGTATTGTGTGGATTTGAGATATTTAGAGGGTTAAATTTTGTTGCATGACCCTTATTGTGGCCTGTCACCTTTTGAAATCAGGATCTTCATAGAATTATGTGACCTTTCCTTCTTCCTGCACTAAACATAAAAACAAATTTCTCCACCCATGAGGGTCTAACCCTTTGATATGTGGTTATTTACTTTTGGTGGCTATTGTAACATCCCTCCCTTTTTGAGTCCCAAATTTAATGACCATATAGATAGAAAATAGAGTGCCAATTGAATTGAATAAAGATTAACACCTAGGAGTCTTAGCTCACACAAGTTTTTATGTTAAATATATGAACTATCATATGTTGGATAACAATTGTAAGGTTATTTGATCACTTATTAGATCATTTGGCATGTAATAGTGTTTCATATAAGCCTCAGTTGGATATCTCAAATGAATTAGTATTGTGTTTGAATAGTCCATAAATTGGGGTGGTCTTGGAATCTCAGACTTGGTTTATGTTTGTGTGAAGACTTATTTTAAATACAAGGAAAATTAAACCACTTAAAATAAGTGGATAGCATATACAACTTGAGTGACTTATATATTAATGTCTTTTAAAATGGTGGCATATATCTTAATGTTTATATGGCATATTTAATGGAACAATGCAATCATTATCCAAATGATAGGTAATTATTATGTGAGCTATGCTTGAAAATGGAGATAAGAAATTAGATTGAGTATGCGGAATACTAAGTTGGTAAGGAGAGGTTTAGGGTTTATGGGCATTTATTGTAGGAATGAATCCTCAGGGATGGTTAACTTTGCTAAGAAGGCAACCAAATATGGTCTCATCCTTTCCTTCTCTCTCTCTCTCTCTGTCATTTGGTCATTTGTAATGTTTTGTTTTTCTTTTCTATTTTTGTGCATAATGGAGATAATGGAACATCTTCTCCATTATGCCTATTTTTCAGCCATGAATGAGATTTAAAAAAAGTATATATTGTGGTTTGGCTGCAAAGAGAAATGATTCATGAATAGTATTGTTATTGTTAATTTTTGGAAAATATTTTGGAAGAAGAGGAGTTGAGTTGAGCAAGAAAAAGAGTATAATAGGCATGATTTTCTTCTCATATTCTAAATCTTATTCGTTTTGTTTGATAATGGCATTTTGGGTATTCTCTGAATTTTGTTTTCATGGTGGAATATTGATATAATGTTAGTAATAGTTGAAAGTATTTTGTATATGCATTTGTATCAAAAATGTTTATGAGTAGATTATACTTGTTACTTAGATTTTCATGTTGAAAAGGCATACAGTCGTGCATGTTATATTATCCCTCATTATCTAGGTGTAAACACCTAAATTCAGTATCTACGTCATTATTTTCCTACGTGCGCATATTTTGTTCTATCCATCCTCCTTGTTTAATCAAATGCCCATCCAATCCTTGTTAATTAATTAATTCACATTAACTAATTAATCATTTAATATTTTACATGCCCAACTATACCATCCAAATTGATCCTATTATTTAATTAATACCCTCATCCATTGCCCCAACCAATTTTCTAATTAGGATTCTTTTCTCCTACATATAAATCACCTTGCTTTTATTTACTTCATTCTATATATTTTTATTCCCTAATAAAATTGGATTCATCCCCAAGTCATCTAACCCTATCAATATGCTTTAAAGCATTCGGCCAGCTCTTTAAAATCATAAAAATCCATCTTAAATAAAAAATTAACCTTGAAAGAGAAACTTTCCCTATGATCGGCGGTGACCGATCCTAGTCATTGCCGACCCTATAAGTATGTTTGTTATCTTTCCATTCCACATACAATTACTTGTCAATCAAGTAACCAGAGAGAAATCAGTGTTTCTTGGTGACCTCTAGAGCTTCATGTGATAGTAACATACATCCCATCCACCATAGAAGGTGTTTTTCATCACTCACGATCTTCCTTCATGAATTGTATTACTTTTATAGTTCTTTCATCAATTTTTCTATCATATTATATTTTATTTCTTGTAGATTAACCTTTTACAGGTCCATAACATCATCCATCCATCACTCATCAACCTTTAGTTCCAGTCCTAGTGCTTACAGGTTTCCATATTTAGCTATTTCTTCTTGGCCTCATCCCATTCCTGTTACAGTCACTGCCAATCCCCATAGTTTCCATTGACCTAGGTTATATTTATCCGAAACCTATATAAATCCTCCTTTTTATCATCCATCTTATCTCTCATATCTTGTTTCTCTTCTGCATATCCTCCTACAGAAGCTATAGGTCCTCACCAGCTTCTAAATTACTTCTAGACCTTGTGGGTATGCACATTTCATCTACAGCTTTGGATCCATCTTCCCAAGTTGCCATTGGCCTACTAGTGCATAGTTTGGGTCACAACCGACCCAGACCAAGTAACAGACACTTTGCAATTATTATAATCTAAATAGCTTTAGACCAATTTCTGCCATTTTTCATATTTAGTGATACTTCTGTTTCTGCATTCTTTTACTTTTACATCCTTTTGTCTAACAAACGGAGGTTGACATCCACTAAGGAAGTTAACGCTTCTTGGGTCCACTTTTTCAGGAATCCCCCACCCCTATCTATCTAATCAAATCTTATTTCAGTTTTACTTGTAGATTTGGAAGTAGTAATAATTCAACACTCAAAACCTGTATCAAGCATCAAGCATTCAAGGTAATATAAACCCTCCATCATTTCTGAGTTGGCTAGTTTCTTTAGTAGCTAGTGCATTCATTTACATTAAGAATGAGAAACTTGGAAAAAATCATAGCACACCTGGTGGGACAACCCTTTAGGTGGTTTCTTTCTATATTTTTCTTTTTCCTACTAATACCGTAGTGTGAGGCATTGCTTTATTGCTTTCTTGGTTCGTGTCTCAGATTTCTCATCACTCAAAAGTGCAGACAAATAGGAAAATTACTATCCAGGTATTCTTATTTTCCTTATTTTATTCTTTTGCATTGCACCTTTCCTTCTTTTCTGTGTACTCATCAAACATAACATTTCATTTTGGGCTTAAAAAAGAACCTTTCCTTTTGCATCCTACTTACTCATATAGATTAAGTAGGTGGTTCAGTCTTCTGCGTCACACATCTTATCACACACAACCTAAAACTTCAAAAATCAATTAACACATCAAAACATTCCTTGCACCTTGTTCACTAATTGGGATTTGATAACCCAATAGGAGACCGTTTCAGACATTTCCTAGCCACAACCTACCTGAGACCAAACATAGTTTGCCATCTCCTTGGTCCTTTCACATCCATCCTCTTGACACTTTCTTAATCAGAACATATAAAGGAATTGTTTGATTTCTTTCCTTTTTAAAAATGGAACCACAATTTTCCTTGAGCAGTTCTCAGCAATCCTTTGTGACCCCATCAAGTCCACTAATTTCTTCTAGGGTTTCCTCTAGCCCTATCTATCACTATATTTGTCATATACCTACCGTTTCTCACCCACATTAATACAAAAAACATGCCTCACCCTCATTTCGTTATACATCATCCCCTTTATCTCCATCACCTTATATCTCCTTACCTTGTATCTCATCACCTTTATCCCCATTACCTCATACCTTTCTGGGGTCATCTAAAATCACCCTACCCACTTCACTTATAGATATTCCTCATGAGAATTCCATCCATGATTTTCTTCTACATAGGTATCAATCACCATATCCTACCCCATCTTATGAGATATCTCCTCCCATCTCATAGAGGGATACCTCTTATGAGCCTGCCATATTAGATCTCCCCATTTTTGCCCCATCTCCATCATCTCATTATGACCCCACTTATCACCATGCTCCTACATCCCCCCAAGCAATCCAATCCCCATCACATGACATCTTTAGAAAACCATTTTCCAATCCTCCACTAGCTAATTCATCTTCTTCATCACACCTATTTAACCCATTATCAATCAATACGATACATTAGACACCTCTTTCCACATCAATTTTAACCATTTCCTCATCTACTTCCATCCTAAGTATTACGCCCTTAGCCCCTTCTAACATTATTTCTACATTTATCACATCTACAATCATCTTACCGACCTCCCTTACTTCTATGCTTCTCTTACAACCACATCCAGTCCTACTCTCACTACATCTGCATTTTCCTTGGTTTCACCTCTCTCCTCATCTACACCTGTCACTAAATTAACGTCCTTATCACATATTTATTTTCCTATTCCCACATCATCTGATACTATATCTACCCTGACATCCCTACCACTTATCTCATCATTTATGACCAACCTACTTACCTCTTCATCCAATCCACATTTGTTACCAAGTCTACCACACCTCCCCAATCCACTCATGTGCATTTTGACAATCATACCTCTTTTATCCCTATCCTAGCTCATCCACCATCTTCCCTGTCACACATATAAATTATTAACCAATCCAAACACACCTCTTTATATCCACACCTACTCCCACTATTGATTCCACACCTAACCTTACTCAAACAACTACATCAAACCTCGTTCCCTCATCGACACCCCTTTCACATTTTCCTATTGTACCATCCTTAGATTCCATACCAGTTCCTCTTTTTGTACTCCTACCTACACCTACTACATCGACCATTATCATTGTATCCCCATTATCACCTTCCTCTTCTACACTTTCTATATCCTTTGAAAAATATTGGAAATTACTTCAGCTTGTAGTAGTTATAGGTGATCCTCTTGTCTCATTGAAACAACAAGATGTTCCCACATCGATCCAATATTTAACCTCCTTATAATCTATCATGTAGAAGCTACTTCTTCCATCATCCACCATGCCATCACCAGGTACCCTAGTAGAGATTATTTTCATCCCTATTAAGGGTACTCCTCAAAAATCCAAATTTAAATACCTTGGAATCCTTCCACAACAATCCCTTGAGCATCTTCAAAAGAAAATCAAAATCCATTCTATCAATAAAAAACCTACAATCTCTATCTTGGGGCCATATCCATCCATCTTAGTCCACCCTCCTCCATCATGATTCAAACCATTTGGTTCTCTCCTAGGACAAGCCCCTTCCTCTAGATCACCTTCATCTACCCATCCTAGATTATCCACTACCGCTTCTTCTTCTAGACTACCTAGACCTCAGAACAATCCACCTTCATCCTCGTCGTCCACACCATTTCGCAAGACCTATCCTAGTGTATACATTGAATTATATGCGGAGGTCCTCCATCATCTACTTCGTAATTCTTCCATTGTTGGTTAGTCAAAATATGGCATTTAGTGAAAAACATACAGAAGGTTAGCATGGAAGAGTAGAGTGAATTTAAAATTGTGGGAGGATTAGGAAGGAATCACATGCTGAGGACAAAGATAGATTTGGGCTTAGCCATTTTCAAGATGATGAGCTATTTTTGGAGATATTGTGTCAAACACACAAACCGGTTAAAGACTTGTGCGACACGCATTGGATATTTTTAGAGGATTGACTACGAAGCAATTTTCATGGGTACATGATGAGAATAGATTTACTACTGATAGTTAAGTAGAAAAATTCTATTGTTAGCACAATTACATGTGTGGATATTATTGTAACTCTGTGTGGCTAATAATAGCATGTGACCTAATTTGGGAATAGATAAGAGGTGAAGGGTAAGTCCCCACCCTTATAAATATGTAGTGAACTATGTAGCATAGAATAATATGTAAGAACTGAGTTATTATGAGGTTATGCTGCCAAATATGACGCGCGCATAAACTATGGTATTATCTATTATAATAATCTTCTATGTATTTATCATGTTTAAATGCAATGGGGTGTATTGGCTGAAATAGAGTATCAAATATTGAGTATAATTGATTCTTGTATGCTTGATTTCATCATGATTATCATTTAAGTCTATTATTCTCTAGATCTAGATCTAAACATGTACTGTAGAATGATATATTAGTCATGGATCTGAATGCTTTAATTCTTCATCATGTTAACTTCCTACAACAAAAACCCTAAAGAGGGGTTTGGTACCTTTGTGTGCTTTGGGTGAGCACTCAGTCTAGGCTGAGTAATGTGCCAATGCACCTGGGATTTTACTAGTGAATTCTAGGCTACATCACTGGTTCCATTTCTGGGACCTCTTTTTCATTTGTTTTCAAGATGGTTCATGATGAAGACATACCGGTTGACCCTAGCAAGTGTTGACAAGTGGATACACAACCTAGAAGAAAAATACACATGCACATGGGTGGATTAGAATCTATATGATTTTTTGTACAAGAGCTTTTTCTCTATATTTGCGTTAGAAATGTATGAGTGGTTGGTTAATTATGTATCTAAACAAAATTGGAGGTATCACACACTTGTCTAGATGCAGGAAGAATTTTAGGTCCTTTATGATGCTGATATGATTTGGAATCATGCTATGGATACGTGGTTCTATGGTGTTTTGAACAACAATTTCTTAGAGTACTCAATTTCCAATTATTCATCCCCATAGGTAGCTAAATTCTAGTTTTTATGATATCCCAGGGGAACTTACCTGTAAGACTTTCCATTGGTGATCAAAATTTTTATGGTAACTCTTAACTTGTAGAAATAACTAATGGACAAATAAACCCCACCACGTGTGGGTGTAGGAGAAGGTTTGGTGAAAGATGGTAGACCTAGCAATAGAAAGGAAAAGAGAGGAAAGGTGACTTAAGTATAATGAGGTGCACGAGAGGGAGATAGAGAAGAAGTGGGTTGTTACAGAGTGAATGGCGTTGTGGAGAAAGATAGTTTGAGAAGGGTTTGAAGTTCACGCAGAAGATGTGGAACCTGAGCATCAGGAACTCCCCCATTTGGGAAAGCATGACAAAGAACACTCCTTAGACATACATAGAAGCGTGATAGAAGATACGACCTAGGCCATGGGTGCGCATGTGAATCCAAATGATAACCTTGCCATTACGCTTCGTTTTCCAGTATCTATTACAACAAACAATCAGCAAGATAATTTAGTTAGTGGGAGAGTAGGAGTGAGTCATATAAAAAGCACAATTATGGTAGCACAAACAACTTCGTTATTAAATGGGAGTACCTTTTAGGGTGTATCATACACACAAAATTCAGGTGCACATATTTTTGGACTATCTTCTAGGAGTAGTAACACTTCACAGAATGTTAGGGTGCATTTCAATACTACTATTGGGACATAAGGAATTACATTTTTTGGTCTGACTGTAGCTACAGGGTCAGGATTAGGAGGTATATGTGGCTCTAGTTCTGGTAGATTTGTTGGTTCTGGAGGCAGAGGAAATATAGGAGGTTCTGGATCAAGTGTGCAAGGTCTACACCAACCCCAAAATATTTACATGGATATTTGTCTTCATCTCCCAGAGTATAGGGGCATAGAATATGTTGTTGAACACATGCATATGTGTGAAATATTGCGGTGCACAAAAGGAATCATGGATTTTGAGCATAGGGAAATTCAATTTGCTACTACGTTACAAGGGCGTGCACACAATTGGTACAGAAATTTTGACCCTGATCAGACTTGGGTAGACTATGCAACTTTAAAATATGCTTTCCTTAAAGAGTTTCACATCCCTGAGTTTGAGCAGAAGAGTATAAGTGTGCTCAAGGATATTAAGCAAGGCACTACTGAAAGTGTCAGAGAGTATGATGCTCATTTCAAAACATTGTTATACAAACTTTCTTAAGATATTCATGCAAGTCAACATGCGTAATGGTTCATTGGGGGCCTAATAACACCTTTTAGAAGGGCACTATCACATATAAAGACAATGATCCACACGAAGCACTCAAAGAAACTTTACGCATTGAGGTAGTTGGAAGTATAGACATTGAGGTGAGCCCATTCTTAGAAGCACAGGTTGCAGCTATGGTGAAGCAATTGGAGAAGCTATCGGAAAATTCAGTACATGAGATGCACACAAGGATTTGGTGCATAGATTTTGAAATGGAAGGTCACATAAAGGATATTTTTCCCCACAGATTAGTGTGCTCATTTTTGTTTTACTGTGAGATATGCCATCTAAACCATAATTCTAGTTGTTTCCCATTACTACAACACACGATAAGGAAGAAACTTTAATGCTACTGTAATATATGTAGGTCCACAACTCATGACATGGAAGACTTCTAGATGATTGGTCAAATCCATGATGTTGTACAATAGACAGGAGTTTCAAATATCTCTAAAGGCAAGAACAAGCATAAAGGATTGAGATCACAATCAAGCACGCTATGATTGGAGTGAAAGACATTTCAAAGGTGGTCATGGTAGAGGTTGAGGGTTTTGAGGAGGATATGGAGCTGAGGCCATGGTGGTGGAAGAAGAAAGTTCCCTCACGGAATGAGTTACACATGTGGATCTCCTAACCACTACAGGCACAAATGTCCTCTAAATATTACATGTTCATTCTGTGGAAATAATCATAGTTATGAGGAGTTCCTAGACTTGTATGAGCATCTTAGAAAGTGGCATAAACAAGAAAATAAAGGTGTAGGGATGGTAAAGGTACAACGCACTATGGAAAATTAGTGGATGCCAAAGTTAGAACTAGAATCTGAGGCATTGGAAGTAAAGATCACAACTCGTGCTGAAGCTACACGCACCAAAGAGGCATTTTATCAAAAGCCTACCATCACTAAGGAGGATTTTCTACATGCACGGTACCCAGATCATGCCCATCAGAAGGAGGTTTACCAAGAAACCAAGGAGGTACTCAGGAATGTTCAGGATGAAATAAACTATTTAAAGGAGCAATCGAGGAAGATGGAGCAAAAGAAATCATCAAAGGCGGTCTAATATGATATGGATGATTTGAAAGAAGTGTGCAAGATGTTGCGTCAAGATAATATATTTCCAATGTTAGGGAATTGGTTAAAAGGGAACACTCCACGCGTAACTACTGAGACTAGACAATAGATCCTGTATGCATATCTTCCCCCTCATAGCCTATATTATGACAAGGAAATAACTCTGAATGCTGTTCTGGATGGGTTGTTATTGAGTAATATATTGATTGATACATGTGCAGAAGTCAATGTTCTTACCTTATATGCATGGGTACAAATGGGGAGGCCTCCATTGCAGCCATTCTCTAATGTGTTGTTCATGGTTAATCAGTCTAAGGCCACTCCCATCAGAGTTTTAAAAGATGCATCCATTACCATACAAGGAGCCAAGTTCACTGGAGATTTTGAGGTTTTAGCGCTGGTAGAGTTAGATAGCTTCCCAAATCTATTGGGGTGTCCTTGGTGCTATCCAAATAATGTTGATCTTCAATTCAACAAGGGTTATATCACCTTTTAAAACAAGGAGGAAAGTGTTATTATCCTTTTAAAAGATGGAAAATATCTTCCCTATGTTGATCCCATGAGTGAAGAAGACCTAAATATTGTTTATGTATGTGTCATTTGGGATCCATAGGTGCTTAAGACATGTAAAGAAGGAATCCTTCAGTGGGAGGATGCACAATCTATTAGCGATACTACAAGTATTGCTTGTGATAATTGGGCTCATGCACTTATGAATTGGTAGGGCACGTAGTAATGAGAATATTTCTAAGGGTAGAAAACCGTGTTATGTCATGAGAATAGGAAAAAACTCAGTACCTTGTTACACTAGAGAAGGAGATCTTATGGTGTTCCTATGCACCATGGAAGAATAATGGGTAGGACCACTAGAAAGAAGAAATATGCTAGCATATACACTACACGGGATAATAATGGAGTAGTGGGTGGTCCACAAGGATAATGTTGTAGGATGAAATGAAATTATGATTGCTCTTACCACTAGGTTATTCATGAGCAATGCACATACGTAAATATGAACTTATCATGGTAATCAACCTGTTCAGCACCACGTTTAGCAGTGTGAGAGACTCTAGACAAAAGGGTAGGAATCTTTACCTCCTTTGCTCTGGGTGCACAAGATTTATTCCACTTTACAAGGTTGCGTGCATGGTTGGTATGTATATGCAGAATTCCATAGAGAGACTGGAAATTGGTAGGATTTAATTGCAGGAATGACTAAAACATTTGACTTATTCTCTGCTGAGCCTCTGGTGGAAGAAGCATTAAAAGTCATAAAGTGCTTAACTATGGGAGATAGTGCCAAGGCTGAAGAACTCCTTCAAGATTTATTAGATGAAGGAAACTCAGGAGCACATATTGTTAAAGAGACAAATGTTGATGCCACACTACTTCATAATTGGGGACTATTAGTCAGACTCTGAAGTGGTAAAATTAATAGAATTACTACGGGATTATCAGGATTTATTTCCTCAGGGGTACCATGAGCTTAAAGGCATGCATGAATCATTAGGGGATATGAGGATAAAGATTAAAGAGTGTGCTCACCTAGTTAGAAAGAGACCCTACATGATGAATCCCAACTTGCGTGAAAAGGTCAAAGAAGAGATTGACAAAATGTTGAAGTCTGTAATCATCAAGCCCCTGGAAAAGTTAGAATGGGTTAGTCCAATGGTCATTAGTATCAAGAAGGATGGTTGGGTTAGGATCTGTGTGGACTACAGGGAGATGAATGTTGCATGTGTGACTAATCCTTTTCCTATGCAATTCATTGAGGAAATACTAGAAGGTGTTACAGGGCACAAAATCTATTCATTTACAATAGGTTCTCTGGGTATCATCAGGTTAGGATTTCCTAGGAGGATCAGGAAAAGACTAATTTTACTACTGAATGGGGTAGTTTCACCTATACTATGATGCCTTTTGATCTGAAAAAACGTGCATGTTGTATTTTCATGCATAGTTGTTTAGGCATTTAAATATTTTATTCACAACTTCTTATAGGTTTATTTAGATGATTGGACGGTGTATGGACTGGTCAAAGATCACTGTGACAATCTATGTTTAATGTTTGAAAGATGTAGAAAATTGAGTATCTCTTTGAACATCAAGAAGTGAATATTTTCTACACCATTTGGAATACTATTAGGACACATGATCTGCAAGGAAGGTTTGTTGGTCGATCCAGCTAGGGTTGTAGTTATTATCGGCATAAAACAGCCTACCAGTTAGAGTGAGGTGCACAAATTTTTGGGTCATACAATATATTATAGGAATTTTATGAAAGGATATGCCAAGGTTTCCACACCTTTGGAGGAATTACTAAAATGAAAAGGTACATTCTACTGGGGGAACCACAACAACATGCATTCGAGACATTAAAGGGGAAAGTTATTACCGTGCCTATTCTTTGTTTTCCTTCATGGGACCAACCATTTTATGTACATGTGGATGCATCTAGCACGGCCATTGGTGTAGTATTAGCTCAGCCTAAAGAAGGTATTATAGATCATCCTATCTTTTTTTCTAGTATAAATATGACTTTTGAATAGCATAATTACACAACTATAGAGGGTGAATCTTTGTCAATGATCCATACAATACATAAATTCCGAAAATACGTACTAGCTACACCATTTTTCTTTTATACATATCACTTATCATTGAAGTATTTGGTAAACAAGTTGGTTTTACATGGGAGCATATGTAAATGATTACTCTTATTTCAAGAATTTGATTTCAAATTTGTGGTCAAACTAGGGAAAATTAATTCTGGATCAGACCATTTATCCAAAATACAGTTAGGAGAAGAAGCATAGGAAATTGAAGATACCATGTCACATGCACAGTTATATAGGTTACAATAAGTTCTGTCAGAATTAGAGGACATTCTTATCTTTCTACGAACAAGCATGACACCAGAAGGAATGAAATCCTTAGAGAAGAAACAACTTTCTATACGCGTGGCACCCTATATGTTGATTAGAGTTGACCTATACAAGTTAGGTCGGGATGAAGTATTACGTCATTGTGTACTGGAACATGAACACACGACTATCATTAAGGAAGCTCATGGTGGTATTGTAGGTGGCCACTATGCAGGTGATGCTAGTGCGTGTCAGATTCTACTCACTGGTTTATGGTGGGAGACCCTATATAAAGATTGCAAGGATTATTGTAAGGCTTTTGATCACTATCAACATCTAGGGAAACCATGTCAATGAGATGAAATTCCTCTACGACCTATTAATAGTGTAGAACCATTTGAGAAATGGGCTATAGATTTTGTGGGTCCTATTTCACCAGCTGGACATAGGACTGAATCGCATTATATCATAACTTGCATAGATTATCTAACAAGGTGGGTAGAAGAAGCACCTACAAAAGATTGTACAATAGTTACAACAGCCAGGTTTTTATGTGAAAATATTATTACATGGTATGGATGTCCTTTAAGTTTAGATAGTGATAGGGGAACACACTTTCTGAATGAGAAAATCAGAATTTTATTGGATGAATTCATGATTGTACACCATAGGACTACACCATATCATCCTCAGGAAAATTGGACTACTGAGGCATTCAACAAAATTTTGAGGTAGACATTGACAAAAATATGTGATGTTCGATGAAAGGATTCGGATGATAAAGTATTTACAATACTTTGGGCATATCAAACAACATATAAAAGGTTGAACATAGCCACATGATTTAAGTTAGTGTTTGGTACAAAAGTAGTTCTTCCTATGGAATTCATGCTACCATCTTTGCGTATTACATGCATTAGAGGTCTAGCTGATGAGAAAAAATTATAAGAATGGATTGAAAATTTAATTAAGTTGGATGAGCGATGAGCAATAGCATGTTGAAGTCAAAAAGAAGAAAAGACCAAGAAGAAAGTATGGCATGACATGCACATCAGGGATAAAAATTTCACAATTGGACAGATGGTGCTCCTTTATGATTCTAATTTTTTGTGTCATCCAGGAAAAATCAAGGTACATTAGTTGGAGCCGTATGTTATCACTCACATAATTGAAACATGTGATTTTCAATTAGAGATGCTTGATGGAACATTATTAACTGGTTACTTCAACAAGAGTAGGCTGAAGCCCTACTATAAATAAGTCTTCTTGGTGTTTTTAATAAAGAAATGTTGCCATTTAGATTAGGTTTTCAATTATATATTTTCCTTAACTTATTTCCTTATTTTTCATGTTTCTTCTTCAATTTAGTTGGTGTTTTTGTGTAATAAGCATGCTTGCACGCTAGAAGATAATTACTATTTGAAACATTTTTATGCGCAGAGGACTACACATACCCTTAGTGTGGGGTGGTTATTGTTATCCAGGTATAGGACTATTGAAAATAAGTACACAAGAAAGGAACAAACTTCTACGAGTGTTATTCAAGTTGGAGAATTGAAAAAAAAAAGTTCTTTTGGAAATGAGGACCATAGGTGGAGATGAATGAAGAAACAAGTATAACGTGAGGTAAGAAGAGGCCATGATAAATACCAATGGAAGGCATAGTGATAAGGTACTCAGGTGCATATAATTCCACTGAAGAGAAGTTTGTGGCTAGAAGGTAGGAAGGCATGCTAGAAGATTATAGATTAGGTGTGAAGATGTACCACGCGGAAAGAATGAAAATGGTTGATTAATGAGAGGATTTTTGGTAGGTGAAGAAGTAAGAAATGCACTAATTTTTTTGAAAATATATATAAGGATAAGATGCGAGTTCATTTTTACCATTGCAATTGAGAGAATTTGAAAATAGCTAAGTGAAAATGAGAGGAGAAGAGTATTCAGGTGTGAAGATTGTGAATCAGCATGAGGCAAGAATATTTGTGCACAGAGGAAGCTTGCATCCTCAATTGCAAAGGGTTTGAGTGAAGCAAGGTGTTACAAAAGAGCTAGGGCACGTAATCTCAAGTAGAGAACACTAGAGATTTGAGACTAGGGTTTCAACTTTCTCATGTTGTAGAGGAGATAGAAATATGAGTATTTGGAGTTGGAAGATTTCAATTTATAGATGGCACTAAAGAAAGCACCCACAGTAGGAGTAAAAGGAAAGAAAAATGTCAAAGTGGAAGAAGAAAATGCTCCTGGGAGTAATTTCTCAGAAATGCAGTATCTAGAGGGAATGATCATGGGATAAGAATGGGATTCCCACATCCATAAATTTAAAATCAATGATTACAACCATCGAATATTAGATAATAAGAAGGATCTCGATGTGTTCCTAAGAACAAAAATGAACAAGCGCGCAACAGAAGATATGCCAATGTATGATGATGGCTACCGGTGAGAAGTTACTAGAAGTAGATTGCATTCTACCAGTTGTATGAGCTTCCATAATTTGGGAAGTATGAACCATTGTATCGATGGTTGATGAATAGAGTCCATGAAAACTTTCTTCTATTTTTTCAAATGGAGGGTTATAATCACATATGCCTTTGATTTCAATGGTGATAGGACTAAGGGCCTTGAGGAGCGGATCTAGAGAGAAATTTAACTAGATAAATCTTTAATCTTGGAGATAAGGAAGGATCTTGGGTATACCAAAGGTCTGTGCAACATGGACATTGACAAATTAAAGAAGTACCCTTAATATTTCATGCAGCTGCACATCTTGTAACAAAGTTGAATGACCAAGAAAGGTGGTCACAGGTAAACACAATGTAGCTACACGTTGCAAAGAAGATGTCTCAAGGAGGTGGTCTACAATATCGTGGATCACATAGAAAAGACAATAATTGAAGAAGTGCAAAAACAAGTGAAAGAATAAGTTTTGGTGCTATTTTATTTTCTTTTGTGTTTGTGGAGATTGGAGTTCCTGATGGGCCAAATGAGAATATTTCAGAGTACCCCACTAGGACATAAATCTCTTGTGGAAATATTTAATGAAGTACTTGTATGAAGGCCATGAAAGATGCAAACCATTGGGCAAGTACAGAATGGTTAGCACTTGTCAAAAGGAAGTGGTGAGGCACTTACAACAACACAATAACAACATTTGAAGGAAAGGTTGGATGAGCTTCGGAAACTCATCGCACAAGGAGTATGAACTTCTAGTAGTAGGGAAGGACTAATGCACTGCACAGTGTACCAGCACTTGTGCATCATGTGGTCTTCCATGAATGAGAAAGGAGAGATTGGAGCAAATGGATGAATTAGAGTACAATATGCAGTCACAACATCATCGATTTTTAGGAAGAAGCATCACCTAAGCTTCAATGTAGTTAAGGTAGAATTTAGAGGTGACCATACACTGAGAAAGACATATGTATATCTAAGACATTGATTCCTACATATAGAGGCTTGATCTCAGATATAATACTGCAGGAAGCTAACAACATTATTTTGTTCATAAATATTCTTTCTAGCACTTCTATTCATATTCTTTGATTCAAGTTTTGGGTAGAAAACCATTGATGTATGTGGAGAATGCAACTAGTGCTCTCGGGGCCCGCCAATTTTGATTAGTTAACCATATAATGGAAAATGTTCTAGCACCTAAGCCCACAAAGATAATATAAGTATATGATGAAGATGAGGAGCATGAAGATAGTGGTGGTTTGGAGCACAGGGGCAGGAGGCAACCTATAGATAGGGTAGAAGCTGAGCACGTGACTACTCCACCCCAGCCACAAGAGGGAGATGATGAGGACTTGGATGTAATCCAAGGAGAGTTCCATTTCAAAAGGGTTTTTAGGAGAACCAGGACCCAAGGTGCTACTCCATAATCAGTGCGCAGATCACCTCAACTCTCTCCATAAAAGGAGACAGATGAGAAGATAAGAAGGAATTTGAAGCTGAACGAGGAGGCAGAAGAATCTGAGGATAGCATGCTCGAATATCCTACACCTTCATAGAACATGGAAGAGACAAAGGATGAAGAAATGAAGGATAGAGAAGAAGCAAAAAAGGAGGCAGATGGGACAGTGCACGAGACTACTCAGGGCATAGTAGAACAAGCTCCAAATCTTGAAGCTCAAGTACCTAAGGGGCCAAGATTGAAAAGAAAAAGTGGAGAATATGTTTCATCTGTCATGGGCTATGCTAGGACATAGGTAAAATTGTCCACACTTGTTTTCAAAGAAAAATGACACTAAAGGAGTTGTATGGGTGAGAGATGATGGATGAAGATATGGAAACCATGTGCACAAGGAAGTAGTTGTCATGGTCTATGCACACGCACATGGATGAACCAGAATTTGATGTATGTGAAGAGGCACATGTATCAAGGAGGTTGAAGAAGACACCTCAGGCCAAACACATAATAGTAAACCCTACTGTTATGCTAGATGAACAAGTGAGTAATGATTTGGTAAAAGTCTCGAGAGAGGTGCCATGATGAAATGTGGATAAGGCTACAAAATCTAGGGCACTAAGAGAAGAATTAAAAACTAAGTATGTAGAAATAACGTGCCTAAAGTAAGAAAAAGGCTTGGCACAAAATAAGAACACTATTTTCATCAGCATGGAAGAGGAAATTGGGGACAATATCATGAAAACAAAGCCACAGTTAGAGCCTAAGGTATGCAAAATTTTTCCTTTGGAAATGCATTATGTATAAACCTTGGTGGACATGGTGCTTGAAGATGAACCTTTGAACATGCCAGCGCCAAAGGATCCAACACTGTAAGTAGAGAGGGAAAATTCTTCAGTGATGAGGAATATTGTATAAGGTTATTACAAAAACACAAGAACCACACAAGGAAAGGCTAGATGAGCTTGGGAAACTCATCTTGCAAAATATGGACTTATTAGAAGGAAGAATGATTGCAATGTCTGACATTGTTTTGGTCTTGCAGAACAAGAAAGGAGTTATTGCACGAGATGAGATAGAGTCAATTACAATAGATATCCAAGAAAAGGTAAAGGCCATGCTCAATGATTGGTAGAATTTAGAGGTAGAATAAAAGAAGAATATCCATAATTGATTCTTCTATTTGAAGCAGAAGATGTTTCAGGGTAAAGTCATTCTTTTATTCATAAAAAATATTTCTGTTCTTCTATTCATATTTTTTGATTCATTTTCAAGACAACCATTTTTGGGTGGTAATGCAATTAGTGTGGGGTGATATTGGTCAATCAAAATATGGAATTTAACAAAAAACATACAAAAGGTTCACACGGAAGAGTAGAACACATTCAAAAGTGTAGGAGGATCAGGAAGGAATCACGTGCTGAGGACAAAGACAAATTTGGGACTTATCCATTTTCATGATGATGAGCTATTTTTGGAGATAGCGTGCCGAACACACAAACCAGTTAAAGACTTGCACAACATGCATTGGATTTTTTTTTTAGGATCGACTATGAAGTGCTTTGCACGGGTATAGGCTAAGAATAGATTTACTATGGACAATTAACTAGAAGAAGTCTATTGTTAGCACACTTGCATGTGTGGCTATTATTGTAATGGTGCATGGATAATAATAGCATGCTACCTAATTTGGGAATAGATAAGCAGTGAAGGGAAAGTCCCCACCCTTATAAATATGTAGTGAATTGTGTAGCATAGAATAGTATGTAAGAACTGAGTTATTGTGAGGTTATGCTACCTAATTTGATGCACGTATAAACTATGGTATTATCTATTGTAATAAGCTTCTATGTATTTATCATGTTTAAATGCAATGGAGTGTATTGGCTGAAACAGAGTATCAAATCCTGAGTATAATTGGTTCTTAAATGTTTGATTTCATCATGGTTATCATTTAAGTCTATTATTCTCTAGATCTAGATCTGAACATGCACTATAGAATGATATATTAGTCATGGATTTGAATGCTTTAAGTATTCATCATGCTAACATCCTGTAACAATAACCCTAAAGAGGGGCCTAATACCTTTGCACACTTTGGGTGAGTGCTCAGTCTAGGTTTAGTGATGTGCCAACGTGCCTGGGCTTTTACTACTGAATTATAGGCTGCATAAGCCATCATGTTTCCACCTATCATATCCTTTTATCTGAACCATCTGAATCCCTCATGGTTCAATTCCCATTGCATCTATTCTTATCATCACACCCCGGGCTATGAAACTGGACATTATAAGGCCATCCAGACCATTTTCCATGATCTTATTGAGTGAGAGGACCTCCTCGATGAGTCTCCTTCACCATCTATTGCTTCATCTGGAGCACATGTGATACCTTTCACCTCATATCCATCTAATTAGCCTCTTGACAAGGTTCCCTTTTTTTTATCGATATTTTTCACCTTGATATATCATCTTCTTGATATCCATATCCTTTGACATCAACTATATTATATGCATCCCTTTCACTGGGGGATCATCATCACCCTGTTTTCAAAATTTTAGCATCCTTCTTCTCATCTCCATCGATTCATCCTCCCATGCTAGGTGAACTTATTTCTAGGACTTGTCTGTTCATGGATTAGTTCCTTTCCATATTCAGGATCATCTTGTCCCATATAACTCAGTTTATCTGATCATAATTTCATCCCCTCTTCCTACGACCACCTTTATGGCTATATTTTTGCTTACCTTTGGAAGCACCATGGATCTCATTTAAGAACTCGGTGTCATCATGCCTATTTTATGATTATATCTTCTGGTCCTGATGCATCTTGACCATCATGTAATCACATTTGTCTCTCTCTAGGGGGACCATTCACTCATCTTAGACACATACCCTTCACTTCCTTGAGGGATAGTAAATTCATTTATTTTCAGTTGTTTATCTCATCCCATCTTCCAAAACATGACGTTAATCTCTTAAATGTATGAGAATGATACCACTCTAGAAAGCAGACAACTCATAAAGTTTGTCCCTAACTGGATCGGACCATATGGTAAACCATAATTGGAACCACTTAATGCATTACACATGTGACCATTATTTTGTTATCACATTTACCAATGTTCCCTTAGTTATGTCTTCAGATCATTCCTCCATCTTGGCCTCCTCCATATGTCATCATGATGATTTGGAATTATGTGGTCTTCCACCACTTTCTAGATGTGACCTTTAATATGGGGACCATGGCTACCCATAACATATTCCTTATGGATAGGTTTTCCCCTTTGGCGAGAACTCCACAATCATTACATATGTCTCCCTCTTATTCACCTATTGGAACAATGCAAAGGGTCCAGGGATGTCTCATGTATATTCTTTATCCCCTCCTAAGTGATCTACTTAGCTAGTCTAAGCTCTCTCCCATGGATACTCAAATCAAAAATCAAAGTTATCAAAAATAGACAGATCCCTTGAAGGATAGTTGTTCATGCAAAAAATAAAAGAAAAACAATATCAAAATCATGAAATCAAAATCATGAAATCAAAATCAAAATCAAAATCAAAATAAATAGATTGATCCCTCGAAGGATGGCTATCATTTATTCTTTCCATCTATATATTGTAAAGTAGACCATATCCTCAAAGGATGGCTACTCCTTGTGGCATTTGAAGGCTTCCTACATTGATCAAACTTCCATTTTATTAGCATCCTAAGAAAGCTTCCCGCATTGATCATGTTTCTCTTTCTCCCAGAGTTGGGGCATAGTTTTAGGGGAACATCACTTTTAGATAACCCTCTTACTTTATACAAGTTGCATCTCAAATCCCTTTTGTCATGTTAACACTAGATTTATGAGATCATCCCATCCATTTCTTCCTTATGATATTTGGTATTAATGACTATCATTGGTTATTTGTTAGCATCAGCTTTGGTTGCATGTGCCTTGTGTTGCCTAGATCCCCTCCTTGTTTACCTGCAATGTAGTTAGAGTAATATTTTCCTCACACATTATTTAGTGTCATTCGCATCTATGGGTTTCCATTTTTATGAGGCATTCTTCATCCTAACCCCATCACATCTCTTCCTCAACACATCTGTCTTCATTTCATGTTACCTATCTACCTAAACAACACATTTATTCTTAATCACATCCATTTTCAATCTATTTTCATCACATCTTGTACATACATTTTAATCACCATAATCAAATTTCAAATTTAAGACATGTTACCACATCACACATGAATGCCATCATCCATCTACATTTTGATTAATCATTTAATCCTACATCTACTTTATCATCATTTTCAAATATAAACATGGAGCATATAGTCCTAGTCCTCGTATCAAAAATTTATATCCATACTCACATTTGAATCTAAAATAACCATATAATAGCACATGTATTTCACCATCATCATCAAATATAAATCAAACATGCGTTCCAAAGTACCATCATTATCACATCTCATCTAAAAAACCATCATCATAAATATCTAATCTAAAATCATCACATCATATAGAATTTAAATCATCACATCATACAATAAACACAAGGAAAAATAGAACACATGATAATCCATGGAAAAATCATATATCATATACATATATGTGAGTGTCAAAATGAATATCATTACATCATGGCCCTCTAGCAGGCTCCATCAAAGTAGAAATATTGTCAAAATCAGTAAATTGCATGTCTAAAACTATCATATCCTCTCCGCTAGGGAAAACTACAACACCTAAACCTGCGCGCAATCACCTCCCTCATAGACTCCCTCCTCCCACATTGACTGATCTAAACTTGTTGTAATCCTCGAAGACCAAGGTATCTTATGGATGAAAATATCCTCATAATACTTTCCCTCAGTAGTCAATGATAATTACCTATCCATCCCAATCATGCAAGGGGGGTACCATCTATCCTGATCCCTGTGGCACTTCCTAAATGACACTAGACAACTTGGTCGCTACAATAGTAGCCAGATCTCCAAAGAGATTTTTAAAGGCCTCCCATTTCCTACGGTAGTGGCCTTTCTCCTAAATCACTTCATCCCTCTCCTGAGTGAATGCATCCCACTATTATAGAGAAGTGTCTCTTTCTACCCATTTCTGGTCTCTTTCCACCCTCATCTATTATAGCTCATCACATAAGTGTACCATCTCTACAAAATATCCTATTACATCATCTTTCCCCCCTTCAATATCCACCTCAATGTCTTCCTCCATCTCCTTAATCTCCTCCTTTCCTCCCTCCTTGGTCACCCAATTTTCCCATGTTGTCATTTGCCAATCATAGTAACCTACTCTGAATCCTACATCATCATCATCATCCCATGGTGGGAATTAATAGCTCCATGTCCAATTCTTATTTCCTGTAGAACATGGGATATGGAGGCACTATTTAGATGACTCCAAATTTTTTTCTTACCCTATCAAACTATACGACCTCGATAATATCCTATCATCTCCCCTAAATCCACCTCATCCCCACCAACTCCACATCTTCCCCTGTTCATGTGGAGAATCCTCGATATGGTCTCTAAGTGATCTGATCAACATCTAGCTTAGCCAATATATCAACATATGAATCCACTCCTCTCTCCCGCTATCTTTGATGTCCTGGTCAGCCCTCCATCTCATAAATCTCACCTCTATCTGAATATGGTCACCTATGACCCATGGAATCCCTGGTGGCCTTATCACAACAATATGATCGTAGGCCAACCAGTGTAGCAAGAAGTGTACATCCAATCATGATCTCCTAGTAGCATTGTATTTGGATAGCTCATGATAAACCTGATCTAATAAGGTAGTCCCAAATGAATAGATTGTCTGGTGGTCCATGATATTGATCACTACCTGTCAACGCCCATAAAAACTAAGCTCCTCCTGAGTCTAGAAAAACATAGCAGGACACTACCATCAAAACCATGCAAATTATTTGGTTGCATGCCACCCAAGCCTCATATCTCTACTCATAGGAAAATTCACTTAAATAAAATATGATAAGGGATGTTTCGAATCCAAATAGCCACATCAAAACCTCTAATCTATCATGACTAGTAATGGGGACTATTTTCTCCCCCATTATCGATAGTCTGAGGATCCGATATACATCCTCTAGGGTGATAGTCATCTCCCCTATCCTAAACAAAAATGTGCAAGTCTGTTGATCCCACCTCTCTACCAAGGCAATCATAAGCCCCACATCCCATGGGATCCTCTAATAGTGTCTGAATCCCCTTAATCCAAGTGCAAAGAGATGATCCCACTCAACATTTGTCACATCCCCTCTAATCTTCTCATATAGAGAAGACACTCAATCTCTCAATTATAAGGTCTCCGTGGCCTGCAATCACAAATAAAACATGCAAACATCAGATCCATAAATATAAAAATATATTTAACATACATCAATTTTCATCTAAAATCAAGTTAATCCCTAATGTATCCAATCATACCCTATTCGACGTCGACCCAAGTCAGGTTGACACATATCCAATGAAATCGATGTGCCCTAGGAAACAATTTATGTCAACCCATCTAGGTCACTACTAACCATCCCTGACATCATCAATTTTTTTTTGTAAAAATATAGAAAAAATAAAACATTAAATTTAATTAAAACCAACATGGGTTTTGTTACTCACCATCCTCTGCACCCTCTGGTATTTCCTCATTGCTTCTTCAACCTCCATTTCACACTCTTTTCTTTTGATAGCTTTCTCTCTCTCGTCAAGCTCAAGCATGAAAATGAGCATTGTTGGTCGAACCCTGGGCTTATATAGCTCACTAACCTCAGGTCGCCATTGGCTGGCCTCAATTGCCAATGATTCCCCTTGAGTGTACTAATTTTTGACTCTCCCCCTCATCATTGTACTCTTACCTTTGGGAATTATTCACAAATTCCACTATTGTCGCCATAATTATTTGCCTTCAGGTAATTTTAGTCCAATCACAAAGTTCACTTTTTCATGCCATAGCCATCTATCACCCCTTTAGACATACACACTTTTCCAAGGTCCCATTGGGTTGTACTTATCTCTCTTTCAGGAATAATTTATTTTCAAAGTCCACACGCGTGGCCATAATAACCCCTTTATTAGGCATTTCATTTTATAATCCTATCTAATCCATGCACAAATTCCTCCTTTGAGGCCATTTTCACCTTCCCCTTTGGGCATTACATTGATTATATCAAATCCTCCTATAAGGCCATATTATATCAAGCCCACTCTTGCAGCCATATTCATGCCTTCCTTGGGGCAACATTATTGTTTTCATCAAAGTCCACCTTTTTGGCTATACTTTTCCCCTCTTGGGGCATACCTTTTTCCCTTTTTTTCCTTATGGCCATATTTTCCCCCTTTATGGCATATTACTTCATCATTCACTTTTTCACCTTGTTGTATCGGCCATTTTTCGTGTCCCATTGGGCACTATATCATTCATCCTCGTTCATTATGGATGCATACCTTTTTAGTTTGATTCCTCGTGTACGAAGGATTTTGCATACTTTTTTAAAAATTTTATGCCTTTCCTATGACCCTTTGGTCATCCTGACCTCCATCCATACTGCAGTGGTCTTCACGGACTCACTGGTCTGTAGAACATTAAATCATGTCTCTGTTGAGACTACAATCATCCTCTACCGATGTGATATTGCAGTCACCTCCATTGTGTACATCCATATTATGATCCTTTATTCCTAGGGAATTTTGCCTTGGTTATGTTTTAAAACACCCACCTTTTCATCACCCACCCACCTTTTTTCACCTAATTTTTTTCAAACACATCGTTGACTTCCCTTGATGTCATCGATCCCCCATTTGAGGGGGATATTATCATCAAATCTTTATCCTCATCCAACCCTTTTTTTTTGTCTCATGGCTTTCCATCTCAAACCACTCATAAAAAAGGGGCAAAATGTAGACACCTAAATTTGGTATCTACACCCTTATTTTCCTGCATGCACATATTTTATTCTATCCATCCTCTTTATTTAATCAAATGCACATCCAATACTTGTTAATTAATTAATTAATGATTTAATATTTTACATGCCCAATTATCCCATCCACATTGATCCTATTAATTAATCAATTCCTATTAATTAATGAATACCCTCATTTATTACCCTAACCAACTTTCTAATTAGGATGATTTTATCCTACATATAAATCACCTTTGTTTTCTATCTTTCATTACATCTATTTTTATGCCCTAACTAGCTTGGATTCATCCCCAAGGCATCTAACCCTTCCAATATGCTTTAAAGTATTTGACCATATCTTTAAAATCATAAAATCCCGTCTTAAATAAAAAATAAAGCCTGAAAGGGAAACTATCCCCATGATTAGCAGTGACCCAACCCATTTTCCACCAACCCTACAAATATGTTTGATCTCTTTCTATTCCTCACGCAATCACTCAAAAAACAAGCAACCAGAGAGAAATCAGAGCTTCCTACGACAATCACATACATCCCATCCATCATCGAACATGTTTTACATCACTGATGATCTTCCTTCATGAAATTTCTTACCTTTATAATGCTTTCATCAAGTTTTCTATCAAATTATATTTTATTTCTTGTAGATTAACCTTTTTTAGGTTTAGACAAGCATCCAACCATCCTTCAAAAACTTTTAGTTCTAGTCCTAGTGCTTGTAGGTTTCCTTATTCAATTATTTCTTCTCGGCCTCATCCTAATCCTGCTACAGTCACCACCAATCCCCCCTGGTTGCTGTCAACTCGGGTTCTGTATATCCAAAACCTATCTAAATCCTCCTTTCTATCATCCATCCTATCTCTCATCCCTTAGTTCTCTTCTGCATATCCTCTCATAATAGTTATAGGTCCTCATTAGCTTCCATATTTTTTCTAGACCTTGCAGGTCTCCACATTTCATCTATAGATTTAGATCCATCTTCCCAGGTTGCTGTCGACCTACCTGTGCATAGTTTGGGTCGCCGCCAACCCAAACTAGGTAACACATACTTTTCAGTTATTGTCATCTAAATAGCTTTAGACCAATTTCTATCAATTTATTAGATTCAATGATAGCTCTGTTTCCACATGCCTTTGCTTTTACATCCTTTTGTCTAACAAACATGGGCTGACATCCATAGAGGAAGTTAACGCTTCTCGGGTATACTTTTTGAGGTAGACCCTACCCCTATATATCTAATCAAATATCATTTCCTTCTTACTTGCAGGTTTGAAAACAACAACAATTCTTCATTCAGTGCCCATATCAAGCATTAAGCATCCAAGATAGCATAAACCCTCCATAATTTCTGAGTTGGCTAGTTTCTTTAGTATCTAGTGCATTCATGTACATTAAGAACAAGAAACGTGGAAAACACTAAGTATTTATTTGAATTATTTTGATTTTTTTAGGAAGGGGGAAAGTTTATGGATTGAAGATAGAACTTTTTAAACTTGTTATTTAAGAATCTTCTAGATGGGTTGTAGGAGACTATTCTATGTTGATTTTGAACTATTATTATGCATTGCATGTTGATATTTCATAGATATTTATGAGAATAAATGTTACAAGGAAATATTGGAATATTTATTTTGTGATTGTATAAAGAATTGTGTTTTAGGTTGCATAATTTTATATGAGAACTAAATATAACTAATTGGATTGTGTTTTAAAGAAGTGCATTATTCTTTTATTTATGGATCTTATATTCTTGAACACATATTAAACTATCTTATCTTTTGATTTGAAAGTATATATGTGATATTATAGTTTATATATAATCATAAAGGGTCTACGTGTTAAATATTATTATGTATTTAGATACTAGATTTAGTAGATTGATCGAATACAATCCTAATGGACTTACGTATGAAGGAGTTGTTGCACATATTTTTGTGTGTACATTTCGATACCAGAACCAATTTTTTTTAATATCTTGTATGGATATGCAAGTAATTATAATAAGAGGTTATTGGTTATTAGTTGTTCTTCCATATCTGAGTCCATTGCAGGTTTTAGGAATGTTATTCATTTCATGGATTTTGAATATATACAAGGAAAACAATTAGAATTTTGTCTTCTCTCTCGAGGGTATAGTAACTTTACAGATAACATAAGTATTTAATTTTCACCCTTATATAACTTGTAAAAATGTGCTCTATGTTGTAATTGGATATCAATTGGTTTTGTTCCTAACTGAAAGTGTTAACAATGTTTTAATTAGTATTAATTCAAGTAATTGATTTTGTCTTATGAATAATAATGTTTTTTATTTAAGTCATAAATGTGGGGAATTATATTAAAATATGGATTGTATGTTTAAGAATGGATGGATATAATGGATGTCAAGTATTATAAATAGAATATCACTTCATATGATTGACTGTGATGTTATTTCTGACTAATATAAAATGATAATATTATATTTGTTGACTTAGATTTCTTGTTTCATTTTAAAAAATGATGTGATTAGTATAAGGTCAACCTAAACTATTAGTATCAATAAATAATGTATACAATATAGAAAATGAGTAGATGAATCATGCAAGTTATTTCTAATTGACCTATGTATATTTATCTCTCCTAATTGATGTACAAGTAAATAGGAGAATATTGGAAGTGAAGTCCTGGAATGATTTAATACTTTTTATTGATTATGACCTTGTGGTCACATGTAAAAGAAATATCTTTTTAATACATGTCTTATTTGTTTTAAATGATTTTATGAAGAAGTATTCATTACAAGGAAAGGAATATGTCGTTGATTTATGATCCTAAATCATGCATTTTGTTGACTTGTAATGAAGAAAATTGATTTTATAATTTTGTGAAATTTTGTATTAATAAAATAATGTATAACTTATTTAATATATCTAGATTTATATGAATAGATATTATCTACGCATTTATTTAATGACGATATGTTGTTTAAGATGTTACTAATTCAGTAATATAATAAGTGGTCAAAATACCTTTCGATGAAATATTAAGTTATTACTTATTCGAATTCCTTTATTCAAGTAGTGTTATAAATAAACAACAATAAACAAGTTATCGAATCAGTTGATATTCATAGAAATAATACTATCTATAGACACCCTAATTTTATATCTTTCTTAAATCAATTAATTCCGCTACCTCATTTCCCACAAAAATGCACTCCGAATTAATCAAATATAATTTGATTAATTATCCCTTTCAAATCTAAAAATAACCTAATCCTTACCACATGTCATTATTCTCCATGTTTTTCTACTATTCAATTAAAAATTAAAAATTAAAACCTCACCCACTCTTCACAGTCCCCACTCACCTAAAATCCTCCACTTATGAATTAAAAATCTAATTCAAATCCTCACCCATTATTTTTGGTCCCCACTCACCTAATCTTGCCCACATTTTCAAACCATGATTACTTAAATTACTCTAAGTTAATCACTTCCCCAGGATATAAATACAATCTTACCCCTCCCCTCTAAGATATGGAGAATAAGCTTGCATGAAATGTCTAAGTTATTGCATCCTTTGAGAAAATAACATCCCTCCACTTCGTCCTAATGCCCAAATAGCCTCATCTTGAAGCACCCAAAATCCATAGTCCTTTTATCCATTTGGTACAAAGTAAGTAGATATTGTTACAGAAAGGTCTTGCTCCATTTCAAGAAAAGTGCCTACATATCACGTAATCAGGGCCCATCCATGTTTCCTTGCCCATTTTGAGGTTTGCTACGTAATCGCGGAGGAATTATTATTGTCATTGTTTACTTTCTTATTAGCAACGTATTTTTCCTAGCTCACATTCTAGCACACTCAATTACTTTTGATCTGTTACCATTGATTTCCCAATTAGTAGTTTTATCCAATATTTGTTTATTATTATTCGCTATTATCTCTTTTTCCGTGCCTTATGGCCTTCTGTGGTTAACCTTCATGCTATGGGAAGTACTTTTGTTGTGCGATGTCTTGTGGTGTATATACAGGTTGTAGTAACAATGACATTACGAAGCTCATCATCTCTTTGATCTCCTTAGTGCTCAATGTCTAGCAAAAAGAAAATGCATCCCCTACTCTACCTACTCATGGGTCTCCGTGGACGACAAATTTTGGTACAAACTACTGATCATTTTCTTGCAAAACCTTTTTCGACAATACAAGATTCGTATTCCCAGGCATATTTTGCAAATTGGAGGACCCCCCCAGACTTTTCCAAACAATTTTTTTCCTTACATTCTAACTTTCCACAACAACACTTCTGGTAACATTTTAAAACTCTTCTTTTGTTGTTTATTTTTTATTTTTTGTGAAGATAATCAGTATCGCTATTTCACAATCATGATTAAGTATAATAATTATCAATTTTTTTACCAAATTCTGTCCTAATTGTATCCACGTATGCTCTTTTTCTATGCCTTCGAGTGATCTAGAAAATCATAAATGGTCATGATTATTTAGTTTCTTGTTCTAACATTTTGGGATCCCTAATCAAATCAATAAATTTAAATCAAGATTTCATACTAATACATTTGCCCCTTAGGCCTTTTGTAGTTTAATTAAAATAATTCAAACTAGCTCTATTTTTCATTATTAACTAACTTGTCTCTTTAATTTTGTTTCTTCTTCATAATTTGATCGATCATTGGTTGTGTATGCTCTGTTCCTACACCTTCGAGTGATCTAGAAAATAAAAAACAACTATGATCATTTTTATTTCTAACATTTTTTCTATAGGATAACTAATAATTTTTTTCTATAGGACCGCGTCACTAGAATATTTTCAAAAACACAAAAACAAAACAAAAAAAAATTTAACCTTCCCGTAAAAGTACCACCATTCAAAGAAAACAACTGAAACAAAAAAAATTATGCTCAGGTACGCTGTCATTTTCTGCCAATAATTTATTTAAGTAGGAAAGAACCTTGTGTATAATCACATCACCATTCTTATTTTTTATACAAAGTAGAGGTGGATTTCATCACCACCAATGCTACACCAGTGACGTGGAATTGACTACCATGCACCAAAAATTTCATCTACATTTCACTTTGAGACATCGTCTCATCAAAGTGTTTGGTATCTACCTCACCCCTACTCTTCACTTACAAGTAATGTTGTTGTGTAGAACATGCGAGTCACGCCTAAATAGCTGTAACAATGAAGCCTGGTCATTGTCCCTGTAAATATTTGGGGAGTTACAAGGAGACTATACACATTCATCCCCCCATCACCTTCCACCTTTTAACAAAACCTGCCTTAGACGTGGTGATTCACTCCGAAGCAGGAAAGTAAGAATTGGTGAGTCTCCTTTAGTGCTCTAAGGGTTCCTCGTACCAATTATTTCCTCGTACATAATTAGGTATATAAGTACTAGGGTATATCGAAGGACACATCTTTTTGGAGTGATAAGAGACAACATCCTTCATTCCACAACATACTTGTATGATTTCATGAAACAATGATCATTCCCGAAGAATTTACCTCCTGAGCTAAAAAAATTTGATACACATGACTGCTTGTTGTTTGTCAACAAAATATTTTAGCATTATTCTTATCATAAAACTTGGTTGATATCAATGTGTTCATTGTAAAAGTTTAAACCCTATTTGTGTTCCACAAAAACCATTTCTCGACCAATTCAATACCAAGAAAAATATTTAAGCAATCCACTAACGAAGACCAAAACATCATACCGATTTCATTAGATTGCTTGAGTCAATCCTCCATAACATGTTTTCAATCTATATCAAACTGACATTAGGAGACTTGTTTAAGTCGACTCCTTATTTTTTCAACTATCGAGTTTATCAAAATAACATCCGACACAAATCCCTTCATAACTCATTTTTGAGTTATATCATGATCATATTGAGATTAAATTGTTTGAATTACTCTCCTTGTCGATAATCCAGAGTTTGTTCAAGCCAAATCTACACAATGTGACATAAATTCCCTAATAACACGTCTTGAGTTATATATCAATCATATCGAGATAAATTTTTTGAGTTAGGCTCCTTATAAGTAATCACGAGGTTATTCAAGCCAAATCCAAAGAAATCAAGTTCTCATTTAATCACACCTGCTCAAAATTCATAACCGCTTTTTATAGCTTAATCAAACACACACCTATCTCATCATGGTATTCACACATAGTCATAATCATGAAAATGAGGATGAAGAAGTAACGTAACTATAAATCACCAATGAAGAACAAGAACAAATAAATAGGGTGATAGAAAAAAAAAAAAGAATGAATATCTATTACACATCCTAGCCATGGGGAAAAACTACCCCCTAACTTCAGGACTGAAAATTTAAACAAACTTATTGACAATGGTAAATCAAGTTATCACAATGAAATACCAAACAATCCAAATATCTCTTCGGCTGACGAGTTATTCACTAAAATCCAAGACTTAACAATAAAACTTGAGGAAGTAACTGCTAGTGCTGAAAGGTTAAAATACTCCAATCTAGACCCCAACACTCACGAAATTCTTGATAACCCATCCCTTGCATCTCCGTTCACACAAGAATGGAACCATATGAAAGACACCATTCAGGGACTACAAAAACAATCGAAACAATTCAACTTTGAAGAATTATGTCATTACCCATTTGATACGAAAATATTATGCTTACCATTTCTGTCATCCTTTGAAATCCCAAAATTTGATAAATACAAAAGAAAGGTGACCCCTGTGAACATGTTGAGGAATTTTACATGTAATGTCAGGAAGTTTTTTATCATGACATGTATATTTTATGATTATTCCCTCAAAGTTTAGGAGGGCAGGCTTTAGACTGGTTTCTCCATCTTCCCAAAGTGTCAATCATGACATTCACAGACTTATTGGAAAAATTCCTCAAACATTTTTCCTTCAACTTAGACTCAGAAATAACCAAGCTTGATCTTTGTAACACTAGACAAAGGCCCAATGAAAACTTCACCTCCTTTTTACAATGATGATGAGGAATTACAAGCAGATTTCCCTGCTTAATACCTAAAAGATAATTTGTTAGCATTTTTGTTCCAAATCTCAATGTCATATTATCATTCCACATTCAAATGCACTGTCTGAGTAATTTTGAAGAAGTCATTGCAAATGGAACACAAATAAAAAAATCCCTCAATTCTAAGGGCTTACTTAAAGTACCCTTTAGGGACCAAACTCATAAAGATGCCCCTCAGAACCAGGACAAATCCAAATTCTTTAAATGAAACCAAAATATAGTCAATGATGGTGTTACTAATTATCACCATGTCTGAAATGTTCAAAACAATCTGATCAAAACATTCAAATATAAACAACCAATCATAATCTCTAGAAAGGAAGCTCCTTCTCAAGATAGGCGATGACATTTCACTCCTCTTGGAGAAAGCCTATATAGTCTCTTTCCTCACTTGGAAAATTCCAACATCCATTTGAAGAAGGCCAACCCAAACCGAATTGGTATAAGGAAAATGAACATTGTGATTACCATCGCATAAAAGTGCACTCTACAAATCGATGCATGCAACTCCACCATTACGCCCAAGATCTGATTAAATGAGGAGACATAAAATTTGAAAATACTCCTGAGACAAAAACACCCAACAAAAAACTTAACATGTTGAAAAATCTCTTCCCTAACCAAGATGATAATTCAAAGGATAAAGACCAATCATCAAGCAACATCGAGTATGACTCATTCATCTATACCATACTATGACCAAGACTTAGTGGCAACTATAAAGATCAAAACTGACTGTGTGATCACCACAAGATAGAAAAAAAATGTGGGTCCCTACAACAAAAAAATATGCCACTTCGTCTCCTGCACCACCTCCTAATCCACCATCTAATTCCACCACCAATTCCACTCCATAACCTGTGCCATCATTCAATATTGTCAAAAAATTGGAGAAGACTACAACACAGATTTCCATCATGGAATCACTTAATTCTTCTCATGCACTACAACGCATCCTTATGCAAACTTTGAATAATTCTCATGTCCTTGAGGACATCAATTCACAACAATTCCAAGATTTAATTGTACATCTTACAGTACCCAATCCTATTTTATCCTTTGGTCCCGTTGACCTTCTTAATCCAAAAATCACTAATAATCATTCATTATATGTCGAGGGTTATATAACTCATCATAAGGTCAAGTGCTTATTAATGTACAATAGATCCGCATTGAATATATGTTCCATGAAACTCTTACATTACCTAGTTTACACCAAAAATGATTTACAAAACAAAATCATAACCATTCGTGGGTATTGTTAGTGCAAAATCACAGCATCCCTAAATGGGAAAAGATGTGAAGTGGTTAAAATGGGGCATTCGGTGTGATTGCATAACATTGGATCATCTCTCAAGCTGTGGGACTTGCAAACCTGAGATGATCCTCCATAGAAATTTGGTTCTTTTTCCTAAACTACCTCCCACGAGCTACTCTAATGCAGGCAAAAACTAAACTATCCTAATCTAACCATTCCAAGGAACTAGAGAGAAAGAGAGGGTGAAAGAAAAGCCTACACTAAATCGGTGATACACTAGATAAGGAAAGGGGTGAGATGCTCTGTTGAGGGAGGATGAATAGGGGAGAAAGGAATATGGGAAGTTCAGATAGAAGTGACACAAACCCATACCCTAATCCATGATCAAAACTCCATGAACCACAACACCTTGCACCTACAAATGTGAAATACATACAAAAAAATAGATTTGAAAGGGAGAGGCACAAAGAGACAATAAAACAATGCAAAGGGTTGAAGAAACACCACAAAAACATGTTTTACTGCTTTATATGGGTGCACATACCATTATTTTTCTACTTAGAGACACAAAAATGCTTGTTAGGCGTAGGATAAGGTTTTTAACTCAAAATGGAGTCAAGAAAAAAATTTGACAGAGTTTCCCT
The DNA here is from genome assembly GCA_019776745.2 of Taxus chinensis. NCBI lineage: Eukaryota > Viridiplantae > Streptophyta > Pinopsida > Cupressales > Taxaceae > Taxus > Taxus chinensis. Next base: position 659,431,253 of record CM034147.1, on the reverse strand, counting down.
AAGCTCAGAATAATCTCTCCTTTTCAAATGAGAATTGTTACAATATATAGAAAGAATAAGAGAGAGAAGAGGGAAAAGTCGAATCCTGTTTCAACTACCACGGGATATGCATTGAATCTTGTCTTGAAGACTCAACCACTATCAATCAATTCCTTTCTCAAATCTGCCCTAAATATGTCAGTTATACCTCCCTCTGTCTGTCTGGTATATTGAAGAATAACGGCGGATCGAATAGAATCAGATCTAGTAATTGGAGAAATCAGCATCTATATTAATGGCATGGAAGATGTTTTCCCATTGTCACCCACCAACACCTGCAAAAAATGATATTTTATGTTTCCAAGGCATAGAGGGTGTCGAGATGTTTCCAAAAAATCTTGTCTCGCCCAAATCTGATTTCTCAGTCAAAATATATGGTCATTTAAATTTTTGGGTTGCGGGTGCATAATATTTAAATGATATTGTCTATACTAAGTCCACGTGGAAACTCTGCACTCGTTTGATATTTGAATCCTTCCTTCACTCTTAGAATAGTGCCCATGTGACACATGGCAATATCTGTAGGTTTCCCTATTTCCTTTGTATTCTTCCCGAGTATCTAACCTAAGACACATGGAGGCTTTGCGCATGTTTAGAAACTAGAATTTACCTTTGGAGTAGTGCAGATATGACACGTGGAGACCTCCGTGGGGATTTGGAATTTTCAATGGTCACCATCACCTTTTCAGGCTCTGGGACATGTGGCAGGCCCGCACTCATTTGACAATCTGCTCAAGGTCCCACTTTTGAATGTGCGTTATTTGGACACCTGGTGCCTTCCACCTGCATTCATTACTTAGCCATTTTGGGCCTGTTCTCCTTTTGACCTTTGTTTACCATTGGCTACATGGAGGGCTAGCGCAAGTTTGAGTTTCCACCTTGGGCTCCCATTTTGGAATCGCGCTGAGATGACACTTGGCCCCTTCTGTTGAGTCGAATACTTTTCAACGGCCGGTGTAACTTTTTGGAGCTATGGACTTGTGGAGGCTTGGTTCTCATTTCATCCTACCCCTTTGATTTTAACTTTTGGAGGTGCTCCATTTGGACACTTGGCATCTTCTATTGTCTCCTCCATACTTAGTTGATTTCGGGGTCCGTCCTGAACTATTTTAGAGCCCAAAGACTTTGAATCCTCATCATTTCTTTTCCTTTGATTCGCTAGTTCCTTTGAAACCAATTGGCCTCCTTCCCTGACCTTACCATTCCATTTCCAATCCCGCTTGTAATTTTTTTGTTGGATTTAAGGCACGGATTCACTCGATAGAGCCATTTCTTGAATTTGTTTGGTCTTTCGTAGGCCCCGCCACTCCATTGTAAAGTCCCTCTGCAACCTTGTTTGTCATCCTGGAATGTGAGCTCATGGGTCTTAGTCATTTCCTTCATAATTTCCTTATGTGTAGGACTTGTCTTGACCAAATTTGTTGGGGGGGTGAATTTTGGATAACAATTTGGTGACTCACTGGGACATTTGCCTACTAGATGAAGAGATCAGTAGCTTTAAAGCTTCCATTGAGCATGGAGTCACAATTAATGCCCTGGTACTGACCCTTCCTTCAAAATGGACTCCCTGAATGCCTGCACTTTCTATGTTTTTCTTGTCCCTGAGCCTTCCCGTGCATCTGCACTCTCAATTTTCATAAGAAAATCTTGAAATGGAGTTTCTAAGAGTACAAAATTGTATTGACCTGGGGGATTTCATTTGTCCCTGAATGAACTGACTTAAAAAACGTCCTTTGGTTTCTCTACATTTGTTTCATTTTTTGGAACTAGCAACTGCTACAGACAACTATGGATCTTTCTACCATGAATACTGAAGAGCCTAGCCTTGGTCTATCTCGAGAATGGACTGTTACAATGTTTACTCGAGGCACATTGAACTTCACAATGACATAACATTGGAGCAAAAAAACACAACAACAATACTATGTATAAAGAATCAAATCATACATGCCTCAAATGAGACATGCAGAGTGTGCACAAGACTTTTTCTTGTGAAAACAAAATCTAATCCTAATCCTATACTAACCAGAAAGAAAGAAAAGCTTAAACAAAGCCCATTATAAGAAGGGAGAAATAGCTTCCCTTTCTCAAAAGGGGAAGGCATGCAAATAATTTGACACTGAATATGGCTTCCTGAATGAATAAAAAACTGACTTTAAGCCTGTCCTGCACCAAAATCATCAAGGTATCTACATTAACCAAAAATAACTCCTCAAGCTGATTGGAATTGGACTCCTAGAGATGTTGATGATGACCCTTGGTACTTTGATGCTCATCCTCGTGTCTTGAAGTAGGCATGATTCATTTTGGCTTCTCTATTGGCTCTAATGAAGCCAAATATCTGATTGGGCAAGGTATGGTCCTTTGAATCTGCCCATGGCTCTTAACTCTAACTCCAAAAATGGAGTCTTTTTGTGGACCTTCTTAGATGAATGGTGAGAGGGAGATGATGACTTCTCCTTGCATTTTTTTTTGTTCTCTTATGAAGAACATGGAAGACCATGATCTTCTAACCGTGGTTTTAGAGGGTTGTTGTGAGACATGGGCTATTGTATTTGAGTGCCCTCCTTTATGACAACAGGATCATGTGCTTGGAAGATGGATGAAGGAAGAGAAAATGATGTGATCTCCATGGGCTTTTCTCCATCAAATAAATCCTCCAATTCAGACAGATAATATACCTCATTGTTGTCCTGTTGCATGTGCTCAACCTCCTCCATGGTGTCTTCCTGATCTGAAACTTGCTAACTATGGTTTCCCTCTTCCTCAAACATGAATTTTGGAAGATCGAACTCTTCCTCAATATCAAATCTTGAAGGGGATGAAGTGGAAGGAAGAACTGAAGGTTCTCATGTATCCTGCTCCACACTTGGAACCTCTGAAACTGTATGGTCCTCCTCCATCATGGGTTCATCAATCAAATCAGGCCCTTGAAATGAAAGCAAAAAATCTTCAATGATGCATTCTTCATTGAGTGGCCTTAACTCTGATTTGATCTCTCCCATCTGCTCCTCTTCAATGGGACTTGGAGCTGGTTTTTCTTCCTCTTCAACTGGTTGTGCAGCTTGGGTCAACTCAGCATCCTCTTCAAACAAAGTGCCATCATGGAAACCACATATAGAGTAGCCAGACTGCTGATCTCCTTCTTGTTTTTGTTCCTTCTCTGCTACAAACTCAGTCTCAGCCACCACTGGCTCTTCAAATTTGACCTACTCTATTGGCTTGACCATCAAGGGGATCTTTATAAACCCAAATTTGGCAGCCAAAATCTTCATATTGTCTGTCATTTCTTCTCTGTTGGTCTCCCCTTCTTGTTGTTTTCCTTGATTGGATTCTTGAGTCTCTTCCCAACATGGACTTGGGAATGCAAGAGGAGTGACAGGTTGGGGTTCAACCAACTTTGTAATTTGTTTTGGTGGGGAGGGAGATGGAACTTCTTGTTTTTTTGGAGGGGATGATTGTACGGAAGGGAAATGGGGAGAGGAACTGAGGTGGGATGGGAGATCGGACATGGAGAAAAGAAATTAACACATGGGGCAGCAGATGAGGGACTTGACTCATGAAAATGCTAAAATGATAAAGCTTGAGAAAGAGAAAATGAAGGACATGGATCTGGTGATTGACTTACCCATTGACAATGTTGTCTCGGACCTTGCTCATAAGCCTTAATGTCCTCAATCCACTGTGTCAGTTGAGGCAACACTTCAACCATGAAGTTAAGCTTCTATTGAGGGCTATAATGTCTTGGAAAAGGGCCTTCCCATGGACAAGGTGCCCTGCAACCAATACTGAATGCCTTGATTTGTGTTATGCTCCTTGACTGAACCATGCCAACCTCTATTTTTTTAATTTTCTCCAATAAACCAGAATTTTTCACATAGTTGTCACCAGTGTATGCATCCCCTTGTTCTTGATAAGCTCCGTGGCCAAACTGACTTTGACCTTGCTCATATGGGTAAGCGTAATGGTCCTGGATCTAATTATAATGTTGATTTGGAGGAGTTCGGAAATGCGTTGGAGGTGGAATGCATCACGGTAAGTGTGAGTTCCATGAAGGGAATGAAGTCATGATTGCACAACCTCATGGAATGGGAGAAAATGAAAGAGATGGAAGAAGAAAATGGATGAAAATGAGTGGAAATGGATGGAAAATGTGTGCAAATCAGAGAATGGGTTTTTGACCAGATGGAGTTGCCAGATGTGCTTACATGTACCTCAAAAGGCTTAATCCCACCAAGAACACATCAGCTTGATGAAATAAAGTGAAGACCTCTTGTCCCACTAGGCGTGCCAAAAATTTTAGTGAAAAATCACATCACCCCCGAATGGCTAAAGATGTGAAGTGGTTAATAACATTGGATCATCTCTCAAGCTATGGGACTTATAAACCTGAGATGATCTTCCAGAGAAAGTTGGTTCTTGTTCCTAAACTACCTGCCATGAGCTACTTTAATGTAGGCAAAAAATAAACTATCCTAATCTAGCCATTCCAAGGAACTAGAGAGAAAGAGATGGTGAAAGAAAAGCCTACACTAAAGTAGTGATACACCAGAGAAGGAAAGGGGTGAGATGCTCTATTGAGGGAGGATGAACATGGGAGAAAGGAAGATGGGAAGGTCAGACATAAGTGACACAAACCCAGACCCTAATCCATTATAAAAACTCCATGAAACACAATTCCCTACACCTACAAATGTGAATTACATGCACAGAAAATAGATTTGAAAGGGAGAGGCATAGAGAGATAACAAAACAATGCAAAGAGTTGAAGAAACACCACAAAAACATGTTTTATTGCTCTATATGGGTGCATAGACCATTACGTTTCTTCTTATAGCCACAAAAATTATTTCTAGACGTAGGATAAGGTTTTCAACTCAAAACGTAGTCGGGAAAAAAAATTGACATAGTTTCCCTACGCCTAGAATAATCTTTCCTTTTCAAATGAGAAGTGTTACAATATATAGAAAGAATAAGAGAGAGAAGACGGAAAATTTGAATCTTGTTTCAACTACCATGGGATATACATTGAATCCTACCTTGAAGACTTAACCACTATCAATCAATGCCTTTCTCAAATCCAAATCTATCAATTCTTGCTCCTTCTGTCTGTTCGACATATTGAATAAGAACGACGGATAGGATTGAATCAGATATGGTAGTTGGAGAAATCAGGCTCTTTATTAATGTCCTGGAATATGTTTTCCTATTTTCACCCACCAACACCTGTAAAAAATGATAATTTATGTTTCTAAGGCATAGAGGGCATTGAGACATTTCCAAAAAATCTTCTCCCGCCCAAATTTGAATTCTCAGTCAAAATATATGGTCATTTTAATTTTTGGGTCGCAAGCACGTAATATTTAAATGAGTCTATCTGTACCGGGACCACGTGGTAACTATGCACTCATTTGATATTTGAATCCTTCCTTCACTCTTAGAATAGTGCCCATGTGACACATGGAAGCATCCGTAGGTTTCCCTATTTCCTTTGTATTCTTCCCGAGTCTTTTCCACGGGTGGAGGCACTGTATCCAACCTAAGACATGTGGAGGCTTTACGCATGATTAGAAATTTCCCCCAGACTTTACCTTTGGAGTAGCACAGATATGACACGTGGAGACCTCCGTGAGCCTTTGAACTTTTCAATGGTCACCCTCACCATTTCAAACTTTGGGAGACGTGGAAGGCCCGCGCTCATTTGACAATCTACTCAAGGTCCTACTTTTGATTGTGTGCTATTTGTACACCTAGTGCCTTCCACCTGCATTCATTACGTAGCCATTTTAGTCCCATTCTCCTTTTGAACTCTGTTGACCATTGGCTACGTGGTGGGCTGGCATAAGTTTGAGTCTCTACCTTGGGATCCCATTTTGGAATTGCGCTGAGCAAAAACTTGGCCCCTTCTGCTGAGTCGAAGAATTTTCTATGACCAGTGCAAATTTTTGGAGTTCTAGATGCGTGGAGGCTTGGTACTTGTTTCATCCTACCCCTTTGGTTTTAACTTTTGGAAGTGTGTCGTTTGGAAACTTGTCATCTTATGCTATCTCCTCCATACTTAGTCGATTTTGAGGTCCATCGTGAACTATTTCAGAGCCCGAAGAATTTGAATCTTCGTCGTTTCTTTTCCTTTGAGTTTATGGCTCCTTTGACACTGCTCAACCTCCTTCCCTGACCCTACCATTCCATTTCCGAGCCTTCTTGTAATTTGTTTGTTGGGTTTGAGGCACGAATTTTCTCAACAGATCCGTTTCTTGAATTTATTCTTACATGGGGTCGTTTGATCTTTCGCTGGCCCCACCACTCCATTGTAAAGTCCCTCTACAACCTTGTTTTTCATCCTGGAATGTGATCTCGTATGAGTCATTTTCTTCATAATTTCCTTATGTGCAGGACTTGTCTTGACCAAATTTTCCAGGGGGTGAATTTGGGATAACAAGTATGATAGTAATGAAAGAAAGTCAAAAGGAACAATCACGTTACCTCTCCAAGTTGGACGCATCGCCTTAGAAATGATATGTCATGTGGTAGATGTAGAAGTTGCATATAACATTCTCATCAGCTGGTTATGGATTCATGTGATGAAATTTGTCCCATCAACATTCCACCAATGTATTAAATTTCCTCATTTGGACATGGAATTTACGCTGCGTGTGGATCCTAAACCATTTGAGTATTTTAGATTCCTTAAAGGATGGTATAGACATGATCACTATTGCCCATTAACAGATAAGTATGCTCTAGCTCACGTAATCCCTAACGAAACATGCATTGATCTAGATACACTCCCTAAATATTATCCAAATCCATCACCTTCTAACCAAACCACATTTTCCAATCCATTATCTTCTGCTAATCAACAAAATTCAACCAGTCCTCCTCCTATTGATCAATCATCTTCTTCCACTAATCAAGCTTCTTCTTCCAACAACAATTACTCTTCCACCACACCATCTTCTTCTTCGCCTAGTCAACCTTCTTCATCCAACCATACCTATTCTATTAAAATACCTTCTTCATCCTCTAATCCATATCCCTCTTCTTATAACCCAATTTATTCATCTTTTAGAACTACTAAACTGACTTCCCCACCACATGAGGTACCTATTAGTCCCCCATCCCACACATTCAAAATCATTAACAAAGGATGTGGTGAATATCAATTTCAAAAGGTGGTAGACTCCTTTTACATCAACAAATCCCCACATAACTATGGCAAACCCAATGCTTTGCATATGAGAATCCATTCCACTTACCAAATGGGATAGTAAGTTTGGAAGAAATTTGATTATCTCGACAATGAACATATTCCAAGTTCTTTAGGATCTTGGTTATATAATGACAAATTTAATCCCTGTTATGAGTCCCCTCAATTTACCAAAGCTCATTGAATAATTAAAAACATGTGGTGGAATAGTAAAGGACTCGATCTAAATGAAAAAGGTCTTTTAGACCTAATCAATCACACACAACATCACCGTAAACATGGTCTAGGTTTCAAGGTATTCGATGCTACCATGTATTAATTTCAAGTGATAACAATGACACCAACTCTGATAGTGACACCAGGTCTACACATAGCCTTTTTGAAGACCTCGTTGGAACACATATTTACTTTGAACATTTATCCATTAACGTCATTGATTTTTAGGCTACACATCTGACTCTCATAGACCATGGCCAATCACATCATGTGGCCATGGACATGTTCCAAAATGATGAAGCCATCAAATAATTCCTTATAACTTGTGATCAAATCCCTACTTCCAACCATAGAAAAGGATTTATAATCAATCTAGATGAATTGACCTATTTTTGCAAAGACATAGAATATTCAGAGCCTTTACCTTCAGAAAATTTGGATCAAAAGCGCAAACATAAAATTTCCCATAGTCAAAATCTCATCACCACCCTTTCAAAAAACACATGTCAATAAAAATTCTCAACATCACACACAAAAATATTGTGCCAACTCCCCCGAATCACTCGACATTGATGACTTACATAAACCATTAGCATCATTATCCAAAAATGATACATCTAAAATGCTTGTAGAAGAAACTAAAGACATAAACATTGGAACCATCAAATAACTGAAAATTGTACAACTTGGCATTAGTATGTTTGACCAAGAATGCATAAATTCACCAAACTCCTTATTGAATTCAAAGATATCTTTTCATGGACCTATAAGGACATGTCAGGCCTAGATCCATCTCTTATAGTACACCACCATGTGGTGCATCAAGATGCAAATCCTGTGAAACAAAAACTATGAAAAATGCATCCCCAAGTAACATTGTTTGTCAAATCCAAACTTGAGAAACTCTTGGAAGCTGACTTTATCTGACCTATTGATTATTTGGCATGTATATCTAACTTAGTTCTCATAGCCAAGAAAACCCCTGACATCAAGATATGCACAAACTTCTAAGACATTAACAAGTATTGTCCCAAAGATGACTTTCCCTTGCCAAATATAGACATGATTGTTAATTCTATGGCAGGCCATGAAATGCTCTCCTTAATGGATGGATTTTTCTGGTTAAAATCAAATATGTATTGCTGAAGGGGATCAACATAAAATGGAATTTACTACACCATGAGGCATCTTCTATTATAAGGTCATATCTTTTGGGTTGAAAATTTTTGGTGCCACCTATGAATGAGCAATGAAAGTCATCTTCAATGATATGTTACACTATATCATGGAATATTATGGTGATGATATATTAGAAAAATCAAAAAAACAGATACGACATCCAAGTGTGTTGAGATACATTTTTGAAAGATTACGTGAGTATAAGTTTCATCTTAACCCAAAGAAATGTGTGTTCGGGGTGACATCTAGTAAATTGTTAGGGTTTATTGTCTCACGGAGAGGCATAGAAGTGGGTCTTGAAAAATTCAAATCCATTATGGAAATGCCTCCTCAAAACCTACAACAATTACTCAGTCTTCAGGGAAAAATTTAATCTATTTGATGTTTCATATCACAGTTGGCCGATAAGTGCCATTACTTCAGCCAATTACTCAAGAAAGATGCATAATTCCACTAGAACCATGATTATCAAGACTCTTTTGCTAAGTTAAAAGAATAACTCTCTAGCCCACATGCTATTATGTCACCAATTTTAGATAAACCCATGTTGCTTTATATATCTGCCACTGAACATGCCATAGGAGCTCTATTAGCGCAACACAACGATCAAGAAAAAGAACAGGTTGTATACTAACTTAGTCAAAAAATTATTGAGCATGAAGTACGTTATTCCCAAATAAAAAATGTATGCTTGGCAGTTGCCTTTGCATTCCTTAACTTACGTCATTACTTGCTTAATCAAACAACTAAGTTAATCGCCAAGATTGATCCCCTCAAGTATCTCTTGTCCTGACCCATTCTCACAGGAATAATGTCTAGTTGGGTTGTACTACTTAGTGAATTTGAAATCAATTTTGTTACACAAAGAGAAATTAAAGGAAAGGACCTTACAGACCAACTTTTTGAGGAACCCTTTCTTGGCACAAAACCACTCTATTTTGCATTTCCTGATGAAGATCTTCTACACATAGACATCGTGCTAGCTTGGACTCTATGTTTTGATGGATCTTGTAATCTCTATGGCTCAAGAGCTAGTATTTTTCTTATCACACTTTATAGACACTTCATCCCCAAATCATTTCAATTAACATTCCCATGTACCAAAAATATCACAGAATATGAAGATCTAATCATAGGATTACAACTATCTATATCTTGGAATCTTACAGAGTTAGTTGTATTTGGTGATTCTTTACTTATCATCAAACAAGTTACTAATGAATACCAAGTCAAGGATGAAAAACTTATCACATATAAGTGCACGGTGGCTAGCCTTATAAGCTATTTTATATCAATTATCTTTGATCAAATCCCCAGCATTGGTAATAAATCTGTCGACGCTATGGAAACTATTGGATCCCTATTAGAAATCACATCTAATCAAACCCAGGAACATTTTCTCATAGAAAATATCTTAATGATTACCTATGATCTTCCTAAAAATGCTATGGTATGTGAAATCATGGGTCCAAATAACCCTTGGTACTATGATCTTTACAAATTCAGCTATGATAAAACATTTCCAACCGACATGAAACCAATGTATAAACATTATTTAACACAACATACCTCTCTTTATACCATTTTAGCATAAAATATTTATAAACGAGGATATGATGGCACCCTGCTCTGATGTCTTAATCAGGAATAAGCCTTGAGTGTCCTAAATGAAGTCCATTCTGGTATCTATGGAGTGCACATGAACGATATAGCCTTAGCCAAGAAAATCCTATGAGTTGGATATTATTGGCTCACCATGGAAAGTGGTGCATGCCATTTTGTCAAATGATGTCAAGCATGTCAAAAGCATGGCAATCTTATCCATGCACCTTCCTAAGCATTACAATCGATAACCACACCATGGCCCTTCTCTCAATGGGGAATTGACCTCATCAGTAAAATCATACCAACATCGTCCAATGGACATAAGTTCATCATTACCGCTACCGATTACTTCACTAAATGGGTAGAATCTATGCCTCTCACCTATGTTACTGGTAGCCAAATATCAAAATTCATTTTTAATAATCTCATTTGTTGATTTGGTATTCCATCTTCTCTTGTCACAGATAATGGAAAATCATTTTAAAACTAGGATGTAAAAGACCTCACAAAACGTTTCCGCATCAAACTTAAGTGGTCCACTCTATACTACCCTCAGGGTAATGGTCAAGCAGAAGCAACCAAAAATACTTTAAAATCCATCATGTAAAAAATTTTCAACACCCATGGATGCAATTGGCATACTCAAATTTACCCTACTCTTTGGGCTTACCATACATCTTACCGCACACCTACTAGAGCCACCCCCTTTTCCCTCATTTATGGTTGTGAAGCCATTTTACCTATTGAGATAGAACTCCCATCCTTGAGAATCTCTCTTAAATATGTAATTAATGAGGATGAATACTAACAGTCATGACTTCAAGAGCTTGAGCTTCTCGATGAAAAATGATTTAATGCCCTCAACCATCTTCAAGTCTATCAAAATCGACTGCAACACAGTTACCATAAAAAGGTAAGACCCAAAGAATTCAAGATTGGTGACCTCATTTTAAAATAAAATCAAAAGAATACCAGTAAAGAGCGAGAAAAACAAGGAAAATTTGAGCCTAATTAGTTAGGAACCTATGTAATTACAGCCAAATTTATCTTTAGAGCCTATAAGTTGTCCACTGAAGATGGTCAAAAAATTGATGAACCAATGAATGCAATTCATTTAAAGAAATTTTATCCTTGAGGCTTTCACTATTCCGAGAAACAACGACATGTACATTGTTCCTTATGTCTAAATTACCTCCAAATAACGTAAAGTTATTTAATTCCATTGGTAGATATTTTAATTATCAAAATCACATCTCCATATTTATTATCATGAGACAGGTGCTAATATAGATCCTATGAAATTTTGTGAGCATCATACATTTTATAATATCTCCCATTTTCAGTCTCTTTCACCTATGGTCATACCTAGATTCTTGTTGATGGCAATATATTCCCTTCAAAGAAATTATCTCTTTCATAACTAAGCTTTAAACTTCTATACCCAGTTTGTTTTCTTGTCCATATCAGTCTTCGGTGTTTAACCCTCATGTCCTCCTAATCATGTGGGGATGATATTGGAGGAAAACGTTCCTTCCCAAATATAAATCACTATTGTAAATTTCAATAAATTATAAATAATTTACTGTCACACCTTTCATCCTTCACATTTTCTGGTGTTGAGCCCACACTTATTACTGGTAGTGTGAGACTAGGAATGGAGGAAGGTGCCCTTACCCGTCTACATATTTTCTTTGGTGATAAACCCTTACCTCTTACAAGTGGCATGGGGCAAATCATAGACGGTAATTCTCATAAAAACATAAAAATATTGTAAAAACATTCAAAAATTAAAAAAAAAAACATTAAAAAAAAACAAAACAAAAAAGGAATTTACACGTCTTTGTTTTGCCTTTGGTGATGAGCCCTTACTTCTTACTGGTAGCATGGGGCAAGGCATAGGGATTCATTTCAATAATACAAAATCTTAAAAATTTGATAGTGCTTACAATTATAAAATCCCCAAAGAAGTAATTTAGATGCCTAAGTGAAGAGAGAACTATCCCCTTCACCTTATATCTTACCAATCAACAGGTCACGTAACTATCTAAGTCTATCACGTGACCCATAGAGTGAAATCCATTTTTGAAACTAGTTCAGTGACATTGAGAATAATTGAGTCACAATTTCCCAAAGGGATTGTTGTTAGAATTTGTCTCTATGTTCATTATCTACCTCCTATGTCCTTCTTGATTCTCGGTGATGAGGCCTCACAGCTTACTAGTTGTGTGGAGTCAAGAATGGAGTTAGACTTATTTTCATCATATCATCACCAACATATCTTTCCAATAGAATGAGAATTTTTGTGTTATCCAGAGCATGATTTACCATGAGGAACATGGTACATATAGACAATATCTTGGTTTATCACCTCTCAAAATTAGTTTGCATTCTAGTCCATAAATTGCCAACAACAGTGTCAAAAATTGAAAACTTCAAAAATATTAGAAAATCATCAAAAATCCAAAAACATTAGAAAATATCCAAAAATCCAAAAAACATTAGAAAATCTCCAAAAATCCAAAAACATTAGAAAATATCCAAAACTCCAAAAAAAAGTAGTATAAAAATCCAAAAATCCCAAAACATTGGAAAATCTTTAAAAATCCAAAAACATGTAAAAATACAAAAATCCAACAACATTAGACAATCTTCAAAATTACAAAAAAAACATTAGAAAATCTCCAAAACTCTGAAAAATAGTATAAAAATCCAAAAATCCAAAAACATTAGAAATATCCAAAATAAGAAAACATTTCAAAATTCCAAAAACATCCACAAAATCACAAAATCAACAAAATATCACAAAAACAAATTCAAATTTTTTTTTGTTAACTCCAAAAAATCACAAAAAACTCTAAAATAATCAACACAATTCATCCTTTGAACTATTAGCCCCAATGAATGATCCAATCACCTTATGACCATCAAATTCAAACCACTTCTCCTCACATGAATCCTTGCTTGGGGAAAATTCAGATCTCATTGTTTCCTTGTTTGAGGAAAATCACCCAATCATTTTTTATGTCCTTGTACCCCTTCTTGGGGGCACATCCGATCAATCCTCACCATGGAACATGTTAGGGACATGTTTATTGGTTCCTGTGTTGCATTATTAGTTACAATTTATTAATTACTTTCTTGTATCTTGATATATTACAGGGGGCATCTTAATTTTATGTATCCTGGTGTTCTCTATAATATACTTATGTTATCTGATTACATATCATACTGGGGCATCATACTTTCTTGATGGCCTCTATCTATGCTCTCTTACACTTGCATATTGTACTAAGGCATCAAACCTTTTTTATGGCCCATGTCTATGGTATCACGCATATTACAGTCTAGTCATCATGATATTTTATATCACGATGCATCCTGTTATGTGTTATATTAAAATTAAGATGCTTTTCATCACGTGATTATCTTCTTGCCTAATCAAAATCTTACTTTGCATACCATCTATTCACCTATACTAATACATTCCCTAGTTTGAGAATTCTACTTAATCACCATTACAGTTTGTGAATCCTACTTGAAGATCTTTCTTAAGTAGCATTCACTATCTAGCAGCTCCTCCTCCCCCACCATGATCACCATGTATTTGATCCATTCATCCTCACTCCTCATTTCTACTCCTCCACCACTTATCCACATATTACCCTTCTCACCATTCATGTCCCCTCTCACCCATTTGTATTCTTTCCTTTCACTCTTCTACTTCCCACTTGACAATCTTACTTAATAAACCCTTCTATATGGGATCCTCAGTGGAGGTATACCCTCTCCCTAAGATATTCCTGTTGTAGAAGTTTCTCCACCATCTCCCCTCTCATCAAACAACAATCACCACCACACATCTTTCCATTCCACCTCTTCTATTGTTCATTATCACATCATTACTCTCACCACATGGGCATCCCAATTAAGGATTCCCCTCACACTCTCTGCCATCCATCATGTATATTCCTCCATTCATTCATGTTACACTCCTTTGTTTCCTTTCTTCGTTGTTATCACCTCATCTCACCTACTCTTCCACTCTATCATACATCACTCACTCTTTTCTCATCCTTCCCCGAATTTGTCTTCTTCCTGGTCATGCTACTTACATGCTCTCATAGTATGGAAAATTCACTTGAGGTTTCCCCTTCAATCTATTTTGTCATACCTTATTCCCACCAGCTCTATCATCATTCTTCTTCTTCTTCATCTTGGCGATCCTACTTACCCATCCCTTCAGTATGAAAATATTACTTAAGATTCCTTCTTAAGGTTGATCTTTCCTATGGCCTTCCCCTTGCCCATCACATTTCCCCCATCTTATTTCTACCACCTCTTTTCACGATCATCTTATTTAACCAACCATTCCACCCCTGTACCCAATTCAATTTTGTCTTTCTCCTTGCATATCATCCCTGTTGGTTTGGCAATCTTACTTAACCACTCTAGTGGCATGATGGTCTTACTTAAGATTCTCTCTTAAGGATGACATGTCATCTTGCACTCGCCCATCACTCTCCATTCTCACCATCCATATTTTCTCTTCATTCTCCATCATCACATCTTCTTACCACCACTATCACCATCCTCTACTTAGAAATATTACTTAACCGCTCGCGCGGCATGGTGATCTCACTTAAGAGTCCCTCTTAAGAATGATCCATCTTCTTTCCTTTCCCCATGACTACAAATCTTCATCTTTCATTTTTTTTGGCATTCCCCATTATCACATCCTCCCACCTACTCTTTCATTCTCGCAAACAACACTTCTCGCTTGCACACTTTTCATCTCCATCATCCCTCACTTGGTAATCTTACTTAACCCCTTCCATTGCATGAAAATATTAGGTTAGGGTCCTCCCTATACTAAAAATTGTTATTCTGAACTTCTTCCTCACATCATTTTTTGTTTACTTTGTTGATCACTTATTCCACCTAGTCTCTCCCACCAACCACATTTTCCTCCTACCATTTTCCTTTCTCCACCTATCATCTCACAACATATGTTTACTATCTTCCACCTATAATCATGTTCCTTTTTCCCATTTTTTCCTTCTTGATCCATCATCCTTCATACCATTTCTTCCCATTTTGTTCATGTATTTTTTCTTCATCCTCACATTGTTCATCCTCATCCTCCGCATCCTCTCCTCATTTTCACCTAGTCACAACTCATCTCTCACATTTTCTTTACTCTTTTCTTCATCTTCTCAAATTCTCCCACATATCTATCCCCACACTTACTCGTCATTGTTGTTAACATTCCTCTAACATTATTTCATCATCATCTTCTATTTCCGCGCTAATAATTGTTAGTGGAATTTCCCTAAAAATCATCAATCTTCATTCTGCACGACCTCATTCACTCCCTTGGATCTTCTCCATTTTCCCTCCATTCCTTCCCTCCTCTGGGCCCACCACTCATTGTTAGTGGGATTTCCCTAACATCCCTTCATTGGCATTACCCTTTCCATTCCTTGTTACCTTTCTCCCTTTCTTAATTTTTTCTCTCATCCTTCCCCTCCACTCATTGTTAGTGGACTTTCCCTAACGTCCCCTCACTAGCATTACCTCTTCTATCCCCCATTCTATTTTCTCTCCCATTATTTTCCCCCACTCCCACCATTTTTTGTCATTTCTTCCCCACCTCTCCATCTTCCCTTCACCCTCTTAAATATCTTTACGTCTTCATCATTCATACTTTTTATATTGTCTTGTAATCCTAGTATCCTCATTTCATGCTTCTCCTCATCTTTTCCAATCTGTGACATTCCTCCCTCTTTCTTCTCTTTAAATTCCTCGTACTACTCACTCTACACTTATTATCCCCCTTCTGTATTACCTTCCTTCTACATCATTTAATTTTTTATCCTCTTCTCTCTCCCACCCCTCGTCTTGTTTCATTTCCTATGTATCATATTCTACCCCTTTTTACCTCATGTTTCCTCCTTACTTCCCCATCGATAACCTAGCTCTTCGGTGTTGTTCCATATTTTTTCTCATCTCACCCTCCACATGCATATCCATGTGGTCTGTTCCATATTATTTTCCTTGGCCTTCCTCACAAAGACCCGGTTCCTTCAATCTTCTCCTAGTATTCACTTTATCCTCCTTTCCTCCCCCATAATTTTCACATTTCTTCTAACCACCCCCTCCTTTTCTCTACCACCCCTACCTTTTTTTTTTATTCTGTACCCATTTCTCTTCTTTTCTCTAATCATTTTCACACTTTTCTGGCCCCTCATAGTTTCATTTTTTTCTCCATTCTACCTCTTCTTTCATCTTCTTTCAATTTTCATCGATTTTACCCCCTACTCCCACCTCATCTTCTCCTTATTTATCTTTCCCCATTTCTTTTTTTTCTCATCTCTATCATTTCTTTCACTTTCTTGCATCCCTCTTTATTATCTAATTTGATTCCTTGTAATGGAACATCTCTCTATTTCATAATTTCACCCTCTTCTATGTCATTTTCCTATCTTTTTCTTGTTTTTCCTTCATCATTCCCTTCTTCCCCTAACATCCCTCTTTCTTATTCTCTTCTACCTCTTTCATTCCATTTTGTTCCCTCCTCTATCTCTATAATCCTTCACCTTTCTTTCTCTTCTCACAATCAACCAACAATCATGTCCATTCCCTTTTATCTTTCCCATTGAATCATTCCACACACCCTCACACCTAGCATTCAAGGCTAAATTAATCCTTTCTCCATTTATGTCGTGCATTCATTCCATTATCTTACACCCCATTATCATCCTCCTCTCCATAAAATTAATATCTCCTCTTTTCAAGAGCTCTGTCATATATTCCATTCTCGTCAGCCCTCTCAAGGGGGCATCATCACATCGGTCCATAATAAAATCTTCTCATGAAATTTTTGTCTTGAAGGATACCATGAAATCCATCACTCACCACCTTCTACTCTCTCCAACGAAAATTCACTCTACTTTTTTATTAGGAAAAGTATATTGAATTCTTTTCCCATTCTCACAAGTGAAAGTTTGTTCTACTTATTAGAGAAAACTCTCTTTTTTTCCTCTGACAAATTCTTATCGAGGGAGCACCTCCTTCAAGAATAATATCTTCAAAAATATTCAATCCTGCCACCTGAGGCATATTCACTCCATCTCATCTACATTCTTTGAAAGGACACTACTTTCATAGTACCCTTCCAAAGAGGGGTAAATGTAGACACCATAATTTCACATCTTTCTTAAATAAATTAATTCCCATACCTCATTTGCCATAAAAATGCACTCCAAATTAATCAAATATAATTTGATTAATTATCCCTTTCAAATCTAAAAATAACCTAATCCTTACCACATGTCATTATTCTCCATGTTTTTCTATTATTGAATTAAAAATTCAAAATCAAATCCTCACCCACTCTTAGTGGTCCCCACTCACCTAAAATCCTCCACTCATGAATTAAAAATCTAATTCAAATCCTCACCCATTCTTCGTGGTCCCCACTCACCTAATCTTTCCCACATTTTCAAACCATGATTACTTAAATTAATCTAAGTTAATCACTTCCCCAGGCTATAAATACATGCTTACCCCTCCCCTCTAAGATACAGAGAATAAGCTTACATGCTCTGTCTAATTTCTTGCATCCTTTGAGCAAAGAACATCCCTCCACCTCATCTTGAAGCACCCCAAATCCATAGTCCTTTTATCCATTTAGTGCAAAGTATGTAGATCTTGTTACAGGAAGGTCTTGCTCCATTTCAAGAAAATAACCTACATATCATGTAATTAGGGCTCATCGATGTTTCCTTTCCCATTCTAAGGTTTGATACAGAATCTCTAAGGAGGAGGTATTATTGTTAGTGTTTTACTTTCTTGTTAGCAGTGTATTTTTCCTAGCTCACACTATCAATCACTAATACATTTATACAATAAATGGATATTGATTATAAATGGTAGCTATATTATATATATTTCATATTAAGTGGATATTATGATAATGAACATGGATAATAAAATCCTATTTGAGATTAAAATGGGAATGGTGAACAATAAATGATCATTCATAAATTATAATTTCCTTCTAAAATATTAAGTTATCCTTCATAGGTAAATGATATTATCATCTCTAAAATAAGAGAGAAGTTAATAAACAAAACTTATCTTTGATTTGGTAACTTTTCACTTCAATAAGATGACCTTACAAGACATTAATTAATATTTTAATCCATAACACCAATAAATTATGAAGCTGTGGGAAACACAATTGAATGACTTTAGGAAGTCTTAAATAATACTTCATGACTATGACTTAAGTAAACAAGTAGTATCTTAATTCCTGTATAAATTATCACAAGAAAAAATATGGTTGTGGTAGTAAGCATTAAATACGACATATATTAGATGTAATCTCACGTCATCATACAACTACCTTGACATAGTACTAACTAGGGGTAGTTACGGAAGAGGGAAATAGGAAGTAATGGAAGTAATTCTTTTACGTTGTCTCTCCCTATTCTGTAAGGACCTAGAGTAAGTTGTGGTTATTTTCTTTTACGGAGATGGTCTTGTAAATAACACACTTCCTCTTTCTTAACATGTTCACCTTCACAAAAGAATTTCCAAATAATTGTGTCACGATAATTGTTTAGTAATGGAAGATTGTGTCTCTACGTTTTTTTGTAGTATTGGGATATGTTGTTTATGAAAAGTAGGAAACTTTTTCTATAATAAAACAAGTAGATGATTGCATCATCTATTCATCATATCCTTATAGTATATATGTTAGATACCAGAATATGAAGATTGAATTTTTTGGTAGACATTTAAGGATGGAAAAAATAGCTATCTCAACCTTGAAAAAGGTAAACCTGAACAATATAAATATTGTATGATTATTCATGTAGAGCAGACGAAAGGGAGAAAATATTAAAACCTTATTATCTATAAAATGTTTACATAGAATGGTTATCAGATGGATCAAAACTACTAATAATTATTTGTTTAAAATAGTTAAGTGGTTTGTTTTGAGTTAACTTTGTTCAATATTTGTGGTTGAACATGAAGATTAATTTTTAAAAATGTCTAGTTTTTAGGGAAATAATCAAGATGTTACATTTTTTTTTATCAAATGTGTAGATTCTAGGTCTTGGACTCAATGGGTTCATTTTGCAAGTCATTCTTGTTCTAACATGATATAATAGTAAGAATAAGAATGAACAATGATGCTATAACTAGTTTAGAAAACCCTGAAGGAACAACTAATGAAAAACCCAGATGAGATCCTATTGGTTCTCCAAGATACTATTAACTAGATTATTGCCTTAGAGCAGCAGGTTGGGGGTGAAAATGAAGATCAAAAGGAGGAACATGTAGAGGAATATGAGGAAGAACATCCTAGGTAGTATTATAATGAAAATCAATGAGATGATGTGAAATCTCGCATGACTGTTGAACTAGTAGAAGATATAAAAATAATTAGTCCACCAAAGTTTGATCAGACTACCTTAGGGGATGGAGTTGTAAATTGGTTAAATGAAATGGATTTTTTTATGTTAGAGACTTATCTAAATAAATAAAGAATTTATGGGGTGATTTTCATCTCTGTCGTGAACCTTCCACTCGGTGGGATAATCAAAAAATGAAACTAGGATTTGAGACTTCATCTATAACTTGGTAACTATATACACTTAATTTTTTTTACTTTCTATTTATACACCTGCAATAAATAATTTCTCTTTTTCAGGTTAGTGGTTGTTAATGCATCTATCTCTATAATGGGTGCCTTGGGATTCTCATTCTGAGATAGGGGTATGGTTATTCACATAACCATTGGGTTAGAGATGATACATGGAGAGAGAGCAACTTATGGTCCCATTTTATGTCTTTCTTTTTCTCTTATCCTCTTACTTTATTTCTCATTCCTCCAACATCTAGATTTTTTATGACCTCGTTTATTCTATCTTGAATGATCTTCACTTTTCATGAAATTTTACACACTCCCCTTGGCTTCTTCACCTCTAGCTGATGTCATCACTCATGAGTGATTATGTGGGTACAAATTCAAAAAATTGGCTAACACCTTCACCTGTAGGTGATGACATTAGTATAAATACCTCAACTCTCATTTTTACATCATCATCATCAGATTAGATCAATAAAAAATTTCCATTAACTTTTCCCATGTGTGCCAACTTGCACATGCTCATTCATCTTCTAGATTTCTTACATATTGAATCTTAGATTGGAGATTGTTCTTTCTTAGATTAGTTTTCTTACACTTTTGGGTCATCCATACTGAGCTATGACTGGATTGTTTCCCTTTCTCTGCCAAAAAATTTTCCTCTCTTGGTGTATGGTCCTTTAGTAGATAAATGCATCAGCCATTGCCCCTAAGAGGTAAGTTCTATAACTAATTTTGTCATTTTACATAGAGTATTTCCTACATCCTTGTTCATACTCTATGTTAGCTTGATATTTTATGCACATGTTAGGTTAGCATATTTTATTTCAATTGTTCCTTTCATAGTTATATGCTTTACTTTGGTTAGCACAGACTTTTCATGCTTACTTTTTTTATTATTCCCACCTCACAGTGTTGAATACCTCCATAGGGTTCCTTCCTCTTCTTCAACCTAAGGCCTTGTAAACCTTATATTGTCCTAGTGTAAGGGTTACTTCCCTTGGGGTATGCGATCATAGCGGTCCATGTACCCCCTTTAATTCTATCATTTTGTTTATCTGGTCTTGGTGTGTCCCTTACTCATTGCCTCGTATACCCTATGGTTGAATGAATGATAAGAATGCATAATTGTCTAGACATATTTTTTACCGGTCATAAATCCTTGATGAACCTGATGTGAAACTTTATTTTGTTCTTTCTAGATCAAGCACAGACTCGTTAAAAGTAACCCATCTTTCATTTTTGTCTTGTTTTTATTCTCTTATAATTCCAAAAAATGCTAAAAATCAATTTTCCTCAAACACCTTTGGCCCCTGTGTTAAATTCTATGTAGGGCTGATCCTATATGTCTTGGCCAAACTTCCTCATCATACATGCCTTTGGCCCATGTGAAACACTTTTTGCATAGGTTCAATCGTGTAACGATAGCCTATTCCTCTGAGCTTTTTGTGGGTTAGATCAACACTCCATCATGGACTATCTTGGCTTGGGGCTTGTCCAACTTTGGGGAACAATCATTTTCAAAAATTAATCACTCTAGAATCCAGATTTCCTTTCTACTCAGATTGTTGTATGATAGGAGCTAATAAGAAAACAGTATAACACCCTACAACAATAATATTTTAGGTGATGAAGAGGAAGAGATTCAGATTGAGGATACCTCTGATCTTCCACTTGAGATTCAAAAATTCCTTGATAAGTTCCCTAAATACAAGGGGGAACCCAAGTCAGTAATCCAAAAACACCTTCTCGACTTTGCATCTGAGCAACTTGACAATAGAGTGGATAGCGGGAAGGCTACTATGGCATAGGATCGTCTGAAAATGCCTCTAGCTTTGATCCCACTAATCTTATCATTTAGCTCATAGATAAGATGAGTCAACAACAAACTGTCACAACATGACCCAACACAATCAAATGCAAGTTTATATGGTCCAAATGGTTAACCATCCTCATCTCGGGCTCTGAGCGGTGCAATTTCCCTGCCCTTTCCTAATGGTCCTAATGGGGCACTAATTACCCAACCTCCCATTCACAACAACATTCTTGCAGATTCAGTCCAACAAGAGCCTCTAACACCCTACATTTCTAGCATGGGCATATTGGAGGCATTGCCCCTTCTATCTCATATGATGGGTCAACTCGATCCTACTTTACACATTAAGGCCATTGATAACCTTTATAAAGAATGGATCAAAGTTAGTTCTTATAGCTACCACCAAACTTTTAGCTATAGACTCATTACTAGAGATATCATTTGACTAGCTATCATACTTCACCCCCTAACTCTATAGTGGAGCTATAATCTATCGAGTAATGGCCTTAGTCAATGAGTTTCAATATCATGATTTACCTTGAAAATAACATTAATGCTTTCATTAACTGCAAACAACATGAAAATGAATCATCTCAAGCATTCATTAAGTGTTGGAAGACCTTATCTACTAAGGCATAACACAATATGGTGAATGATAGCCTCTTCTAACTTTTCCTTCGAGCACTAGAACCCTACCTTCAGTAGAAGGTTAGATCTTTTTCTCCCACTTCCCTCGATGAAGCTTTCATGAACATAGCTAAATGACAAGATCAATTCATGAGGGAATTTGAGAAAGTTCCTCCTAAGACTCAAGCAACTAAACAAATACAAGTCCTTCAAAAATCAAAGAACATGACAACACCACAAACAACGAGGGTCTCAAATACCCTTCCTCTTAATAGCTTCTGCAAATAGGAATTTCTTTGTTATAGATAAAAACGCTAATAATAATAAGAATAACTAACCTATGTGACCATCATCCACTTACCAAGGATGAGCTGTAAAAGTATATGCCTAAACCATAAAGTCAAATCCTTGATCCTTCTAGACCTATCCCACAATAGACATGATGAAAACAAAGTTGTATTGGTGGTACAGGCCAATTTGAGGCCATTCTCATGAGAATTTTTGTGCCCTTTGCACATGGATGTACCATCACTTTCTTTTTAGGCCCTCAATTTGAACCACGAAGCCCTCACTAAAGAGCATCTGACTGAAAGAGTTCAAGGCTCGAGATGCTCAAAAGTAAAAATATTGTCATAATGTCTATTAATCAAGCCATACAGGAAGAACTCAAAGTTTTCTATGACGCTATGCCTAACCACTAGTTTAGGTGAAAGCTCTAAGAAACTAGAGAATTCGTACAACAAACATTTGGTTGATCATGACTATCATCCTAAGAACATGACATGGCTACAAATGATGTGAGGCATGTGATTGCATGTATAGAGCCTACATACCCTCCATCAGTTCAGTCTTCAGACTCACAAATTTATTTACCCTTGTGTCTCTCAAAATCAAACTCCCAAAACCAAAATCTCACCTTCTGCAGACACCATCAGACCCCTGTGACAAGATTGCTACAAGGTCGAAGGCATCTAAAACTATTACTTCAAACATAGGCACCTTCGACCAAGATAATGGCATCAAGCATAAGAAAACAAAAATATTTGAAGTATCTCTAATCAATCTTCCTCCTTCTAAATCTATTTTTAAATATCCTAAGAACTCTTAACGTGATACTCATTACAACCATGACAAGCTAGATCTTTTGGAAGTATTGTTTCATATTCCTGGCTCAATTCCCTTTTTGGATCTCATGCACATGTCACCTCACCATCATGATCATATTATGACTACGTTGTTTGACATGGAAATACCTTTCCCTCCTACTTTGGTGTAGTCTCCAATGTTGTATGGTTCATAGGAAAGTATCCTTCATTAGTGTGAGGAACTCTACATTTATATAGACTGCACCACTAATGTTCAAATTTGCATTATTTTTCTCCTAGCAGCCATGATTTCAGAAAAACTCTTTCTTTGGGAAGATGATCCTCCACTCTTTATTTCTATACATAATAGTAAAAAAAAATTAAGTGTGCCCTCATTAAAGAGGTTGTTAGCACTTGTGTTTCCTCTTTAGACTTCATTAAATCTCTTTGATAGTAAATAGACAACCTCAATACCACATGTGCTACTTTTCAAGGGTATAATCAATGATAGGTTCCCCCCATGGGTTGCATTTGGCTTCCTATCACTATCCCTCTTAGGACAGTACATTTGAAATTCATGGTCTTCAACTTACCTATATATTATAATATTCTCCTTGGTCATCATTGGACCCCCATATGAGTGCAGTCACCTCTTTTCATACCAATGTGTCAAGTTTTCACATCAAGGAACAATCTATAAAATATAAGGAGAACCTAATACCTTGAATTATGATACTCTATAGCAAAAGGGGAATTATAAATTTGTAAACCTTCAAGAGCTATCTCCCATTCCATTTTGTTAATATCAATGCTTTAACTATCCTATCGAATATTTTCATGGAAATATTGGTCATCCAGAGTTGGTCTATAACACGCCTCCTAATCTGTTGGATTTTGATGATGACAAACCCAATGATATTACTCTTAGAATCAACACTTCTAATCTACCAGATCTGATTATCTCACAAATTCCTCCTAACTTGTGATCTCGCAAGAAGAACCCATCTATCCCCATCACCATTTCATGCACACTTTAACCTACACCTAAGAAAAAGGTTTAACTTGAAACTATAGTTTATTCATGTGTAATAAACACCACTAATCTTGACTACGAGGATGGCTATGTTATGGATAATTCCCATTTGTCTATTTATGCCCAACTTTAGGATAAAGAGGTATGACGTTACTGAAGATCCATCCAAAACACTCACTCACAATGTGAATGTCATTTTTTTCCAATAAGACTCTTCACATTTGGTTGAGACTCCCCATTTCAGGTCATTTCCTTAGCTTTACACTTCTCTACTAGCCTTGCCCTCTCCCCATGAATCCACTATATCATCCAATATACCTCCTCATCTAAAGGAAGGGGAGTGTATATGTGACTTTTACTATGAAGTGCCAAATGTGTAGACATCATATATGCCAACCCAAAATGATTACTTACATTATTCCTTACCTCTTTCCCTTATGGATCCTCTTCCTCTTGGGGAAGATCCATATTGCACATGGTATAAGGCTTTGGGACTTGATGTATTTGAATGTTTAGCCTATAGAAAACATATTAAATTTTTGTAAGATAAAGTCATACGAGATCAAGATTAAAAGGCCACATGACCTTCTACTCTAGTCTCGTTATATTATTCACACCATGGTTACTACTCGCATACTGATATAGAATGTCAGGTTATGTGCGGTAGGAACCCGGATCCCGATTCCTCTTCACGTGGAAGCAAGTAAAGATCTAAATCCTCTCAGAGTTTCCTACTTTCCCCTAGACCACATATACGAAAACCTACCTATGGGCCTCCACCACATCTTAACCCCCACCCCAATCTTAATGAATTTCGGTTTGGCATCCTCCCTTGGTTAGAGGATAAAATTTATGACAATTTGTTTTCCACATAATATAAATTCCATCAATAGGTAACCATTACACAATATGCTATCGAGGATCTCCTGGCTCATGTGCAAAGTCACATTTTAAACCAATTTGAAGATATCATCACTGATGCTCTACATCAATTCACCCCTCATGGCTAAGCATCTCCATTAAACACATTGATTTCATCTTTGGATTTATCTCTCACATTTTCTTAGGATCGTGACCCCCTTCGATTTTTACACACACCTTCAAACTCACTTATCCTTGTTTGATCTCTCAGCCCCACTTGGGTTTATCATCAATTCTATTTTTCCTTGAAATTTCCTACCATCGAGATGTCACAGTCTTGATTCCCCCTCATTTGGATCCAATTCGCACTAGCCTTTCTTAGTGAATCACCATGGTCTTGTTCATTATATCTTAGGTCCTCGATCTTGCTTGGATTTATTTTACCTTCTTGCAATATTTTTCATCTAAATGTAATTATATTTATTCATAAAGTATCATGACTATTGCCATATACATGCATCAAAAAATAAAGGATAGCGATAAGTAAAGAATAATTTATCAACACCATAATCATCAAAATAATCATATATATATATATATATATCATATATATCGAATAAATTTTATACATCAAAAAAATATAGTCATGGTCCATCATAGTACATCATCAAATATCTTGGTGGTTAAAGAACCCTCACCCCCTTTGGGGGAATCTAGATAATTTGTGCCGAAGGTGTTAAACTAGATGCTTGGGCTATGTGAGCCAAACAATCCACCCTAGATCAGGCTTCGGAGGCCTCTCCATGTGATATTTTTAGATTTGACTCTATCCTCATAATCCTCTATACAACGCTCCTGACATCTAAAAGGTGAGTTTCATGCTCTTGAACCAAGGCTCCGTATGCCTACAATAAGCTCCCAACATCACATCTATGTTTCTCATGTTTTATGGTGATTGTATATCTCTCCATATCGGCGTTGTCCTAACAACATCCCAAACTAACCGAAATGCTTCTACTAACTCACTAGATGATGATGTTGTGGGGTCCACACTGGATGAGGTATCCTAAATGTCCAAAACTAGCTCCAGGATCTCGTGGTGTTCACTCTCAATTAACTAGTGCCACTCCTCTATTGTCCACTTTGTAAAACTAAAAATCCACTAATCAATACCAATCTCGTGATATAATCATTGAATCTAATAATCTACATGCCTGAATAAATCATCATATTCATACCTGGCTACCCAGATCACTCAACAACGGTCTCTCCATCTTCGTGGCCACCTAATACTACCTCCACTTCATCAAATATTAAATATCTACACCTGACATATTGTGCCCATCTATCTTGGGGCACTAAAATCACATCTTCTCTTCGACTGGAACTAGGCATGTCTCATAGGTATAGGGCCATCTCCATCCCCTATGGTGTTAGGTAACCACCTCCTGGACACCACATTCTATGCCCCCTCAACCATAGTATTTGGTGTCTCTTCTCTCCTCTAGTGTTAGGACCATATGTGTCTATATTTCCCACATGTGTGTCTAAGTCGAACGGTCCTCCATCAGATCCCTCATCTAAGATCTTCACTACAATGATATATGGTGTGTCTTGAGCTCCCATGCCTCTCTATCTTTTCCTCTAGCCTTTAGTACCTTTGACCCATACTCTTCAAGGAAAGAACACTTGTACTTTGTCCATTTTACTCATAGCCTCCCTCATATGTTGTTGTATATAGGATGGTACTGGTGGTATCACAACAAGATTAGGTGTACCAAATTATTTGGGTACCCTGTCTACTAGATGGGTCTCTACCCAATGTAAGTAATGACATGTCACCTCTTCAAATTCCTCTAATTCCTCTTCCCCCTAGCCAATGGTGCCATTAAGCCACATTCCCTATGTAGTGCTCCCATATGACCTTGTGTGGATTTGCCTATCATAACAGTTGGTATGCCTAAAGTGCTATCATTTTCAGACCCTGTGATTACTAGAGTACTCTTAGGTCATCCACTGCTATTACCAATGGTGTCCCTATGGGCCTATACATAGGAAACCTCTTGTATATCGAAGCTCTCAATAAAATCACGAGATCTATAGTCCTTTGTGCTCTACGTCAGACCCTATATAAGTCATACACGAGTTGCACCCATATAATGGTCCCCCATCTAAATAAGACATCCTAATCAATTATGTCTCTACATACAACCACAAAAATAATGGAATGGTCCCATATTCCTTATGACATAATATGCATGCCATGGTAATTCCCATCACCACTTTCCATATGGTTGGAATCTGTGCAATGTGTACTATGAAACATCTAACAGAAAGGATCCCCTCATCATAGGTCTCACTGTCTATGGAACATATGGCCAAGGAAATCCTCTCTGTAACATCTATGGTGAGATCGCAATACATGAAATATCCATCTATCGGCAATCCCAATATCTTGTGCACATCTTGAAGTGTCACAGTCATCTCCACTATTTCACGTACCCACCACCAAAATTTATTGGCCTGAGGCTCTCATGTGGCAATGAACATATAATGTAAATTTAGATTTAACGGTATCCTAGGCATCTACATGATGCCCCTAAACCCCCATTTATGCATATATGTTATCTCTACACCTTTCAATCCAGTAATCATATAATTAAGACATGTTATATAAACTAATCACCATAGGTGAATCCTCTGGCCCTCCTACAATCACAAATAAACAAAATCAAGGCATTAGATTCATTAAAAATCAATTCAAAATCTAAAATCATAAAAATCTACATGCTTTCTAAATATTCATACCCCATCACCCCTCTAGCATATGCCATCGACCCCTATAAAAATTTCTTCATGATCCATACACCATCGACCCTATTATTTCACAGGGGCTAATTGCGTCTAAGTTTGTATGATTGCAACTTTAAGTAAATTAACATGTAAAATGAAAAATCTAAAATCAAATCACTCCCAAACACACTTAGATTTTGTCATAATTTTTTGAATGACATATGTTTGACTTAAAGTGGCACCCTATTATCTTCATAATCCCAAAAATACCAAATTGATCATAATCTACCTAACAAAATTAAATGCATCGAATTACCCGTGGTTGAGTGACGTTGCATGCTCATCCTCATCAGTCTCTTGCTCCTCCTTTTATTCATGTCATCTCGCCATGTTAATATCCAAATTTGGAATACCAAAGCCCAGTTCTCTTAATTCTAAAAACAGTAATAAGCAAATAAACTCAAAAATCCTATATAAACTTAAAATATTTTGGTTAATTTCACCGTGATGGTCCTACACCTTTAAATTCCTATCATTTAATATCTTGGTCTATACAAAATCCACCATCAATTGTGTTGGGATCATGATCTTAACTCATTCATTTTGACATATTGCATGCCCTATTGTGCTCTTTGGCCAAAACCACATTTTCTCACCTTATACCTCCATGACATTATGACATCTTGACATCCATCCTATGGGCCCATAGCTAGGTGATTTATGTCTTTTTTTACTAATTATCACCTAGTGTTTCCTTTCAGTTTTGATTCTCTAGGGTTTTAATAGCATGGATTGTGCCCATACATAATAGGATGACAATGACACTATCAAGTACACATTTATGGGCATATTTCATTTTAGCTATTCCTTTCTTTAATTTTAGCATGTACTTTCAATTTCGGTGTTAGGTATTATTGTTTCTGCTGACTAACCCATGTTTATCTATTGTAACATGTGGTAATAAACGGATAGGGAATATGTATACACCTAATTTTTTACACTTTCTATTTTCATACATGTTACTAACAATTTCTCTTTTCATGTTAGATGTCGTTAATGCATCTATTTCTATAATGGGTTCCTTAAGGTGCTCATTCCAAGAAATAGGTATGGTTATTAATGTAACTATTGGTTTAGGGATGATACATGGAGAGAGAACATCTTTCGGTCTCGTTTTATGTCTTTATTTTGCTCTTATGCTCTTACTTTTTCCCTCATTCCTTTGACATCTAGCTTTCTTATGACCCCATTTCTTTTGTCTTGCATGATATTTACTTTTCATGACTCCCCTTGGCTTCTTCACCTCTAGCCGATGTCATCACCCATGGGAAATTACGTCAGTGACAATTCAAAAACATGAAAGATGCCTTCGATCATGGGTGATGACATCAGTATAAATACCTCAATTCTCATTTTCACATCATCATCATCAGATCAAATCAACATGAACTCGTCATTAGCTTTTCTCTCTTATGATTACTTTCACCTACTCACTTAGCTTCTGGATTTCATACATCTTCAATCTTGGCTTGGAGATTCTTCTTTCTTGGATTGGTTTTCTTAAACTTTTGGGCCATCCATAGTGTGCTAGAACTGGATTGTTTCCCCTTCTCCACCCAAAAGTTTTTTTCTCTTGGTGTATGGTTGTTTCAAAGATAGATGTATCATCGATCACCCCCTAAAAGGTAAGGTATCTAACTAAAATTTTCATTTTCTATAGAATAGTTCCTACATCCTTATTCACACTCCATGTTATCTTATTATTTTATACACATGCTATATTAACATATTGTATTTTAGTTCTTCATTTCATGTTACATGATTACTTTATTTATTATTCCTTCCTCTTCTTCTACCTAGGGCCTTGGAAACCTTAGGATGTCCTATTTCAAGGGTTAATTCCCTTGGATTATGTGATCATAGAGGTCCCTATACCCCCTTTAATTTTATTTGTTTGTGTGTTGGTCTGTGGTGTGTCCCCTTAATCATTTCCTTGAATACCCCTGGTTGAACATATGATAAGAATGCCAAGGTTTCTAGATACATTTTTCCCACTATATAAGAACAATTCAAAGGATAATTTCATCAACATTGGCTACCCCCATCTGCATTTTAACCATAAAATGACAGAATTATAGACTTTAAACCAAAGGAAATGGTCAATAAGTGATTATTGGGAATGCTTTAATAGACTTTTGAAATATGTTCCCAAAACTACAAAATGTTAAGTTCCAGATTAGTAAGTTTATTTTTCACTTGAATCCTAGCATATGGGGTGAAGTGGATGTGCACAGACCATTCCACTTTGGAGGTAGTTTTTGAAAAATCTATAAAATATGAACAAAAATTGCATGGGATCTTTGCTTCAAGAAAGGAAACAAGAAAAACATTAAGTAATAATTCGTCACCTTCCTTTTCCAAAAATACATGGAAAAAGAGATTTGATAAAAAGGGAAAAATTTAAAAGAAAAATACTGCAGAAAAATCTATCATAAATAACATAAAAGAAAGACAGAACAATTCTAGTTTGCAAAAAATATTTAAGAACAAGGGACATGTTTGGTGATGTTTTAAATGCCAAGGTGATCATTATGCCAGTAACTATCCCCTGAATAACCAAGGGAATAATCAGTAGTGGAAAAACAACTCTGGGACCAAAGAACCATTTTAGCAGATGATACATGCTGCTATAGAAAATTACAAGGAAGAGAAACATGCCACTCCCTTAGCAGTCTAAGGGTAAGTTGTTTTGCTTACCTCTTACTATTTTATTTGATACTGGAGTAACTAAATGTTTTGTTTCTTCTAAGTTAACTTCTAAATTGTCCAGAAATGTTGGATACATGGGAAATTTTTTGGACTATTAAATATGGAAATAATGTTGTCTATAGAGTTACAAAATGCATGTTTGAAGAAACTTTAAAATTACATGAATTTACTATAGAAATGAACCTTTTGTAGCTTATTTAGGGACTTATGATGTTGTCATAGGTATGAACTAGCTGTCTCAACACCAATCATCTATAGATTTCTTAAGAAAATTAATACTATGACTTGATGATCAATAGAAAATAACAATAATACAAGGTATAAAAATATATTTTGTAGTAAGAAAAATCTCTGCCCTGCAGATGAGAAAGTATAGGAATCAAGGTTGTATACTATATGAAGTAAAAACAAAAGATTACAGAGAATAAAATTTGATCAAATTAGAGGATTTTCCTTTTTAAAATGAATTCAAAGATGTTTTTCCTAAATAATTACCTAGTTTACCACTAAGACGAGAGTTTGATTTCATCATAATTCTCAAACTAGGAACTGAACCTCTATAAAAAGCACCATACATAATGACTACAACTGATTTGGTGGAATTGAAATCTCAACTTCATGAGTTTTTCTCCAAAGGATTGATCTTCCCAAGTGTATCACCTTGGGGGCATTGGTAATCTTTGTAAGGAATAACGATGCTTCTTTAAGACTTTGCATTGATTAACAAAGGTTAAAAAATGTAACAAATAAAAAAAGATACCATTTTCCTAGAATTGATAATATTTTTTTATCAAATGTGGGGTGCTTCAATCTATTAAAAGATTTATTTTCAATCTGGGTTACCATAAATTGATAATTAAAGATGAATACGTCCACAAAAAAATGTTTATAACATGTTATGTGTATTATGAGTTCACTATTTTAGCTTATAGACTCACTAATGCACCTATAACCTTTATGAATTTAATGAACAATGTGTTTAAGGGATATTTAGAATAGTTTTTGTTAGTATTCCTTGATCATATACTCATATATTCAAAATATATAGATAACATGATAAGAATTTAAGAACAATTTTACATATTTTAGGGAAGTATAAACTATATAGAAAGTGTTCCAAATGTAATTTTTATTAAAAAGGAGTGTAGTATTTGAGTCACATAATTGGTAAATAAATAATTTTGGATGATCCATATAAAATAAGGGCTATAATTGAATGGTCAACTCCTAAAGATATACATGAAGTTAGAAGCTTCATGGTACTAGTTGGTTATTATAAGAAGATTATTAAGTACTTTTCTAGAGTGGTAAGTCTAATTAATTCCTTACAAAGGAAAAATAAGAAATGTGTTTGGGATAATAAGGGTGAAGAAGCCTTGAAATTATTAAAGTAAAAGTTAACTTTAGCTCCAATTTTAAAGCTTTTTGATCCAAATGAAAAATTTACAGTAGTAAAAGATGCTTCTAGAGAATGATTAGAAGGATTCCTTCTTCAAAATGAACAAGTAGTAGCTTTTAAAAGAAAAAAAAGAAAAATACACGAACATAACTATACTACCCATGAATTAGAGTTAGTTTTTATTTTCCATGCATTACAATTTTGTATAAACTATTTATTGGGAAAACTATTTGGGTTAAAAATAGACCATTTGGGTCTGAAATATATCTTTTTACATCCAAATTTAAATGCAAGACAATGCAAGTAGTTAGATTTTTTACCACAATGTGATGTTTATATAATTTATGTAAAGGGAAAAGAAAACTACGTAGAAGATTCCTTAAGCCATAAGAAGAATATTTTTTCTATTGTTACTTTAAGAACTTTGTTTAAATATGAAGTTAAAGAACAAATTCATTCAAATCCTTATTATCAGCAAGTTAAAACAACATTAGAAAATAATCCTAGTGACAAGAAATATGATGGATTTAAATTTGAGCATGATGGAATTCTGTGTTAATTTGGTAGATTATATGTACCTTTAGAAAAGAAATTAAGAACTAAATTTCTTAAATAATTTCATGATGCACCTTAGTCAAGTCATCCTGGGGTAAGAAAATTGTTAGCTGACATAAAGAAATAATACTTTTATAAAGGAATGAAAAATAATGTAAAAAATTGTGTAGCTCTTTTCTTAGAATTTGAAAGGATTAATGAATAACATTTACATCTATTTGAACTATTGTATCTGCATAATGTTACCATAGTATAAGTGGCAAGAATTAGCATGGACTTGTCCAAGGATTGCCCCATGTCCAAAAATAAAAAATGATGTAATTTGGGTTGTGGTGGATAATCTTACAAAAGTGGCACATTTTATACATGGGAATCTAAAATGGAAAAAATATTTATTCAATAAATATTTAGATTTCATGGAATAATGGAGTTGATCACATCAGATAGAGATCCTAGAATGACTTCCATATTTTTTACAGATGATTAATGCATCCTTAGAAACAAAACTAAATTTGAGTTCATCTTAATTATCTGGAAACCAATGGAAATACTTAAAGCGGGTAAATCAAATCCTATAGGATATGATAAGGATGTATTGCATGGATCAACAATACAAGCGAGAATATTATCTTCCACTAGTTGAGTTTGCATACAATAATATGTATCACTCATCGCTGAAAATCGGTCCTTTTGAAGCATTGTATGACAGAAGGTGCAAACACTTATCAGTTGGGATAACATTAAAGATAAGGAAGTTGTAGGACTTGAAATGCTAAATTAAATTGAGGGGAAAATGAAAATTATCTATGAGCAGTTAAAGGAAGCAACAAATAGACAAAAGAGCTATGCTAACTTAAAAAGAGTAGAAAGTAAATTTAATGTGGGTGATAAAGTCTTTTTGAGAGTGAAACCCAAAAACATTTCCATTAATTTTGGCAAGTCTGCCAAGTTATCACCTAAATATATGGGACCATTTTAATATTTATAAGTTATAAGTCCTGTAGCCCTATAAGCTAGCCTTATCTCCTGCATTTGTCCAAAATGCATGGTGCGATGTCTTCCATGTATCCTTGTTGAAAAAGTATATTATTGATCTAACTCATATATCAAATTAGGATTCATTACAGGTGAACGATCCCAAGCTCATCATAGTTTAACCTATAATAATATTTAAAACATGCAAGTTTCAATTTAAAAAATAAAGATATTTCACAATGTAAGGTCTAATAGGACTAGTACTCTGAAGAAAGTGTAGCTTAGGAAAATATGGAGGACATACAAGCTACTTTTCCTTTTATGTTTGATCAAGTTTAAAAATAGATATTCTTTTATTACTGCTATATAATTTTGGGTTTACTATATTAATGACCATCTAAGTCGTGACTATTTATTAAGTTTTGAATTACTCTTTTTATAAAAAAAATGTTATAGTTTGAAGAAATTCTAAAAGGGAAATTGTTTTTACAAAATTTAACCCATGGTCTAGAATTTTCTAAAATTATTGCTTGTTGTATTAGTTAAATGTTATCCTTTTTAATGAATGAATATTTCATCGGAATGGTGACTCTTTTTAGGTTGGGATTATGTAACATCTAACCTCTTTTGAGTCCCAAATTTGATGATCATATAGACGGCCAATAAATCATCCGTTCAGTTAAACAAAGATTAATAGGCGAGAGTCTTAGCTCACACTGACATTTATGGTAAATATATGTTATCATATGCTAGATAATGATTGTAAGGTTATTTGATCACTTACTAGATCATTAATCATGTAATAATGTTTCATATAAGCTTGTGACACACACACACACATGGGGGGCGCCCTATCTCTCTATATACATATATGGATAGATATGGGGAAGGAGATCCAGCCTCGTAATCTAAGCCAGGCATTCATGATCTCTCCCACCCCCTCGATGGTGGATCTATATATTACGAGATATGTCTCACCCATTCCATTAGGTTGAGTTGTAGGAAGAGTCTTACCTTATTGTTATCTCCCCCATATAGATATAGGTTTTGGAGCCATAGCCATTCATTTTGATACGTAGAGATTATATATTCCCACTTCTCGCTCATTCATTCACTTGTGATCCCTCTCTCTATATCTTTGGGTAGTTTTAGTATACCCGTGAGCTATGGGTTCCATTCAAAATTCAATATTAGTGAGTGTGAGTGGAGGGAATCCTCTAGATATAGATATCTTGTTCCAGGTTGGTATATACATACATACATACATACATATCTATATGTGTGTGTGTGTGTGTATCTGCTGTGCTGAAATTGTGTGTGGTAAGTATAAGCCTCACTCAGTTAGCTCAAATGAATTAGTATTATTTTAATAGTCCATAAATTTGATGGTCTTGGAAACTCGGACTTGGTTTATGTTTATGTGAAGACTTATTTAAAATACATGGAAAATTAAACCAGTTAATATAAGTGGATAACATATACAACTTGAATGGATTATATATTAATATTTGTTTAAATTATGGCATATATATTAATTTTTATTTAAATGTGGCGTATATCTTAATGTTTATAAGGAATATTTAATGGAACAATGCAAACATTAGCCAAAGGCTAGGAAAGTCTTATACAAACTATGTTTGGAAATGGAGATAAGTTAGATTGAGTACGTGGCATGCTAAGGTGGTAAGGAGATGTTTAGGGTTTATGGAAATTTATCATAGGCCTGAATCCTTAGGAATGGTTAGCTTTCCCTGAGAATCCAACCTAATATGGCTACATCCTTTCCTTCTTCCTCTCTCTCCTTCATTTGGTCATTTACAATGTTGTGTTTTTCTCTACTATTTTTGTGGGTAATGGAGATAATGAAAAATTTTCTCCACTGTGCCTGTTTCACAGCCATGAATGTGATTTAAAGCAAGGATATAGTGTGGCTTGGCTGCACAGATTAATTCTTCATGAATAGTATTATTATTTTTTATTTTTGGAATAGATTTTGGAATAAGAGGAGCTGATTTGAGAAATAAAAAGAACATAACAAAAATGAGCTTCTTCTCATATTCTAAATCTTAGTTATTGTGATTTATAATGACATTTTGGGTAATTTCTAAATTTGGTTTTCATGGCATAATATGGATATAATGTTAGTAACATTTTAAAAGTATTTTTTACATGGGTTTGTATAAAAAAATATATGAGTAGATTATATTTGTTACTTACATTTGCATGTGGAAAAAGACATACAGTTCTGTATGTTAGATTATCCTTGATTATCTGGGTATGTATTTGGATATTCATGATTTTTTTAGGAAGGGGAAGATTTTATAGCTTCAATAAAGAATATTTTTAATATTTTATTTAATAATCTACTAGCTGGATTTTAACAGACTATTCTATATTGATTTCAAACTATTATTATGGATTGCATGTTGATATTTCATACATATTTATGAAAATAAATGTTATAAGATGGGAATAATTATTTTGTGATTATATACAAAACTGCGTTCTTGGTTGCATATGAGAACTAAATATAAATACCCAGTTGCATTTCATTTTAAGCAAGTGCATTATTATTTTCTTTCTATATCTTAGATCCTTGGCCAAATATTAAACTATCTTTTCTTTTGAGTTGAATTGGTATATGTGGTATTACAATTTATATACACCCATCCAGGGCATGTGTGTTAAATATTATTGTATATTTAGATACTAGATTTAGTAGACATATCGAATACAGTCCTAATGGACTTGCGTATGAAGGAATTTTTGCATGTATTTTTGTGTGTACATTTCAATACCAGAACAAACTATGTTTTAATATCTTGTATGGATATGTGAATAAGTAGAATAAGAGGTTGTTGGCTATCTATTTTTCTTCTAAATATGAGGTTGTTGGTTATTAGGAATGTTTTTTTTTTCATGGATTTTGAATATCTACAAGGTAAATAGGTAGAATCTTATCTTTTCTCTTAAGGATATAGTTGCATTGCAGATAGCATAGGTATTTAATTTGCACAGTTGTATAACTTGTAATCATGTGCTTTGTATTGTAATTATATATGAATTAGTTTTTTTGCTAATTGAAACTATTAACAATGGTTTAATTAGTATTAATTAAAGTTATTGATTTTGGCTTATGAATAATAATGTGTTTTCTGATTTAAGTCTTGACTGTGGGGAATTGTATTAAAATATGGATTGCATGTTTAAGACTAGATGGATATAAAGGATGTCAAGTATTATAAATAGAATATCATTATGTATGATTGAGTGTGATGTTATTTATGATTATTATAAAATCATGATATTATATTTATTGACTTAAATTGGTTCTTACATTTAACAAAATGATTTGATTAGTATAAGGTCAACCTAGACTGTTATAATCAATATATAATGAATATGATATAGAAAATGAGTATAAGACTCATGTCAGTTTTTTTGAACTGACTTATGTATATTTATCTCTCCTAATTGATGTAGAAGTAAATAGGATAAGAATTGAATTTAGATCCTAGAATGATTTAATACTTTTATTGATTATGACCTTGCGGACACATGTAAAAGAAAGATATTTTTAATAAGTTCCTTGTTTGTTTTAAACAATTTCATGAATAATTCCTAATCGTAAAGATGAGAATACAACCCCGATGTATGATCCTAAGTCAAGGATTTTTTTGACTTGTAACAAAGAGAATTGATTTTACAATTTTGTGAGATTTTTTATTAATAAAGTAATGTACAACTTATTTAATTTATCTCGATTTATATGAGTAAATATTATCTACGTATTTATTTAGTGACTATATCTTGTTTAAAATAATTTTGATTCTATAATATAATAAGTGGTCAAAATACACTTGACAAAATATTAAGTGTTTATAATTACTTGATTCAACTAGTCTTATGAATAAACAACAGTAAACAAGTTATTGAGCTAATTGGTTTTTATGGAAATAATACTATGGATCACTAATATGTTTTTTTATAGATAATAATTTGGAAAAAGGCTCCAAAGGACCAATTACAAAAAATATATTACAATAAGTTTCAAACGATACTTAATATCTATCAAAAAAACCCAATCAAAAAAGAAAACAGGGCAGGATCAACGAGAAAAAAATTGATCCACAAAAAGCCCAGCCAAAACCAGTAAAAAACAGCTTAAAAAAAACCACCAGTTAGCACAAAGGCCACAAAAGGACCTATTTATTCCTGGACCTGGTACATGAGCTTGGCCCAGCTCCATCCACACCGCCCACATAGCTATCTACCTCTTCAGAGGACAAAATGAACAACTATCTCTTTTTAACTGAAATGCTCGCCATCAAACCTTGAAGGGTATCCACTCTATTCTCCAAAGCTTTGATCTCCCCATTTGACCTCTGCACTCTCCTAAGAAAATTTCTATTCTAAGCTTTTACTTGGGTTATAGATTCTTCCAAGGCTTCTAATTTACTAGCCAAAAAAACAAAAACCGAATCTTTCTCCCCTTCTTCCGCCTTCTCACCAGTTAAATCCTGCAAAGTCAACATTGCATTTAGCTTCTTCACAGCCCTCTCCTTGATTTTTAATTTTTTTTCTTGATCATCCAATGGAATGTAATCTTCCCAATCACTACCCAGATGCCCAACTGACCCCCTTAGTATTCAGAATAGATTTTCCTGCTCTAACCAATAGCATAATTAAACCTTGATGCAAAATCAGCTCAATTTTCTTCTCTTTAAATTTTTTAACTGAGGCACTCAAAGAGTTGAAAATGTAAAATAGAATACTAATCTTTTTATTTCACCTAAAATGGCTTGGCAACATAAGATAATGAGAATGTACCTTCTTGTATCTGTCATCTAGTGTAATATATTTCATAAGATGAAAACCAACCTCTACCCACCGACTTGGTAAAGAGTTACAAGCAATTGCATCCTCCATAAAACAAATTCTTTCCTCATTTTCTAAGAAAATATGTACCTCTTCCTGAAGACGAGATCTATCCTTAAAAACTTTGCTACCTTCACAATCCATTTTTGTTACGTTACCAATTAAATCTTCAGACACTAAAAAACTTACCCCTCTCATCGAAACCAGACCCTCTAATATGTTTATAAAGTAAATGTATATTGATTCTAAATGGTAATGATATTATTTATATTTCTTATTAGAAAGATATCTTGATATTGAATGTGGATAACAAAAGCCTAGTTCATATTAAAATGGACATGGTCAACATGAAATGACAATTAATAAATCATAATTTCCTTCTAAAATATTAATTTAGCCTTCATAATTAAATGATATTATCATCTCTAAAATAAGAGATAAGTTAGTAAACCAAACCTATCTTTGATTTGGTAACTTCTAAATTCAATAAGATGAACTTACAAGAGAGTAATTAATAGTGTACTCCCTAACACAAATAAATTACGAAGTTGTGGGAAACACAATCGAATGATTTAGGAAGTCTTAAATAATAATTCACTACTATGACTAAGTAAACAAGAAGTAACTTAAGTCCCGTAGAAATTTTTACAAGATGAAATATGGTTGTGGTATTAAACTTTAAATACAACGTAGATTAGATGTAATCTCATGTCATCATACAACTACCTTGACATAGTACTAACTAGGGGTACTTATGGGAGAGGGAAAGAGGATGTAATGGAAGTAATTACTTTAAATGGTATCTCCCTATTATGTAAAAATCCAGAGTAAGTTGTGGTTCTTTTCATTTACGAATGTGGTCCTATAAAGAGCACACTTCCTCTTTCTTAACATGTTCACCTTGATAAACCAAAAGATCCAAATAACTGCGTTGAGATCATTGTTTGGTGATGGAGGACTATATCTCTAGGATTTTATGTGGTCTCAGGATATTTTTTTTATGTATGGAGGGAAACTTTGGTTAGAGTAATGGAAGTAGTTGATTAAATTTTTTGTTCACTATATCGTTATATTATATATGTCAGATACAAAAAAATTTTTGACTTTTGTGGTAGATATTTAAGGATGGAAAACATGGTTGTCTCAACCTTGAGAAATGTAAACATTAACATACTAAATATTGTATGATTACTCATATAGAGTGGAATGAAGGGAGAAAATAATAAATCCTTCTTAGTTTCAAAAAATTTATACACCGAAGAGTTATCGGATGGATTAAACCTACTAATAACGAGTTGTTTAAAATTGTTAACTAGCTTGTTCTGATTTAACTTTGTTTCATATTTGTGAACATGAAGATTAATTTTTTAAAAATAAATTCTTTAGTTATTGGGGAAATAATTAAGGTGTTAAATCTATTTTGAATGTGTTGTGGGTTTGGTAAAACCTGCGGGACACTATAATTTGGTGAACATGTGGAACACTAAACTAGTGTTCTGTGACTTTTACACTTAGCCAATTTCCTTGATTCCTCCATGGATCTAGCAACTCCATGGCATTCAAAATTTCTTCATTTTTTCACTACCTTTATTGCTTTATTCCATGAGTTTAATAGTCTTTGGAACATTGAGTTCCTACATTCCGTGGTAGACTGAATTAGTATTTCATAGATTTTCCAATGACATAAATATTATTAAGTCTTCTGATAATTTATTTAAAATAACATGGGGTATAATTTTATATAGAAATTTGGTGACTTTCAAGGGAAATCTATCTGATATATGATAAATACTAGCTAGCTTGAAGCATCCATTGGGCATGAAGTCAAGCCTAACCTTGAAGAAATTGATATTATTTGAAAAATTTTCTCTTGAATTTGTGTGGACTTAAAAATGGAGTAAAATTGTCTGCAGATGATCTTTGGAGCTCTCAATTAAAATTAGAAACTACTCAAACTATTTGATTCTTCCTTGAATACTTCTCTGATATGACCCACTCATGACTGCAAGTGACTCTAAAACTTATGTAAAAAAAGATAAAATCATACATGTTTCAAAAGAAAACATGCATAGAGTGCAAAGCACTTATTATAAAACAACTTATGCTACTAGAAAGATGTGTTCTTATCAGCACTAGGAGGAATTGAAAACTATACTATTACATACAAGGTGGAAATATTTTTTCAAACACAATTATTTAAATAAATCTCATTAACTAGGATTATCAGTTATTTTCCATCCAAATATGACAATTGGAAAGCATTACTTGGTTTGAAATTGGAAATCATATAGGATTCACTCCAGATTATATCAAATTTTAAATATTTACCTGTCGTGGCTCTATCTTGACCCCATTTAAGCACCATGTCGCCTTCTTGAAAGATTTTTTTTGTTACCAAAGTCCTATAAAAACACTTTTTATTTGATCATGATTCATCTCAATAGCTTACATGGCCTGATCTCTTAATTCTTCAATCTCCATGAGTTCTGAATATATGATCTCCATTGCCTCAAACTAAGACATTTCCAATTGTTTGATAAGCTCTAATGTAGGTAACTCAATAAATGTGGGTAGTCTTGATTCCTTACTATAAAATAATTGTATGATGAACTACCTATTGATATTTTAGGAGTGATAATATTCGTCCATATGGATGATTTTACCTTAGTATGCAATGTCCTTTTATTTTCATCTAAGTTCATCATGCTTTTCAATATATTCTTATTGGTTCATTCAACCTATCCATTTTCTTGGGGGTAATAATTTGATGAGGTGCTCAAATGGAAACCATTCTTAATGTCCTGAGTAAATATTTTTTGCCAAGGAATTATCTGAGATAATTGTGGAATGGATGCCAAACCTAGTCACTATTCCTTCATAAAAATAAAGAATACTAGTTTTATTTTCTTACTTCAATGCAACTACTTCTATCCATTCGATAAAATAATTTATGGATGTCAAGATCCATTTGTGTCCCATATTGGAGTGCGGGTTAATAAATCATATGAAATCCAATCCTCATTACATGAATGGTTGATCTAATAAAATATGGAGTGGGAGGGCTACAAGTATTTTTTTCCTGTAAAAAAGGAACACTTTTTGTATTTTTAGATCCATGCATAGAAATCCTTGAAGATAATAGGCCAATAATATGTTCCCTTCATAATTATGAGTGATGTAGTTTTTGGAGTGAAATGACATCTTGTAGATCTATCATTTAAATTCATGTAGAATCTTTTCAGCTTGACTTGATTCCAAACATATATAGAAAACTCCATTTACATCCTTCTGGAATAAAATTCCATCAATAAACACATAAGGGATATATTAGAGCCTAAAATACCTCCTTCTCATCATACTCAAACCTTGTGGATATTGACCCATCTAAAGAAAATGCATTATGTTGTGGGTCCAACATTGTGCACTCAGAGTATCAAAAGATCCTTCTTTACCATGTTTCATTTCCAAAACAACCTCCTGCTCATTTTATGGTTCTAAAGTCATCTATTAACATAATCATCTTCCTTTAACTAGTTTAGTCACCTCAATATCAATATCATAATCCATGAATTTGGTTATCCAACCAACTCACTTTTCACTCAAATATGTATTTAAAAGGAAATATTTTACCTCGGAATGAGATACAATGAGGTGAATTTTATAATTAAATATCAAGTGTCTAAATTTATTTAGACTTCTTATAATAGCCAGGGCATGTTTTTCAATGAAATAATATCTCACGTCATAGTCTTTAAGATTTTTCTAAAGTATGCAATTGGATGTTCTAATGCCCCTTCATTTGGATGCACAAGCATGGAAGATATTGTATATGTTCCTCTAAAGTAATATAAGGTGAAGTCTTTAGTAAAATCAAGTTTTATGAGAGTTAGGGC
Source organism: Taxus chinensis (assembly GCA_019776745.2). Lineage (NCBI taxonomy): Eukaryota > Viridiplantae > Streptophyta > Pinopsida > Cupressales > Taxaceae > Taxus > Taxus chinensis. Next base: position 659,388,665 of record CM034147.1, on the reverse strand, counting down.
ATGTGCAATTGCTTGTTTAATAACTTATAAGGTATTCTTTCCTTCCTCAATACATTTAAACACCAAATCATTTCTCAGGATGGATGTAAGAAAACTTAACATGATTTTCAAAATTTGGAATGAACCATCTGATAAAGTTAATCCTTACCAGAAAATTTTGCAACACCTTCTTATGGCTCAGTAATGATAGAGAAAGGATACCATCAACTCTCTCTAAGTCTATTGTAAGCCCTTTTTTGGGGAAAACATGGTTAGAAATATTACCTTCATATGATAGAAAGATACATTTTAGGATTGAGAGATACCTCAAATTGTCTACATCTTTCAAATATATACATGAGGTGAAAGAAATGGTCTCCTGCATTTTTTTGAGAACACTGTGATATCATCCAAATATACAAGATGTTGTTATTGATTAGTCCTTTGAACTCCATATCCATGTCTCTTTGAAATGTTTCTCCCACATTAGAAATACCAAAAGGAATTTTCTTGTAGGTAAAATTTCACCATTTTGTAGTGAAAGTGGTTTCAAATTGGTTTTCTTCCTTCACCATGATATTGTTGAATCCTAAATACCAGTCAAACAAGGAGAGACTTTATGATATTCCTAATATTTGATGAATTTTTCCATGGAAGGTAGTGGATAGTGTTCTTTAAAGGATACCCTATTTAGGTCTCTAAAATCAACACACATCTTGATTTATCCATTTATTTTCCTCAATAGAACCAGGTTTTCAACCCATGTTAAATATTTGATAGGGAAGATAATATTTAATTCAATCATCTTGTTTAGTTCCCTCTTCATGAGAATTTAAATTTGAAGATTCACAGGCCTCTACTTTTATCTAATACGCTTAGCTATGGGATCCAATTCAATAGTGTGTTGTGTTAAACCAATATTAAAACCCCAAAGATCTTCATAATTCCAAATAAATACATCAGCAAACTCCTGAAAATTTCCACAAAGAATTTTTTCTTGGGCAATACATACCTTACCAATTTTAAGTATCTTGTCCCTACCAACTGAAATGGGTTCATAATCCTTATATTTAATCATTATGTATATATTTTCTTTTCTCATATGGTCATCTAGGATGAAGATGGATTCTACAGTGAGTAGGTGTTGGGGAAACTTGTTTTACCTTAGCTGGAAAAAATTTTCCCCATACTTTTGCTTTAACTTACCATGGTTCCTTGAATAAAAATCAAATTCTTCTCAGAGAAAATTTATGGCTTGTTGTTCATTCTCAAAGACATGCCGGTTAGTATCATTACTAGATACTACAAGCCTTTCTGCCATATTGACATGTGGTTACTCTTTGTCTCTTTTAAGCTCTTCAATAACATCAAATCTTTCTCCTTTTTCATTTGTTAGGAATTAATATGCTAAGTACTCCATTGATATGTATGAGTGAATAATAATTACATGTGTAATTATTATTATAAATGTAATTTAGTAAATAATAATTACTGGGGTAATTATATTTTATAATTGGTTAAAGGGGGATTTTGTTAGGATCCCTACCCTATTAGAACTTGTATCTACTATCTAGATAAAGACATTAAAATTTCCTAAAAAGGGTATCTAAAAAAATAGGAAATACTAGTCTAGGAGTGATCTAAAACCAAGAAAAGCTAATAAAAACTTGAACTAGATCAGTAAGAGACCTAAACTGAAAGAGGACATTTAAAATATTATACCATAACTCCTAGTCACCGCGGGATTAATGGTGTGTGGTATTTTATTTTTAACTCTTTTCCATCTGTCATCTCCCTCTTTTGAAGCTATAATCTCCTGAGATTTTAGTAATCACAGAGATTAAATTGTCATTGTCATGCTTCGTAAGGGGACCCGCTTCATTTGTTTCACCTACAAAATTAATAGTGGTTCCCGATTACAATTCCATTCCATTCAAATCATTACAGGTACGGTTGGGGATAAAATCATTCAATACTGGATCCACCATTGAACGACCTCATATCTCTCGGTTGCACTCATATTTAATGTCATTTTATCAAGATTTGAGGTCAAATTTATTATGTGATTTGGTGGCATTAAATCTTATGTAACCACCATCCAAGGCTTTAGGTGGGGCCTCCACCACCTACCCCATTTGGTAGGTGTCCTCTTATCCTACCTTCTTAACATTTGAAGTTTTCCTCCATAAGTTAACATTTTTGAATGTTGGGGCCAGTGCAACAGTCTACTCCAGTTTGGTTTTTGAGTCACCCTCCATGTTTAGAACCACAATCAACTCCTTGACCCTCTATGTTATGATCTTTATAGTTTCAGACACTACTTCCATAGGGGGGTTATATGGTCTCTGTCATGGGAAGTGAAGTCTATGTCCTCCCACACTCAGAAACCAAATCAATTGTCTCCTCAACAAGTACTGTCAGGGGCTATTTCCACGTTGCCTATCCATCCGTATTTTGTGAAATGAGGTTTCTTTTTTTCTTGTAGCCATGTACTCTATATCCCACTCTTCCACATATACTACAAAACACAGGTGAATCATCATAGAATAGTTTTCGTATTCAGACTTCATCTCTAGACATAAAATTTATGGCCTCTAGAAGTGAGGAACCAATAGGTACATTAATACACATCCTTGTTGCAATAAATCTGGACCTAGTTGATGTGGTTGAATCTAAAGATAATCAAATCTCCCATTGATTTAGCTATTCCTGCTAACACATCCACTTCCTAGAACTCCAAAGGAATTCAAAGATTCCTTATTCAAATAGGGAAAGAAATTAGAATGTGTGTTTTTGAACCTAGTTTCCATCTGACAATAGAGAGAGTGGTTCTCCCATAGGACCATGGTCCACCCTGTAAAATATGAACCAGATCATCTTCAAGGGAAAAGACAAACTTGAAGCTTTTATAAGAAAAGACAAAAGTATTAACTTTCCCCATAAGCTTATGTTTCTTCCTGATCCAATTCTAACTTAGCCACTGGTAGGTCAAATCCCTACAAAAAAATACATCAGAGCAAGTCCAAGCCTCCCATGAGCTCTGTCCATCACCGAATCTGATAACCTCAACCATGGAGTCTTGTACTTCCATTTGGGTTCTAACCTCAATAGTGACTTCTTTAACTGATTCCTTCCATTACATATATTGCCCGCAACTATATCTACCCATGTTGGAGTGCAGGGGAGCATAACAGACCCAACAGATGTGATCTATACCTGCGGTCTTTTTCCTTGTCCTACTCCATCTTCCTCATCCTGGTCCATCTTCTTATTTTGATTAGGGGTTTTGTCATTATTATTTATATGTATGTTATTAATTTTTAATATTTTTTTAAATATGAAACAACTATAAAAAATGTATTTGTTGAATGAGCTTCAACAACTCATGTTAATAGAGTTGGGAGAAAAATATGGAAGGATTAGTTTGAACTACATCCTAAAATATAGGAATCATATTCCTATATATATGGCTTGTATTGTAAATATAAATTAATGAGAATATTAATAGTATGGTAACTTATTGTTTATAAATTATTGTTTCTTTCTGTAATCTTTTTGCAACTCCCTTCTGCTCATTCTCCACATCTGGTATCCGAGAAGGATTTTCAAGAGTTAATGGAGTTTTAATATGAGTTTAGGGGAAACTAAACCTTGTTTATTTCCACAAACTGATAGGAGATTGACTGTGAATATACATGTTTTTTAATAGAGAAGAATTTCTAATATCAATTGTATCTCCATGGTAGTTTTGGTTTTTATGTTTCTATTATAGAGAAAGTGTGAATGATCTGGTTCATTCAGTCTGTAGTTTGATAAATAATTTTCACTAACATTGATATATGAAGTTACAAAAAATGTTCATTAAGATTATAAAATATTTATATCACACCTCATGTATCTATGCCTTCATTCATTCCTTGGATTAAAAGTTGTGTGTTTTAGTCATCCTATGTAGATACCTTGGACACTTCCTCAATCTTTCATAATATGTCATTAAATAGATTCAAACATGTGTACAAACATAGATCTATATTTATTTTATTAATTTTGATAGTAATCGCTAATGATTCTAATAATCATCAGCTATTCTTTTCAATCGTTAGTGATTTAGTGCCAATTGTCAACGATTTAGTTCCAATTGCTAGTGATTAGGGAAAATTACCAACATTTTTGGTAAATTTCCAAGGATTCCTTATAAATCACTAGTGATACTCTACACAAATACAAATATCTTGAAACCATATTTCTGATGCATTTTACAGTTTTCAAAATAGGGCTTTAGTTCTCAAGTTATCATCAAATCATCAGAAGTGGCTTTTTGTTAGATGCAGAGCTTCATCATGTAGATCAACATTATTTGCATCACAAGCCCCAAAGATAAATCATGTTGATTTAGCAGCATAATATTGGAGGTAGGAGGCATTGGAGGTTGGAGGTCAATCGTTGAAATTTCGTTAGTTGCTAACGATGGGGCCACACAAAGGTTTGGTGACATGTTTTTTTGTAGCTTGCTATGAGTTTTTACAGTGTGTTTTCCATTTTTTTCAGTGTTATAGTTGTAGTCTGATTCAATTTCAAGTGTTCTTATTTTTAATAAGTGTAAATTTCACATTGAGAGGTGGGAAATAATACTAATGTTCTATTTCCTTTATGTCTACATTTTCTATGTCTGTATGAGCACAAAAATTTCCTGCGTTATCTCTTGATGGAAGTGTGACAAGGAATGATGGTACTAATGCAACATCATGATATTATGGTTGTTGGTTGGTTATCCATTGAAAACCATCCCTTTTTATGGTTTTTTGTTATATATTAAAAATGATCCTTGTTTTGGTTGTTTGTTTGCCACTTAAAAAACCATCCTAGAGGTTATTGGCTATCATGAAAAACAAAACCATCCAGATCATGAGAAAGCTTTGAAGCGGCACATTGTAGTATAAGGGAGGTTTTCTCCATGTTCACACTAAGGGGGGAATGTTATGAATTCATATGTTAAGTTTTCCATTGATATGTATGAATGAATAATATTTACATGTGTAATTATTATTATAAATGTAAGTTAGTAAATTAGTAAATAATAATTACTGGGGTAGTTATTATTTATATGTATGTTAGTAATTTTTTTAATGATTTTTTTATATAAAAAACTATAAAAAATGTATTATTTGAGTGAGTTTCAACAATTCATATTAATATATTTGAGAGAAAATGTGGAAGGGGTAGTTTTAACTACATCATAAAATATAGGAATCATATTGCTATATATATGGCTCATATTGTAATGTTGAATTAATGAGAATGTTATGAGTATGGTTTATTATTTGTAAATTATCGTTCCATTTTTTTATCTTTCTGTAACTCCCTTTGACTTATTATCCACGTTGTCTAGTATGTATGAATGTTTGGTTTCTTCTCTTGGTATGGTACGGATATTGAAAAATTCAAAATCCTTTATGAGGTCCCATACCCTGTTCTTGTATGCTCTAAAATGATGGCTCTTAGTTGCATTTATTCCTTTGAATTGATTGACAATTAGCTCACTATCCCCAAAATTCTATAGCTATTTGATTTTCTTCATTCTTTCCTATTGAGGACCTTGTATGAGAGATTCATACTCCACAGAGTTGAAAGAACAACTAAATTGAAACCTAAAAGAGGAATAACATCTCATACCAATAGGAGATATAAGTATTATACCTCATTTTTCTCCTTTCCTTCTTTTAGAACCATCAAAAACATTTTCCATAGGACAATTTCTTATTCATATTTGGGTTTCACAATGTTGGGTGGAGGTGAATTTTTTCCAATTCGAGGCTCCAGCATCACTGCATATATTAGATACTAAGGCTAGCTTCCTCAATTTTTTTCATATGGATGAAAACCATGATACTCAATTCCCCATTCATCCAGTAATGAATCAGGGATACCCTCAATTTGAGTATCTACCTCTTGAATGCTTAGACAATCTTCTTCATCAAAAATTGTACAATTTTCATTTATAGGGTTACATGTATAAGATCCTATATGGTATGAATAAATAGGTTTGGAAATTATAGTGACCCTGGTACCATATATGTTTCTAAAAATTATATGAGACAAATATGTGGATATATATCCTCTAATATTGGTAGTAAAATCCCTGAAAGAGTTGGTGAGAATCATATCGAAAACTGTGCACCATGATAAAGTTGCACTCTAAAGGAAACGTAATAGCTCCAGCTTAATCACAAGGAGGAATCGATCAATCAATGGAAGAGCTTACATAACAGAACAAAGCTTGCACATAGAGAAAATATAGTGGAGTGTCTTGGCATACTCATAAATGTCAAATGAAGGGATACATATAGGGTGCTGAGTAACCCTAGTGCATGACACACAAGAAACCCTAAACCTAACCCAAGTGCGATGACCCTTTATATGTGTGTGGAGGACATATAGGATCTCACACACCAACACCCCCCCTTCATCGAAGCTGGGGTAGTAGCTATGATGATTTAGAAAAAAGGAAAGACACCCCTAAACAACTAAGAAAGATGTGTCAATGGGGCCCAACAACTAAAGGCCTAATAAGGTGCCCATATACAAATAACATCTTCCTAGAAGAAGAAGAATAAGAGGACTATATAGCCCAAAGAAGATGAGCAGTGGCATAAGACCTCACCCCAAGAAGAGACTGCAAGTGAAGAAACTTAACCTTAGTAAAGGGCTTGGTGAATATATCTGCAATCTGATCAGCTGTTTGAATGTACTGAATGTTGATGATACCTTCATGAATAAGCTCTCGTATAAAGTGCATATGGATCTCAATATGATTTTTCCACTGATGGTGAATTGGATTTCTAAAAATTGAGATAGTGTTTGTGTTATCACAATAGATAATGTTGGGCCACCGAAAGTGGATGCCAAACTCTATCAAAATACCCTGTAGCCAGATAGCCTTTGTGGAAACATTAACTACTCCTCTGTATTCTATAGAAGATAGCGCAATTACATTCTACTTCTTGCTAGACCAACTAATAAGACCCAAACCAAGAGAGAAACTGCAACCCAAGGTAGATTTCTGATGATCTAAGTCACCGGCCCAATCAGAATCTATGAACCCAATCAAGTTAATATCCACCCCTCCAAAATAGTGAATGCCATTAGTATAGGTGCCATGAACATAATGAAGGATCCACTTAGCCACTTTTTAATGCAACTCATGTAGCTTCTACATGAATTTGGACATGATCCCAACAACATACGATAAATCCAAATGAGTGTGAGTCAAGTAAATCAAGCTCCCCACCAAGTGTCGATAAAGGGTACCATCAACTGAGGGAGTAGAGCAATCAGAAACCAACTTAACCCTAGAAAGAAAAGGAGTAGGAGAAGACTTGCAATTAGATATCTGAAAATGAGAAAGCAAGTCAATAGCATACTTAGGTTACAAAATCAAAATTTCCGAGTCAGATTGTGAAATTTAATCCCAAGAAAGTAATGAAGAAGACCTAAGTTAGTCATGGAAAACCTATTGGCCAATGAGGTCTTCACATAATCAATGATAAAGGAAGAGATTCTGGTGATCAACAAGTCATCAACATAGAGAATAAGAATGAGTATGGAGTCATATTGTTGTAGAATATAAACATTTGGATTAGAGTGACACCTAGTAAACCCTGATGTAAGTAAAAAGGAGACCATCTTGGCATATCAAGCCCAAGGGGCTTATTTAATGCCATAAAGAGACTTCTTTAACTTAGAAACAGGGGAGGGATCATGGACATAACAATGAGGTTGTTCCATGTAGATATCTTCCTCTTGGTCACCATGAAGGAAGGCACTCTTAACATCTATTTGATGGAATTTCCATTTGTTTGTTGCCGCAATGGCTAGGGTTAGTTGAATAGAAGTCATCTTCGTAACCGGAGAAAAGGTTTCATTATAATAAACCCCATCTATCTGGGAGAAACCGTTAACTACTAATCACTCTTTAAACTTTTTGACATCTCCATCTACTCCATACTTTTTTTGGAACACCCACTTACACTGAATTATTTTTCTTCCTTTCATAAGAGGGGTGAGATCCCAAGTATTGTTATTCATTAGAGAGGAATACTCCTCATCCATGGAAAAATCCCACTCAGGAATACCAGAAGCCTCCCGGAAAGACTATGGATTAGAGGAAGAGGTGAAGAAAGAGTAGGGTCCAATGAAATATGAGTGAGTACGTCTCATATCCAAAGTATCTCCAACTAAATCTCCAGCACTTTGCAGAGTTTTCCTAGCCCAAAGAGGACCAGGAGAATCAGCCTCTGAGTTGGAAGATTTGTCACTAGAGTGAGAAGGGACATAGTCCTCATCATCACTACTATCAGAATTGGAAGACTCAAGGGTCTAATGGTTGGGAGGATTAGGAAGAGGAGCATGCTCAACAACATCATCATTCGATGAGTAAGAATCTAAATCAGCAAGTTGAAGAACCTCAATAGGTAGAGAAGTAGAAGTCAAAGAAGAATCATCAAACTTAACACTTCTCTTAATACAAAGCTCATCAGAAGTAGGATTCCACAATCGATATCCCTTCACGCCATCAGGATACCCTACAGAGATACAAGGTTTGGATTGTGGTTTCAATTCCTTGCATTTCTTCTTGGGAATCCGAGCCATAGCCTTAGATCCAAAGAATCAAAAGTTCTCAACATCAAGCTTGCGTCCAAACCAGGCTTCAAAGGGTGTCATCCCTCTTATTGCCTTATGTGGAACATGGTTATGAATGTAATTAGCACAATTCATTGCTTCAGCCCAATACTGTAAAGGAAGAGACTTCGAGTGAGTCATACAAGTGGCCATCTCTGTAAGAGTAAATTTCTTTCTTTCTACTAATCCATTCTGTGAAGGGCTGTATGCAACTGTATGCTGCAAGGAGATCCCTTTAGAAGTACATAAATCCATGAACCTATTGTTTACATATTCACCTCCATTATCGGTTTGAAGAACCTTAATAGACCGTTCCACCTATTTCTTAGCAAGATCCTTAAAGTCCTGAAAAATGTTCAAAGACTTCAGACTTAAGCTTAAGAAAATATACCCAAGTATATCGCAAATAGTCATCAATGAAGGTCAGCACATAAAGAGCTCTAGTAAACGAAGGAGATGGAAATGGACCAAAAATATTGTTGTGAACAAGATCCAAAGGATGAGTAGCTCTCTAGGCTTTTCCTTTGTCAATTTTTTTTTCAAGATGCTTTCCAAGGGTACAACCCTCACAAATACCCTTAGAAAACTCAACGCAGGGTAACTTGTTGACCATTTCATTTTGGCTCAATTGTTCAAGGTAGCGATAATTTAGATTTCTGAAATACTCATGTCATAGCGTACTAACCTCATTTGCATGAGTGACCAAGGTAGTAGACATAGAATAAAAAGTAATGTGGGAAAAGGTATACAATTGTGATCAGTGATCTGCCTTTCCCTCTGCCACTGTAGTTTCATCGTTAAGCTCATGAATATCACCAAGTTAGGACCAAATTCCACTCGCATTCCTTCACCAAGGTGAGTAATTTGGTAAATCGATAGGAGATTGGTAGAGAGATCATGACCACTCAACACTTGGTTGAATGTTCCCCCATCCATATCTATCGATCCACTACTAGAAACCGACACTGTCATGTCATTACCCATCATGATTTAGGACATACCACAAGGCTCAATGTTAGAGAACTCAACATACGAAGAAGCCATGTGGTGAGAGGCGCCAAAATCTATAATCCACATTGATGAAGGAACAACTTTGGCTACAAGGGCCTTTCCTTTCTTCTTATCAGATTTAGAACCTTTTACAGTAGAAGACTCGGCCTTCAGAGCATTTTTTTGATAGACTCAAGAACACCTATTTGATTTTTCTCAAGTAAATGAGTAAGGTGATCAATTTTTTTTCTCATACACATATGCTCTTTATACCCAAGCTTCTTGCAATAGGAACACAAATACCTGTATTTTTGTGCTCTAGGCACAGAAGTTGAAGTATTCATGTTAATTTTAGTTTTGGTCTTAGTTTCCTTCTTAGGTTGATCCTTTTTTTATTTCTTCTTTTCAGTCTTCTTTTCCTTACTAGTACTTGCTACAAGGGCATGTGAGTTGAACTTGAGAGACCCCATTTGAATGATTTTGTCCTGTTCTCAAATGAGTTGGGACAAAAAATGGTCAAAGGAGGGCATATTCCAATCCTTTCCCAAGGCATCTTTTGTAGCATAACAGGTTGACACAAAGACAGAATATTCAAGACCTAACTTAGAGAGAATTGACAAGATCGGTTGAGAATATTTCTTCTCTACTTGACATTCCTTTAACAACAATCTAGTGTGGACAAAATTAGAGAAGAATGTTTGTTGGTTTAGGATTTAACCCTAGTAATTCGTTTTCCAATTCATGCGCACCCATGTCATCTTGTTGTCCAAACATCTCATCCAATGTTTTCCACGTAGAATTAGGTGTTTTAGATGACTCAATGTGGAAGAGAAAGTCAGGAGAAATGAACATGCAAAGAAGACCTAAAGCTTCATCACTACAATTTAACCACTTAGATTTTTTAGGGTCATCATCTGGTTCAGTCTTAGTTCCCATGGTGATGCGGAATAACCATTTACCCCTTAGTTTCATAATTATTTTTGATCTCCATTCGAAGAAGTTGAACGGTGTAAGCAAAGGAATTGAAAGTGCATCCGTAGTGAAAGGAGAGAGAAGGAATGCAAAAAAGAAACACAACCACCTAGAACAATATAATAACCCCCCTGCTTTCGGCACTTTATAGTTTAGTGCGTTGAATACAATTAGGTCCGAGTGTGCATCAGGAAACACTTGGTAACTCACCTTGCAATCAGTGTAATAACACACAAGAGAGGAGATCACAATCGTGTTTCGGGGAGCGCAACAAAGTGACACCGTACACAAGCACAATTGCAAAAAACTAGGAAGGAGGCGAAATCAAACCCTAGTTGTGAGAAAAGGCATCTCACTTCGCAATGGATACCCCCTTGCTGCAAACTGTGGCGGATGCGCTCACTAGTTGCAAGCAATAATAAGGGTAAATAAAAGGTTTTAAACGAACTCAAGATGATTCTCGATGATCTTTAGAATTCCGGAAAGGCACGCGGAAGACAAACAAGTGCTTAGACTGTCACTGCACACTTGAGTGCACGATTAGTAAAAAAAATCTACAATAATGCCTAAAAATTACCATTTTGAAACGTCCAATCTGGCTAATTTAGAGCTATTTGGACTAAAAAAATGATAAAAAAAGGTGTTAACTATAAAGACGATTTTTTTGTTTATTTTTTTAAAAATTGACTAATCGTTTTGGAGAAATTGTAATTAATAAAAATAGATTAAATCTAATTAATTACAAAAAACTAACTAAGATCTAATAAAAAAAATTAAATCCTAATTAATTAAAAAAACTAATTAAGATCTAATAATAAAATTAAATCCTAAAAATTAAAATATACTCCCCCATTTGTTTTTAAAAAAAATTCCACCTAAAATTTTAAAAAACTTACCATTTAAAAAAATTTCCTTAAATGAAACTAGAAAACTGTTAAAACTTATGGTTATAGAAAAAAAAAATTAAACCTTAGTAAATGAAATACTAAATTTTAGAAACTTTCTAAAAAAAAGTTACGGTTCAATAAAGTGAAAGGAACAAACTTACCAAAAGGCTCGAACCTTCCAAAAAAAAGCACATGTTTTTTGTTTTTGTTTCTATTTTGCAAAGTTTGTTATATATATTTTTTAAAAAAAACCTTTTCGGTATCTTTTTTATGTGGAATGGCTGGAGGGAGGAACCCGTGGAAGGCTAGGTCATGGGGGTTGACAAGCGGCAGAGGGGAGCTCGCAAGAGGAGAAGGGAGCCAACAAATAGCAGTAAACAGGAAACCCATGACCATAACAAACAACAACAGAAACTCACGGCCAACAATAGCAACAGGAACTCACAGCCAAAAAACTCACGACCACACAAGGAAAGTATGGCCACTCAGACCATGGGAGACCTCGATAAGTGAGAAGGACACACGGCCACGCCAGATCTAAGCAAGGAAACAAAATGCAGACCAGGGCAGAGAGGAACTTGGCCAGAGCAAGAAAGCACGATGCATGTTTGATAAGTTTACAGAAGTCGTGTTTGGAGTTATAGCACGTAGGGATAAATAAAAAAACAAAAATACCAATGCAACCACCAATTTTAAACTTGGATCTCTGTAAAAAAAACACCTAGCAAATACCAAAAAATGGATCTAACAAAATTTCCAGTTTAATAGTAAAAATTTTAAAAACTAGAATAAAGAACCTCCTTTTTTCTGATCTGCTAAATTTAACTGCAGCTAGCTAAATGAAGCTACGAAACCCCTGAAAACTCAAGGATATCTGCACATGCATGAAGAACATAGCAAAACCAAACAACTTTCTAAGAGCAAGAACATTAGAATCAATTTCCAAAAGATAATTATCGAAAAAAAAACTTGCACGAGGAGTTAAAGAATAACAAAACCAAGAGTGATTGCAACTCAGATGATAAATACACGTTTACCCGATCTCATCTCTGATACCATGAAAGAGTTTGTGAGAATCGTATCAAAAACTGTGCACCACGATAAAGTTGCACTCTGAAGGAAACATAATATCTCCAGCATAATCACAAGGAGGAATCGATCAATCAATGGAAGAGCTTGCATAACAGAACAAAGCTTGCACATAGAGAAAAGACAACGGAGTGTCTTGGCATACTCATAAATATCAAATGAAGGGATACATATAGGGTGCTGAGTAACCCTAGTGCATGACACACAAGAAATGCTAAACCTAATCCTAAACCTAACTCAAGTGAGATGACCCTCCATATGTGTGTGGAGGACATATAGGATCTCACACACCAACAATCCCATGAAATACACAAAGCAAAGAATAGAGGTAGATCAATTTTAAACATGTTTTGTAGAATTGAGAAGTTTTGGTATGCATATAATATAATACTTAGGTATCTTATAACCCTAATAGTCTTAATTATAGTCCCATATAATTACACCAATCCATTGGAGAGACACTTATATTCAATACCAAGTTGATTTGTTATTTATTTGGGCATTACTGAACTACTTGCCTCAAAGTCTATCATGCAATTCTGCACCAATTAATTTCCTATAATAAGAGACACATAGAAGGGTAGTGTTTTTGTGACTTTACCTAATTCAACATCCTTTTTGTTAAAGTGCATTGGTGGGAACAACCTTTTCCTTTTATTTTTCATTTTCCCCTAGTGAAGCGGGGATATCAACCATAACGGCTTCTAGAAGATCTCTTTGTCCAGGGATGGCCAAAAATTCCCATATGGAAATACTCACATTGGTTCTTTTCATCTAATCTAGGATGTTAAAAGGAATACCCATGGGTTTCTGTAATAGAAGCATGATATTTTCCCTTCTTCATTGTTCAATTCTTGGCTTTTATTTGGCTATTGGATCCTCAATATGCTACAACATTTCCTCATCTTGTCAAGTTAGAGTTTTCTTATGAGAATTTTTATGTATTTTTGCTGTAGAAACTTATGGTCCTTCTGAGCCTAAGGATTTTACTCATTTGAGGATGTAGATCTGGAGGGGTAAATGTTGGGATGTTTTCTTCCATCTATCTTCTTTTCACCTTGGTTTTTTTGGCCATACTTGATGAAGATGCTTAACTACTCTCTTGTAGTTGAATGATGCCACAGAACTATTCCATTTTCCAATTTATAAGTGAAGCATCGCTTGGTGGCATTTCTTGTTGTGGGATCCCTTCTGTGGTTATGGCTTTTGGGAGGGATGCATTTTTCACAAATAATTCTCAGTTAAGGATACCATTCGCACAATATCTTTGATTATATGGAATATTATAAGGAAATCACCATTCATAATCTTGTATAAGATTGTTTTTCTTTGAGACCAAGGCCTTAGATGAACTAGCCATATTTGGATTGTACGATTGGAATGGTTTTAAAGGAGTGATTTGAATTTACAGAGCTTCTTGAAATGGAGGTTTGATAGACAAGAAAAGAGGTTTATTAGGTTGGTATGGAGATTGATAAGGCCTGAAGTTTTGAGATTGTTTCCTTTTAGGAAACACCAACTCATTTCTAAAATCTTGTAATTACTTCACGACCTCATGTAATTCACTTGAAGAGCTAGTAGAAGTGGATGCATAATTTGGGATTCGGATCCTTGGGGATGGAATGGGAGCTAACTCAGGATTTTTATGAGGTGTAGATATCCCTAGATCTATAAAAATAGGAATTGGAGGTCTAGGGGTAAGTTTCCCCACATTAATGAGACTATTATCAACTCTAATGATAATTTCATAAGTATTTGGTAAATTATGTTCAACCCCCCGTGGACTAAATCATGACTAAAATATCACTTTTTAAAGCCTTTGGATAGTAATGAAATGCATATTTGGGAGTAAGTATTACCACTTTAGGGATTCACTCATATGTCCTTTGAAATATGATATTAAAGTCATACATAGGCTCATTAGGTGCTCTTTTGGTTGTTGTTAACTACTCCACCAAGGATAAGTGATCTTATTTATCTTCAAAATGGTTACACAGACCCTCTTACTTATCATCCTAGGTGGTGATATATTTTATCCTTAATTATTTGTACCATTACAAGTATTTTCCTTTAAAAGAAGCCATTAATAACATGACTGATATATTGTATTGTGTCACATGACATACCGATATATGTTAGCAACATATTTAATATGCTCAACAGGGGTTGTAAAATTCTCTCCAGTGAAGAAAGGAACAATCTTCATATTCATAGTTGGAATTTCATCATATTGGTGAATAATTAGGGGAATCACCTAATTAAATGTGAATAAAGCTTGATTACTTTGATGGGACATAAATGCAATATGTATTAATACCCTGGAAGATAGTGAGAAGGGCCTACCAAGAGGAGGAGTAGAAAGAACTCAGTTTGGAGGTAATGGGGATCCTCAAATAAATTTTCCTCTTCATCTTCTTCTTGGTGACAAATGTAAGTAGTCAAAGGGATCTTCGCTTACTATATGCTATCTTATATGGATTCTTCTAATAAGAAATAATAAATTTTATTATTAAAACCAATAGATGAGATGATTAGAGCCACCAAATGTGTTAAAGAATTGCCTCAAAATGATGAAATCACTAAGTTACACACCAAGAATTAGTGAAAGAACCAAAATATCCCACCAGGTATGCCAAAACTATTAACACTAAAAGTTGTGCCCCTAAATATTCTATGACAAATATCAAGAACTCTAGGTAACATGGGATGATCTCAAAAGTGTGGGACTTGAAAAGTTAGATCAACCTCCAAAGAGTGTCGTCTTTATCTTGTTCTAGCATTCTGCAACTAACCTACAAAATAAGAATGCAACTAATCTGAATTTAAAATACATTTTCATAGGATCTAGGGTTGAGAGGAAAGAAAATAAAGGTTACAAACTAAAGAAGTTGATGCCAAAACCAAAAAGAGATTCAAACCTTAATTTTGTTTACACAGTTGAATTTATTATGAAAGGAGCAAAAAAAAACATAGAAATCTTTAAAGGGTGGATAGACATATTTAAATAAAGACATGAGGGTAAAAAAATCACATTTAATACGCAGTACATGAAGAAAACCACACTTGCATTTACAGAAGCAGAGGTTTAAAAACTTCTAGAAAAATATTAGAAAAGGTCCAAAAGCATGGAATCTAAGACAAAGCTTACAATTTGGTGGGAAGGAACTTACGTTTATATCATTTTGTAGAATGAAATAAGGGAATAAAGAGAGGGAAAAGGATTATCGAGGTGGAATTGATCACCTCTAAAATTTGCATTGAATGAATGTGGTCACCATGATTTAGTTTATAGTTATCTTGTAGTACAGGTATGGATGTTTCCATCTTAAGTCACCATCTCTAGCACAATCCTTGATTCTATCGCATGCCATCATATTTCTCATAACAATATCCTTACTCATTAAATCTTAGTGGTCGAGGTGGTTGGATCTCTGGTTTTGAGTCCAACATGGTTATGAGATATTCTTTGGGTTTAATTTCATTGTGCGGTCTTCTAAGATCATGACCTTTGCGGAAATTTGTAAACTTTCCTTTCACCTACACTAAAGAGAAAAAAATGTTTGCACTACCTGCAAGGGTCTAACTATTTGATATACAACTATTTACTTTTAGTGGCTATTTTTAATGCTCTGTGGGTTTGGGAAAACTTGCAGGACACTATAATTTGGTGAACTTGTGGAATCTACGGATTTTTCACTTAGTTGATTTTCTTAATTCCTATACGGATAGAAACATATTGGAATTAAAATTTTATTCCTTTTTTCCAAGTGTTGGTATCCAATTTTGTTCTCCTTTTCAAGCCAAACAGCAACATAGATTCAAAAAGGAGCTTAGAAGTAGCTAGATCACAAATATATGTCATTTTGTAGCCGGGGAGAGAAATCTAACTGTCCCTTTATTACTTGGATTTGTGAAGAGATGGATAGCACCTTCAAGAGGATTTGATATATCCCCACTATTTTAGGTTGTGCCTTTCAACCAAGGTAAGAGAACCTATTTTGTAACCTCTATTATTGAAGAACAATGATAAATCCTTATTTTGCATAAACTTTATAGAGAAGACCTTGAGAAAATATGATCAACACACCAAATCTGACTCTCACGAGTTGTCACTTCCAGATCATGGAGATATTTCACAACAAGGCAAAGGTTACTAAAGACATTTGATTACCCTGCTTGCTTCTGTATGTTTAGGTGATGAGGATTTTGCATTGGCATACACACATGACAAAAAGGGGTAGGATGGGTAAGATTAGTTGTTTTTTAATGAATTTTTGGTGGGAGGTGGGGCAGGGTGAAACTAGATTCACTAGATCCTTGAGGAACCTTACAAAATGGAAAGTCAGACCAACAAAATGCCACATAATAGCTAAAATGTTTCTTCAACTAGAATATGTGCTTCAATGGAGGCCCAGATTAGCACTCTTTCACACAATCTCTAAGATTATATCATGAAGGCTCGAGTTAGAAAACCCACCAAAGCATCAAGGTCTAAGCCAAATCATGCCTAAGGTACACCCAAAGGCTTACAAACAATCTCTGTCAACAGATGAGAGAAAAGTGATTTTAAATCGTTTATTCCAATCCCAAATGAAAGCTCTTCTGAGAAATGGAATTGTAGATGCCACTAAACTGTCACAAGGATTGAGGCATGTGTGATTGAATCAGATTTTAATACAAGATTGCAACAGAAACAAGAAAAACTATTTGCATACATTCAAAAGTAAAATCAACACATTTTGCTCAAGACAACATAGAAATAACTCGAATTTGATTAAATCTATCAGTAGGGGAAAGTTTCTAGAAAAATCTCAGAGCTTGTCAATGGTTGTACACTTGCAACCACCTTGACATGATCATATTTTAATAAAAAAGAGATATATAAGCTTCTTGAATGGTTTCTCAAAAGGGATGGGATCTATCAAGCTTTCGATTAGAAAATCAGTCCAGACCCCTCACACTCCCAACCATTTGCACACGAAAAATTTGTGCCATTTATATCATTTACAACAAAGCATCCTCTCCCCAAAAGACAAAAATGTTTAATGCACCAGTGCTCGCCATGATTCTTTCGTGATTCGTAGAATCAGATCTGCAAAAGTCTCCAAGTGCTCGAGGGGGTAGATTTCATCAAATGCCTCCCACATTCAACTCCTTGCTCTAGTAGATCACTCTTCCTTCAATTTTCCAACCACTTCTCACCCCTAATCTTGTCAAATCTTCCCCCTTGCGTGCTCAGGAGAGGAAAAATGGGAAATATCTGATCGGGCATGAAAGTCAGACCATTTTAATGGTAAAAGACGTCCTCCAGATCTTCCCACCAAACTTTAGATATCAACATTAACTTCCTTCTCTGCTTGGCATGTAGAAAAGACCAAGAAATCATGGAGACCTCACACTTCCAGATGTGTTTCATAGAAAAGGGGGGAAAATCACGATTTAGATTCATATCTTCCATTGATCTTTACTTTGAATTTGGGCCATCCATGTGGCAGATTCAAACTTTAGAAAAGACCTTGGAGGCTTCCCTTGACTTTTTACAACTTTTTGGAAAAATGGAAAAAATTTCACATTTTTCCTCCAGCACCTCCGCCCTCGGGATACGAGCCTGACATGTTTCCAAATATGATTGGAGTGGAACCATACCAAATTCTGCCATTTTACTCTCTTTTTGGACAAGGGAAAATTTTCCAAATTTTCCCCACAGCTTCGCCCTTGGGAACGAGTCTGACATGTGTCCACATGTGATTGGAGTGAACCGCGTTTCCTTTTTTAATTTTGACTCTTTTTTCTCAAATTTTTTTTTTTTCAAATTTCCCCTGAGAGCCCACACCTCCGCTGTTGACCAGGGCAAAACATTGACTTTTTCCATCATCGGGCTTGTGGGCCATTTTGAAATTTTAATCCTTAAGGGGAAAAAATTCCAAGTTGCCTCCGATGGTCTGCCTCCACACCTTTTTTGACTTTTCAAATTTCCACGTGTCACCATGGCGCACCTGGAGGTAGCTCCCAAAAATTTGATACCTTGAACTAGAGCAGGGCTTGCCGCGTGTCCTATTCTGGAAAGGTTTACCTGAATGCTTGAAGCTCATTGGAAGGCACCACATGTCATGCTCTGCGGTAGTCTCCTTTTGGCCATTGAAAAGTCTAAGTAAAATTCAAAGTGAGCGTAGGCCTCCATGTGTCAGTCGTGGCCCTTCTTTAGAATGAAACTCAAGGGCCGGTCCCCAAACATGTGTGGTTCCTCCATGTGTCTTCATGGCGCAACTTCAAGATGGTGCCCAAAGTGGAGACCCTGAATGAGTGCAAGCTAACCATGTGTCATGTTTCGCCAAACTGCTCCAAGCTGTGTGAAAAGTTTTCTAAGTCTAGGCCAAGCAGCAGAAGCCTCCATGTGTCCTCCCGGCACTACTCCAAGGCAAAACCCAAAATTAGATCTTCAAATGAGCATCGTGCCTCCACATGGACACATTTTGAGTTGAGGATTTCCATGAATTTTTCTAAGTACCCAGTTGAGCCGCATCCAACCAAAAGGTGCCACATCCCCTGTAGATACAAGGATGCAAATTTGACCGGGAGAAACACCCGTCAAACCGTAAAATATAGAAAAACTACCATTTGAGCCTGGAAATGAAAATTTCTTCAAGGACAGAAAGTTTAGGAATGTTACAAGGCTCAAATATCATTCATTAGGGACACATCAATTCATTCTTCTTCAAGTACTTAGGGCAGAAACGAAATGGAAAACAAATCCCAATCATGGAGAATAGAAAACATGGGGGAAACCAAGTTTTTGATGGAACAGAGCACAGGAGACTCAAAATATAGACCCTTAAGAGATTTACAACCCAGGAACCAATTAAAAATGGCCACAAGGATCAAACAGGCACAACATGGGGAAGGAGAAAATGACAAAGATCATAAATCAATAAGTTTTCAAAGGCACAAATGGGGCAAGACTATTTTGAGCACTAACACTGGCTCCTACTCAGGGATGGGCACTCCCCGTGAGTGCCACAAGAACAAAAGTAGACCAAGTGAAAAAAATATGCATTGGGCAATAGATTCATCTTGCAAAGCATAGAAATAGAGCCATCTTCAAAAATAGACAGAAACCAGCAAAAACAGGTCACCAAGGACCAGAACATGCAAAAACACAAAAACAGGGAACAAACAACAAACTATACACTGTACACAAGATTCATTCCTTTATTCAAGGGGATCAATCCAGGAAATTCTTCAAATGCCTACCATTAATAGGAAACTCAAGTAGTTCACCATCTAAATCTTTAAGGAAGAAAGAATGCTCCCCCATTCTGATATCAATAGAGTAAGGGCCCATCCATAATGAGTCAAATTTTCCATGCTTTCCCTTATCCTCATGTCTGCTATCCCATAGTAGCACAATATCGCCAACATTGAAAGCTCTGGGAGTGACCTTCTTGTCAAATAACTTCTTTGTTTTCTCTTTGAACTTTATATGCCTCTGGTGGGATGCCCTCCTCTCTTTATTGAGCTCAATAATCTGGTTGATGCAAGCATCATAAGAACCTACCTCTTAATCTTCTAGCTATTGCATAAACTTATATGAAGACAATTGCATATGAAGAGGCAACAAGTCCTGATTCCTATACACTAACTCAAATGAACTCTTTCCAGTGACCCTTTTGATAGTGATTCTATCTTCCCAAATATCAAACTTCAATTGTTCACCCCACTTTCACTTGTTCTGCTCCAATGTTCTTCTGATGATCTCCAACATATTTTTATTACTAGACTCATCTTGTCTAGTTCCTTGGGGATTGTAGTTGGAGGCATATGTCAAGTTGATTCCATACTCCCGACACATTACCACCAAAGGTTTAGCTCTAAAGCTCATGGCATTATCAGCTATAATCTTGACTGATACCCTAAACCTGTAGATGATGTTGTTCAACAAAAAGTCCATGACAAATTGGTGTGTTGCCTTCTTGGTGGGGATTACCTCCACCCATTTAGTAAAATAATCAATTTCTATAAGAATCCATTTCTGGCCAGCACTTGAAGGGTCTGAAATCTCACCAATGAAATCCATTCCCCACTACTTGAATGGAGCTTCAATTGACATAGGCTGCAAAGGAAGGGACCCTGAAGCTTTCAATATTTTAGAGAAGTGTTGGAAACTGTCACATATTTTAACAACAAGGTTGTATCCTTGAGGAGGGTTTGCCACCAATAACCAGCCCTCAGGATCTTGTGTGTTGTGACTCTTGTAGCAAAATTCCCCTCACAAACTCCTCCATGGAGATCAAAAATTATCTTGGGGGCTTCTTCTTCAGTAATGCACCTTAAGAGGACTCCCTCTGGGTTCTTCCAAGATAACCCATAATCAGTGATGACATATTTCTAGGTAGCCAACTTAAGAGCTCTTTTTTGGTTCTTACTTAAATGCTCAGGGAAGTTCAAATGTCTGAGATAGAACATCACATCCTTGTACCACTCATAATTCATCAAATTTTCAAAAACACCTGCCCTTTCTTCTTCTACCTCATTTACCTCAATATTTTGCAAGTTGCTCTCAGCCATAAGCTTAGCCAAGCCCAAACCTCTAACCAACTTCATGGTTTGGATGTCCATATCATATTCTTGTAATTTGTTCACCCACCTACATCTTTTTCTTGAGACTTCCATCTCTGATAAGATGTCCTTTACCATGGTATGGGGAACATAAGCAATAACCTTTGAACTTAGAATATAAGGCCTAAAAACCTTTATTGCTTTTACCAAAGAAAATGCCTAATTTTCCATGATACTGTACTTCAGCTCAGCCCCCTGCAAGGCCTTACTAAAAAAAGCAATTGGCCTCTCAGCCCCTTCATTGTCCTTCTGCAGTAAGACAGAGGTAATAATGTTCTGTGAAGAAAAAGAGAATAGTTGAAAGGACTTCTTATAATCTAGAGCTTCTAGTAAAGGTGCATGCTTGAGTGCCTCTTTAATCCCATTGAAAGCTTGGATGACAGCCTCCTCCCATTTGATGACCTGGCCCTTCTTCAACATGGAAGTGATTGGAATGGTTAGCTCAACAAAGTTTGATATGAATCTTCTAATAAAGTTTATTTTCCCAAAGAAGGATTGGATTCGTTTCTTGGTTCTTGGAATTGGGACTTTGTTAATGGCCTCCACTCTTTCTAGATTAATCATCACTCTTTGTGACACAATGTGACCAAGCAAATTTTCCTTCTGCACTCCAAAATGGAATTTCTTTGGATTAAGTGAGATGCCATATTCTCTACATCTTATCATCATCTTTTCTAAGTGCAGCAAGTGGTCACTTCTCTTTCTAGAAAATATAGTTACATCATCCTGATAGACTGCGATAAATTCATTGATGTAACCAACAAAAGCAACATCCACTACTATTTGAAAGGTAGCTCCAGCATTCATCAGACCAAAGGGAATCTTAACATAAACATAGGTCCCCCAAGGAGTGGTGAAGGATGTCTTGGTCCTTTCTGATTCCTTCACCACAACTTGGTTATAACCAAAGAAACCATCAAAGGTGTACATCAACTCATAACCAGTCACTAAATCCAGCATGTGTTCTATGTTAGGTAAAGGATAGTTTTCCTTCATTGAAGCCTTGTTTATATTCCTGAAGTCCACACACAACCTGATGTCACCATTTTTCTTTCTGACTGGTACTAGGTTTTCCACCCAAGAGGAATATCTTGTGGGCTGGATAATTCCTCCATCTCTTAGTTTCTTCATTTCCTCTTGCATTTTAAGAGATAGAAGTGGATTGATTGGCCTATGCTTCTGCCTGAATGGTCATTCGTTGGGCTCCTAGGGAATCTCATGTTGAAACAAGTCTTCTGTGTATGCTTTGAGCTCAGAATAGGTCCAAGCCAAGTAGTCTTGGTATTTCCTCAATAGCTGGATGTATGACTGCTTCTCCTCTTTATTGAGATTGTTGCCTAACCAATTTTTCCTTGGCTTCTCCCTTGTTCCAAGATCATGTTCCTCAATATCCCTTGAGGCTTCCATGCATCTATTAACAATGTGATCAACATTATCAAAATTGGATTCAAGAGCAACCACCCCTCTAGGAATGGTATTCATTTTTAACTAGATGATATCCTTGCCAAACAAGGTTTCTTTTCCTTCTGTGGTACATACCATTGGCTCCAAATCAATGCATTGATCAGTAAACCCCCCTTTGTTTTATAGGAATCTTCAGATATGAATATCATCATCAAAGGCCTGTCAGTGTTTAATATTATAAGGGATAGAGGGTCTTGTCAATACCTCAACCTCATACTCACAACATGGGGACATTATACAATTGTCAAACCGAGATCCCAACACTGTAATCCTATCAGCCAAGTCATTGAAATTCTTATCATGATGCACAATGTTGAAGGAGTCAAACATCTCAATAAGATCCCAAACTTCATGTTTATTCTATTTCATTCATTGATTCTTTGTAGCATACAGTCTTCTAACTTGTTTGAAAATTAACTCTAAATCTCCTTTGACAATGATGTCCTTGACACCATATTTCTAAGAAAATTTCAAACCCAACAACAGTGGCTCGTACTCAGCAATGTTGTTGGTGCATTCAAAGTTGCGTTTGAAGGAGAAAACAAATCTTTCATGATGAAGAGAAAGTAGAAGAATACCAGCACCATTCCCAAATTTGGAGCAAGCTCCATCAAACAGCAGATTCTAGGGAGAGCCTTTTTGTTTAAGGCATTTACATTCCTCAATCTTGTGCTCCCTTCCATCAGCAAACCCCACAAAATTGTCCACATCAACATTTGTGTACAATACCTCATAGGATGCATTGTTGTGATCGTCAATAAGATGTAGCATTTTATTTTTTCTCCATACAACCTAACAAGGCTGCCCTCAACTGGAATGGTAGCATAGGACATATCCATTTGGACAGTCCCACCAACACTTGTATCCCATTTTCTTGACAACAACATACCCCACTTGGCTGGGTAGTCAACAATGACAACATCAAGTTTTAAGTTGTTACCTAGGTAAGCTGCAAGTTGTATCACTAAACCCTTCACACATCCCACTACTGGCACTTATCTGGATTCCATGGTAGTGCACTTCCCATATGTTGTTGTTACCTTAATATTCAGCTCATTCATGACCTTCAGAGGCATGACATTGCATGATGCCCATGAGTCAAACATACAGTTATGGAGTAGCCTATCCTTGATGATCAAAGTGGTGAAGAATGGGTCCACATTCATCTAAGAGTCCACAAAGGATGTCCCTAAATAGACCTTAGGTGGTTCATCTAGCTCTTCTGATGCTAGTGGTGCTTCTATTTCTTCGATGATTGGAGGAGTCTCCACAATGTCTACATTTCTACCTAGGGCAGTTTTCTCTTCTTTCAACCCCAAGTATTCAAATGCTCTCTTCTTGTGCTCAGGAATCCTAAGCAACTCAATAATTGGTACAGAGACTTTGATTTGACTCAAAACTTTGGAAATATCATAAGGGACATTCCTTGGCAAGGCAATATTGGAAGGAAAACCAACACACTCGTTAGGTGGTACAGGACTCTTGAAAATTTGGGTATGGGGAGGAGTATGATTTTTGTTTGGAACTGCAGGGATTTTGACAGATGTATCTTTATTGGGGGCCTCTTTAGGAATGTTTGAAAGTAAGGGAAATTTAGGCTTGAATTGAGGTCCTTCTCCTTTGACAACCTTACTTCTTGTGTTATATTCCTTCTCTTGGGTCACAACAACATTCGTCAACAACTGTCTATCTTCCTCATATGGGATTCCTCCATCATAATTTTTTATCATTAAATCCCTTAGATATTTAAACTCATTATTGGGAAATTCAAAATCTTGTACATTATCTACTTCTAAAGTATGATAGGGAGGAAGAATAGGTACCCTATGAATGTAGTCCCAAAAGGTGGCAGCAGTCTGGGCAATTATCACCTCAGTTGAAGTTACCCCTTGTTGTGAGATGGTGGAGCATCCCATCATGCAAACATCATCATCATTATAATCATCAGCTTCTTCTTATTCTTATTGATATTCTTCACAAGGAGCATGAGGCATGAAACATTTGTCACACCAATCAATGACATATGTCTCCTCCACCACAAAAACTCTGGCATCCAAAGGATCAGGCACCATTCTATTTTCTCTACCTTTGGGCTACGTACTTCAAAACAAAATAGGTCCTTTGCCTCTATCATCAATTCTTTGGTGATTTGTGAATCTATCTTGGCCTTGTTACTTGTGTTGACCTTGTGAGCTATGCCCAATTCCCTTCTCAGCTCGGGCAAGATTGTAGGAGATTTCTTTGAAAACCCCTTCCAAAGTCTTCACAACTTCTTCCAAATCAGTAGTCTTGCTTGTTTGAGGTTTCTCTGGGTCAACTAGCTTTACATCCTCTCTCTTTGGAGGCTTTCCAATTGCCTTGATATTGTTCTCTATTTACAAAGCCATGGTGAGTGCCTGTCTCAAATTTGTGGGGTTTTTGTCTCTTAAATAATATGTAGCCTTTTTATCAAATGCATCAATATATTTGATCAAACATGACTCATCACAAGGCCTTATTCTAACAGGAAATCTTCTCAAGGTCTTATTAAACCTTGTGTTAAAATCATGTACTAAATCATTAGGGTTCTTCTTGATGTTTTCAAATTCTATCAGAAGAAACCTAGGGTCAGTTCTATCACCATATTTTAATCTGAATGCATTGTTCATCTTAGTCTAGGAATCAATAGAGTTATCTGGAAATTCTTTATACTAGTCCCTAACATCCTCTTCCAAGGTATGGATAAATAACTTGATATATAAATCTTTATGTTCAATCTCAAAATCTTCCATCATATTGATAAAATCTTTAGATGTTGATCACCGGTAATAGCATTATTTCCTTGGAACTTTGGCATTATGTTCCTTACATCTTGAGGCACTACATTTGCATATCCATCCATTCCCACAAAATTTATAGGTCCAAAGGTGTTTACAAAAAAAGGGGGTTTGGGTGGAGGCTCGGCCATGTTTCTTTGAGGAGGTGACTGTACGTCGGAAAAGTGACAGGCGAGCGTGAGAATCAACAAGTAACTCTTCCGTGTACCCGACCTCCCGAGGTCGTGCCGAGACAGCCGGTGGGGATGGAATATGCAGACAAACTAGTTAGGCAGTCTAATGTCTTCGACACGCACTAGTGGAATTTTTGAATCTAAGGCAAAGAAGGCCCTTCTAACTTGGACTGGTGTGATAGATCGATCAGCGAGGATGACTGCTCGAAGGCTCCAATCAATATCGAGCTCTGGAGTGATTCGATCTATGGGTTGCGGAATACGTGGAAAATGACCTGGGATTGTTTCGTGTATATCTCCCGATAAGGTCATATAGTGGATGATGAATATAATTGGCTCTATGGACGATTTTCTGGCCTAGTCTAGAATTCCCTAGCTTCGCTAGCTGCTATATCTAGTAAGGACAGTTGTTCGATGATGATAGGTGGAAGTGGAGTGGACTGAAATACTAGTGTGCGTAGGCCAGTGTTTATATCTAACTGACTTGTGGATTCGTTGGGCTGTGGGATCTGTGGGTCACAACCGTAGACTCTTGGTTGTTGCGGTCCTGTTATGGTCATATGCGAGATCAAATTCTAATCCCTAGTATCCAGTAATCGTATGCTTTCTCAGCTTCTATGTTTAGAACCAATAGTTGTGTGATCTTCTCAGAGTACCTTACAGACGTTCTCGCAACCTGGATTCTTAAGCTGGCATATATATCTATGAGGGTGTCTCCAGTGTCTGGCTGTGGAACTAGAGGATCGCACCCGAATGTTTGTTCTCTTTCGAGCCCCTCTAAAGTCATGTGGATGTTTTCTAGAGTAATCTGTAGTTTGGCTGACTTGACCAAAACGCATGTGCTTGGTCATCTTCTATGTTTAATCCTCTTAACTGAGAACTGATCAGTTGTAAATCTGTGGTTGCTCGGAATACTTGTATCCTGAGATTTTGGTCTATGTCAACTATTGCTGTGAAGAGGTTTGGTTGAGGCACGATTGGCTCAAATATATATTCCCCGGGCTCTTGAGGTCCCGTAATTGTCATACGAAACAAAATTCAAATCTAACTGTAATGAAACAAATTCTAACTACGTGAAATAAATCTAACATATATATCTTTTATTCTTCTAAGAAATATTCTAACAATTTTAAGGAAAGCAAACTATTTTAAGCGTATCTAGAAATAATAGCTAAACAATAATTTAAAATAGACAAGATAACCGAGTGTGGTTATTTGCCTGTGCGATTTATAGAATTATTCTAAATAAAACAATTTTTCTAATCTACCGGCAAGATTCTCGATCCTACCTCAGAAGTGAGGAGTGAATCATAGTTTCTTAGAAACTATCAATCCCCACAGCTTCCCTGGAAATGTCGAGAATAGAATGAAATGAAATAAAGTGATTAACTACTCTATTTGATATGAATCTAACTAGAACTTTGAAATGCAAAACCTGGACTCCGCAGAACAGTGGCGAATCCGATGGTGTATGTGATCTTGTCCCCTTAGTATGATCTCCTCGTTCGTTTGTGTTCATGTGGATCCAGAAAAGCGTGTAATGCTAGCACCGATAAGAGTAGATTTTGGGACAAGGACAGCTCAGAATACAGACCGAGAATGCGAGTAGGAGAGGGATAGCGCAAGAGTACAGAGCTTGGCTTATGTGATTCCTAGCGGGATTTTACTGCGAGTCATATAACATGAAGCGACCAGAACCTGTAACTATCCTATACGAAGAGCAAAACCTGTAACTTTAATTGCTTCCTAAGCTATTATGTTCTAATGGATTGGATAAAATAAAGACACTGCTTGCACAAGTTGGATATGTGGCTTACCAACAGCTGAATAAAGCTAACCAGGCATATAATGGATTGAACTAAGAACTCCAAGACACAATAAAAAAAATCTACATCAAAGAGAAATTTAGAGGCAAGCTTCTAACTAGATTGGGATGAGACAACAACACTTCCTGCACAAGATGGGTCTGTGGCTTACCAACAGCTGAACAATACTAACCAAGTATGAAATGAACTATGCTATCAATCCTAAGCAAGCTGACAAACCAAACCATTGAAAATCAGAAGAATCTAACAAAAAATGGTGGCCAAAAGCTCCAGCTCAAACTCTTCACCAAATTCTTCACCAAATTCTTCTACATTCTCTCCATTTGCATGTACACAAACCATGCATTTATAGGAATTCCAACTCTCAAAAACCAAAACCAAATTGAACTCCTAAACAATAAACAAAGAAAAAAACACTGTTCTAGGGGACCAAAAACATTAATGCATGCTCAAGTCGGAAAAGAAAAGATGGTGAAACGTGATATTTCACGCGAGTCACGTCAAAAGAGCGTTCTGGAAAACGTGCACACGACTGCTGCCCTTCAGGGTAGCTGTTTTGTCACTGAAGGTCAAGAGGCCAAGGAAAGAGGGAAAAAGGGGAAAACAAAGGGTGCAGGGGCTAAGCGGGGCTTGCGGGATGTTAACGCATACTCCGAGGGCTTTTTCGGATCCCGAACACCTTGCGAGGAGACCTGTATCATCATCGGGGCACTTGTTACACTGTTCTGGCAGTACTGTACCTTATAATTTTGGGTATGTACATATTGCCCCCTCGGAGAAGCGTTTTAGCCATGAAGAGGCATAAAACGGTGGGTCTGAGTATGGCAGTCCCGAAATGGGGAGTTAGAAGCTATACCTTACTCGTTCGTGTGTTGCGATGACGCCATCGAAATTCCCACTACCTGCAAAATGAAAAGAGAACTCAAGTGTAGATAGATGCAATAACTTGGAAGATAAACGCTAAAATAATAGGGAAGGAGAATGTACCATTCGTGCGGGGATAGAAACTTACCTCCATCAGCGCTCCAAACCTGCGAAAAAGTCATTTTAAAACGAAACAGAACGATATATATATGAAAGTGGGCCCATTTTCCTATTCATTTGTGCGAGTCGATTTGATTGATTTTGAGCTCTGGGACCCACGGTGACAGTTTCTCATGCGAATACAGTTGAAACGTTCGCAGCGAGATTGTGATCATGCCTCCACGAGCGGAACACTGACCTCAGCGAGCACAGGTTGGTTTTCTTCTATTTTGTGTTTTTCCCTCTTCAAATTTGAAATGGCAAATTCTTTGCAATGGGGGGATTATTTTTGAAAATGTTAGGTTCAAAAGGTCCATCTAGGGGGGACGCCTTCTGGGTAGGCTTTGTTTTTAGTTAAAAAGGTCATTTTTTGCTCATTTTGGGCTTTTTGGGGTTAACAACTTGCGCGGGTTTTCGGACCGCGACCGCCGCCCTGTTCAGGGCGGCGGTTACACGACTGCCACCCTTAAGGCGGTGGTTACAAAACTGCCCCCCTGCTCAGGGCGATGGTTTTGCACAGAATGCAAAAGAGCTTAACTTTTGAGATTGCACTTGTATTTTTATCATTTCTATACACTTTTATGACTCTCTCGATATTGATTGGATACTAACTTGCCCTGTTTTGTGTGTTTTTGGGTGCATGCAGGCGAGGGAGGAGTATATTAGATGGAGCCGAGAGAGAGAGTGTGTGATTGGCTTTTGGGGGTATTGGATGCCCTTTCTCAGGATGAGGAGGATACATTACAGAGGGCCGGCATATTGCGTATATCACGCGTGCCCCATGTCACGCCATCTAGTCACATTCTTTGTGACTTATTCTCATATTGGGATGTAGATCGGAACACTTTCTAATTGCTAGGGGTCCGCGGTGAGTGGACCATCACTTTGGAGGATGTCTACCGTATCCTGGGGGTCCCGATCATCGGGAGGAGACTTACACTGGATACAGCAGGGTCTCGAGCACAGATTGCACAGTGGGCAGGCTACATGGGAGATGCAGCTATCTTGATGGGGTCGAAGAAGGGAGTGAGAGTTCGATCCATTCCTTCTTTTCCCATCCCCGTATTTCGATAGGCTATCATGGGGATCCTTGCCTCGAGGCTGCTCGGGGACAAGGGAGGGGATATTTTACTATACTGCTGGGCCCCCATCATTGCACAGATAGAGGGGCATGGCCGGATATATGCCTGGGGCACGGATATTCTGGGGACCACCTACCATGACTTATACAGGGTGGTTCGTTTGCAGGGACAGTCATTGAGCCACCCAACTCTGGTCATGAGTTGGATGTACGAGCATTTTATTCCTTATAGCAGAGGGGTAGAGGTGGCAGACCCAGGGGCTGTGAGGGCAGCTAGATGGTCAGATATGTCGGTGCTTAGAGCACCTCACCAGCTAGTTGCCTCCCTTACCACAGCAGATATGGAGGCGACGCCGTACCGGCTTATGGCCGGCATATGGGGCGAGGAGACCCTTACATTGATCTCCTGTTCCACCATAGGGCAGCTTATCGACCGCGTGGGACGGGTGGAGGTACACCCTTTTGGCAGAGTTCCTCAGCAGTTCGGCCTTCCATATGTGGGCATGCTTCCCCCAGCGGCACCAGTTTATAGATCAGTACGCGAGGCTAGAGGGGGGCCTAGAGGCCGTGGTTGGACAGTGATCACTCCTGGCACTCCCATTGCAGCCAGGAGGGTAGTTCGAGCTAGAGGGAGAGCCGGTGCGCCCCGAGCACCTTTGCTTCAGATTGCTGCGGGTCCTGCTCACAGCAGCGATGACCCCATAGATATTGACTCCGATTCTGAGGAGTTTACAGAGGGAGGGTCAGAGGAGTAGACAGATGATAGCGATCCTGAGTGGCATGACGCTCAGGATATTTTACAGACAGAGAGGGCCGAGTAGAGTGCAGAGAGAGAGACTCTAGCTTCAGAGGAGCCACTCTCCCAAGGCCATGGTGGAGAGGATGAGTCAGTTGTGGGGCGTCATGTTGCTCCTACTACAGGAGCAGCCCCTCAGTCGGCAGCGGCATCTGCGGCGGGTGCTGGCCCCAGCGACCCATCTTGGAGGCACGGTGATCCGAGTAAGTTATCCTCTCATCTTTTCAATGTTTGTTTAATTTAGGATTTTTAATTGCTATCTCTCCTTATGTTTTGATATTGTATCTTTTAGTCTCTTGCCTAGCTTCTAATTTGTTTTTCTTCTTTGTTTTGCAGAGAGTGTTGACGAGTGGCGGGATCTAATCCGTAGGGTATGCACTGATTCTCTGATGATCCCTATGGATAAGACCCGTGCGGAGCTATCTGTAGATGTCGGGGAGCCTTCAGCAGCCAGTAGGCATACTGACGTCTTTGCTCCTATTTGGCATGTGGCCAGGATGGTGTTGACTCTCCATACAGAGTTGGCAGGCTATAGGACAGCCGAGCGTCTTATGAGGAGTCATTCTTGTGGTGAGACCGCGGCTACTCCTCGAGACCCTGAGCCCTCTGTGCATTCAGAGCGCCGGTGTAGCCGGGAGTCCTAGGCGAGGGGTGCGCACCCTTGGAGGGGTCGCGTAGGGGTTGAGAGGCGACTTGGCCCTGTATGCTTTGTATTGTAGATTCTTTTGTACATCACGGGCTCCTTGAGCATTTTGACCATGCCTAGAGCATGATGGCATTGTATATAAACATTGGTTATTTATATATTCATTCGCTTTTGGATCAAAACTTTGTCACTCGTATTTTCCCTTTCTGTTTCCAGCTTCCTCGTGTATACTATGATGTATGTTTTATATGCTTTCTAGAATGTATGCAATGGAGAACAGACGATGCAAATGCTTGCTTTCTTTTTGTGTTTCATGATGCTGATATATGATATTGTAGATATATTGTGATCTTAAATCTTAGCTTCTGTGAGCAATTTGGATACCTCATGTTTGTTTTGGCAAAGTGATGAAAATAACCAGTATGATGAACAGATTAACTTGCCCCACTCCTAACTCCACGCAACTAGTAAGATGCGAGGGCTCATCACCAAGAGCCAAGAAGGGCACAAGTTTATGAAATATGGTGAAACGATAGTGATGAAAGATAGACGAAGCTTTGGTGGAACCAAATTGAAAACTACAAGCTTACTCCACCCGAATGACTTCATAGTTTTGGGTGCAACTTGCTTTGCGGTTTATCCAGACTTAGACCCGTAGATGGCCACATAGTAGACAAAATCTAGTTTTTAGGATTTTTAACTCTCTCTGAATTTTAAACATCTGATTCATTCGTTTTTGACTCAAAGTTTGAATAGTTTGTTTATGACCTTTTAACGTTTGCATTGTCTAGAGGACCCCCTACACCTTGCCCCATGCTACCTGTAAGAAGCATGGGTTTATCGCCGTGGGCAAGGCATAGGCGAGTAAGGGCATTTCCATCCTTTCCCAACCCTACGTCACTAGTAAGAGACGCGAGCTCATCACCGAAGGTTGGTAGGGCAAGGAAATGTGTAAAAATAAAATTTTTCTGTTTAATCACTTTTTGACTTGTCTTTTTGAGTAAAATGTCAGTATATGCTTGTTTCCAAAGAGATGTGTATATGGGATAGATGTGACACCATGAAGCTTCTAGAACAGACCATAGGCAAGACACCAATCCTAAGAAGAAATCAAAGCGAGAACAAACTTGCAGATCTTGGTATGGTTACCATTAAGACTTCGTCATGTTTGATTTTATTTGATAAAAGATTCTGAAGTGATTGATGATATCGCGAAAATGGAGAGATATGATTAGAAAGTTTTGTGCCAACAACATCATGAGTTTGTAATGAATTACTTTGAGAATAGATTCCTTGATCACAATTTGTGTAAGAACAAGTGGACAAAATGATCTAAATCTATATGAAGATGTAATGTAGATAGTTATATAGGTAGTGCTAGCTGCTTATGCGTAGAAACGCTTGAGGTGCAGGGAATTGACTGTTTCACCAAATTCCTCACCTTCTAGCGTGCATAAGAGGTATGCACCATTTCCATAGGTCCTTCATGACTCGGTATGGGCCCAACCATTTGGGCCAGAATTTCCTTGCTTCGCCGGTCTTCTTGTCGATCCGACTGTCTAGTCTTAGAACTAGATCACCTTCGTATATATCACGTTCATAAACCTTCTTGTTATGTTTCCGGCACATTCGGTCAGCATAAGCTCTATGCCGCTGTTCAGCATCTAACCTAGTTTCATCTAGGATTTCTAGTTGGGAAAGACGTGCTTCTCTGTAAGCGTCTTCATCCAGAATCCCTTGTAGTGAAATGCGGAGACTGGGTATTTCGACCTCAAGCAAGAGAACTGCTTCTGCCCCAAAATACTAGCGAGAAAAGTAGTTGCTCCTGTTGGTGTTCTTATTGAGGTTCGGTGGGGCCCAACAAGGCTGGATATAACTTCAAATGCCAATCTCGCTTGTTTTCTTTCACCGTTTTAAGGAGAATGGCTTTCAGTGTTTTGTTTGTTGCTTCAGCCTGCCCATTGGCTTGGGGATAATACAAGGAAGCCGTATGATGGCTTATTTTAAATTTGTTGCATAGTTCACAAACTTCTTCATTCTTGAAAGAATTTCCATTATCTGAGATAATGATTTGGTGGGATACCGTACCTACAAATCATTTGATTTAAAATGAACTTAGCGATTACAGAACCAGGTACAGTAGTAAGAGGCATGGCCTCCACCCATTTGGTAAAATATTCAGTGGCCCGTGATTATTAAAATTATGGCCGTCTATTGGATGAGGGAGAGAACTTCCCTATCAAGTCCAGGCCCCATGTAGAAAAGGGCCATGGAGTTGCGATTGGTTGTAGAGCTTGTGCTAGCATGTGGATCTCGTGGGAGAATTCCTGGCACTTATGACACCTGCGTGTAAACTCTATCGCGTCATGTTCTAGAGTGGGCAAGAAATAGCCCACTTCGATGTATTTTTCTAGCAGTGGCATGGGCCACCGAAGTGGCCTCCACATATACCACTGTGGGATTCATGGAGAATCCTCTTGGACTCTTCTGTGTCGACACACCTTAAGAGCATTCCATCGAATGCTTTTCGATAGAGCACCTGCTCTATAATGACATATTTGGCTACGATTATGCGTAATCGCCTTCTTTGTTGTGGTGTCACTGCATCCGGGTACGTATGGGTCCATGATATAATTAATGATATCAGTGTACCAAGGGCACTCAGAAATAGCAGGTCGAGTTTCGATGTAGTATACGCATTCATCTGGAAAATCCAAATCTACTAGATCGCCTCCGTCTAATGGGTTGTCAGCTAACCAATCCGCGATGATTTGTCCTTTAACTGACTTCTGATTTACAAATGTTAATTCGAACTCTCCCATTAAGGTTATAAAACATCCAGCCTTTTTGGATAAGGAACCTTGTGTGAGAAAAGTCCGTAAATGGTCCGTCTTTACCATGACCTTTGTTTCTTGATTCAGCATGTAATGTCTTAGACGTTTAGTAGCAAAGACTATGGCAAGACATTCTCGCTCTGCTTGTGTATAGCGTGTTTCATAGTCGAGCAGTGTTCGGCTAATGAAATAAATCACACGTTCTCTCTTGTCATCGTCTTCTTGGGCCAACATACAGGCCAACGCAGACATTGGTAGCTCACGAATATAGGATTAACGGGTGATCCAGCTTAGGTGGCATTAGCGTAGGTGGTGACAGCAAGAAACGTTTAACTACGTTGAAAGCTTCGTTGCAGTCTTCGGTCCAATCAATGCTATAGTCTTTCTTGAGTAAATTGTTGATTGGATGAATAGCGAAGCTTAAGTCATAGGATGAATCTCCGGATTGCACCCAGCTTCCCGAGAAATGATCTAATTCCAGATTCACTCGAAGGTGGGACCATTTCGAGGACAGCCCGAATTTTGGTTGGATCAACATCGATCCCTCGTGATGATATGATGTAACCTAGGAGCTTTCCTCCTGTTACACCAAAGACGCATTTCTCCAGATTTAGCGTAACTCCGTATTCTATTAAACGTGAAAGAATGACGCGGAGTACTTCGGGATGGTCACAACGCTTCTTGGCCTTAGCCAACAAGTCATCTACGTAGGATTCCATGATTTTATGAATTAAATCGTGAAATATATAAGTCATAGCCCGCTGGTATGTAGCACCAGCGTTTTGAGACCGAAAGGCATGACAACATAGCAATAGGTTCCCCAAGGAGTTATGAACGTGGTTTTAGCTTGATCTTGCTCGGATATTCTGATTTGGTTGTATCCCGAGAATCCATCCATGAGAGACAAGAGTTCAAAACCAGCTGTTGCATCAACAATAACGTCTATGGATGGTAATGGGAAATCGTCTTTAGGACACGCTTTGTTGATGTCTCGGAAATCTATGCAAATGCGTATCTTTCCGTTCTTCTTGAGAACGGGAACGATATTAGATACCCATTGGGAGTAGTCTACTGGCTTGATGAATCCTACCTGAAGGAGTTTTATTACTTCCTCTTTTACCATGAGAGCTACTTTGGGTTTCATGGGTCTTGATTTTTGTTTAATTGGCTTTGCATCCGATCTAGTGACGAGGTTGTGTACTGCAATGTGGGGTGTGACTCCCGTCATCTCCTTGTAATTAAATGCAAACGCCTTCTGATGTTCTTTGAGAACCTGAGTATGTATTTCCACTTCTTCTGGTGTCAACGAAGAACCTAGTTTCAATATTCTTGGTTCATCTTCTGTCCCAATGTTGACATCGATTGTTTCTTCGATTAAAGAGGCGTTACCCTCTTCGAACTCAGGTGGTGCTAGAGGTAAATCTAAATCATCCCCATTTTCTATTGCGTATATGTTAGGTTCCCTTTGTGACAGAAGATCCGTTACGGGATTTCCGAAGTAGGAGGACGAATGTGGGATCAGGGATAAATCTAGCATGTGATAGGAGAGATGTAATGCTGCATAGGCATTTAAATAATCCAAAGTAGCCGCATCATTACCAACATGGTCTAGGATGGTAGATTCACTTCCGTTTAAAAGAGGATTTGTCATTGTTTTTATTAATGGCTCGTCACGAATGGATACTGTGAAGTGAGTATCTTCTAGCTCATTGCTTGGAGTAAAACGTGATGCTGAGGTTGCTATTGAATCGGTGAGAAGATTTTTCTCTTGTGGGATTGCTTCAATGGATATGAAGTTAAACGCCTTGCTTAAATCTAATACAGCGTTTTTGTAGAGTTGTAAATGTTCGGCTTTAGTTTCATATACTTCAGAAACTTGGTTTGTTACTAATTGCGAGTCTCCCAAGACTCTGATGTTATTAATACCAATTCTTCTGGCTAAGGTGAGGCTAAGGAGGAGGGCTTCATACTCAGTGCCATTGTTTGTGCATTCAAAGTTTAACTTAAATGAGAATGGGAGGACCTTCTCCTCGGGTGAAGTAAGAATTATACCTGCCCCCGCTCCATAATGACATTTAGCTCCATCGAAATGGAGAGTCCAATACTTAGCCGGGAGTGTAGATGTTGGGGCATCTGCTGCGTTTGCACACTCTACTTCTATCATACAGAGATCCTCTGCCGGTAAGGAACCAACACCTAGGGAAAATCCTATGTCTACTGAATCGAATGGTAAGAACATTGGTGAATCTTGTTCTATCAATTCAAACGATTTTCGCAGTAGTCCCTAATGATATTGTTTCTTTAGTTTTACCTTTAGGGGTTGGAGTTGTTTTGGCTATGCTGGTAGTTTCAAGATCCGTTGTAGGTATCAAATTTTCCTTTGGCTTTGGGTCAGAGGGTTTATTAAGTTGGTTTGTTGGCAGCTCAAATTCTGAGTGCACCCCTGGTCTTTTCTTTAAATCAGCTAGGTGTAAATCGAAAGGTTTTGGATCACCTTTGGCTACAAATACCTTTCCCAGATGCAAGAATCTTACTTCTTGAAATAGCGTGGAAGGGATTGCCTTCATTCGATGTATCCAAGGTCGGCCGAGGATCATATTATAGTTAGTTTCCTGATCTATAATATAAAACTCAGTCAAGATGGTTTTGGGCCCTAAGGTGACTGGCAGTATTATAGTTCCTATCGAAGTGGCTTTAAGGCTATCATAGCCTCTCAAGGTATTTCATGTAATGGAACAGTTTGTTTCTCCATATCCAAGTTTTTGGAGGAAAGAGAAAGGGATTATGTTAAATGCAGCCCCATCGTCAACCATTGCCCATTTTACATAGTTATTATAAACCCACACTTGCAAGTGTAAGGCTAGATCACCTTGGCGTGCGATCTCAGCATCTGTGGGCATTTTACTTATTTCGAAGATGAATTCGACATCCTTGTCCAGCTGCCCCGGAGGGTGGATATCAAAATCTACGTGATTTACTTGTGTTTCGGGAGGTGGAGTGATGTTAATTAGATGGCCTAGACCTAATGCTTCTAAAAGAGCAACTCTGTGAGGGGGGAGAGTTCTTTAGTAAGTCCAAAAATGAAATGTGTGAAAAGTTCTTTGTTAGGTCACTAATTAAACACAGGCACCGATGGGTTTTTCAACTATTTGCTGACTCTTATCTGTCTCTGGCAGATGACTTGGGCTTGGTTGAGAGAAATAATCTCGTGTTCTCGTTATAGCTTCGATAGGTAGTTCAACGTCTAATTCTACCAAACTGACTATCTTAGGTCTCGATTGAGCTCCCAACTATGGCGCGACTGACGGATTTAATGAAGTCGAGGCTTCATGGTCATTGTTTCCCGTCACTGCACCTTTGTTTGTTCGGTTGGATTCAGCCTATTGCTGTCATGATTTGGGAGCGGATCATTAAAGATCTTGAGGGGAGCATTCTAAGGAGAAACTGCCCCTGCGAGAGTATTTGGTGATGATGAGACGGGATCTGCCAAGAACAGGTCTGTGAAGAACTATCTTTGTTCTTCTGGCAAACGTTGCATAAATTTATCGTAGTCACGGCATGTTCTAGTGTCGTGACCATGAATTTTATGGAAACCACAATAAGAATTGGGATTATAATTCCCGTTTTGTTGGTTTGGTGTGTATTGTGGCCTAAAATTCCGATCAAACTGTTGCCTATTAGGACCAAAGTTTTGGAATTGTTGTTTTTGGTTTTGACTTTGGTTTTGGTAACCAAATGAGTTTTGGCTTGGCCCTTGTATGGGATTTTGCCGTTGTTTTTTTTGTTGTGGATGGTTAAAATCCACTGTATTGACCGTTGGGGTAAAGTTGTTGTTTCGTTGGTTGTTTGTTTGTGACGGAGTATTAATGACATTTACCCTCTTCGGCTGGTCGGTTACCCCATCCATTGTTACCCCACGATTTTTGTTAAGGATTTTGGGTCCTTGATTGACATTTGTGGTAGTTGTAGTATTTTGAGTGGAGGTGATTAACATCCCATTTGCTTTCGTATGTCTTACGACCACTATTTATCGCTGCTTGATCTATTCACAGAGCGCTCTCAAGTACTTCATCATAAGTCCTTAGTGGGAACTTCTGGACTTCTTCTTTCACTTCTCTGCTGAGAGAATGAAGGAATAAATCGCATAGTTCCATATGATCCATGTTTGGAGCACTTGCTGAAGAGTAAAGAACTGTACGCCACCTCTGGATGAAATGGGTGACAGATTCATTGTGTTCTTATTTGATGTGCAAGAATTCCCTGATTCTTGTTCTTAGCAGTTTGTTCATGTCGAAGGCTTTGATGAACTTTGACATGAGTTGTTTAAATGAATGTATGGAAGCCTCAGGTATTCTATAATACCAATCGAGAGCAATGCCCTCCAGTGTTTTGGGGAATATTTTAGCAACAACCCCATCCCAAGGGAGTAATTCTCATATGGCTGTAGCGTAAGCTTTGATATGTGTGTTTGGATCTCCCTCACCCTTGAACTTAGGCAAATCAGGGAGAGGTCTTGGAAGCATGACGCTTCGTATGGTGAAATCTAAGGGTTCCTTTAGATATTCTGAATACGTCCCTATTGCATAGCTTTCGACCATTGATGGTGTTTGGTGAGGGAGTGGTGGTGGGATAGGTTGTTGATACGGTGTAGCGTACGCGTTGGCAGGGGCATAGGGGAGGTCCCTACGTTTGAGAAAACATGCCGGGAGAGGAGAACATATCTCCTTGTGGTGATTTAGAGTATATGTTTAAGTAAGACGGGGTATTGTTGAGGAACAGATTATTCGACACTAGACCGGGAGGAATAGTGTTAGAGATGATAGGCCTTGTTGGTGTTTGCTGTGGATATTGAGGAGGCATGCCTAACGTGCCTACTCCTGTAAGGAGATCTACCTGACCAGAGTGGTATGGGGGATTGGAACTTCCTGTTTGTATGAACGGAGAATTTTGACTTGCTTGAGCCAGTTCTAACCCTCTCACTCTTTCTACTAACATTGAAATGACTTCATTTGGTGAAGTCACGGTACTTTGCCTGAGCGGCGTTTGTTGTATACCTTGGTGTTGTAAAGGTACATGATATCCTGTCATAAACTGATCGCTATCTTGCCAAGTTTCTCCCAGAATATTTCCTGTATGTAGTAGCATAGAGGTATTTTCTTGAAAAGAGATTTCGGGTTGTATTTGTAAACCTCCTATAGATGGGTACATTCCCCGGGAGCGTTGTTCACTCCTAGGATAACGTGTTGACTGTCCATCATCTAAGACCAGGTATGGATCTGATTGCCTACCAATTTGTGGTCTGAGTAACATTTGAGGAGATGAACCAGATTCTCCAGTAAACGTCATATTGTTTGAACCTGAAGGTTCTGTTTGTTGGGTTCGAGGGGGTTGATCTAACTCCTCAGTTTGAAAAGACAAACTATATCTGATTCTTAGGGTTTGTGTTGACAACTGATTAGTTGAATAGCTGTCGCCCCATACTGAGAGCGAGGGTGATGATTGCCTATTTTGTTGGGCGTAGTATGCCTCAAGACCGAGGAGGGGTCTGCCGTATGCATCGAATCCTGACATATTCGGGGGGTATATGAATACCCGTAGAATAATGGGAAGAAGCGAAGGTGATTTATGAAAACTTAATGAAGCAGTTCTAAGAAGGCGTACTAAAGTGAAAGTGTAATACTATGACTCCAGTCAAGAAAGTAGGCAGTTTATGTCATTTTTACTAATCTTGTTTGTTTCACGTCGGGTTCACCAATTTTGTTGGTGAAACTGATGTGATGAGGTATAGAAGGTGAAACAGTTTGTTTGTTTCACGTCAGGTTCACCAATTTTGTACGTCGAAAAAGAGACAGACGAGCGTGAGAATCAACAAGTAACTCTTCCGCGTACCTGACCTCCCGAGGTCGTGCCGAGACAGCCGGTGGGGATAGAATATGCAGACAAACTAGTTAGGCAGTCTAATGTCTTCGACACGCACTAGTGGAATTTGTGAATCCAAGGCAAAGAAGGCCCTTCTAACTTGGACTGATGTGATAGATCGATCAGTAAGGATGACTGCTCGAAGGCTCCAATCAATATCGAGCTCTGGCGTGATTCGATCTATGGGTTGCGGAATACGTGGAAAATGACTTGGGATTGTTTCATTTATATCTCCTGATAAGGTCATATAGTGGATGATGAATATAATTGACTCTATGGACAATTTTCTGGCCTAGTCTAGAATTCCCTAGCTTCGTTAGCCGCTATATCTAGTAAGGACAGTTGTTTGATGATGACAGGTGGAAGTGGAGTGGACCTGAATACCAAGATGCGTAGGCTAGTGTCTATGTCTAACTGACTTGTGGATTTGTTGGGCTGTGGGATCTGTGGATCACAACCATAGACTCTTGGTTTTTGCGGTCCTGTTATGGTCATATGCGGGATCAAGTTCTAATCCCTAGTATCCAGTAATCGTATGCTTTCTCAGCTTCTATGTTTAGAACCAATAGTTGTGCAATCTTCTCAGAATACCTTATAGGCGTTCTCGCAACCTGGATTCTTAAGCTGGTATCTATATCTACAGGGTGTCTCCAGCGTCTGGCTATGGAACTAGAGGATCACACCTTAATTTTTGCTTCTCTTTCGAGCCCTTCTACAGTTATGTGGATGTTTTCTAGGGTAATCTGTAGTTTGGCTGACTTGACCAAAATGCATGTGCTTAGTCGTCTTGTATGTTTAATCCTCTTAACCGAGAACTGATCAGTTGTAAATCTGTGGTTGCTTGGAATACTTGTATCCTGAGATTTTGGTCTATGTCAACTATTGCTGTGATGAGGTTTGGTTGAGGCACGATTGGCTCAAATATATATTTCCTAGGCTCTTGAGGTCCCGTAATTGTCATACGAAACAAAATGTAAATCTAACTGTAATGAAACAAATTCTAACTACGTGAAATAAATCTAACATATATATCTTTTATTCTTCTAAGAAATATTCTAACAATTTTAAGGAAAGCAAACTATTTTAAGCGTATCTAGAAATAATAGCTAAACAATAATTTAAAATAGACAAGATAACCAAGTGTGGTTATTTGCCTATGTAATTTGTAGAATTATTCTAAATAAAACAGTTTGTCTAATCTACCGGCAAGATTCTCGATCCTACCTCAAAAGTGAGGAGTGAATCATAGTTTCTCAGAAACTATCAATCCCCACAGCTTCCCTGGCAATGTCGAGAATAGAATGAAATGAAATAAAGCGATTAACTACTCTATTTGATATGATTCTGACTAGAAATTTGAAATTTAAAACCTGGGACTCCGCAGAACAGTGGCAAATCTGATGGTGTATGTGATCTCGTCCCCTCAGTATGATCTTCTCGTTCTTTCATGTTCACTTGGATCCAGAAAAGCGTGTAATGCTAGCACCGATAGGAGTAGATTTTGGGACAAGGACAGCTCAGAATACAGACCGAGAATGCGAGTAGGAGAGGGATAGCGCAAGAGTACAGAGCTTGGCTTATGCGATTCCTAGCGGGATTTTACTACGAGTCATGTAACATGAAGTGACCAGAACCTGCAACTATCCTATACGAAGAGCAAAACCTGCAACTTTAATGGCTTCCCAAGCTATTCTGTTCTATTTCAAAATAAAGACACAGCTTGCACAAGTTGGATATGTGGCTTACCAACAGCTGGATAAAGCTAACCAGGTATATAATGAATTGAACTAAGAATTCTAAGACACGATGAAGATAAATCTACAACAAAGAGGAATCAGAGGCAAGCTTCTAGTTAGATTGGATGGAACAACAACACTGCCTGCACAAGATGGGTCTGTGGCTTACTAACAGCTGAACAATACTAACCAAGTATGAAATGAACTATGCTATCAATCCTAAGCAAGCTGACAGACCAAACCACTGAAAATCAGAAGACTCTAACAAAAAATGGTGGCCAAAAGCTCCAGCTCAAAC
Source organism: Taxus chinensis (assembly GCA_019776745.2). Classification (NCBI taxonomy): domain Eukaryota; kingdom Viridiplantae; phylum Streptophyta; class Pinopsida; order Cupressales; family Taxaceae; genus Taxus; species Taxus chinensis. The sequence continues at coordinate 659,346,841 of CM034147.1, read as the reverse complement.
TCTTCACCAAATTCTTCACCAAATTCTTCTACATTCTACCTATTTGCATGTACACAAACCATGCATTTATAGGAATTCCCAACTCTCAAAAACCAAAACCAAATTGAACTCCTAAACAATAAACAAAGAAAAAACACTGTTCCAGGGGACCAAAAACATTAATGCATGCTCAAGTCGGCAAAGAAAAGCTAGTGAAACATGATATTTCACATGAGTCACGTCAAAAGAGCGTTCTTGAAAATGCGCACAGGACCGCCGCTCTGAGTAGGGCGGCGGTTACAGGACCGCCGCCCTGTTTAGAGCGGTGGTCATGAGACCGCCACCCTTCAGGGTGGCGGTGTCATCATTGAAGGTCAAGAGGCCAAGGAAAGAGGGAAAAAGGGGAAAACAAAGGGCGCGGGGGCTAAGTGGGGCATGCGGGATGTTAACACATACTCCGAGGGTATTTCCGGATCCCGAACACCTTGCGAGGAGACCTGTATCATCATCGGGGCACTTGTTACACTGTTCTGGTAGTACTGTACCTTACAATTTTGGGTACGTACAGTGACCTTGGAAGAGTGAAAAATTGATGAGGGGCTGAAGGTCCTTGGAACACAGGAGTATAATTTTCAAAATGGAAATTTCCCAAAGGCCTCGTCTCTTGGAAAACTCTATCAACCTCAAAAAAGATAGGTGCAGAGTGTGAAGCAAACCTTTCAAAATTGAATGAAGGCCCCTCTCCAGCTAGAGAGTTCAATTCCACAAAGAGGCTACCTGATTCAGAGTCACTTGAATGGAAGTATTCAATGATAGGTCATTAACTTTCATCAATGGAGATCCCTCTCCTTTTCTACTGATCTCCAACAACTCTCCAAGCTTTTCTTCCTTCTGATTTTGTTGTTCCTAGCTTTGGAAACAATGTCCTAGCAAGATCCCTAGAAAAGAAATATCTTCTTCCTTCCATCTTTGTAAATATTAGTAACAAATCTTACTTGAAAGCGGTTTAAGACACTAGTCCTTATCAAAATAAAATCAATCAAGGAGTTGCCACTAAGGATTTCCACCTTAGTTGTGAAAATACAATAATATATACTCTGTCAACACTTGTAAACTAGATATGAAAGCTCTGATCTTCCTTTACCAAGATTTATCAGTGAGTACCAATGCAAAATTTGTAGAGACTGGAAAATTTGCATGCAACACTTGTATCTAGAAATTTCATACAGGGCCAAACACAAGATAATATTTGAAATAGATTTCTGGCACCTTAAAGCATACAAGGAATGTTTACTAGGGTTTGAAGATGAATTGCAATCACAATAAGTCCCCGGCAACAACACCACTAGTGTTGGTATACAAATTTGTACTCCTATTCAAGCCAAGCAGCAACATTGATTCAACAGGGAGCTTAGAAGTAGATAGATCACAAATATATGTCATTTTGTAACTGGGGAGAAATCGAACTATCCCTTTGTTACTTGGATTTGTGGAGAGATGGATAACACCTTTAAGAGGATTTGATCTATCCCCACTATTTTAGGATGTTCCTTTCAACCAAGGTAAGAGAACCTATTTTGTAACCTCTATTATTGAAGAAAAATGATAAATCCTTCCTTTGCAAAAACTTTATAGAGAAGACCTTGAGAAAATATGATCAACACACTAGATCTGTAATGCCCCGCCTCGGGACACCGTAACCCACACCCAAGTGTAACTAAAATTTAGGGTAGTTTTTTTTTTTTTTTTGAAAGTGAATGTTAAACCACGCATATACAATTGTCCAAAATTAATTAATTTAATGAAATCGGTTTACCCAATTTGCTCATCCACCAACCCAAACAATTTTATTTATTTATTTAACATCTGATTTAGCTAAGAACCTCCTAATAGAGACTACACCCCCCCCCCCCCTTTTTATTTAATTAATCATAGTTCCCCATTTTTATTTTATTTGATTACCCCCACACAACTTAACTCTATTCTCTATTCACATTTAAGATACACAAGGCTCCAAAAAGAATTTAGGGTTAAAAGTGAACCATAGGATATAAGCTATCTTAGCCCTTGATCTGGAGTTGCCCTAACAATGCCCTAAACAACTTTATGCTCTTCTTTTTCTTTTTCTTTTTTTTATTCTTCTTTTCTTATTTTGTTTTGTTTTGATATTTGCAGGTGCACAGGTTGATTGGAGAGCTGTGAAGCTGAATCTCATGGAGTATAAGGATAATATATTAGTATCTTCTTATTGGTATTTCTTCTCTTATGCAACTTATACCAGAAGCATCCTCTGGTTTGTTTTGAGAACCCCCAATATCAATTTATTGATCTTCATTTGCTGAGGAGGAAACTCTGCTTAAAAATGTATTTGTAAAAATCCAAACATGGAAACCACATTTAAGAAAACCTAGTACAAAATGATAGCTACGGGTTCAAGGGTCAGTGGATCTGGTGTGGCCATGTTTTTTTTTTTTGGAAGGATGTCTGTGTGTACAGACATAGGAGCGGCAACGGTTGGGGTTTACATCCACGAAGGTGTGTGGGACGAGGAGATCCACATGGAGGGACGTGGGGAGGATGCACAACGTGGAAGGGGTGACTGTGGGGGGGAAAGAGTGCGCAGAGAAAGCACTAGGTAGTGGGCAGTGGCGTTGGTGCATGGGGAGGGGTCTGCACAGGGGTGCAGTGTGGTAGGGCATGGAGGAGGTGGTGGCGCCGGGGCAGGGGAGTTGTGCAGGGTTGCACAACAGCAATGGAGGTCGCAGGGAATGGGGGAGGGTTTCGGCCCTCCCCCGGACCCTTTTTTTATCATTATTATTATTATTTTAAATAAAAATAAAATGCCTTTCTTTTTATTTAAATCTTTGTTTATTTAACAAAAGAGAAAACATAACATATATAAAATATGCTGTAAAATAAATATATAATATATGTGTGTGTGTGTGTGTGTGTGTGTGTGTGTGTGTGTGTGTGTGTGTGTGTGTGTGTGTGTGTGTGTGTGTTTGTGTGTGTGAATATTTACATTTCTGGAATTTGAACCTAATCATATTTACCTTATTTTTTTCATATAAGCTCATATAAATAATTTGGAATAGTGTATGCAACTATCTAGTTGTCTATAAAAATAATATTTGTATTAAATGTTCATTTATAAGAAAAAAAAGAGGAAATTATTTCAAGTTCTAAACTTTCAAATTCCTCTTTGATACTTAGGTACTTTAAGGGCCTAAAATTTTTCAATGAGACAAGAAACATATAATTATTTTTTTATACGAATGAGATTTCAACAAAGTGTTAACATTGTTTTCCAAATGCAAGAAGTAACTAAGCATTTCAGAATTCTTAACAAGATAGATATTCAACATGTATGGTATAAATAGTTCACAAGAAAGTAAAATTCTAACCTATACTTTTTCTTTTTTTATAAAGGAGATTACAAATCAAATTTTCATATTAAAGAGAAACAACAAAACAATATTTCTTTTTTCAAGGTTTGAAGTTTTTCATATACCAAACGTACACCAATACATGGCTACTCAAGTTTATTACAACACTTCCTACAAGCTTAGGAAGAATGAGTTTGCTTAAGAGTAGCTTACACTTGTCCAAAGAAATTTACCAACACCAAGAAGAGGTTTACAATAATGGAGATTCTATTAAATCAATTATTGCAAGTGGCAAGAAGTAATGACCACAATAAGGGTCAGAGTTAAAGAGCTCCAATCCAAACATCCACTTTCAACTTGAGATCCCCATGCACATTGCCTTCAAGAGAACCAAAAAGGAGAGAGCTTGTTTGCCACCCAACCATAGGCATCATGACATGCCTCTCCCAAGGTTGGGATGCATGCTAGCCTCCCCCAAGCCCATGGGAAAGAGGTCAACTAACCAAAACTTGCACAAGAAGAAGGGGTTCACTAACAATAATACAAGCATACAAAGATAGTTCACAACCACACAAGACTCCAAATTTACAAGGAGGAGAACCCATGTTCATCCTCAAAAATGGGGAAGAGAGGAGAAAGTTCTCCAAAGATATATATCAAATTGCTTACACAAAGTAAGAAATCTCCATGCCCTCCTTATTGCTCCTAAATTCAATCAACAACCTCCTTATTCCTCCACCCTTTCTCCAAGTCCTTCTTGGAAGGATTTTCAAACCCCAAAGGGGTTTCCTTACCAAGAATGGGGAAGAAGATTCAAGCCAAATGAATCAACTTCCCCACCTCAACCATTGAGGGGAAACACTAAGACCCTACAAGGCTTGTCCATCAAGCGTTGAGGATTGAGAGGGAAAATTCCCTCTCTCTTCCCCCACACTCCAAAACTCCATCATACCATATGATGGAGGGAGTAAACACAAGCAAGCAACCAAAATCTACATTTAACAATTAACAATTCCAAGCAATCAATGTAACTAAAAGAAAGCAACACATCAATAAGACATAAGATCCTACCTCAAGGAAAGCTCTCCATAACGCTTCCCAACTTCAAGTTTCTCCACTCTTGACTCAAGCAAATTCCAAGCTCCAAATCACCCAAGCATCCAAAAGCAAGAAGTTCCTAAAAAGTCCCTCTCTTTTCCCATGGATGGGAATTTGAAGAGGAACAAGCAAGCATCCTCACAAATGAAGGGGTGAAATGTGTCACCCCTCTCCCTCCTCATGGTCAAAGATGCTAAAAAAAAAGAGAGAAAGGGTAAAATTATCTTTTTGCCCTCTTCTCCCAAATTCCCTTAAATGTTAGCAAGACAAAACTAGTGGAACTTTTGATAAACACACAAATCTACATCCCTTACATGGATGTGACAAAACAAGGGGTAAAAAGGGAGGGAAAACTCCCTCTAGCCTTGAAAACAAGCTCCCCTACCCATTAGGTAGGGTCCAAGGGCTCATTTTTATGTTATGTGGACTCCCAAGCTACAAAGGGGTCCCCAAAAATGCCCAAAATACCCTGATTTCGGGTTTTGCATTTTTCGTACAAGGGTAGAGGGTGTGGGGACCACCCAAGGGTCTCACATGTGACCCTAAACCCTTGTGATTAAGTGACACATTAAACATAATCAACAATTTAAATGAAAGAGGAGTTATTGACTCCCTAAACAAGTTTACATCATAACTAACTACCCTAACCAAAATTAATAATTCCAAGCACAATAGATTACATACATTGGGGTCACTCATAGTGCCCAAAATAATAATCACCTATACTAAGGCTTCACACAAAGAACATGGCTAGGGCTCAGCCCTTAGGCTGCTTGTGCAAGATTGAGTAGATGGCCTGAATCCCACGTTCTCCTGTAAACCTGTCACCTGCACACTCATTGTACACATTAACTGCACCTGTCTGATACAATATAATTCAGTGACATAGTAAGATATCAATGCATTCTAAACTAACCTAACATCCTACTGAAATCAAGATGCGACAACGTGCACAATTATACTCCATATTCCAAAAGTTAGACAAGATGATACGTGACATATAACCATAGAATTCCACATGCAACAACTATCCATTATTATAATTATGTTCCAAACACAACATCATATCCGTTAGTATCCATGACATTATAAGAAAATGCGACAATATAGAAATTAAGTTAAATTGGCGCTATACGCCTAAATGTCAACATATGTCTAATAAGATCAAATCTCTAAATATAATGTCCAAGATATAACCAATCACTGTCAAAACATGTCTATGAGCAAAGAACAACAAGCTACTGAGCTATAAAAAGTGTGGGTACTACAAGATCTAACTCTCACAAGTTATCACTTCCAGATCATGGAAATATTTCACAACAAGGCAAAGGTTACTAAAGACATTTGAGACCATGCTTGCTTTTGCATGTTTAGGTGATGAGGATTGTGCATTGGCATACACACATGACAAATAGGGGTAGGATGGGTAAGATTAGTTGTTTTTGAATGAATTTTTGGTGGGAGGTGGGGCAGGGTGAAACTAGATTCACCAGATCCTTGAGGAACCTTACAAAATGGAAAGTCAGACCAACAAAATGCCACAGAATAGCTAAAATGTGTCTTCAACTAGAATATGTGCTTCAATGGAGGCCCATATTAGCACTCTTTCACACAATCTCTGAGATTATATCATGAAGGCTTGAGTTAGAAAACCCAACAAAGCATCAAGGTCTAAGACAAATCACGCCTAAGGTACATGCAAAGGCTTACAGGCAATATCTGTCAAAAGATGAGAGAAAAGTGATTTTAAATCATTTATTCCAATCCCAAATGAAAGCTCTTCTGAGAAATGGAATTGTAGATGCAACTAAACTATCACAAGGATTGAGACCTGTGTGATTGAATCAAATTTTAATACAAGATTGGAACATAAACAAAAAAAAACTATCTGCATACATTCAAAAGTAAAATCAACACATTTTGTTCAAGACAACACAAAAATAACTCAAATTTTATTAAATCTATCAGCAGGGGAAAGTTTCTAGAACAGTCTCTGATCTTGTCAATGGTTGTACACTTGCAACCACCTTGACATGATCATATTATAATACAAAAGAGATATACAAGCTTCTTGAATGGTTTCTCAAAGGGATGGGCTCTATCAAGCTTTTGATTAGAAAAATCAGTCCAGGCCCCTCACACTCCAACCATTTTCACAAAAAAATCATGCCATTTGTATCATTTACAACAAAGCCTCCTCTCCCCAAAAGATAAAAATGTGTAATGCACCAGTGCTCGTCATGATTCTTTCGTGATTCGCAAAATCAGATCTGAAAAATTCTCCAAGTGCTCAAGGGGGTAGATTTCATCGAATGCCTCCCGCATTCAACTCCTTTCTCTAGTAGATCACTCTTCCTTCAAATTTTTAACCACTTCTGCCCCTAATCTGTCAAATCTAGCCCCTTGTGTGCTCGGGAGAAGAAAAATAGAAAATCCGATAGGGCACGAAAGTCAGACCATTTTAATGGTGAAAGACATCCTCCAGTTTTTCCCACCAAACTTCGGATACCAACATTAACTTCCTTCTCTACTTGGCGTGTAGAAAAGACCAAGAAATCATGGAGACTTGCACCTCCACATGTGTTTTAGAGAAAAAGGGGTGAAAATCAGATTTAGATTCATACTTGTCGTTGATCTTCATTTTGAATTTGGGCCATCCATATGGCAGATTCAAACTTTAGAACAGACCCGAGGGCTTCCCTTGACTTTTTACAATTTTTTGGAAAAATGGAAAAAATCCCATTTTTCTCCGCACCTCCACCCTTGGGATACGAGCCTAACACGTGTCCAAATGTGATTGGAATGGAACCACGGCCAAATTCTCCCATTTTACTCTCTTTTTTGGACAAGGGAAAATTTTCCAAATTTTTCCCACAGCTCTGCCCTTAGGAACGAGCCTGACACGTGTCCACATGTGATTAGAGCGGAACCACACTTCCTTTTTTACTTTTAACTCTTTTTTCTAAAAAGGAATTTTTTTCAAATTTCCCCCGAGAGCTCGTACCTCTGCCATTGACCAGGGAAAAACATTGACTTTTTCCCTTATCGGGCTTGCGGGCCATTTTGAAATTTTAATCCTTAAGGGGAAAAATTTCCAAGTTGCCTCCGATGGCCTGCCTTCACACCTTTTTTGACTTTTCAAATGGCCACATGTCATAATGGTGCACCTTGAGATGGTCCCAAAAATTTGATACCTTGAATGAGTGTAGGTTCACCATGTGTCCTATTCTGGAAATTTTTTCCTAAATGCTTGAAGCTTAGTGGAAGGCGCCACGTGTCATACTTCGAGGCAGTCTCTTTTTTGGCTGTTGAAAATTCTAAGTAAAATGCAAGGTGAGCAAAGGCCTCCACATGTCATCCTGGCACTTCTTTAGAATGAAACTTAAGGGCTGGTTCCCGAACATGCGCATTTCCTCCACGTTTCTTCATGGTACAATTTCAAGATGGTGCCCAAAGTGGAGACCCTGAATGAGCGCAAGCTCACCACATGTCCTATTCCGTTAAACTGCTCTAACTGCATGAAATTTTTTCTAAGTTCAAGCCAAGTAGTAGAAGCTTCCACGTGTCCTCTCGGTGCTACTCCAAGGGAAAACCCAAAAGCATATCTTCAAATGAGCGTCGTGCCTCCACGTGGACACATTTTGAGTTAAGGATTTCCATGAATTTTTCTAAGTACCCAGCTGAGCCGAGTCCAACCAAAAGGTGCCACATCCCCTATAGATACAAGGATGCAAATTTGACCGGGAGAAATGCCCATCAAACCATAAAATACAAAAAAACGACCATTTGAGCCTGGAAATGAATATTTCTTCAAGGACATAAAGTTTAGGAATGTTACAAGGCTCAAATGCATTCCTCAAGGACACATCAATTCATTCTTCTTCAAGTACCTAGGGCAGAAACAACAGGGAAAACAAATCCTAACCGTGGAGAACATAAAACATGGGGGAAACTGAGTTTTTGATGGAACAGAGCATGGGAGACTCAAAATAAAGACCCTTAAGAGATTCACAACCCAAGAACCAATTACAAATGGCCATAAGGATCAACCAGGCACAACATGGGGAAGGAGAAAATGACAGAGGCCATAAATCAATAAGTTTTCAAAGGAAAAAATGGAGCGAGATTATTTTGAGCACCAAGGACCTATCCTTTCAGTGTTGAAACCTTGAAATAAATTTGCATAATACTAAATCTTTTTTATTTCCACATAAGTCTTGCATTGTTTTTCTTCCTTTTTTGTTTAAGAATCCACAGAACACTGATTTCCTTCATTTCGTGGTAGAATTAATTAGTCTTCTATGGATTTTCTAATGACATAAAAAGGATTAAGTCTTTTGATAATTTATTTAAAATTATATGGGGTGTAATTTTAGATAACAATTTTTTTAGAAAGTAATGTCTTCTTAAGAGGGTAAATGGGACTCGAAATAAATATATATTTAACTTCTAAATCAATATTCTTATAAATTAATTGTTGCATACTTGCATTGAATCATAAAATATAATCAACAATAGGCTCATACTTACTTTGATGCAAAGAAGAAAAATGATTATAAGTGACTCTAGGGCCTATATTGTCAATAAAATTGATGAAAAATTCCATTTCAAACTCTAAAAGTGTACTCAAAGATTCAACAGGTAAATTGTGAAATAATTTTTTCACATGATACATATGAGGATTTTAGGAAAGGATTTTATTAATAGCGAATCACTATTATATGAGGCCATGGAAACTCTAAATCTCTTAAGGTATAGATAAAGATCAATATTCCTATCAAATAATTGAAAATTACACATGAGAAATTTTCTAGGGAATGAAAATTATAAGATATTACACCTTATTGGTTTCTTGTATATAGCATTAGTGTCAATAAAAATATTATAGGCTTTGGATATTTTGTAAGAAACCTTTGACATTCATCTAATAGATTACCTCTTAAGGAGGAATATCATTGGTAATAAGAGGCTCACTTAGATTTTTCACTTTTTCATTAAGAGTGGCCAGAAGGACACTATTCCACCTAGGAGGAGTATAAGGTAACATTTAATGACTAGGGGAACTAATGTGAGGCAACAATGTATCATTAATAAATAGGAGGAGGATCCATTGTAACATGTTCACTTTCCTTAAGAGATGGATTCAATACTAGCATATTCTTCTTTATCATGTAGAAGAGGATGTGAAGATACTCAAGTAGATGCATTGTTTTTCCATTCATCAAGAGGAGGGTGAATAAGAGTATGTGCATCATTATTATATTAAATAGGAACACTTGTAATTGCATCATTGTATATAGTAAATGAGGTAATAGAATATTAACCTACATCAACATAACATATGGACATTTAGTGATAGTCTTATTTGGAATTTTAATATCAGAGAAAGGAACGCCGTGATCAGGCATTTCATTTATTGAAGTAATATATTAATCAAATGTGTCAGTTTCATCATAATAGGAAGCGGAATACAAATCACTTTCATCATTAGTTACATCAAGAATATAAGAAGAGAAATAATTTTTCATGCACTAAGTATAAGAAAAGGCATCCAATTCAAAAATTATAGAATCAACATTATTATCACCATTTATATTATTAGAAACATGATCAAGTATAAAAAGTGTGTGTCTTAGTGAATTTTCCTTACATTTAATATCCCAATCAACAATTTAATAATCCACACACTTCGAAAAGATATTGTATAAATAACATGGATCATATATATATTAGCGAGGATAGGTTCATTAACTTATTAAAAAAAAAGTAAGACTCCATAGACAGGGAGGTATGAGACTCCGCTAACTTACATTGAGATAGTTGCGTAGGATGACCAAAGATATCATCAATAGGGTGATAAGAACCAAACTTAAGAGGGGGAGAGGAAAGGAATCTTTTTGGGTGATAATAAAAGTAATTTAATCACATAACACATCATCATAAACAAAACCTAGATGGACCATAAATAGATCCTTAATTTTGAGCAACCAAAGAGCATGGACTTGGTTAAAAGGATAATATATTTTATTGTTTTGATAATAAATAGATCTAGTGTAAGTCATAGATTAAAAAAAAGGAGAGATAACTCTAGATTATGCATTCTAGTCAAAATAGAAAATAGTAGGATAAGTAGGGTTTGAAAATACAAGGCCTATTTATCATAGGAAACTTAAACCAAACTAGTTGTATGGTTTTTATAAAAATAAAGTTCACTAAATAATCAACCCAAAATTTAATAATAAATTTTTTATTAATTACTAAGTTAGAATTATGATGTAACATGATATAAATAAGCATTCAAATCATATACATTCAGTCTACAAGAATGGAAAATAATATTTGTAAGGATGTTTATTTGTTAAAGAAAGTAAGAGTGTAATAAGGGTTTAAGAAATGACTTAAATGGTTCAATATTTGTCTATCTATGTCATTAGGGGATCTATGAGGTATATAGAATATAGAATGTTCCCACCAACTCACTATCTACATGTGCATAAATATTATACTATTTTCATGGAATGGTCCCCTTATGTATGATTTCAAACTTGGAACTAGTGAACCTTTTATTTTTACCATGTTGATTCACTTTTTCTTGTGTTGAATCTTGATATATTTTTATTTCCTTAAATACTTGCATCTACACCTATACAAGCACAACCTTATCTTCCTAGAAAATACCTCAAAAATACCTTGATAACAAAAACAAATCTCACGTTTTTGAGTTGGACTGACCTCAATGGTTACCTCATATGATTCAAACCAAGTGTTGTACCATATTTTAAACTCCATGTAATTCTCTAAGTGTGTAATGCATGTTTGTTTGGAACTAGTTCCCTTGACCTAGCTTTGACTTCATTCGTCAACACCACTAGTGGGATAATTAGTTACCATGATTGAATCCCTTGTATGTAGATGTAGAAAAATTAAAATTAATAATTTCCTCATTACAATGTTCTCATGATATGTGCTATAATAGTCATTCTTTTTTCCTAGATATTTCACGATAGTAGATGGGTCATTACTAAATGAAAAATGCTTATAATAAACCTGTATACATAATATAGTAGGTTTGTTTTTAAATTTTATCCTGGTGGCATGTAATCATGATCTAAAACATAGGATATGGAATCAAAAAGAGAGACGAAGAGGCCTAAAGGAAAAAAAAAGGGGATGAGGTTGTTTCACTTGGGAAAAAACTATGATGTGGGTTAGACAATGATGTATGATCATTGTAACGCCCACTAAATAAAAACACTCGCACGAGACCCAAGAACAACCTAGGTTATTCTTGGGTCTCGTGTGGGCATTTTTAGCGGGCGTTACAGTTGGTATCAGAGCTGTGGGTTCAAAGCTTGGACCCTAGGATGCCTTGAAACTCGTAAACCAGTTAATAGAATTTGAACTGCCCTAATTAAAATAATAATAAAATAATAAATTTGTTTCAATTATTGTACTCGCCTAATGACGTTTTGTTGAACCCGGTTAACCGAAAACGTTGAATTAGATTGACATTTTTGTGAACTTTTGGTGTAGCAAGAACTTGTTTCTACTTTGAAAAGATGTTGTTTGATGAGTCCTAACCCTTGCTTTAGTCGTATGATGTGATAAATCCGTTGAGACTCTTCCTTGTTAGAATGATAAATTGTATGGTGTGATTCTTGTGGCCTAGTGCTAGTGGTTGTGTTCGGAAGTCTAGCAAAGTAAATTAGAAGTTGTTTAGTCGTCTAAATCTCCCCTCTTTCCTTCAGTGGTTAGATGAGTTAGTGTTGGTTGTCGTTTTGGCAACTTAATCCCCATGTGAGTAAGTGTATATTATCTCTTGATGTCACATTTGATCCAGTTGTGCGTATACGTTATTAGAACTCAGCTCGAGGTACAATACCTCTTTTGGTGGCCATGAAGGGTTGCAAAGTGGATGTGATGTGGAATTTATGTATTTTATATTCGTAAACTTGTGTTATTTTATCAAGGGCCAACATCTTATTTTATGATTTTTTAGAGAGGCTCGGAGGCTCTTTTAGTTTTTTATATCTTTGTGAGAATTTTTAAGACATTGCAATCCAGCTACTTAGCCACTTTCCTTGATCGCCAATATTTCTTGGATTTTACTTTGATTGGTGTCTCGAAGCTCGATTATCTGTTGGCTACTTAGCTCAATGTTACGTGATTATTTCTTTTATGTTGTTGAGTTGGTTCTACGATGTGTGTATTGTGATAATTGTAGTTTCAAAACCTGTATGCGGGCACGTTTTCCAAAAAAATTATTCCATAATTTTTCCTAACTAAACCTAGGTTGTTCTTGGGTCTCGTGCAGGCATTTTTAGCGGGTGTTTCAATCATGTACCAAATTAAATAATAGTCAAATACTAAAAAGAAACAACTAGAGATCTTCAAGACATGCCATAAAAAAAAGAAAGATCCAAAGAACTCAATTGATAATAGTCAATCAAGCAATACAAAAGTAAAATAGTAAGGAATTTCACCACTAAAATTTATTTTCATTATTGAAGACCCGTATAGATATAATTTAGAAAATGGCTAAAGTAATACTAATTGTGTTTGAAAGTAGTTGTCTAAGAATCTTTGTTAGAATAATAGATAATATTTGAAATATGATTTAAATCGTCCCCTTTCATATGCTTCAAAACATGTGAAGTCTCTTAAAAAAAGCATCAAACATTGCATTCCTAATATATTTTCCTTTTTTTGTTTAAATAATATAGCCCATCTCTTGATTCTTCCTTGATAATATCTTAATTGATATTTGCATGAATTATAATTTTTTTTGGGTTCATACATAATTTACTTTCCCTATGAAATGTAAGAGCTTTATTATAATGATTTTTTACATAGTATATCATGGTATGTGAAATATATCATTTAAATTGCGTGACACTAAAAAAAATTCTGAAATGTCTTAGTTCTCATTAAACAAATGATGTTGTGATTACCTTATACCTAAATAATACTCCTAAGTAGTCAAATATATATTTTTAGATGTCGTAGAGTTATGAATGCCTTATTAAATGAACAAAACTAATTTCTTCAAGATTTGTTTTTCATATTAGAGATGACATGGAGAGACCACTAGGGATTTTGATATGATTATGTGTTGGATATCTGGTATTTTTTATTTGGCATAACATAGAGGTCGATGAGCATGAATATTAGGGAGTTGAAATGAGTTGAAACCCTTTACCTGCTAGGAGGAAGTTATCATCTCAAATGTATAAATTTTGGTTTTGTTATTTTAATTTATTTTAATTAATATAGATACCAAATCTTATATAATTTTATTGTTGATCCTATAGGGTTAGGTTCCTATCAACATGTTTTTTATAAAATAAATTAAAAATTCAAATAGCAATGTTTTTCCCCATCCATCCTCAATGACATACTCCTTGATGCACTAATGAGGAATGGGGAGGATGAAGAAGCACCACCCACACTAGATTTATATGATGGAAGGCCTTCTTACTAAAGATACATTTAGAAAAAAAATGAGAGAACCAAAAGGACAAAGATGAGGATGAGGACAACCAATATATACCCACGGTCCCTTAATGTAATTTTAAAATATATAAATATTATACATTATTTTATAATAATAAGTTCCACTTAAATCTTGTCTTGTTTAATTATCTATAACCATTATTTTTTACATTTTTCTTTTTAAATTAAAAATATATAATTGTTAAATATTTGAGGTTTATTTTGCGGGAAAATTATGTGACAAATTTCTGGGTACACTATGTGAAATATTTATGAATTATGACATTTTGAGTTCACTATGGGACCCATAATTAGGGAAGAATCTTATGCCTAAAAAATAAATATAAAAATATTTAATATATTAAAATATGATTTATAATTTAATGTATTATATATAACTTGGACTTGACTCTTAGACTATGAAGGGCTGCCCTTTACATGCAAGAAATGCTTTGATCTACCATGTATGGCTTCAAATTTCCATAGTTTGAAGTGCAAAGTAAACCTAAGAGTGTCATGGTGGAATAATTCCCTTCCCCACCATTTTACATTGTGAAAGGTAATATGGAAATCTCTTCAAATTATGAATTGGAGATGAAATATTTGGAAGATACTATCACAGATACATAAACAGAGGAAAAGCAAGAGTTGCAATTGAAATCAGTGGAGGAAAATGATCCTAAGGAAAAGGAGTTAGAGAGGGTGGACCCTGGGTCCAAGGCACAACCAACATTTTGGATACAATATGGGAGGTTATAGATAATGTTGTCCTAGAGCCTCTAGTATAGGAGGGACCAAAGGACAAAGTTAAAGGGACTCAAAAATCTCTTGATGGATTCGATCCTATCATAGAGATGGTAATTGGTATTTTGGTTACCTTGGAATATGATGCTAAGGAATGAATAGTTGTGGGAAAGAAGAGAAAATGAAAACCAAAGATGATCTTATGTTCTCAAAAAATGGTTGATTGAAGTAGAGCCTCGAAAATTGATTCATTACCTTTGGTGATATGATAGCTTCTCCTAGTGATCTAAAAGGGTTACACTAGTATGTTGTAAGAGTTGTTTGGTTGGTTGTAGGGGGTTTTCCTAACGTGTTGAGGATGATGGATGTCAGTTCTAGTGTGCTTCAAAATTATATATTGTTTTGTTTGTACAAGGTTTAGGTAATCTTTCATAACTCTTTATTTTGTTACCTAATAAAAAATGTACTATGCATTATTATATATTAATATAAAAAACACAATATCTACAATGTTATATACCTAATATGTTTTTAAATAATTAAAAAATGAATATAATATAATTATTTGTAATTGTAGAAAAGTGTATGTAATTATAATTGATTATATGATATTTCTTTTTTTGAATGATACTTCTGTTGTATTTTCATCACTCAATAGTGGAGCAAATACAAGGTTAGTGCCATTTACCAACGATGTCAAAAGAGAATAGTGGTGGCAAAAATATGGCACAAAATTGATTGCAATACAACTTCTTAGTCATTTTATTATTATATCACCTTTGTGTAACACTAAACAACATAATTTCCTATAAGATAGATAACCCAAAACGTGCCCAAAACACCATTAAATGTCAATTTCTGACCACAATTTCGACCCTAAAAGTGAACTATTCATGTTTGCTTCCTCTTCTTTGTGTTTTTCCTCCCATCTTTGGTTTGTTTTCTCTGTCCCATGTTTTTTTCCAAGTTTTTGGCTAAAATTTTATTATGATTTCAGTTAGCGAAAAATTTTACCATTACAATTTCAATCATTTTTTAAGAGGGCACTTCTTAATCTTGTTTTAGGTCCCCTTGGGTTTGTTCTCTTTTGCTAGCTTTTCTTGTCTATTGCGGGTTGAATTGTGTGCTATTAGTGCCCTAAATTAAATTCATGAATCTTATAAATATATAGGTGCATTTAAATTAATATAAAATATACATATCAAAAATCACATATTTGACAAGATTCATCCCCATGCCAAAAGAAAAATTCAAGCATGTAAAGAGCGTGCAATATTAATTTATTGAAAGAATAAAAGATTAGATACTTGAATTATACTAGACTATTTATTGAACTGCATCAAGTGTTGTTTAGAAAACATATTGAGACAAGCCCATCAATCCATCCGGGCATATTTTTTTATTTTTAAAACAATATGTTTTAAAGATCATACATGTAAGGAAGGAGAATTATTTCGCCATAGTGAGGATAAATTTTTGAATGTAAGTGAAGTTCCCAATTTACATTTACACTTACACTACTATATTAGGAGATAACTATTTATCTTTTCGAAAACCACAATTCTCTAGTATTATTCAAACATTTCAATTATAATACTATCCCCTATTCATAGAATGTGCACATTTTTTACGATTAAGTATGGTCTATTTAAACCTAGTAGCAATGTTTTGTAATTAACGTACCACAGTGTGAATGGAAAAACCAATTCCCACATCCACACTTCCATTGACAAGGTTTCTCTAGTCAAGTATGAATGAGAAATATTCTTATGGTTAATACACATATATTCATGAGTGGTATGCATTTTATTGCTGCTAAAGACTTCTGTTCAGATTGCGGGCATATATTATACATCCAAAAGTTAGATTTATTAGTTCATATAATTTTATTATATATTTTAGAGCATCAAGCATCAAAATACAGCATTATACATTAACCCTGTACTTTGCATGCAAATGATGCTGCTGCTACTTGCACTTTATCACAAAAGATACTGCTACCACTTACACTTTGTCACCTATCTTTTGCATACAAACAAAAACTAGCCGACTTTCTACGAGCGGGCAGCATCATTAGCACCCAAATGACAATTTGCAGACCTGGAAATTGACACCCATACCATGGTTTCTACATTTACTCACATGAAGATCAGAGATTTTAATGAATTGTCATGGTTCTCATTCATTTCATCACCGACTGCACGTACAAAAACATTGACACCACTTACAGTCCCTCATTATTGAGAAGAAGAAAAAAAATGCGGCCCAACACAGAACGTACTTGCTTTTTTTTTAACAGGCATCTAAACCCTAATATGCTCTCTCTTTTGTTTTTTCACACATCTATAAGATTCTACTCTCTTGGGTAAAAATAAGGGCATTACCATTTTCTCTTGCTCTTGCTCTTGTTCAGGGATTTTGAGTAGATAATCTGCATCCTGAGGTTTGAGGATTCATAAACTTAAAAATCCTCTGACCTCTGTATGCAGATTATCCTCTCCTTCTCCATGGATTAAAATCACATGGATTGTTGTGGTTTTGTCATTTGTTTAAGTAAGATTGTATGCAATGCTGAGATGATTTTTTTTGCAGGATAAAAGGCTTAAGTTTATGGATTGAAAATGAAATTTAATAAGTTTATAGAGTGCAAATGAAATTTTATATGATCAGTAGTAATGGTATTTATTAGTTGCTGTTCTATATATGTGTAAATCATATTCTACTCACCTGAAGCGGACTTACAAAATGAGAGGAATTCATATTAAATTACAATTATTTTTTATATTAATAACAATATTTTTGAAAAAAATAATATTTATATAGGTCACTATACCTGTATATATTTTGGTGATTGCTGGTTAGGATTTCATGACACTACTTTCCTGTTAATCGCTCATATATATAACACGGGGTCAACTTGTGGTTAGGCCGCATTACTCGTAATAAAATCACATTAAAATTAATGGTATTGACATGGGTGTTATCCATATTTCGGATGGTATTCTGCTCATCTTTTTCTTTCTGTGTGTTTGGCTGTCTTATTTATTATTCTATTTATTGGTGTTTGAGCTGTCTTATTTATTATGGAGACTCTTTATATTTCATTCATTCGAAATAAATAAATAAGAATTAATAGCTGATTTATTAATGGCAATTTTCATAGCAGCAATCCATTTCATATATTTAGCAAATATATTATTGAATTATATCTACCAATTATTGATTTTTTGATATTGTAACTCCGAATCAGTAAAAGAATGTATTGGTGAGGTTGCACAATATTTACTATTTAAATATGAGCTGAGTCGATGAAGTACGATTTCAGATCTTTCCAAGTTTTAAATCAGAAATCAAAAAATGGCTGATTTTTTTATGCCTTGTAGCTTACTGTTTTAATTGAAATTATGGAATCCTAATTATATGATTGATAACCTGGACAAAACTCGATGGCCCACAAACCCAGCCACCTCATCACAAATCTAATGATTTGGTATCAGACATGTTCAAGTCTTTTGAATTATTTTATTTTAATTTTGATATCATTTAGTGCCTAGTCAATTTGATATATTTCCTCTCTCGTGTGGATATGGAAAATTATCTTATTCTCTGTATTTTGGAGTTTTGTTTCATTCTTGCCTTTTGGTTTCCTTACCCGACAAAGCATCATGTTTTCCGTCGTACATAATTTGTCATTAAGCTGGAGAATGTCACCTTTCAAACCCTATTAATAAGGTGGTCCATGACAGTTTTTCATATACAAAATGAACACTTGATTCACAGACCAGTGAATTCATGTCGGATGGATCACTTGAACGACTGGGGTTTAACATTTATTTATATCCAAACAAAAAACACATTAAAATTATATAATTGGATCTTTAATATAATTAATAATTTTGATTGTATGGGCTTTACCATTTACAGATACTAAAACGCGTTAAAAGTACTAATCAATCAGAGTCAACTTTCTCATGTCATCGAAAATGTTTCTAAATACATTGGATGTTTTAGATTTGATTTTGTGAGATTTTTGGAGTTTAACATAATCCTAATTTTATTTGGAAAATTGTATATAAATTTTAGAATTGTTTTTACAATTTTAATATTTTTTATTCAATTAAAAATTAATTTTATATTAGTTAATTAGATTGAATAGTAGGCAAAAGCATATACATCCTAATATATTATGATGTTTATATTAATTAGTTATAAAAATATGTAAATATTAATGATTAAAATAAAATAAAAACAATAAAATATTTTACTATTGTATAGTAATAAAAAATATTAAACTCAAATATATATATATATATATATATATATATATATATATATATAATAACTCTTTTCACATTAAAGCTCATTTCAAATGAGTGATACAAAAATATAAAAAAATATAAAATATTATTTTTTATAAAAAATTTACTACAATTTATGCTAATAAATTTAGAGCTGAAATAAACTTGCTATCTACACATTTAAATAGAAAGTAGAAGATTTAAACTTACTACACGTAATAAAATATATTTATTTTGAACAATTTAAATAAATAAATAAATAACCATACCTTATTGTTTCTATAAAATAAAACATATTTACTAGCAATCGCATGTGTACAATGTTATTTGATTTAGATTGATAGTGTAAGTGTAGTATTTACAACGGGTTGTTTTTGTTGAGTGATAGTAGTCTTGAATCCTCCTTTCTTCTTGCTCCAAGTTTTGGTACCTCCGCCATTTTTGAATACCTTTCGAATGAAAAAGGGGGGGAAATACGTAGATCGGCAAGCGAGGGAACTCTGGAGAAAGTTGTGAATGTCAGACCTTGCCTTTCAGTGGTTCTAATGTCGACAGTTGCTCTATGAAAAGTAATTCCCTGGGACTTGAGGATAGTTAATCCCCAGGCCATTTTAATTGGTATTTATGTTTGATTCCCTCTTGAAATAGGGGTGGATTATCAATTATCTAGTCATAGAACTGAACATTTAGAACATGCTTTTCAAAATTTTCCAAATAAGTTAATATATCAAAGAGTGATATGATGTCAAAAATAATTCAAATCTTTCCTCTTTGCACGCCTTCCTTGGCCAAGGAAGCAAGTTCCTCAAAGTGTTGCTCTACGTTTCCACTTTCTTCAAATTCCTGGTAGAAACAAATATCACCCCATCAGCCATTGTTTCAATTTTGTGAGAAAGTACCACAAAAGATATTTGTAGACCAACCTAAGACATTTATGAGATAAGGGACGTTAAGCAATAGGGTTCTCATTAACAGAAATTTTAAAAAACAAAACACCAGAAAAATATTATATGTGGCAACCTAAGTGTTTTAGGTACGGTCCCTTCACATGGCACACTACCAAAATCTAAGATCTACAAACCTTCAACAGATTTGTTGACTGCAAAAAATTAAATAGAGATGGAAAGAGGTTTTTTTCCAGAGATAAAACCCATTTAGACTAAGATGGGGATGTTCATGAAGAAATTTTTTACATCTATTTTTGAGCTGAAAATTATGTTATCTAAAACAAAAATCAATGAAGATTATAACAATTTACAGATTACAAGCACAATATATTGGTCCAAAAGGGTCCTAATAAGTATAAGGTAAAAAGCCTCTTTTTTTCATCAAGTAAGACTAAGACAAGATGATAATTCATGTGGGAAGCTACATGCAAGGATTTCAAAGCATTCTTAGTTCTACAATAGATTCAGAATTTGCACGAAGCCAAATCCGAATGACCAGAATTTAATAATCTGTTTGCATGCACGAAACAAATCCAAGATGAAATTAATATTAGACCTACAGGTTTGTTTGGGAGCTGACTCATAAAGCGTTTCCAAATGTAATGCATAGCTAAAGTGCAATCACATCATTAGCCAGATCAAATAGATGGGTGATTACAAAGTTGAGCTCATCTGTTGTTGCAAATGAGAGAGAAAATCCAAGATGTATGACAGAAAATTTCTTTCAGATAGAAATTCATGTTGAAAAGAGGTTGTGCAATACTCATCAAGGATTAGATGGAATACAGAATCTAGACATACATATTAAATGATACAAAGATAATTTCTATAACTGTTTAAAGATTATCCACATCTGTCAGGAATTAGATAAAATATGAAATATAATAATATTCCATTATCATTAGAAGTTAAAGGGGAATGGAAAGAACTTGCTCGTTTCCAATGATAACTTAATCAACCGAACTCTTGTTTCTTGGGTCTGAAAATAAGCCTTTAGGAAGTCATGGCAAAAAACATTTATAAAATAGGATACCTTTCCTATAGGAACATCAAAGTCTTGGGTTGGATCTAACTGAAGTCTTGGCTCGTAAACTTGGGGATTGGTTTCTTCACATTATTGAAATTACAATGACAAAGTTAACAGTAAAAATAGTTGTTTTTACGCCAAGTTTTTTATGGCATCCCAATGGATAACCTAGATTTAATGTATTTTAATCATCCATATCAAAACCAGGAATTGTTTACCTTTAAAACATCATTAGATGCATAATACTATTTCTTAAAAAATTAACTGTAAGCTTCATCCCTTTTTCTAATTGTATTTCTTCCAGGAGAGTTTGCAGATAAATTGATTTCATTTCCTGATCAAGGAACTTTACTATTTAGCAATAGTGTTTCAAAACATGTAGTGCTTGCAAAGAAAAGTTCAAATTCTAGAGCACAAAGTAGATCTGTCAAGCAAATACAAAGAAATACTTTGAACGAATTTAGAGAGGATGTTGATGGGTTTTCCATG
Source organism: Taxus chinensis (assembly GCA_019776745.2). NCBI lineage: Eukaryota > Viridiplantae > Streptophyta > Pinopsida > Cupressales > Taxaceae > Taxus > Taxus chinensis. Next base: position 659,325,381 of record CM034147.1, on the reverse strand, counting down.
TCTTCCGTGAATGAAGCATCAAACACAAGATCTGCTGTTATGGAAAAAATTATAGGCTTGAGCCTGAGGTATAACAGTCACTGGACACTGTCATTCTGTTCTAGAGGTCTATGATGGAGAAACAATGGTAACTTTCTTTTGATCTGACCATACTCAAAGAACTTGACTCTTTCAACTCATTACTCAAACAGCTTATAAAAGCATCCAGGAGCATGCAGCTGTGCAAGCGGGATCACTAAGGGATACCATGAAAATTCCATGAAAGGTATGCTAAGTCAAGACTTGCTTGTACACATGAAGAGGTTTTATTCCTGTCAAAGAGACTACAGAGTGGCCTTACCCTATGGAAACACCTATAAAGGTTTGTCCATTTTTTTGAATTAATATTTATCACATTTAGTTGTAACCTATTAAATTAAGTTAATCTGTAGAAAATACTGTAAATTTTCAATAGGAATTTGTCCCCTTGTTGTACTGTAAATCTAAGGCCTAATTTTCTTGCAAGAAAGTGTTACTAAAACAACAAACCTGACTGCAAAATAGTGTTATTTAGTGCTTGGGTATTTGAATAGATTTTCTTTGAATAAGAAATCAATGAACTTATACGTACCTTGGTATTCTAGTATTTTGATTTTTAACTATTCTTTAAGCACAAAGGATACCAAATTAGGATATACTAACTAAAACTCCATGCCTACAACATTAATTCTTACTTGGAAAAAATCAAAGAGTATCACAATAGATCATCCAAAACAAAACTATATTGTAATCTACAGATAATATCAAAAAGGTAGTAGCACAAGGAAAATACAATTCTAATTGTAATTCCCTCCATCATACATTACCATAATATAATTCTACCTTTTTAGAAACAAGTCCCTGGAGGGTTTGGGTGTAAAAACCAAAGTTCCTTGGTGAGAAAAATACTTGTTTGTCCTGATCTTCTACGCAATTCAATACCAAGATGGGTTATTAATGCCAACTACATAGGGCCACACTTCTGTATGAATAAAATAAAAATCACCACTAAAGGATTCTAAAGGACATATTTTTTTCAACCGTCAAAACTATCAAAATGCCTATCAAAATTAATCGCATGTCAAAAATGTCAAAACAGCCGTCAAAATTGAGTTAGTTTCATGAATCACCGAAGAGACTTTTCCCATAGGGGGAACACCTTCAACATTATTATTATAATATATATTTATATCGATTTTATTCATTATTTCTTATTCCATGCCTATATCAAAATTGTTCACTGTTACATACTCATTGCCTTTAAGAAATGCTAAGCTATTCATTTAAGATGGGAAGGTAAAATATGTAGAAACATTATATAGGTAGGGAAAAAGGAGGCATGCCATATTGATATTGTGGGGTCGATCTAGATATTAGCAATAAAGGAGAGGTGAGGTGACCAACAAGGAAAGAGGAGGAGAGAAAGTGCTGGTACGTGTAAAGATGAATGAACAAAATTCCAAAGGATAAATTGAGTCCACCATGAAGAGTAAGAGGGGAAAATATCTAAAACACAACCATGGACATAAGATTGACTGTTGCCCAAAAGCAATAAGAAACTTGGGCTTTAACTCAACTTTTGCATAATGTCAAATATCACTTTGCATCAAACACGCATCAATTTTTATAATATATTTTTCTCCTTTTAAAATATGAATTCACTCCATTTGAAAAAGAGAGAAGAGATGATAGGGAAAGTGTTGCCATTGTGTGCAAACATTGTATATGTTTTAATAATAATGTAGTATGCATCACATAATAGATTGTACAGAAATACTGTTATCGATTACAACTATATGATTTACTCGGGAACATTGAATATGCATGATGTTTTATATTGATTTATCATGTTATGTCTTAAGCATGCAACATAAATTTGTTCATTTATGATGCATAAGGTCCGTAATTTCATCATTTTTTAATTGAATGTCAAAAAATTGATATGGACACTAAATTACATAGAATGTTAGCATCTATGTCTACACTTCAAAGGAAAGAATAGTGAATTATGACACCGAGTAAGTTGTAGACACTAAAATTTTGTAACTTGTACAATGCAAAGTTTGACCATGTTCCCTTGATGAGACAAATGCTTACATTTGAAATTGAATCTCCCATCTCTCTATCTCTTCTACAACTTTCTTATCTTTGCACTCTTCTCTTTTTGAAAATTTGAAAATATTATTTGATCAAAGGAAAATTAAACATTTGATACCCATGATAAAAATTTTATGTTTGAATTTCATCTCTCTTGTTTGAAAATGCAGGGAAGGGTTAGGATGTGATGTCTAGTCTTCACCAACTTGTACCATCTCACCCCTTCATATTCACTAAATCTGATTTTAATTTCAAATTCTTCTTTGGGTTGTTTCTTCCTCCTAGGTTCATCCTTATTAAAATATTTCACCTATGAAATGCTATACAAGCAAGTCATTATCACTTTATAACTCACCTGACATTTTTACAAGTTACTATTACAAATATTTCTCCAAAAGCACTCAAAGGGGTTCTAAATCTTCCTAAATCAGTTTCACATCATATAGAGTAATCCCTACTATAAGTTTGCAACATTCAACTAGGTCAAAGAGTCTATGTTCATCCAATTCCAAGCATTCAAAGATCATAGATCCATGTTTTAGCTAGAGAAAAACAAAGTAAGTTTTAGTGGTGAATATTCGTTAATTCATGAATATTTTGGTTTTTGAAATTTGCATTTGGTGAAATTTTAGGTGTAGGGATTTGGACTGGGTCGCCTAAATTTTCTAGGTTGAAGTCATTTTTAGGGATCATTTTGCCTAGCATTTACACTAAGATCTGAATTTTTAAATTCAAATCGCCATTAGCAAAAAATTGAAATTTGTAAAATTCACCTTCATATATAGTGATTACAAATTTACATTTCCAAATATCAAGTACACCTTAAATTTTCTTCGTAATTCCTTTACGTGTGCCTTGGTCTTATGGGCATTGACAATCAGAATCTCTTGTATATAGAAACCCTCCAACATTTATGGTATTTTAATAGTTAATATGCTATTCTATTGAAGTTGTATATAATACAAAATGTCAGAAACACTACCGATTAGTAGCATATTATATGCTACCAATTGGTATTTTTTTAGAGATGTAGTAAGAGGAGGAAATAATCAGTATGGGGATTTTTTGGGTACTCCATATTTTGTAAGGATATATTTCTCATTGAGACTATCATTTTAACCGCTAATATAAAAGAAACATTTTTTCTCATACAAAATAGGCAAAATTTGTAATTTTTTCAAAAAATCATTTTTTAAATTTTGTTTTGTCTACGCCATATTTTGCAAGGACATATTTCTTTTCGAGATTGTCATTTTAATTGTCAAAAAATATTTTTTGGAAAATTACATATGTTGTTGTCCGACAATTATAATTTCATCCAACAACATATATTGTCAGCTGATAATTGCTACCGAATGACATCATTATAAATTAATTTGCTAAACAATCCAAATCTCGTTTCATTTAGATTCACCATTTTTTTAAAGTCATTTTCATGGATTCACAAAGTAGTATATACGAGCTTTATTTTTAGGAGGTTTTCTCTGGAGAAAATTCACTTTAAGAATTGCATAAGGTTTTCAATCAACAAAAGAGTTAGGTAATATAACTCAGGAACACCAAATCTCATTAGTACCACACTAATTATATTCTATACTATGCAGTTAGCCTGCTACCTTGGTGTTAATATATACATGGGAAAGCCTATGGGGTCAATTAGTTATTCACACTTGTATACGTACATAGGAGAGCTACATGTAACTTTATCTTGAAATGAGGGCATGTAGTGTAGCTCTTGGATTGGTTCAACAATTCAGATTTTGACCTCCAAGGGTAGGGAAATCTCATGACACACATGTTTTCTCCTTTTTGTTTTGTAATGCTCTTATGAATGGTTTTGAAGGTTTTTAGGGATTATAATTTTTTTGCCACATGTGATTGTATGTAATCGTAAAGTTGTGTGAGAAAGAGAAACATACAATGAAGATCATTACCATAAAATTAAAGAACATATAATGTTGCAAGTCTAGATTATTAGAGGGTCCAAGACTATACAATTTTAGGTCAAGTCCATATAAATCATCTATGCACCATAGAAATGTTGTAGGGTCCCGCCCCTATTGGATTGTTAATTTTATAACTTCCATTGTAGAATATATAGTCAGAGATAAACTCATTTTAGAGCCATGTATATCCAGATCATCATTGATTTACTTTCTATAACTAAGTCTATATATCCTCTCATTTACTTAAGCAAGTTATTACATGTATGATTGTAATATTCTGACTATGAATGCTTAATGTTGGAAGTTGTTGGCAAAAAATTTTGTCAAGGAAAAAATACGGGGTTTTCCACCAACATTCTAGGACTAAGTCCCTCCTTTTGGGAATGAGGAGGCTCCCATTTATTGAAAACTATAAATACTATACACTAACACTATCTTGTAGGTGGTCCAAGACTGGGCATCACACATGAACACTCCACTGAACCTATAGCAACAATTTTTGGAGGAAAAGAGCATGAGATAAGAATAAGATAAGGGAAATGGGGAATGGGTTTTGGGTAGTATATAGAACTACTGAGTCTATTAGCCACAATATTAGAAGTATCTCTAGACTCAACAAGAAGACACCAATATGAAAATTAAGACAAAAAACACAATTAACACAAATATTAAAGGCATCATATTCATAAAAAGATTATTTCTATCCCTGGTTGTGTGGGATTACAAAGATCTATTGGATTAAGAGTTGAGAAAGAGTGTAATACATTAAGCAACAAATAGAGGAAATATAACATGTTATATGGGGAGAAAAAATTGATCCTTTGGAATGAAGAGAGCATTACAATTTATACTTGAAACAATGGATCTTCACACTCCCAAAATACCTTTCAACTTAAAGTGCAATCTTAGCGAGGAAATAGAAAATTTAAATGACTTAAGTCACTTTTACAAAAGTTGCTCCCAAACAAAGAAATACATTTTTAGAGAGAGAAGAGAAGAGAAGAGAGAGAAAGTGTGCTCGAATGAAAAAGATCAAGGAAGGAGTTCTTCTTTTCCTTCATTATGGAGAAGAATGTTGTAATCGAGTAGGACCTTCCTCAACTACTTCTCTAATCAAAGCATGACTTGTCTTGGAATGAGAAATGATGTTCCACACCTTATCTGGAATGATCATCTTTTGTTCTGTCTTGAAATATCTCTTTCAACTCTTCACCTCTACGAAAAATGGTAGGTTACATGAATCAAATCCTTTTCATGAACATGATCCCTTTTATCTCACATGGTCAAACAATAACTTTGCAATCATCATGAAGAATGAACTCACACCAAACATGCCTCGAACTAGGTAACCATGAGACCTATTGGATTGAATAATATCGGTGATCCTTGAGAATCCTTGACAGAAACATAAAAATCCTCTGATATAGAAATGATTCCTCCTTATGAGATAAAAAACAAGCCATGAATGAATGTAAAAAACCTTCTTGATGAATAAGAGAATTCCTTGTCATGTCCCTTGAATGGAAAATGCTTTAATGAGATAGATAAAACACCACAACCATGGTTTTTATCATGAAATCCTTTATTTGATTCAACTAGATGTTTTGTGATTAACAATCCTTATGTGCACTCTAGCTCGGGTCAATAAATTAGGTTTCCTTCTTCCACCCTCCACTTCATATCATCAAAATCCACATGCTCCATGTTGTTGTTTCCAATGTTTAGGTAATTTTGCAATATAACTAAAATGGGATCAAATCCAGAGTAGTGGAACTTCATTGTGCATTTTTATGGTTTCAATAGCCTTATAATTTTTTTGGGAATGCAATGGTGCAAGTGAAACTAGATTCTGAAGAAGTTTATGAAAATCCACAAATTTGAATGGATTTTGATGCTACAAACAGCTAAAATCATATTTTGGGATTTAAACGAGACAAAATAAAATCCAAATTGAACGTGACTTTATTCATTGGAAATTTATTCCTAATAAAATTATATCCTTTGAAATTGGTGAAATTATTTTGTTAGAATCAACAGAAAATTAGAAAACAAATTCTGGTTGTGGAAAAGCTTGAGAAATGGCATTAATGGAGAAAGGGAAAATTTTGAAATAATAGTTCTAGGGGTGATTATATTATCAGAATGAAGTGGTTTTTATCACATTTGAAATATATTTGTGAGAATAATGGATTCTCCAAATTTTGTTGGATTCACTCATGGGGTTTGAGAGAAATAGTCGAATCAATTTTGCATCTATATGGGGTTTTGGAAGGGGTTTAAGGATGAACAATGATTTTGTTCACAAATTGAGAAATTATCCGTCATAAAACATGAGTAATGTCTCAAAATGGATATCTTGGGATAAGAAAAATTTTGGTAAATTTTAGGGACACTCCTCCATGTGGGTTTTGTGCAATCTCCAACTCAAATTTCAATGGTTTGGGGCAAAACAAGCTTTCAATAACTAGAAATTTTAACTGTTTACAAAAAATAAAACATGGATTTACAAGTCATGAATCTTATATTAGTAGAAAGGTTCCCTAAAGAGGAATCTATGGTCAAATTTTTGAGGGATTTGGACTTAGGAATCAAACGTTATGAGTAAATTACGTTTTTGGAGACCTAGGGCACAAGAGGTGGTTTTGAAATCAAAGGAGGAAATAACTAGATTGAAAAGTGGTTTAATGAAGGAAATTTATGATTTTTAGTTTTTTTTGTGCAATGTAGGGAAAGTGGAGTTTTAAACTTCATTTGCACCTTGGTGGAAAATACACCTTACAAATGCAAAGTGGATTTTCTACCTTTTTTGCAAAGCACAACAAAAAGGTACCTCCACCAACATGGGGTGCACTTTTAGGATGTAATTTTACCTCCAATTTGTTTCTAAGTGCGAGATTATTCTAAAAGTGTGCCATGGGGGAGAACATGGAGCCCACTTGCAAAAACAACTTTTTTTTTTGCTTCCTTTCATGTTTTTTCACTAAATTGGAATGAGACAATCACATAAGGGTGAAATTTTCCAAGAGGGGATGTAAAGAAAAAAGTGAAAGGTGTAAACCCTCCTAAAAAGGCTTCCACCCTCCATAAGTGTACCAAGACGCACATGGTGACATCATCCCACAATGTAAAAATAGAACAAGGAGTGTTCTTTCCACCCCGGGGTCTATACTTCTAAATTTGGTTGTATAATATATGATTTAAAATGGAAATAGGACAAATAATCTAATGAAAATCTTTAGAAATTATTAAAATGATTCCTTCAAGTATTTTTCCTATATCCCCATTTTTTCTGAGGAAGGTGCGCCCGTGAGTTGAGTTTCTGGGTGAGTTTGGAAATTTTATGAATTGATCCTTCATGTGGGTCATGAAGGGGGTTCAATGTAATTCCATTTGAAATTTTATTAGGCTCCCAATTCTGATCGAGGTGCTCAAAAAATTCAGTACAAAATCATTTTCTAGAAAGGATACCCTACCTCAATGTCGAAAAGGTTTCGTCTTGTTATGCTCCCAAAAAAATTTCTCACCCATTCCAATATGAAGTAGAATTTATATGATTTAAAATGAATGGGATATGTGCTTGTTGAAGGCAGAGATAGAAACAAAAATTGATAGAATGCCTTGAAAAATATTTAATGAATAGAGCCTTATAAAGGCTGCAGGCTGCGGGAAAAAGGAGGAGGATAGTTATAATTGTCCAACAAATAACAATGTATTAACACTAAACTAATGCTAACATTCCCCCCCTTATTACATTGTTCATACAAACATACATTTCCAGATAGAGAGTCCCCTCCTTAATGAGAACACCACAAAGAGGGTCTTCACACGAGCATGTGCCTACATGGTCTCGCGTGGTTTTTCTAAGGTTGACCAGAAACCTAAAGGGACAGGAACACTTTCCGACTGTTCACCTCGGTGGTTTTACAGGATTATCACGAACCAAGAGGATTTTACCTCAGTGGTTTTATAGGCTTACCACAAACCCAAGAGGATTTACCTCGATGGTTTTACAGGATTACCACGAACCCAGTGCGAGTACCGTGCACTTCTTTCAGTGCTTTTTTGTTTCCCACAACGCTTTTCAATTTAGGAGGTCCTAAACAAGAAACTATGCATCATCTGTACTTTATTGAACAACCACACAACACAGGAAAACAACAACATGCACTAACAAATATTCCACATTCACTTCTAAGAATCATAGAAAATATGTTCTCATTTGTAGCCACTAATGTCGATTGTCATTTAGCCAATCTTCAAAAGAAAAGGAAACAAATCACTTCCACTGAATGTTGCCCTTGACTAAGTCGTTTTTACCCATAATGTGAAATAAGAACACTGAGAAATAAATCTCATCAAAGAACATGCTCCAGAAAACGATGCTCCAGGATAATCCATTTTTAGCATCTAATCACAAAACAACAGAACATGGAAACAACACTAAAACTGAAATAAACTCAAACCAAAATTGAGGAATAGGTCCTCAATACCTTATTCTTCCACAATCTCTATCGGCGGCCTCGTCACTTGCGGCTTACAAGAGGTCGCTGGATTTCGTCTAGCCTCCATTTTCCTCCATCCTCTTGTATGTGTGCTTCTACTTACTTCTCAACATGAATTTTCTCAGCTATCTCTTTAGAATAAACACCATATACCAAGATGGCCTCATTGAGTATAGTCAATGTTTGATTACGGGGATTATGGTGTAAGACTAGAGTACGGATTTTGATCCTGACTTCCATGACTAGTGGAGACCCATTTGATCCAGGTGATAGATTTACAGACACGTCTATTGTGTGCACCTCAATATTCTCCTCTAGTATTGGCCTCCAATTTGAAGGAATGTAATGAAGATCCATCAAGAAAAATGTAAAGTTGTGCCATATTAACAAAACTGAGAGTGTATGGAAGACAAGGACAATGAAAAATGTTATAAATACTTCAAAACCTTCTTGAAAGAACTGAGAGTCATAAATTTTTGTGAATATTACCATCCAATACTGTGAAATATTCTCTTTTGCACTGCACCGTTTCTCAACGAGACTACTTCTTCCTCCACGGTTGTGCTACGACTCTTCACTAACTCGCCAAAGCTCTATGTTTTTGGAATTTAATTTTGATGTAGACATTATTGCAAAGAGTGCTTCAAAGTTTCGTAGACATAACTGTCATACAAACATAACCGTATTTTCTGAAACCGTTCACGCTAATCCTACCTCTTTCATTGTTCCACGCTCTTTCTTACATTTCCTTCAATGCTGCAAAACTTCACGCTGGATGGTTGTACAGGTTTCTCCTATGGCGGATACATTGAAACCAACTCATGTTGCCTCACTTCTGAATTGGTGGCCTCTCCAACACTAACTTCTATACGCCTTGGATTGATATTTTCTCTGATACCAATGAAGGCAGAGATGAAGGCAGAGATAGAAACAAAAATTGATAGAATGCCTTAAAAAATATTCAATGAAAAAAGCCTTATAAAGGTTGCAGGCTATGGGAACAAGGAGGAGGAGAGTTATAACTGTCCAACAAATAACAATGTATTAACACTAAACTAATGCTAACACTTGTAAAACCACATGGGGCTCATGAAACCTTTCTCATAATTTTAATCTTCAATAGTGCACACACACTCCTTTTCCCCAAAAATCATATAGCGAAAAAACTTTCCCAAGACTACTCCTAAACCTACAAAATCTATTCTAAATAATAGTGTCATGAAAAAAAATCTTAGAACTTTCCATTAATTGTAATATGAGATCTTGAAATTCTCAAAGGCTTATAAAACATTTCCCAAAAGTTGACTTTTGAAAATGGGCAATTTTTTACAATTTTGACTAGTTTTGACAAGATTGACTGAAAAGGGGAAACATTTTCAATAGGGTTGACAAGTAAAATTCCTACACATTTTATGTGGAAATAATCATTTCTGACTTGGGGACTTTTCTTAATTTGAAAAAGTACGAACAAGGAAAGGAGGAACACTAGAATCTCTCAAACCTAAGTTGACTAGTTCCTTATCTATTGGGTGATAGAGTCTCTCATGACATAATGAAGGAAGGAAATATGATTTACATTAAAATCCTTTATTGAACACACTCACGATGAGAAAAAAAACATAGGAAAGGGATAAAAACACATGACACATGAAACGAAAGGGAAACACAAAAAAACAACAAAAAAAACCAAAATCAGCTTTTATACATGCGGGGGACAACCTGCTTTCATTATTTTACTCATTCTTCTCGGGATGCTACCTGTGTATAAGTAGCACCAAATTAAGTTACTCTAAAAACTAATTGATTCGTTCGATGAAGTAAGAACCTTTTCTAACTTCTTGGGAAAGACAGTTGCTGCAAAATATCTCCATATACATGAGAAATAAAAATTTATGTGTTTCTTTGTGAGAAAGGTTTAATGAATCCTATTGGAAGCGAAGATCCACTTGGATAGCTCATTGTATTCATTTTTCTAAAATTCCATTTCCATTTACCGGTTAATTTTAAAATTCAACCATGCTTATGATTTATTTATTTCCACTTCATTGCTACAAGATTGATTCTCGATCACACCATACTCATCATGTTCACAACTAGTATTGTGCTATTTGATGGGAATTTTATCTTTTCTTTTCATGCCCCAAATGGTTGTTGTGTATATAACCTGGTCCTTGATACATGTTTTGATACTTTTGACACCATCATATAATTTTTTTGCTATATGTTTACTTTCTACTCTAAATGGTCCTCCTTTACACACACCAGCTCATTTTTTATCTGATGCTCTCTATGGTGTGACTGGCATAGTGATTCATCCTCTTGAAAAGAGAATGAGCACAAGGTTTGGGATGAAATATGGATATAATCACTTTCCTTGTCATGACATCTTGAGATGCAATATTCATCTCCATGATGGAGATACTTTATTCTTGAGTGGAATAGTCAGTGAGAGAGTTAAGAAATTTATTATCTATATATTCATTATTTAGATAGTTCTCTTCTTTAAATGATAAAGAGAAAGATTCATGTTCACATTCAAATTCATGGTGTAAGTTCCCAATTTGGATGTTGAGAAGATGGTTGGAAACCTAGTTTTGAATTTTCAATAATAAATTTGATCTCACTTTTTCCTCATGGTCCACTTTACTCATCATCTCAGGGTTGTTTTGTATAAATCAAAAATATCCTTGATCATCATCATCGCCAAATAGATAACATGCATGTATGTTCAATGGGAAGTGCACATTGTCTGGGTCCATCAAATCATCATACTGTTTATTAAGTAGATCAATCAAATATAGGTAACCCTCCATAGTTATTAGTGACTGAGCATCTTCCTCTAAAGTTATGAAATATTTTCCACATCTTGAATCTTGGTACGAAATGTGTGCCTTTGGGTCATCATATTTTTTAACAGTGTATCTCATTTTTATTATAGGAAGAAGATTATTCATTTTACCATTGATTGGTAAGGTGGCACATGACCAATCCATATTAATATCTCCACCAATATCCCAACACTGGCAAAAAAATCCAACTCAATAACATCCCGCATGAAACTGGAATGTGTGCTTTAAGTATGTGCATATTAAATTTCTTGTCAGAAAAATCCAAAACTAATATGTGAGATTCTTTGACATATTTGGTGAGGTGTACTTATTTGGTGTCCATGGCATAATAATGGCCAACAATATGGGTGAGAGTGAGACCAAGGGCATCTGTAACTTTTACAGGCATGATCTTATTTGAAATGTAAGGGTTAATGATATAGTTACTCAGTTTATATCCATTGACCTGAAAACAAAGATAGAAGGGTTATAGTTTTTTAGAATTGAAGGATGCTGAAGCAAGAAGGTTATGAGGAGTGATACTAGGAGTGGGAATTGGTTCTTTGGTAGTGGAATTGATGGAACCATACTTAAAATGACTTGCTTTGATAAACTGGACAAGTTTATTAAACTACTTGGAATGAGTTCTCAGATACTAAAACTAAAAAAATTGGACTTTGGATTTCTTGACATGATCAATGATGTCAAAAGATGAGGATGCAGACACATAAAAATCAATGAAATCCTTGACATGAGTAGGATTTACATTCTTAGGATCAATAAAAATAGAAGTAGAAATTGATTTGACAAGGGGAGTAGAAAGAGACTTTACTCAAAGAGGTAAATGTGGCTTTGACTGAGGTAGTATAAATAATATTGTTGGTTGAATACATATTATTGGAAATGATGATACTCACACTATGGGGTAAAGGGTTATATTGCATCACTATGGGAGTGGAGAAAGAACCAATAACCGAGTTTGATAAATTTAAATGGTTCGACCAATGTGACAAATCCTTATGTCTTATTTATATCTCTATTCCTCCCGACCTTATTTTTCATATTGAGTCTTCCATAATACCTGACATATCCTATAAAACCCTAGATGAAATATTTGGAAAACAAGATGACATGAGAGATCATGAGTTAGAGAACAAAATCCTAGATTTGAATCTTAGTAACTTTGATAACATGTAGGCCTTCTTCTCCATATTTTTCCACACAATACTTCTATTTAAATCATGTGGAGTTGATAAAAATGATTCCCAACCGATCTTATCCATAATTTATAAGATTGGACCAAAATATTCTATCTTCATTTCTACCTATCATGTTACAAAATAATATTTAGGGAGTACTTGGAAGATTCCCTCATTCATCTATTTTTCTTCCCAAATCATTTGAGAACAAGACAAGTTTATCCAAATGGGTGGAATAAAGTCCAAGTCACATGCCTCAATAGCAAGTAACGGTAAAGAAAAGGAGAATAAAAAAGAGAAGAAATCAGAGAAAAAGGACCAACCTAAGAAAGAATATAAGTCCACCCAATCAAAATCCAACACAAGTACTTCTTCCTCTAGTTATAATATAAACCAAATAAGGAGAAGTGCAAGTGTTCATATTGGAAGAATTCAAGACATGAAGAAAACCAATGCATGAGAAAATAAAATTACCACCTTACTCATTTACTTAAGAATAATAATATAGGTGTTCCTGAGTCTATCAGGTAAAGGGAAAAAAGGTTGAGAAGAAGAAAAAAAATTCCCTTGTATTTGTTGTAGTTCATTCATCAACATGGGTTATAGATTCTAGAACTACATGGTTCTTCTCATGTTAAGTTTTCCAACATAGAACCTTGTAGCATGTCCCAAATCACTTTGGGTGATCCTTCATCCTTCATAGTAGATGGTAGTGGATCGGTGGAAGTTGAGGGTAGAATCTTAAATGATTTCCTTAGTATTCCTTAAATTTATACCAATTTTTTATCAGTCTACCAAGTCACCCATATTAGCCAAGGGATGCATGTGGAATTCAACCCTAATTCATTGATCATTAGAGAGATACACAGTGAGTCTATAATGGAATAGGGAAAGGTATACCATCAATCTTGATTGTACACATATTCCCACTTTTCTCCTGACTCTTTTCCTACTGCCTTACTAACTCATGCGTATGATGTTAATAAGATTTAACATGAATGGGTTGGCCCAAGAAACTACTGTTACCTTGAGAAATCAATCCAACATGAGATGGTAAATGGATTGTCTCATGTTATTTTATTGAAGGGTCTTTGTGAGGTTTGTGACCTTAGAAAACACCTTGAAGAGAAATTTGGCAAGGGAAAATCCTAGAGAGATCAATACATACTTACCTTCATTGAAGAATTTTCATGTTACATGCGGGTTTACTTTCTAAAATAGAAATATGAATGTTTCAATTACTTTCAGGATTTCAAGGATCTTGTTGAGAAATAATTTGAAATGTTTATCAAGGTTCTTAGAATTGAAAAATGATTGCAAATATGTGAGCACCAAATTTGATGTTTTATGCACTTATGAAGGAATTATTGTACAATGTACAATTGCTTACAGTCCTTTGTAAAATGGAGTTATAGAAAGAAAGAACCAAACTCTTAAGGAGATGGACACCTACATGATTCAATCCAAATCCCTTCCTTCACAATAATGAGATGAAGAAGTTAACTATGCTTGCTACATTTATAACTACATTCTTCAATGATTTGTAAAAGGGATGACACCCTTTGAGGCTTAGTATGGATACAAACCTAATGTTGATAACTTTCATGTCTTTGGTTCATTTACCATGGCTCAAATACCCAAGAGTAAATTCAAGACCTTGGAACCACAATCCAAACCTTGTATCTATTTTAGTTATCCCGAAGGCATGAAGGGTTGTATAATTTTTAATCCCACCACTCATCAGCTCTATATTGAGAAAAGTGTGAAATTCCAAGATTCATCTCCTACTTGTTGGAGATTCAATGCACTGAGAGGGGGTTGAATCAATATTTATTCAAAAATTAAACAGAAAATTAAATATCCTTAAATTTTCTATGTTGAAACCACAAAATAAACCACAAGAAATCAACAGGAGATCACACACAGAGAGACAATATTAAATGTGGAAACTGTAGGCACCCAAAATTGCATGTGCTACATTGTCGGAAAATGGTTACAAAAGTCCCCAATGATGACGTGGGTCATTTCAAGAAGGTGTTCAAGCTCTAATTTCCATTCACATTGTATATTTTTTGCCTAGACATATTTACTAAGCCTTCCCACACTTCTTCTAGCTTTCTGCCTCTTTCTGCGCAAGTTTTGGCCTTTAGTGCCAAGACCGCCGCCCTGCCTGGGTGGCAATTCTAAAACCGTTGCCAAAAATAGGGTGGCAGTCCTAAAACTGCCTCCCTGCGTAGGGCAGAGGTCTTGCCCACTTTTTCTAGATTATTCACGCATGTTTTAACATGTGACAGTTCACTTAACTTCACTTTTTGCATGCATCCGTGAGCCGAATTGTCTAAAATTAGATTTGATTGCTTGGTTCTCCTTCCTTCTTCTATTTTAAAATAGATTTAATGCGTTGGAACTTCTCCTTCTTACTTTTTACATGAAGGTACCTCCCATCCTCATTCCTATATATTCCATGTTTGTATTCAAGAAAAAGGGCTTGAGAATTTTTCGTATCTTGCATTGTATTGTTGTTACGATCTTTCTAGGACTTACACGGCCAAGCTCTGATCTCTTGTGCTATCTCTCTTCTACCTGCATTGCATCCAGACTGCCAGGAATTTACCATTGCTCAAGTGACATCCTCCTACTGTTGTTCTTGAATTCCCAATCTCTTGGACTCACATGAACACTTGGAGAAAGAAAGAAACATACTGAGGGGACAGATACAGACACAACAAGATTTTCCAAAGCTCTTGCTTGTTTAGGTTAGAATTGTGTTTTTTTTGCCTTGTGTGTTGAATTTTCAATTTCATATCAAATAGAGTAGAAAATCATTCATATCAAATAGAGTATAGAATCATTCATTTCAATAAGTTTTCCTTTTAACATTACCAGGGAAGTTGTGAGGAATAATAGCCCTTTCAGGGTCATGATTTGTTCTTCACCTCTGAGGTAAGGTTTGGAGGATTTTGATTAGATTAGGTTGTTTGATTTAGGTTAGATTCATACGTTTTCACAAGTAACCAGCTATATCCGGTTGACTACGTGTCTTTAGTTTATTTATTAGATTAGAACACACTGCTTAAAGATTAGAAAAGAAAAAAAGGATTTCCTTTGATATATTAGTTTGATTTTATTGCTTTGATCCAAACTATTGTGAAAACTCCAAAAACACAGATTAGATCTCTCTTAGTAATTACTTTTCTTATTAAAATTCATTTTATTTCATTTTGTATGACCATCAATGGTCCACAATAGGAAAATACATACATTTGTGATCCATTGGTCCCACAGCCCAAGGAGCCAGAATTGATAACTTACATCAATACCAGCTTACATTTAACAGTCTTACGCACACCTGTAACTTTTACTAAGAAGATAGAGCAACTCAACACACTAAACATAGCTACTAATCAAGCTTACAATTATTGGACTGCCCCTGGCAATAGGGTTTAATTATGCGCATGACCATCTAAGGGCCATAGCCTGCACAAGTATTTGGTTGCGATCCTTAGGTCCCACAACCCAATGGGCCTTCCAGTAAGTTAGACATTGACACTAGCTTACACACATTAGTATTCAGATCTTCACCACTTCCACCAGATATTATTGCACAACTTTCCTTACTGAACATAACAGTTAATCAGGCTAAGAATTTTTGGACCAGACCAAAAAATCACCTGTAAATACCTACGACTTCATCGTACCTCCTGTTCTTACTTCCATGACCTTGTTTGGAAATCTATATGAGGTGCCCACAGGTCATTTTCCGTGTGTTCAACAACCAATGAACAAAATCTTGATCGAGCTTGACATTGATTGGAGTTTACGAGCGTCTATTATCTCAGACCAAACCATCACACCACTTCAAGTAAGGAGAGCGTTTTTTTCTTTAGACTCACAGATCTCGACATTGTGTGTTGAAGCTATAATATTTCCCAATTAGCTTTATCCCCATCACCACACTCGCATTCACAATTGTTCTACATCGGATGACTCTGCATGACTTTGAGAGGTCGTAGGTGAAGAAGGTCATGTGTTGATTTTCTGTCATATAAATTGGTGAACCCAACATGAAGAGCTAGGCTCTAAACATTTCGACTTTCTTTGTCCATCCTTTATCCTATGGGTATTCTTATACCCCATGAATATGTCGGGATACGATGAGCACGGTCATTCCATCCTAGGTTTTGACATGTACCATTACCAATCAAGTATACCACAACAATCACCTTCACTTTTAACATGGATGAACAACTTCTCATTCACTCAAAACCCTCTACTTCAAGGAACCAATGTTGGTTTCTCAATACATATTGAGGAACTTGACCAAGTCACTCAGACCTATCCCATTGAACAATCAAGTTAAACTAAGATGACTTTCACTAGTGAAGTAAGTTCATCTCCTCAGGTATTGTTTTGACAACCCATTAGCATGTAATTCGATTAACTCCTTCATCTAGATGAGGAGTATTTAACATGATATGCTAGGAGTGAACAAAAATTCCAGAACATGAACCAATCTTTCAATAGGTTACAAGGAAAAGGTGATGTCCTACTTCAAAAAATAACACTACCCTGCGACCAACTTACTATACTTTCAATGAGGGTTGGCAACATTGTGAACGATTCATAGCAAGATACCATACTCCTCAAAAACCTCTAAGGGTTCAACGAAAGGTACCTAAGAAAAGAACCACCCCATCAATGAGAGATGTAATTTAAGCTTTGGTAGACAAATTCAAGGAGTTAGAGATTGCCCAAAACATGTAGAATTCATACGTAGGGAAAGCATGAAATCCTTCCTACCAGAAAAATTATGTGAAAATACCTACTGCACAGAATCCTCTAGTTTACATGAATACACAAAATCCTAGAGATATGCTTACGGGGATGGGGACCTTGGGTATGCCCCCAAGGCCACGTATGGATATCTACAACAGGTACCAACCAAAAGTGTGCTCTCAAATTCCATACCAACTAGAAATGTAACGTTCCCTGTCTTCATGCCTTTGATTCCATATCAAGGTAATCAACCCCCCTATGTACACATGTGTTCCAAATATCCGCACAGGGGACATATATACCTACCTAGGTTTGTATGGAAAACCACAGGGGATGCCATACTGCACCAAAAAATGTCTATGCTGTCCCATTTCAACAACTGATGCAAGCCCCCACCTCCCCAACAAAGATCTTCAATGGTGGAAACATACGCAATGGGGACCTATTCTAAATATCTCAAGGAAACCCTAGACTTCTCCATTTGAGACAGTCATGCTCCCGATACCCTTTCCTGATATTCCATGAAGTTCAAAGGGGAGGGTGATCCTAACGCTCACATCAAGGCTTATGCAACAACCATTTGAGAGATGCACCCACAGAGATGTAGTCATTGCAAAAAAATTTCCCTAAGACACTAAAAGGTATTGCTCTCGACTAGCTACTATAGGATATCAGAGGCTTCAACACACTCGTTCAAGAAAATCATATAACATTTTATCAAAGCTTTTGATATGAACAATATTTTGAGAACATGAATAAGGGAATTCCTTCATATCAAGAAAGAACACAATGAGTCTACAACCCACTTTATTCAAAGTTGGCGATAAGTTCTATACTCCTCTGACAAGCGCTCCAAATATGGATCAAATGGAACTTTGTGATTTGTTACTTCACTACTCTCAATAGAGAGACAAAGGAAGAGGTTCAAAAGTTCCCGTTAAAGAGCTATGAAGAGGTTCTAGAGGGTTCTCTTCGGATTGACCAAACAACAATTGAAATTGGTTGTAAGAGTTATGGAGAAAATGGGGAAGTTAGTCACTTCCAATCAAAATAATCCTGGTTACTCCAACAAGACGAACAATAATCAAGGACCAAAGATCCTTAATTAGAATCATGGAGCCACGAATCGACAGTTGTGACCTGACCAGCCCAAAAAAGCCTAATGTTGTTAATCCTACCAGTACAAGTGCTACAAATAAAAACAATAATGGTAATAATCAAGAGAAACAAAAATTTCTCACCCTCAGTAAATGTTGTGGATTTTAATCATCCTTAACAACAACATTAAAAACCTCATAAACAAAGATAAACGCTCGACCCACGAGCCCTAGTGAATACCCAAGGGGTATCCCAACCAATTCCAAAACCAAGGGAAAGGGTTCCAAAATTTTAATTACAACAATAAATAACCAAACAACAACCGTAGTTTTGGACCACAACAAGGAACAAACCAAAGGCCTCGAGATTACAATCCTAACTTGTAACTGCAGTTTCCATAGGGTTTGTGGGCACGATGTAAGAACTTTCCATGATTGTAACAAGTTTTTGTAGCATTTGCTAAAAGACCAAAGATAGTTATTTTTTGACATATTATTTGGCAAACCCAACAACACCCACTCAGAATGCCTACATGGGACCAATATATCTGTAAAACACACCACTAGCGGATCTTCGATGATCCTCTCCCCATGCATCCAAAGGATGGTAGATTAGATCCCAACGGTTCAAATAAAGGTATTGTAATAGGGAATCATGATCACAAAGCCTCAACTTTGTCAAAACCCATAGGTAGCACCTCCTTTGGATGGTTGCTAGCAAACAAAAATTATGGGGTTGGTAGAGTTAGACGTCTGAACCCCAAATTAACACTACCACAAGAACCAAGGATTATTCTTCAAAGCCAATCCCAATTTATCTGGTTATGTTCAGAAAATGATCATGATACACTAAGTAAGCCAGTAGGGGCTTATGCTATAATTAGTGATCTAACCCAAGACCTTTTCACACATTTCCTTCTTGGATCTATTGAATAATTCCCCTACTCATCGAGCTGATCTGTTAGAAGCGCTAGGTCTCGGCCATTTGATTAACATTAACCCTCTGTCTAAAGGCACAGGATAAATCACATAGACTTCGAATGTTAGTCCTCTAGGGCAGCCTGAGAGAGATACTGGGTTCATGTTTGACATCAGCAAGATATTCCCATGGATGCTGAGATAGCTCGTAGGGGTGACCTGGATTTGTTCTTCTACAAGTTTGGATTTACAATAGCCTACGTAAAACATGTAATGATCGATGATGGGGAAGTAGTTAACATAGTTCCCTTCTCTTTTCTTTAGAAGTTAGGGTATGGGGAGACCAATTGCTCCTCAACACGAAACATGCTGAGAGGATATGATAGCCTCAAGGAAATGTCGATTGGAACCATAGTGTTACCAGTTACTCTTGGGCTTAAGACAGTACTAACTAAGTTTTATATTATAGACTGGGAAACCAACTATAATATGATCCTTAACCATCCTTGGATCCACCATATAAAGGAAATCCCCTCCACTCTCTTCCAGGAGGTCAGATTCCTACATTTAGGGAAATTGTTTGTGGCCCAAGGTGATCCAAAACCCTTTGATATACATTTAGCTAACTTAAAGAAAAGGCCAGGGGTCCACTCTGAATTCAAGCTGCCCACGAATCAGTTAAACAAACAATGCAAGCATGGTACTAGAAGAAATACTAGTTCCTAAAATAGAGTTACAAGTCATGGGTTTGATTGAGGGAATTTCAGAGGTCAAGGATGAATTTTTTGTTGTAGAGACAGTGTTGCTAGGAACCACAACAAATATTGTCAAGCTATTAGAGAAGTATTTTCCTCTCCTCCTCCCTTTTGATTCTATGGGTATGGGACATACCTTGGATGCGGTTCCCTTCCAATAGATGATGTTTGTAGGCATGATCCTCACTTCTCCTGAAGGAAGTATTCTACCTTTTACTTTCAAGTTTGAATTTCAAATGCACAAACAATGGGGCTGAATATGAGGATCTCTTATTAGGTCTTTGTTATCCCAAATTCCCCCCTGAAAAATTTGGTCAAGACAACCCTACACATAGAGAAATTATGAAGGAAATGAATCAGACCCCATGAGCTCACATTCCAGGATGAGAAACAGGTTACAGATGGGTTCGAAAATAAAATAACAAGGTCGGAAATGACGGAGTAATTTCGCAGAGAAGTCAAGAGCAAGAAGGGGAAGAAACGGAAAATATTCGAAGACCCTCAGGCATGAATCCATTCAGGAAATAATCCATAATTGACTAAGTATGGAAGAGATAGTAGAGGGAACCATGTGTCCTAATGACGCTCCCTCCAAAGGTGAATCCAAAAAAGAGAAGCTCAAATGAGCGCTAGACTGATGTGTGTCCTAGAGGAAAGCAAGGAGTCAGAAGGAAAGGTGAAAATTTTCCTTTCATTCAAAGGGAAAAAGATAAATTGTGGACCCACGAGTCTGAATTTTTTCTCTAAAAAGGGTACCATGTGTCCTAAACCAAAATGAGGGCCCATTTTTAAAACTTTTTTCCCCGTCCATTCATATAGACTCGATACAAACTTCGAAGGGGCATATCTTTCGACTCAGGGCTCAAAATATTACAAATCTGGCACCATTGAAAGATCTCGGCCTCACCTACGCCATGGAGGTTTGATAATTTAATTTTTAAGGAGTTTAGGTAAAGGAAAATGTAGGAAACATCTTCAGGCCTTTAATTCAGGATCCATCTATCTCAACAACTAGATCAGATTCGATTTGTTTCCACTATTTCCTCTTCTTTTAAGGTTCCAAATCACGGAATCATGCGGTAAAGATAGATTTGGGGCATATTTTATCAAAAGCATTAACAATAGTGGTTGAGCTTCAACCCCACTTTTCCTACTTCCCTTTGTCTTTTCTTCTCTCTGATCAAATCTATAAATACAGGGGTAGGATTCATTGTAAATGGTTTTTGTTCATTCTCCTTCCCTTCCCCCCTCTCTCTTTCTTCTCCAAGGTCGAATATGGAGTTTAAGCCTACTCCCTTGGCTTTGTTAGTGGAATTTTCTTTCCTCTTTCTAGTTAATAGTGGTACTGTGTGAACTCCTGGAGTAATAAAATCTATTTTCGTGATGCATTTTTTCCATCCTTTGCTCATTTTGTTGTCTCTTCTCTCCTATCACCATTACAAGGTATACTGTGCATATCTTTGATGTCCATTACAAGTTTGAGAGCTATGTTTAAGGGGCTTGAAATGGTGTTCTTTGTGAACTTTATCCTTGGTCTATGATGCATCTGTCCATCCTCTTTTATTGCTCACCTCTCTCCATTTTAGGAAGTTGGGTTTGTGATCAGCAGTTCCCTTCTCTTGGTGCTATCACCTCTATAGTGTAGGATTTCTTTATTTTCATGCTCTCCTCTCTCCTTGGTCCCTTGGAATTGTTAGATTAGGAGTAGATAGTCACATTTCCTTCCTTAGAATTAGTTTAGTGCAAGGATTAGGAAGAGGAACCAGCCTTCTCTGGAGGATCATTCCCATTTGCAAGTCCCATAGCTTGGGGAATGATCCAATGTTATGCAAATCACACCAAATGACCCCTTAGAAAAGTAGATCCATAACTCATTTGGGGGTGCTGTGATTTCATGTTAATAGTTTTGGCATGCTCGATGGGACAAGTCTAAAGCACCTTACCACTTCACTTCATTAGGTTTGATGTGCTCTTGGTGAATATTTTAGCCTTTGGAGGCACTTTCAGGCACATCTGGTGACTCCATCTAGTCAAAAATCCATTCTCTGAGTTGTAGACCTTTTCCATCCATTTCCACTCATTTCATCCATTTTCTTCTTCCATCTCTTTCATTTTCTCCCATTCCATGAGGTTTTGTAATCATGACTTCATTCCCTTCATGGAACTCACACTTACAACAATAAAATCCACCTCCAATGTATTTCCCAACTCCTCCAGATCAGCATTATAATCAGATCCATGATCATTATGCTTACCCATATGAACAATGTCAAAACTAGTTTGACTATTAAGCTTAACAAGGACAAGGGGACGCATATGATGGTGATAGTTATGCAGAGGATGCTGGTCTACTTGAGAAGATTCAAAAAATGGAGACTGCCATGGTTCAATTTAGGGCATTATCTCTAATGATGGCTTTCAGAATTGGTTGCAGGGCACCTTGTCCATGGGTAGGCCCTTTTCCAAGACACTATAGCCCTTAGGAGAAGCTGGACTTCATGATTGGAATGTTGACCCAACTTGCACAATGGATTGAGGAAATTGGGGCTTATGAGCAAAGTGCAGGGCAACCTTGTCAATGGGTAAGTCAATCACCAGCTCCCTGTCTTTCATTATATCTTCCTCAATCTTTATCATTTCAGCAGAGGCAAGAGTCAAGCCCCTCACTTGCTGCCCCAAGTGTTGATTTCATTTCTCCATTCCCTAGTCTTCCACCTCATCTCAGTTCTTCTGTCATTTTCCCTTCTAAACAATCATCCCCTCCAAACAAACAAGAAGTTCCACCTCCCTCCCGACCACAAACAATTGCAAAGTTGGTTGAATCCCAAACTACCACTCCTCTTGCCTTCCCAAGTCCATGTTGGGAAGAGAATCCAAAATCCAACCAAGGAGAACATCAAACAGAGGAACCCAATAGAGAAGAAATGATAGAAAATCTAAAGAGTTGGGTTGCTAAATTTGAGTTTTCAAAGGTTCCCTTTTTTGGTTAAGCCTGTGGAGAAGGCTGAGGTCAAGCTGCAAGTGGTGGAAGATCCAGCTACAACATAAGCATGGGAGGAAGGAGCTACTCCTAATCCAAAAGAAGAGGAGTACATTCCGGCTATGGAGGAGGACCATACAGTTCTAGAGGCTCTAAGTGTGGAGCAGGCTACATGGGAACCTTCATTTCTTCCTCCCACTTCATCCCCTTCAAGCTCTGATGTTGAAGAAGAGTTTAATCTTTCAAACTTCATGTTTGAGAGTGAAGGGAGCCATGGTGATCAAGTTACAGATCAAGAAGGAACCATGGAGGAGGTAGAGCACATGCAACAGGACAAAAAGGAGGTAGATTACCTGTCTGACTTGGAGGATTGCCTTGATGGAAGGTAACCCATGGAGATCACATCATTTTTTCCTCCATCTATCTTGCATGTACATGAACCTGCTGCCATTAAGGAGGATATTCAAGTGCAAAATCCTGCACTTCAGAACAGCCCTCTAGAACTAAGATTGGAAGACATGACTCTCCCATGTTCTTCACAGGAGAAGGAAGATAAAAAGTAGGAAGATGTCGTCATCCCTCTCACACCATCCATCCAAGAAGGTCCATAAGAAGTATCCATTTTTGTAGTTTAATTTCAGAGAAATGGGCACATCCAAAGGATCAGACCATGCCCAATCAGTTACTTGGCTTCATTGGAGCCAAAGGAGCAACTAAAACCAGTCATGCTTACTCCAGGGCATGAGGATGAGCATCAAAGTGCCAAGGATAATCATCAACACCTCCAGAAGTCTGATACAAGTCAGCTTTAGAAAGTATTTTCCATTAATGTTGATACCTTGATTATTTGGGTGGAGGACTGGCTTATTATTAGTTTTTCACTCATCTAACCAGCCATGTTCAGTGCCAAATTAGTTGCATGGCTGCCATTTTTGAGGAAGGGAAGCTATTTCTCCCTACCAGTTGCAGGCTTTGTTTGAGCTCCCTTTGCTCTTGGTTAGAGTAGTGTAGGTAGGTTTTTTTCTTAGTAGAAGAAATGCTTGTACACACTCTACATGTTCCATTTTGAGCATGTATGATTTTCAGTTTGTACATATTTTTTGGTGCTATTGCTCTTACACAGTGCATTTAGTTGGCTTTTGGTGAAGTCCAACTTCAAGTTTTAGCGGGTTTCCAAGAGGCTCAGAGGTCATAATTTTAGAGTTCAGATCAAAATAAGTTTATAAGGCTAGACTCCATGCCTAATGGATGCTTCAAGGCTAGTGGTCTCTTCATCTAGTAGGTAGATGTCCCCGTGAGTCACCAAATTGTTATCCCAAATTCCCCCCAGTAAATTTGGTCAAGACAACCCCGCACATAGAGAAATTATGAAGGAAACAACTCAGACCTATGAGATCACATTCCAGGATGACAAACAGGTTATAGATGGGCTCATATATTAAATATCAGGGTTGGAAATGGAGTAGTGTCACAGAGAAGCTAGGAGTAAGAAGGGGAAGAAACGGTGAAGATTCGAAGCCGTCAGGCTCGAATCCGTTCAGGAAAGAATCTAGAATCGACTAAGTATGGAAGAGCAAACAGAGGGAACCACGTGTCCTAACGATGCTTCTCCAAAGGTGAATCCAAAAAATAGAAGCTCAAATGAGCGCCAGCCTGACACATGTCCCAGAGGAAAGCGGGGAGTCGGAAGGAAAGGTGAAAATTTTCCTTTCGTTCAAAGGGCAAATGATAAATTATGGACCTGCAAGTCTGATTTTTTCTCTAAAAAGGGTGCCATGTGTCCCAAACCAAAAGGGGGGACATTTTTAAAACTATTTTTCCCGTCCATTCGTATGGACCTGATAAAATTTTTGAAGGGGGCATATCTTTCAACTCAGGGCTTGAAATATTGTAAATCTAACATGATTAGAAATATTTCAGCCTCACCTACACCATGGAGATCTAAGAATTTAATTTTTGATAAGGTTAGGTAAAGGAAAATGTAGGAAACATCTTCAGGCCTTCAATGTAGGATCCATATGTCTCAACAACCAGATTGGATTCGATCTGTTTCCGTCGTTTCCTTTTCTTTCAAGGCGCAGAATCAAGGAATCATGCTATAAAGATGGATTTGGGGCATATTTTATCAAAAGCATTAACAGTAGTGGTTAAGCTTCAACCCACTTTTCTCACTTCCCTCTATCTTTCTTCTCTTCGATCAAATCTATAAATACAGGGGCATGATTCATTGTAAAGGGTTGTTCATTCTCCTTCCCTGCCTCCCTCTCTCTTTCATCTCCAGGGTCAAATGTGGAGTTTAAGCCTCCTCCCTTGGCTTTGTAATGGAATTTTATTGCCTCTTGCTCATTAATGGTGTACTGTGTGAACTCCTAGAGTAATAAAAATTGTTTTCATGATGTGTTTTGTCCATCCTTTGCTCATTTTGTTGTCTCTTCTCGCCTCTCACCATTACAGGGTTTACTGTATATATCTCTGATGTCCATTACAGGTTTTGGGAGCTATGTTTAAGGGTTT
This sequence comes from Taxus chinensis, assembly GCA_019776745.2. Classification (NCBI taxonomy): domain Eukaryota; kingdom Viridiplantae; phylum Streptophyta; class Pinopsida; order Cupressales; family Taxaceae; genus Taxus; species Taxus chinensis. Next base: position 659,299,751 of record CM034147.1, on the reverse strand, counting down.
TGAAATGGTGTTCTATGTGAAATTTATCCTTGGTCTGTGATGCATCTATCCATCCTCTCCATTTTATGAAGTTGGGTTTGTGAATAGCAGTTCCCTTTTCTAAGTGCTATCACCTCTATAGTGTAGGATTTCTTTATTTTCATGCTCTCTCTCTCTCTCTCTCTCTCTCTCTCTCTCTCTCTCTTTCTCTCTCTCTCTCTCTCTCCCTCCTTGGTCCCTTGGAATTGTAATATTAGGAGTAGATAGTCACATTTCCTTCCTTAGAATTAGTTTAGTGATACTATTAGGAAGAGGAACCAGCCTTCTCTAGAGGATCATTCACATTTACAAGTCCCACAGCTTGGAGAATGATCCAATGTTATGCAAATAACACCAAATGACCCCGCCTTAGAAAAGCATATCCATAACTCATTTGGGGGTGCTATGATTTTGCGTTAATAGTCTCATTATAGCTAAGAGAATGGGAATACTCAATATTAGGGTGTTGGGTGATTCACAACTAGTTGCAAATCAGATATTTGAAGTATATGAGACTAGAGTTCAACATCTACAACTTTACAAAACAATAGTGTTAGGTCTAATGAAAGGGTTCGATTTCATGTGAATTGAAGTAGTTCCATGCGAATAGAACCTTATCACAGATTCTATAGCAATTTATGCTTCACGCTTCACCCTAAGTAGTGACCTGAAACATACTAACTTTACAGTTTTAGTTCGTGTCGAACCCTTGATTCGTAAAGCACCAATGACCCCAATGTTGACATATGTAGAAATTGAGAGTCAACTTGATTGTTCAGAGCACATTAATAGTGATGAATTGAAGTTAATTTATTTAAATGATTTGGAAAAACTTCATAATACCTATCATGAGATAGACCTTTCCTTAATTTCATGTCCCTCTTCTTATTTTGGGAATCCCATGTGTTAAGTTGTGAAGCCTGTTTTCATGTGAGAAAGTGTTGAAGACTGTACACTAAGAGTATTGTACACTTTCCACAGTTGTCTCGCCGGGGTTCAGGGATGGGCTGGGCCCCGAGTGGGGGTTCGGGGGTGCAACCCCCCCGAGAAATTTTTTTGGCCTTAAAACATGCCCGATATACCGGGAAACGTGCTTTTCTCATATGGGCTAGGATTTTTGACCCATAGGTTTATGGGACAATTTTATCCCATGGTTTTGATCCCCATAGTTTTGTAAAACTACTTAAGTAGTTATCTACTTATGTGGTTTTGTGCATATGGTATGGTTGATGTAACATTGCATATGTGTCTGAATTTGGGTGTGAGTTTTGTAGAGTTTTTTTAGCATATCTCCAAACAGATCTGGGTATTGTATTAAGAGAGCAATAGCTTGTAATAAAATCTGAGAAAGGGATTCTTGGTGAACGTAGCCCAAATTGGGTGAACAAGGTTAAATATTGTCTCTTTGTGTTGTGTTATTTTATTCTACACTTTTATTTGAGGTCTGTAATATTTTCTACATATTAGTTTCTACTATTGCGATTCTATGAGGGATTGTTCTGTATATTTTATCCCTTATTTCCTAACAATTGGTATAAAATCCTGGTTTTGTTTGCTGAAGTGTTGAATCACAAGGAAAGTTTTAGCTTGAGTGGGAGCTATGGTAGATGATGGAAGATCTAGTGTTGATAAATTCAACGGGCATAATTTCAATCTTTGGAAGATGCAGATGGAAGGTTACCTTTATCATAAGGATATTTATGTTCCAATGTCTGAGAAGGTGAATAAACCCTCAAGAATGACAGATGTAGAATGGGATTTTTCAAATAGGAAGGCACTTGATACAATCCAGATGTGTCCTGCATCTTTGGTATTATTTAATGTTTCAAAGGAAAAGACTACAAAAGAACTGATGGATTCATTAGGGAAGTTATATGAAAACCCCTTTGCCTCTAACAAGATATTTTTAATGAATTTTTTTTAATATGAGGGTAAGTGCAGCAAGTTGGGGGACAAAAAGGGGGTCATAAGTGGACGTCATATTGCAAATAACAACATAATATCAACTTGTAGGGATTATTAGCAATACATACACTCAAAATTAGAAAAAATTATATTAATATGAATCGTAGCATCTAGAATCTAGTTTCTAAAATACTAATTGTTTTAAAAAATGGACAAGATTAGCTATATTAAACACTTAAAATTCAATGATTTGGTATTTTTTTTAAAAACGCCTATAAAATTATAGTCCGTTTGCCCAAGATTTGGATGACCAAAAATTAATATATATTTTTCTCCTTTGGTGAGAAGTTAGATGCCACTATCTATCTTGGGATGGATTTTATTTTGTATTTTTTTGAGTAATATTTTATTTTTTATGATTTTTTCTGTGAAAGTGGTATGAAAACATAAAGAAAACAAAGCACTTTCCATTTGCCCACCATAACTTCATCAAAAAATATTGAAATCAAATAAAATTTTTTTTGAACATGTAAAGAATTTCACCACAGTTGGGATGGTATAAGTTTTATCACATTCTGATAAGTGAAACAAAATTTGTATTCTTAAACCTAGACATAAACATTCACGGGAAAAAGTGTCTTAAAGACCTACTATTAGTAAAAAATTATAAAATTATATTTATCCTATTCTATTCACTATAAAATCAGTATTTCTACAAATCTAACGTCTCCCCTACGTAATGGTACCATTTTTATGACATATTTTTTACTTTTTGGCATGGTTCAAGTCCGTGGAAGACTAAATTTGATGTTTTGTTGTTTTTAATGTAAAATTCAGGATTTGATGTCCACTTAATTGTCCCCCAACTTGGTGCACTTACCCATGAAGATGTCTGAGAATGGTTAAGTAGCAGATCATTTAAATTATTTTAATATGGTTGTAAATATGTTGGCTTCGGTTATAATATAATTTGATGAAGAAGTTAGGTATTTATTAATTATGTGCTCTTTACCTGAGATTTGGAATAACTTGGTAATGGTGGTAAGAAAATCAGTTCTAGCTAACTCAAAGTTGAAGTTTGAGGATGTTACGGGGGTGATTCTTAGTGTGGAAATGTGAAGAAAAATCTCTGGGGAGTCTTCTACTTCAGGGAATGCTTTGACAGTGGAAACAAGATGGAGACAAAAGAATAGAGGAAGCCATGGAAAATCGAAGGATTGGGCAAGGTCAAAATAGAAAAGCAAGATAATATGTTGGCACTGTGGAAAGTCTGGGCATGAAAAGAAGGACTGTTGGGAGGTTCAGAGATAAGAAGAAACAACAATAAGAAAATAAGGAGGAAAATGTGGCAACAGGTAATGTAAGTAAGGATGCTTTGATTCTTTCTTTGCACAATATTACTGAATCTTGGGTTTTAGATTCGGGGGCTTCTTTCCATGCTACTCGGCATAGGCATTATTTTGTTGATTATGTTCAAGGAGATTTTTGGCATGTTTTTCTTGGTGATGATGAGCCTTGCAGCATATTTGGAAAAGGTTATGTTCAGGTTAAGATGCAGAATGGGAATACTTGGCTATTGAAGGATGTTAGACATGTGTCGGCATTAAGATGAAATTTGATATTGACAAGGAAGTTGGGAAGTGATGGTTATACTATGATATTTACAACATACTCTTAGAAGGTTACCAAGGGTGATCTTGTGGTGGAAAGAGGTAAGAATGTTGGAACCTTGTATTTAACCACTTATAGCACTAATGTTTGTAATCTTGTGGCTTCAGAAATAGATACAACATTGTGGCATTATAGGCTCGGTCATATGAGCCATAAGGTCATGTAGATCATAAAGAAGGATTTACCTAGATATAAAAATGCAATTTTGGGGTTTCTGTGAGGACCGCATATATGGGAAACATAAACGAGTAAGGTTTCTCAAGGTTATACCTACAAAGAAAGAGAGTAAGTTAGAGCTAGTGCATTCTGATGTGTGGGGGACAGCTAAGGTATCATCTCTTGGGGGATCAAGTTATTATATTACTTTTATTAATGATGAAACAAGGAAAGTTTGGGTTTATTGTATTAGAAATAAATCTGATGTATTTGACACTTTTGTAAATGGAAAGCCTTGGTAGAGAATGAAACAAGTGTTAACCTAAAATGTCTTAGGTCAGATAATGGAGGGGAGTATTGCAGCAATGAATTCGATTATTACTATTCTAATAATGGAATCCGTAGGAAAAATATGGTTCTAGGAACTCCACAATAGAATAGGGTGTCAGAAAGGATGAAAAAAACAATAATGAAATGTGCTAGGAGCATGAGGTTACATGCAAGACTGCCTCTTTCTTTTAGGGAAGAAGTGGTGAGCACAATTATGTACTTGATAAACATTGGAAACTCAAGTGCCTTGCTTGGAGGCATACCTGAGGAGGTTTGGTATGGTAAGAAATTTGATTATTCATTTCTTAAAGTCTTTAGATGTGAGGTGTTTTTCCATATAGACAAGGATGAAAGGACCAACCTAGAGGGTAAATCAGAAAAAATTACTTTCATTGGTTATGGTGGTGATGAATTTGGATATAAATGTTGGAGTATTAAGGACAAGAAAATAATTCGATCTAGGGATGTGGTCTTTAATGAGAAATTCATGTATAAGAAGTAGTTGCAAGAAAACATGGAAGAATCCAAGAAAGAATATGCAATGGTAGATGATCTTTTGGATGGGAAAGTGACACATGAATCAGTTCAGGAAACTCCTCAACAGGAACCCAAAACTCCTATATTGAGGAGGTCTTTTAGGGTAAGAAGAAAACCTGAATGTTTTTCTCCTTCTCTTTATTATTTATTACTCACTCACAGTGGAGAGCTAGAGATATTTGATGAAGCAATGTAGGTAGATGTCAAGAAGAAGTGGGAGCAAGCCATGGATGAGGAGCATCAAGCTCTCATGGAGAACCAAACATGGGATTTGGTGAAGCTACCCGAAGGAAAAAGAGCATTACAGAACAAGTGGGTGTACAAAGTCAAAGAGGAAGAAGGAGGCAAGAAAATATACAAAGCCCGATTGGTGGTCAAGGGGTTTTCCCAGAAAAAAGGTATAGATTTTGATGAAATTTTTTTCTCCTGTAGTAAAAATGACTTCTATTAAAACTATTCTTGGAATAGTTGTAGCAGAAGACTTTCACTTAGAGTAGATTGGTGTAAATACTACATTTCTCCATGGTGATTTGGAGGAGGATCTATATATGCAACATCTAAAGGGATATGAAGTCAAAGGTAAAGAGGAGATGGTGTGTAAACTGAAGAAGGTCTTGTATGGCTTGAAACAAGCTCCACGTCAATGGTATAATAAATTTGATAGCTTCATGATGGAGCAAGGTTATATTAGATGTCATTCTAACCATTACATGTATATAAATAAATTTGAGGATGGTAGTTATATTATCATGTTTCTATATGTGGATGACATGTTGGTTGCAGGTAAAAACATACGAGGAAATAAAAGTACTCAAGAAGAACTAAGTGAATCCTTTGCTATGAAGGATTTGGGGGAATCCAAACAAATCCTTGGTATGAGGATATCTTGGGATAGGAAGGAACAGAAGCTAACTTTATCTCAGGAAGAGTACATTAAGAAGGTCTTGGAGAGGTTTAATATGCAGAATGCTAAACCAGTTGGGACTCCTTTGGCAGGCCATTTCAATTTATCAAAGGAGCAGTGTCCCAAGACAGAGTAGGAGAGAAACCAGATGTCGAAGGTACCTTACTCATCATTGGTTGAAAGTTTGATGTATGCCATGGTGTGCACCAGGCCTAATATTACCCATGTAGTTGGAGCGGTGAGTAGATTTATGAGTGATCTAGGTATAGATCACTGGCAGGCAGTAAAGTGGATCCTTCAGTATTTGAGAGGGACCATGGGAACAATTTTGTGCTACAATGGATCAGACACCACTTTGTGTGGTTATGTAGATTCAGATATGGCTGGAGATGTAGAAAGCAGGAGGAGCATGACAGTTTATGTTTACATTGTAGGTGGGAAAATCTCAGTGAGCTAGATTTCACGACTATAAAAGCTAGGTGGCTTTTCAACCATTTCAGAGGATGAGTATGTTGCTACCACAGAGGAAAGAAAAGAAATGATTTTGCTACAGACAATTTCTTGAGGAGTTGGGCATAAGTAGGAGGAAGGAAAGTTGCATAGTGATAGTCAAAGTGATATACACCTAGCTAAGAACTCTGCTTTCCACTCTAGGATGAAGCATATAATAGTTGGAGGTACCATTTCATCAGGACAACTTTGGAGGAAGAGAAGTTCAAGCTGTAGAAGATTCATACTAGTCAGAATCCTACAGACATGATGACGTAAGGTGGTCACAAGGGAAAAAAAGAAGCTGTGTTCAACTTTGGTTTGTCTTCAACAGAAACTAGTGAAGGGTTGAGAACTCTACTTTCTTAGAGAAAAACCGGTCTCATCAGTGATAGATTTGTTAGGTTGTGGAGCCTGTTTTCATGTGAGAAAGTGTTGAAGACTGACACTTTCCATAGTTGTCTCACGGAAACTAGGGAGTTTGGGGTCAGGCAGGGGAGATTGAGTGGGGCCTGTCCAGGGGTGGTATCCCCCGGTAGTAGGGGTTTAGGGGCGCAACCCCTGAGAAAAAAAAATTTGGCCTTAAAACGTGCCTGATATAGTGGGAAACGTGTTTTTCTCATATGGGCGAGATTTTGACCCATAGGTTTATGGGATGGTTTTAGCCCATGGTTTTGATACCCATGGTTTTGTAAAATGCTTAAGTAGTTTTCTACTTATATGGTTTTGTGCATATGGTAGGTAATATGTAAAAAACATTGCAGATGTGTCTTGAATTTGGGTGTGAATTCTGAAGATTTTGTTGAGCATAGCTCCAAATAGATCTGGGTATTATATTGAGAGAGCGGTGGCTTGTAATAAATTATGAGAAAGTGATTCTTGGTGGATGTATCCCAAATTGGGTGAACCACATTAAATACTGTCTCTTTGAGTTGTGTTATTTTATTCTCTAATTTTATTTGAGATATGTAATATTTCCTGCATATTAGTTTTTATTATTGCGATTATGTGAGCAATTATTCCACATATTTTATCCCTTATATCCTAACACCATGATAGAATCCTCCACGAGAAGGGGTGTTGAGATTTAAAAGGTACAATAAGAAGGGGATTTAGAGTTACCTCCGGCCTCACCTGAGTTTGAGGAGGGAAACACCTCCTTAATTGAGGGAATGGTTGATATAAACATTGGAACAGAAGAAGAACCAAAGATTTTGAAACTAGGATCCTCCTTAACTCTAGAGGAGGTGGAAATACATACCTAGATCCCCAAATAACATCAAAAGGATTTCACATTTTAGTTACAAAGAAATGACAGGAATTGTACTTCATATCGCGATGCACAATATCATCACCGAGCCAAATGCAAAGCCAATTAAGAAAAAGTCGAGACCCATGAAGTGAAAAGTAGCCCTCATGGTGAAAGAAGAAGTAATGAAACTTATCCAGGTGGGATTCATCAAGCCAGTTGATTATTCAAAATGGGTATCTAATATCATCCCCATTCTCAAAAATAATGGAAAGATCCATATTTGCATAGACTTCCAGGACATTAACAAAGCTTGTGCCAAACATGATTTCCAATTACCATCCATTGATGTTATTGTTGACTCAATAGCTAGATTTGAATTGTTGTCTCTCATGGATGAGTTTTCAGGATATAATCAAATCAAAATATCTGAAGAGGATCGATCTAAAACTACGTTTATAACTCCTTGGGGAAGCTACTGTTATGTTGTCATGCCATTTGGTCTTAAGAATGCTAGAGCCACATACCAACGAGAAATGACATACATATTCCATGACCTATTCATAAGATTTTGGAATCCTATGGATGACCTGCTGGCCAAGGCCAGGAAGTGCTGCAATCACCCAGAGGTTCTTCGTATCATACTTTCACACTTAATCGAGTACGTCATCACATTAAATCCAGAGAAATGTGTATTCAGCATAACATGAGGCAAGCTTCTGGGTTACATCATATCTTCACGAGGGATTGATGTCGACCTACTCAAAATTCAGGATTTGTTGGAGATGCTTCCACCATCAGATGAGTCTGGTATTAGATATTTTCTTGGGAAACTTGGTGCAATCCGAAGGTTCATCCCTAACTTAACCTTTGTTATTCATCTAATCAATAGTTTGTTGAAAAATTATTATAGCATTGATTAGACAAAAGAATGCAACGAGGCCTTCAAGGAAGTTAAATGATTTTTGCTATCCCCTCCCATGCTAATGCCTCCTAGATTAGATTGCCCTTTGATTTTGTATTCATGAGCTATGGATGTTTCCCTAGCCTACATGTTGGCTCAAGAGGATGATGATAAATGAGAACATGCAGTTTATTTCATTAGTCCAATGTTGCTTGATTATGAAACACATTACACACATGTAGAAAAGGAATGCCTTTCCATAATATTTGTAACAAATTGTTTAATACATTATATGCTTAATCAAGAAACAAGGGTTATTGTTAAGAAACCACTTGCGAACATTACTCATGCAAGGATCCTTGTCTAAAAATGTCAGATGTTTCATAACCTTAATGGGTGAATTTGAATTAACATTCGTAAATTAGAAATCTATTAAGGGACAAATCATTGTGGACTGGTTGGTTGATAATCCATTGGATGGGGGTGATCTGGTAGATTTAGACTTTCTTGATGAGTGCATGTATTTTGTCGAGACCAGGCCCCCTATCTCTGTATGTCCTTGGTACACTGACATTGTCAATTTCATCATGGACCACACATACCTAGAAGGGGCAACATTGCAAAAAAGAAGGCGGTTATGTGTCATTTCCACTAACTACGTTATTTTGGAACAAGTGATTTACCGCAAAGCCTTTGAAGAAATGTTGTTGAGATGTGTTGATGTCAAAGAATCTAAAAATATTGTTTATGAGTCGCATAACAGAGTATGTGGAGGTCACTTTTGTGGCCACACCACTACTCAGAAGATACATTAGATGGGATATTTTTGGCCCACTCTAGAACATGACACAAAAGATTTTGTGCACAGATGTCACAAATTCCAAGAGTTATCCCACAAGATCCACATATTGGCACAAGCTTTGCAACCAATAGCAACCCCATGGTTGTTTTCCACATGGGGCCTAGATTTGATAGGGAGGTTTTCTCCCTCATCAAATGATGGCCATAACTTCATAATCATGGCCACATAATACTTCACCAAGTGGTTAGAAGCTGAATATGACTCTTACCACTATACCCGGGTCTGTGATCGCTAAGTTCATCTTAAACTAGATCATTTGTAGATATGGCATCCCATAGGTCATTATTTCAGATAATGGCACGTCTTTAAAAACTTATGAGGTGTGTGAGCTATGTACAAAGTTAAAAATAAATCATAACACGGATACTCTCTACAATCCTTAGGCTAATGGACAAGCTAAGGCTATGAATAAAATGTTAAAGACCATCCTTCTCTAAACTGTTAAGGAGAATAAACAAGATTGGTACCTAAAGAGCGGCCTTGTGGGCCTATCAAACCTTAGTTAGAATTCCAACGGGGTCAACCCCCTTTTCTTTAGTGTTTGGTGCTAAGGTGGTTCTACCACTTGAAGTCAAAATACCTAGTCTCCATATTTCACTACACAGGATCCTGAGATAGGGAGGTTATCGAGAAGCATGACTCTCCCAATTAGAAAGTATCAATGAGGATATACTTAACACTGAACAACGACACAACATTTACACTGACCAGATGGTTCGACAATACAATAAGAATGTTTATGAATGTGATATTTATGAAGGAGATTTGGTATTAAGACTCGATAATCGGATAGAAAAAAAAAATGGCGAGGGAAGGAAATTCAGACCTAGGTGGTTAGGTCTGTATCGAGTAGTAGAAGACTAAAAAAATGGGGCATTTTTCCTATGTACACTAGAGGGTGAGGAGTTTAGTGAATCCATGAACTCTATTCACCTAAAGAGGTACTATGCATGATCCACCAACATTTTCATATGTACATTACTTCATCTGCATTTCATTTTCATCCACCAGTTCATTTTGTAAAATTTGTGATCAAGGGATTTATTCTTATAGAAACTCCTAGAAACTTCTGAAAACATTGGAAAAAAATTCAGATCACGTCTCTTAAAATATTCATAGTATCATCAATTATTTCTGAATCATTTCATTAGTTCAAGAAATATAAGACAAATTTTTTACCCTGATCATACCAAGGCCTACATACTTGGTTCTACTTATAGTCTCTTTCTAGATTACAATGTCTTTGCCTATAGTCTATTCTAGAAGCTTCATGGTGCCACATCTATGCCATAAAATCTCTTTGGAAATAATAACATACTAAAAAAAATTTCCTAGATAAGTTATTCAAATGCAAATCCACAATAAATTTTTATTTTACACATTTCTTTGCCTTACTAACCTTCAGTGTTGACCCTGCATCTCTTACTAGTGATGTAGGGTTGAGAAGGGAGAGAAATTCCCTTACTCTCCTCTTCCTTGTCTATGGTGATGAGCTCATGCTTCCTCCTGGTAGCATGGGGCAAGGAGTAGGGGGTCTTGTTGATAAACTTGAAAGTTACAAATAATTCACTCAAATAATGTGAGTTCATAAATAAAAAACAAAGTGAGTTAGATGTCCAAAATTCCAAAAAAGTTTAAAACCCCAAATCCATATTTTATCAACCAAGTAGCCATCTATAGATCTAAGTCTAGCTAAATTGGAAATTAAATCACATTCTAAGATATGAAGTAACTTGAGTAGGGTAAGGTTGTAGTGTCCTAATTTGGTTTTGTCAAACCTTTGTCTTTCCTGCATCATTACCATTCAACAATTTTTCCTAACTTATGCCCTTCCTGGATCTTGGTGTTGATCCCTTGCATCCCATTGGTTGTGTGGAGTTAGGAGTGGGGCAAGTACATCTTCTTATCACATCATTTTATCATCATGTTTTTTCAAGACAATATGAAGTATCAAAGGTTGTTTAAAGAAGCTAAAATTCAAATATCACATTGTGTTTGCATTATCATGTATCAACACTATGAAATACAAAAAGAAATTATTCTGTTATCATTTCACATTCACTGCATACATTCTGAAAAACATAGAAAAGTGGAAGTTCTAAATATCTATAATACACATGAGAGATAAACCAAAAGAAAATCAACTCAGATATGATGGGATACTGAACCAAAAATAAGAGTCTATATATATCATGGTGAATCAAGTTTATATACAATGTTGCCATGCACTAGGCATGGTCAAAATGCTCGCAATAAGTCCAAAACATACAAAAAATCATATAAATGACCAAAAAAATGTCATAAAAGTAATAAAAATGGCCCCATGGCCTTTCAATCCTTGTGAGATTCCTTGGATGGCACTCGAACATGTCTGGGGCTCCTACTATAGCTACAACGATGTTGGGAATGAACAGAATGATGTGAGTGCTCATGGTGGCATCCGCTACCCATTGCCTTACTGCAAGAATGGATTCCTCTCATCAAGTGCTTGGTAGTCTCATACCCATCCATCTGGGTATAGAGGGAAGTCACTATCTCCACTACCTTCCACATAGGGGAAAACACGTCAGTGTGTCTTCCTGCGGCTAATAGCTGGACTGATTTGGTAGTCATCTTAGCTCGGTCTTCCTTGAGGGGATCAACAGATTATCCACACATACCTGACAGATGAGCTCTCACCACTCCAGTGCCGTCGCTGCAAGAAGAAATCAAGAAGTGATAAGTTAGGAAAAAAAAGAAAGAAAGAGATACAAGTCAACATTCCTAACCAACAAAGTCAAAAAGGGGGGAGAGTATTAAACTTACTTGGGTCTCCAGGCATTCAGGTAGGATCAGTAACTACTGCTGCTACTGCATGTGGCTGCAGGGCTTCCCCAAAGCCGAAAGTGAATTGACTGTCCTATGATGGACTCATCATCCCCCTCTCCACCGTGAGGAAGTTTCGACTTTGAGACTAAGGTCTCTCTCTCAGCACTGGCCTCCTCGTATGCTGCTCTCAGACATCTCCTGAGTATCATGCCACTCAGGGTCACTCTCCTCCTTCCTCTGCATGGGCTACCTCACTAGTCCCAACACCAACTCCCTCATCATCCATGTCCTGTCCAACTCCTCATCCTCTATGTCCTTTGACTGACTCCTCCTCCATCTCATCCCCCGTATCCTCCTCAAAGTCTGGAGTCTAGATCAATAGGCTCATCCTGCTCCCCCGTTATGAGTAGAAGTAGCCACAATATGAAGTAAGGGTGCTCGAGGGGCACCAGCTGCCCGACGAGCATACCACCCGTCTAACTACAATGGGCACACCTGAAATGACCACTTTCCAACTAGGATCCCCTCTAGGGCCTCTCTGAGCCTCCTAGATAGTCCTATAAACTGGGAGTGATGAGGGAGCATATCAATGTATGGAAGGCCAAACTGCTGGGGGACCCGATCAAATGGGTGGACCTCAAGTCTCCCTTATTTGTCAACACAGCTGACCTGTCTCCAAAGAGAAAGCTATTGTGAACCAAAGAATATGTCATCCTCCAGTCCCCATATCCCTACCATGTCCTAATAAGGTGTGGTATTCATATATTCCATAGTCAGGAAAATAAGCCACATAGAATGTGACTAGTGTGGAAACATCCTAAGTACTGACATACCTGTCCATCTAGCTTGCCCAAATAGGATACCTGGATCCAATCACTAGTACTCCTACTGCCATAGGGGATGAAATCGCTCATAAACCCAACTCAGGGAACAAGAGTGGGAATAGCTCAATTACTACGCCTTGCCATCTGAATCCTTTGTATAAGGAATCATTTTTAGAGTAGGTCAGTGTCCTCGCAAGATATTTGTAGCCCCAAGCATATTTTTAGGGGTCAGATTCACCTTCGATCTGCAAACAATGATAGGAGCCCAACAATACAAGAGGGTATCACCTCCCTTGTCCCCAATAAATCAGGAGGATAAGTATGTCTATGATGACTCTTAGATTGTATGATAGGAATGGGAGTGGTCACTGACAATGGACCAAACCTTCATCCCCGATAATTCTTTGATCTAGATGAGACAATGGTGTCTCCCATATATGTGGCCCAGAGAGTTGTTGACATCATCACGGCCCTGTGACCCCAGTTGTCTCCAAAGGGTTCATCCTCCTCCAACAAGTATCGGGAGCCCAGAGAATATGGTATAACATCCTCTAAGGTGATGACACGTGACCACTCGCTGTTGAAACACCAGGGGGTTGCAGGAACCAGAAAGTGTTCCTGGTAACAACATCCTAATAGGAAAATAAGTCACATAGAATGTGACTAGCAGGAGCAAACCTGGTTGCCACCCAACACCAAAAAATGTTGAGTCCACCCCCTTAAGAAACCGGCCCTTTGGGAAAATTTGAATCCAAAATCCTGGAAAATTCACCTCTTGATGAAAGCTGATTCAAGGTATATTCACCGAGGAGCCAATCACCTCTCCCTTACTAGAGGATTCCATTTGAAATGAATTCTTCCTTCTGCATTCACCAAAACATAGGAAAAAGAGAAAATTAGTAACATATACCAAATAAAAATCTCACAAAAAACATTAAAAAACCTTAAAAGTTCTATAAAATTCAAGTTAGCAAACACGTTTTGGTCATTCTATTCAGAACCATCGCCTAGTGTAGGACGGTAGTTCCAGGACCACCGCCTTGAAAGTCTCGTGGTCCCATGACCACCGACCTTGCTTTGGGTGACGGTCCTAGACTGAATTTCCAAATGCGTCCTTGTACCCTAAAAATTCTTAAAAAAAAAGACAAAAAAAATACCATTTTCGACAAAATAAAAGCATGCCATGTGGGTTCCCACCCTAGAGACTCATTTAAGACAAAAAACATTTGAAAAATAGTCCTCCCTATGTGAAATTTTCAACATTTTTACATTTAGGGTATAAAAAGACAAAGTTGAAAATAACCAACCTTTGACTGTGCTGGTCAATCTCCCACATGTGGAGGCATGGTCACGATCTCTTCATAGTCGTATCAGCTGTATTCTCATTGGAAATGATCATAGTCTGTCTTGAGTTCTAAATTCGCCAAATCAAATAACACAAATGAATTGATATATGTGTGTGTGTGTGTGTGTGTATGTGTATGTATGTTTTTTTAACCTCGTTTTGAGTGTTTACGTTCACAGGGATGGAGTGTTGGTGCACATGTATATTTCTATATCCCCGCACAAGATGGTAAGTCCTCTTGTCATTTTGGTCTAGATTTTATTTTTAAATATTTTATCTATCTGCACATGAGTCTTCTTTTTCCTCTTGCAGGTAGTAGGAGTTTGGGCAATGAGATTTTGACACATGGGTGTGTCAGGTATAGCTTCTAACTCCCCATTTCGGGAATGCCATACTTGGACTCTATGTTTTACATGCCTTTTCATGGCTAAGACACTTCTCTGAGGGGGCAATATGTATGCACCCAAAATTGCATGTGCTACATTGTAAGAAAATGGTTACAAAAGTCCCCAATGATGATTTAGGTCCTTTCAAGAAGGTGTTCGAGCTCTAATTTCCATTTACAGTGTATATTTATACCTAGACATCTTTACTTATATTTCATCATGTGCTTTCTTCTAGCTTTCCCACTCTTTCTACGTACATGTTTTGGCCTTTAGTGCCACGACCGCACAGCCCTGCCTAGGTGGAAGTTCTGAAACTACCACCCAAAACAAGGCACCGTGGTCCTGAAACTGCCACCTTATGCACAAGGTGGTGGTCCTACCCACTTTTTCCAGATTCTTCATGCATGTTTTAACATGCGATGGTTCACTTAAAATTTGTCTTTTTGCATACATCCGTGAACTGAATTGTTCTAAAATTAGCTTTGATTTCTTGGTTCTCCTTCCTCCTATTTTTAAATAGATTTAATGGGTTGGAACTACTCCTTCTTGACTTATGCATGAAGGCACCTCCCATCCTCCATTCCTATATATTCCATGCTTGTATTCAAGAAAAAGGCCTGAGAATTTTATTGTATCTTGCATTGTATTTTTGCTACGATCTTACTAGGAATTGCATAGCCAAGCTCTGATCTCTTGTGCTATCTCTCTTCTACCTGCATTGCATCTAGACTACCATCAAGCTGTCCATTACTCAAGTGCCATCCTCCTATTGACTGTTCTTATCATTCCCAATCTCTTGGACTCACATGAACACTTAGAGAAAGAAAGGAACATACTGAGGGGACAGATACAGACACAACTAATATTTTCCAAAGCTCTTGCTTGTCTAGGTTGGAATTGTGTGTTTGTTTGCCTTGTGTGTTGAATTGTCAATTTCATATCAAATAGAGTAGAAAATCATTCATATCAAATAGAATAAAAAATCGTTCTATATCAAATAGAGTAGAGAATCATTCATTTCAGTAAGTTTTCCTTTCAACATTACCAGGGAAGTTGTGAGGAACAATAGCCCTTTCAGGGTCATGATTTGTTCTTCACCTCTGAGGTAGGGTTTGGAGGATTTTGATTAGATTAGGTTGTTTGATTTAGATTAGATTCATACATTTACACAAGTAACCAGCTACATCTAGTTGACTACTTGTCTTTAGTTTATTTATTAGATTAGAACACATTGCTTAAAGATTAGAAAAGAAAAAAAAATTCCTTTGATAGATTAGTTTGCTTTTATTATCTTTGATCCAAAATATTGTGAAAACTCCAAAAACATAGATTAGATCTCTTTCAGTAATTAGTTTTCTTATTAAAATTCATTTTATTTCATTTTGTATGACCATCAATGGTCTACAATAGGAAAATACATACAGTTGTGATCCATTGGTCCCACAACCCAATGGGCCATAATTGATAGCTGACATTGATACCAGCTTACATTTGACAGTCTTATGCACACCTGTAACTTTTGTTCTGAGAAGATAGAACAACTCAATACACTAAACATAGCTGCTAATCAAGCCTACGATTATTGGACTTCCCCTGAAAATAGGGTTTGATTACATGCACATGACCATCCAAGGGCCACAGCCCCCATGAGTATTTGGTTGTGATCCTCAGGTCCCACAACCCAATGGGCCTTCTAGTCAGTTAGACATTGACACTATTTTGCATACATTAGTATTCATATCTTCACCACTTCCACCAGATATTATCACACAGCTTTCCTTACTAAACATAGCAGCCGATCAGGCTAAGAATTTCTAGACCAGACTAGAAAATCACCCATAAATACCTATGGCTTCATCATGCCTCTCATTTCTTACTTCCATGACCTTGTCTGAAATCTATACAAGGCACACACAAGTCATTTTCCATGTGTTCAATAAAACCAACTAACGAAATCTAGATCTGAGCACTCGACATTGATTGGAGTCTATGAGCGACTATTATCTCAGACCAAACCATCACACCACTTCAAGTTAGGAGAGCATTCCTTTGCTTTAGACTCATAAATCCCGACATTGCGTGTTGAAGATATAAGATTTCCCAATTAGATTGATCCCCATCACCACACTCACTTTCACAATCATTCTACACCAGACTGTCTCGGCACAACCTCGGGAGGTTGGGTGCGAAGAAGGTCACGTGTTGATTTTCTGTCATACAGAAACCCTTCAAGGGAGAAAAACCCATTGAAACCAAAGAACTAACTTGGACAAAAATGTCATATATATGTTATAATTGATTTCACTGTTGAGAATTCACTCAACTTGAAGCATCAACTCCATAATTTATTCAAGCTACCACTTCATCTTCTACAAGCCTCTACTTGTTTGGAAGATATAACTCCCAAAATTTCAACTAAGATTTAACTTTATCTTCAGTAAGATACCAATTATAAGGAAGCTTCAATTCCTTTTATGTTAAACATCCTCTTAGACTTCTTCAAGGATTTTTGATCACTTTTCTTGAGTTATCTCCTACAACAAATTGTGATCACCTGTTCAACTCATTTTTCTTATCTTTTCACCCTCATTCTCATCTTAACTCCTCTCTCTTTGCATCCTCATCAATTGATGCAATTACCTCACTCAAATATTCTTCTTAATTCTTATTTTATCAAGGTTATGATCTAAAATACACCTCTCAACCAGTTCCACTTTCATTCTCACTAAATACTACAAAATTGCAGTCCTCAATTCATTAGATACATAATTTTTTGTATATATGTTTTCATGCCCTTATTACACCATCAATGGTATCTACATTACCAATAGATTCATACACACAATCATATGCTTATAACATCAAGGACAACGTACTCAAATGACTCTTTCACTTCACCTTTCAAGGAAACTCTTCCACTTCAACTCATCATTGACTTGAATAGATAAGAAGGAATGAAATCATACTAAACTGATTTCATGCAATGATTGTACCTAATTACATGTAAGTTACATGTGCACAACTTACACAACATGTGATGTAAGTTTTAACCTTTATTTATATCATAAAATAACTCCTTAACATGCTACACACTTGAAGAGATTGTTCTTACACTGAAAACTGACATCTGGCATTTGTTTTGTAATTGCCCTGTCAAGTTTTGTCTTCTTCCATTTTGGCAAGTTATCTCTTGTTTTCTAGCTGATTTGACTTAGGAAAAATGTGATATGAATGCATGTAAGTTAAAAAACTCTTCTTGTTCTCAATAACCTCTTCACATCCTTCCTAACTCGCCATTTCTCTTTCAAATTCCATTAGAGCTTCACTCACATTCATGGAGGTCCAGAAATTGTAGTCATCGAGATGCTTGAAAATTTTCAAGGCAAAAGTCTTAAACTCTCTTCAAATCTTGGATAATATTGTGAGTGGTCTCTACAATACCTTAATATTCCTAAAGGAGATTCATCGCTCTCATTTAAGAAAGAACATTCTTATTTGAACATGCAACAATAAGATCTTCACACTTAGAAATGCAGTCCTTAAAATATGATTACTTAGAGAATTAAACCTTTTCATCCAATCACCTATAATACATTAAAATTAAGCTATTGAAGTATTCTTTCACATCTAATTTATTTAAATCATCAACACATTGCAAGGAGCATCATTTCACTCCAATTTCTCGAATTGGTCTGACTGGGTTCTAAGAGCTTAAAAAATAGTCTTCAACTATCATGACACACCCACCTTCATGGCACTTACTAATGAATTTCATTGCTTCAAATACTTCATATGTATCCTAAAAAACATGATCAAGTACTCATAACTATACCTTCTTTTGGAAAAACATATTTTTCATACCTGTAGATGACAACTTCTTCACTAGCTCAAAAAGGAAGCTTTAGATCACTCAACCTTATGCATGCAAGTACTTTAAAAAACAAAACCAATCACACTCATATATCATATGTAACACCTTCATACTATTTAGGACAAAAAAATCACTTTATGATGCAATTCATCACATATACCCTTATACCTTCATGTATGGTTTCCCTTCATAGTATTCTCAAACAGTAAGAATATTAACACACATGTATTATAACATTTTTCCATTTGAATAACCCAAATGAATTCATGAACATAAAAATACCATCCCCAACATCCTTCACCAAAAAATTGAACATGGGTTCCTTTACATATTTTGTCTGTACACTTAATTTTTCACAAAATAGTTGTTTTCTTGTGGGGCCCACCATGTGTCATGGACTCAAACCACCATGA
Organism: Taxus chinensis; assembly: GCA_019776745.2. Lineage (NCBI taxonomy): Eukaryota > Viridiplantae > Streptophyta > Pinopsida > Cupressales > Taxaceae > Taxus > Taxus chinensis. The sequence goes on along the minus strand of CM034147.1, from coordinate 659,281,079 downwards.
ACCTAACCTATGATGAATTTACACACTAAAATTATTTTCAAGTCAAAACAATTCCATTTGGAGGCATAACTAAGCAATTTTTCTCCATGTCTCTTTCAACTAGGGTTTAGGGGGGTTTTAGACAATGCCAGAAAAATGGAAAAAACTTTCTTATCCTACATCCTTTTGACTTCAAATTTTTTGCATAATATTTGTATCCGTATTGTTGGAAAAATAGTTTTTTGAGTGGGAAAATTAGTATACTATCACCAATAGTGTGTAGGAATGAGTCCCTCTACTTGAATTGGGTAGATCCATTTATTAACAATGAGTAAATGAAAATAATCTAAACTAATTTATGTGTTGGCTTAAAGATCAATAATGAGAAAGGAATACTTCCCTAAACCTGTGGCAATTGCTTGTATTCAATACAAGAGAAGAAAATTGCTTAGTGAGGGAGATAGGATAGAAAAATTAGAAAGGTATTTCAATCAAAAAATAACATAGCTAAGTTTTTTGCATTAAAATCAGAACATTTCACTTGCATCAATCATGAGAAACCATTTTCAAAGAAATAGGAACAATCAACAAGAAACATAAAGTCTTATTGCATCATGTTGCATAATTTACAATGCTCCTGGAGTACAAGTTAAGATGGAGATAGAACAATAAAAGATAAGCAACAAAAGAAATGAAGGCACTTGCTTCTATAAAATATACAGAGAGCTAGTAAACAAGCATTAACCATCCCTTTGCAATAAGGGCAAAAATCACATTTCTAGTGTTAAAACTGTCTTTTCATCTCCCCAACATGACATTTTACCTTCCTTCACGACTATTGACTTTTCAAATTCTTACCATTGGTGTTCTTTCACCATAATAACCTTTCAGATTCCTATCCTTTGTTGTTCTATTACCAATGGAAAACTTTCACCTTCCTTTGTGTTTGTTGAACTTTCAACTTCTAACCTTTGGTGTTCCTTCACCATTATGACCTTTTAGATTCTTGACCTTTGGTATTCCTTTTGTCACACACTAACACATTATTTTTGTTATACATCAACATATTATTATTATTCCTATAATTCATCATATTTTTTCCCCTAGATGTCATCAAAATCTTATTGTTCCCATTCATCATCACAATCTTGCTCTTGGACGTCATCATAACCTTCCTGTTCCCGTATAGCATTAAAATCTTACTCCCAAACGTCAAAAAAAATATTCATGTTCCTCTATGGCGTGAAATTATTTCTCCTATACTTCAACACATCCTTCTTGTTACCATCCATCAACACATTTTTCTTGTTCCCGTCTGGTAGCACATTCTTGTTCCCGGATGGTAACACATTCATGTCACAAGACCAAATTTCATTTCTTCACTCCGGGGTCAAAACGTAAAAAAAAATTGGTTTTATAATATATTAATATTTATGGAAAAAGGTCCAATGAATCCAATGATAATATTTATAAGTCATGAAAATTAATTATTCATTAACTTTTACCCCTATTTTTCTTTTTACATCAAGGTGTGCACTAATAGACTGAGTGATAGGAAGAGTTTATGATCACCATAAACTAACACATCATATGGGTTATGAATATAAATAAATATATATTATTTTTTTCAAAAACAAATAAATTATATCTTTTATATTATTATTTATATATTAATTATTTTATTTTGTTTAAAAGACATAAATAATCATCAAATTTAAAGCCATCTCATAACAACCACAAGTCTGCAATATCCAAATCTCTCATAACCTCAACAAATCTACACTATCCAAATCTCTGTACTATGTGTTTTATTCCAAAATGAAGTGGTATTTTTATCTCTAGAAAACAATTTTTATTTAATTTTTCATTATTTCATTTTAAATAATTAAAACAATTCATTTAGTGTTATCTTGCAATGCTTAGTTAGTGCTATCTTGCATGGTGGATCATTTTACACAGAAATTAATTATTGTATAAAGATTCCTCACAATTTTTTATTTTTTAAAAATATTCATTTGTTTAACATCAACTTTTATTAAAATTATACTATCAAACTTGTAATAATAATTTAATTGCATTTTTTTGGTTATATAAAGAGAAGCCTTGTCTACAACTATAGCGAGGAGACCTTCAAATTGGTCAAACGATTATTGGGAGCATTCTCTATTAATTTGGATCTACCTCAAACTTATTTGGAAAAAGCTACTTATGGAGCCCTATCAAAACATGCTTATCAATTACTACCCTCCATGCCCACAACCAGAACTCACTGCTGGGATTTTTATGCACATTAATTGACATCGGTCAAATGGCCAACATTGCTTCTACTAGAAACTTAGCTCTAAAGCCCTCCAAGTTCGAAAGAATGACAAGTGGATTCCAGTGACAGCAGCTCCTGGAGCTTTATTAGTCAACGTAGCTGATCAAATAGAGGTAATTCTTTGTTAGAATCATTCAAAACAAGAATTTATATATCTTCATTCAATATAAATTAATTCTTGTAGTATCTATAAAAAAAGAATCATTCAAAACAAGAATTTATAATGGATCTTCATTTAATATAATTTATGAGGTGATGATCTTTTTTAGTTGAATTTTACGGAGGATCTTAAGATTATATTTACAATTTAGGCAACTTACATTTGATTCAAAAATTTTCAAATATTACTGAATAGGTGAACACAAACTTTTTAATAATATATTTTTTATTTTGTAGATCAACAGACTATATAAAACATGTAGCTAACTAGATTCAAATAGGCCAAATATAAGAGGTAGTTCCATATTGTATCACATTATGTCAATCTTTTTCTTAGAATCATGTAGCAAAACAAGAATATAATATATATCTTGTCTTCATATATATTAATTATGATTGATTATCTTTCTTTATTGAAGTTTTATATTTTGGGTATGAGAGGCTTCTCATATTATAACATAGACCTTTGTGGTGTTTTCTTATTGAGTGATATTAGATCATTACTAATGGAAGATACAAGAGCGTGGAACATAGAGTTGTGGTGGAGAAAGAGAAACCAAGAATATCAATTCCTATATTTTGTGATGCTGCTCCAAAAGCTATTATTAAACCTGCACCGGAACTTTTACAGAAGAATATGGAGGATAAGACTACAGAAGTCTCAAAAATGATAGAAAACAAGGCCAAATATTCAAGTATAGTTTTTCAGAACCATGAAGCGATTTTCTATACAAATGGTGCAAATAGCAAAAAGTACGTCCAATCATACATGATAGAACCTTAAGGCATTATGGAAAAATCCCGATACATCTCCCCCTCTTTAATAGTATGACAAAGGCTGCATGCCTTTAGGTACACATCTTAATCGTATTTATCAGACACATGTGGGTCATGCATATCACTTTGAAACATAAAAGTGATGTTTCCGTGTGTTATTTAGTATTTTGATAGGTATGTATATAAGGTGAATATATCTCAATAAATATTTTTTAGTTAGGCCCATAATAGTGAGGTTGGTTTCTACAGTATGTGGAAAAGGATATATTTTGTAAAAGTTAATCTTTAACTTGAAAAGTAATGTTGTATTTTAAATATCGCTATGGTAATATATATTTGTATATTTTTTAGTTAGGCCCATAATAGTGAGGTTGGTTTCTACTATGTGGAAAACGTTATATTTTGTAAAAGTTAATCTTTAACTTGAAAAGTAATGTTGTATCTTAATTATCTCTATGGTAAATATATATTTGTGTTTTTCTTGAAAATGTAGTTATGTCATATTAAAAGCAATTCACTTTCTATCATTTGTTATGAACCGATCTATCAGTGTTTAAAATAGCTCCAAATAAGAGGCATAATGGTGGTAAGGTTGCTTGAGTCATAGGTACTATGCTACCTGTGATATTAAGTTTAAATAGGCATTCAATTTAATTACACTTTATAGAGTACAAACTATACATTATAGAGTATTATAAGAAATTAGTTTGGATCATTAAAAAAATATGAAAAATTCAAGTATTATACATTAATATTATTTGATTTAACATTGCTAGTGTTATTTTATAGTAGTTGTTTAACACTATAATCTAACACCAAATTTAGTCACAACATATAGTTCACCAAATATATAATAATATATATCTAATACCAACTATATAACACCAAAGTTGGTGTTAGATAGTTGATGTTATACATTTGTTGATCAATTTCATAATAGATTAAAGTTTTGAACAATACCATAAAACTAGCACCATTAGTGTTAATTTTTTTTATGGTACTATGCTTCAATTTAAATATTTGACATAGTTATATATTAGCTAAATTCTTGTATAGTGATATATTGTTCTGAGTGCACTGCTAAACCTTTTAGAGCTCAACTTATTCAAATTTGGGAAGCTCTAGACAAGACATGATATGCAGTCACACACTGCTTGGATGCATTAGATCTTCTGGGTTCATCCTAAGTAGGGTGTTCATTAGGTGCAAAAGCTCCTAAAGATATGCATTTTTGGGCTTTCGAGAGTAGTTCCTTCAAATTGGCTCAAAATGAATCCATGAATTGCTTCCCACCAACTTACCTACACATGAAACACTTTCAAAAATCTAGTTAGCACATCCCTCTCAGACATGATGGGGTTTACATAGTCAACAATTTTCCAGAGGGTAGGTTTACATTACTAATGTAGCCAAATTCTAAACGAAGTTGATATACTACAAATAATATGAACTCCAAAAGAAAATAGATTTCCTTCTTTGTTATCGAATAATGAATTACAATGTTTCCTAAATAGGAAAACAATTCACAACTCGAGTTAATCAAGAAAAATCTAACTAACTGTGACTAAATCTACTCTAGGTGGCGGAAATTACTATTTTTAAGAACAGTTTACTAGAACCTGCTATTCTTAGTAAGTTTGCATGCTTAATCATACAGGTACAAAAATTGCCACGCAGCTTTATAAATTCCTAAATTAAAAGAATCCAACTTTCTAACCCATAATGCAACTAATAGACTAAAATTAACTAATGCCCAAAAATAGGGAAAAAGTTGAACTTCAACTTAAATCCTAATTTTCATCTCAAGATGGCAGATTTAGGGCCCGAAAATGTGCCAAAACTTGCCCCATTGTAGGGTGAATTAGGGCAATTTGTACCAAAAATTCATCTCATCAAAACATGTGCCTTTAAAAAAATGATCTCAAACAAACACCCGGAGCTCAAGTTATGACCTTGTCAAGTTCCTGCTAATTTTAGTGCATCAATTACCCCATTCAAGAATTTTTGAGTGTGGCCTTAGTAGTCATGGAAACAAAATTTCATTTTTTTTATGCTATACATTTAGCATGACAACAATAAGGATAAGAGCTTATATATCATTTCCTTTTCATTTAGTTAGATTCTGTAAATGTTGTTTATTCACTTTATGATTCTAAGAGGTTACTTATTCAGGATTTACTATGACACCATTAAAATCCCATTGTTCACTCATTTATTATTGCCATATACCACAGGGCATGCCATCTTTGTAAATAATAGTAGAAAATAAAAACAACAGAACAATTATTTCAATAGAAATAGGACATGAATCTCATGAAAATAAGCTTCACTTAAGTCCCACATCCAATTGATTCAGTTGTTTAGGTTTGGATTTAGTTGTTTCATTGGAATGATTTTTGAGATTTGTTGGACTCAATTTTTGAGATTTGTTTCAATGTTATTTTAATCACATTTGAACTCTAATTTAAATTCAAATATTATTAATTTTATTGCATATTTTTATTAACAAATTATTCCATGACTATAATTTGTAGGACAAGAACTGCTTAAATGTAGACTAAACACTTCAGATCTTAAATTAAGAATCTCAAGCTAACCTCTTCTCACCTATACATTGAGTGATACACTTTGATGGTTTTATTAGTTCAAAAACCTCTTTCTAGGGTGTTTTTCACCTACATTATCCACACGTGTAAAAACTAATTTAACCTTATTGATGTAGGAGCATAACTTGCGGAGACCATAACTTTTGATCCGACCGTTGGATCATCTTGAAATTTTATAGGGTGATAGATTTACATTAGTAATATGCTGGGGTCAACTATTCTTTTAAGGTTGTGGCCATTTTCGGCACATTTTTGGGCCCAGATTCTTACATCTAGTGGCCTCAAATTGGCTCCAATTACTTTTTTCACTTTTGACTAGGTCTTAGAACTTTAATAACTTTTGTTGTACCGGTTAGAATAAGTCAAAATTTCGCGTGAGCCTTAACTTATAAAGGCATATTTGGCACACAAATTTTGGGGCCCATCCGAGTTGTTTTGCTAGTAGGTAATTTTTGGATTTTTAGGGTTTTTTGGCATTTTAGGGTTGTTAGTGTAGACGCGAAATAAAAGGAGGGTTGTAATGATGTAAAAGATTAGTGTGGATTCCAGAATGAGAAGAAAGATATTTTGAAAATCCTCATTTTTATTTGCAAATATTTTATGTGTGTTTTGGAGGTATTTCAACCTCTTGCAGCTGGCTTCACATCAATTGGTATCAGAGCCAGATTTTGATCTTGTAGAAATAGTTAAGGTAACATATTACATTTCTCTGTGTAATTTTTTTCCTCTATTTTATATAATCATGGCTAGACATGGGAGAGGAGGTTATGCCCAGATGAATAGGCATATGCAGGAGCTACAAAGACAGGTTGTTGAGCTCACAGGAGAAGTCACCTACCTTAAAAGGAGACATGCAAATCCAGATAGTGATACTTAAGAAGTACCTCCATTAATGAATGAAGGAGGGGATGGAGAAGAAAATGAGAGAGATGAAGAAACCAGTTGAATGAGAGGCCATTTGAGGAGAGATTGATCCAGGCTTTAGAGGGAAAAAATGATGGCATCAAGATTAATGTTCCTGATTATGGTGGAGGGTTATGACCAGAAGAGTTGATTGACTGGTTGAATCACATGGAAAAATTATTTGAGTGGAAAACCCTTTCAAATGAGAAGAAGGTTAAATTTGCATGCACTAAGTTGGCCAGACATGCATTGATCTATGTGGGATCACCTACAAAATAAAAGACAAAGGAATGGAAAGGGAAAGATTCGAAAAATGGAATAAAATGGTAAAGAAGTTGAAAGAAAAATTTCTTCCTGTAGATTATGCTCAGAAACTCTTTCGAAGATTCCAAAACCTAAGATAGAAGGATCTCAACATTGAGGATTATACCAATGAATTTTACAAGTTGTCAATTAGGGTTGAATAGGGAGAGTTTGAAGAACAAAAGGCTACACGGTATATAAATGGATTCACTTACACTATACAAGATGAGTTGAGTATGCTCTAGATACATAGCCTGGATGATGCTTATCAACTCGCATTAAGGGTAGAAGAAAATAACAATAGGAATAATTTTAGAAGAGCTATGAAAAGATGGCCATCATCATCGCTAATGAGAGGAAGGGGTAGATTTGAATCTAAAAAAGGTGAATCCTCTAATAGCAGAAGGGCATGAAGATTCTAGTCAAAGTCATGGTAACTGCCAAAGAGGTAGAGGGTTTCAGATGGGCAAGAGGTTATAATGGAGGATGGGGCTGGAATAGCCCCCAAAGGAAATATACCATGTTAAAGGTGTCGTGAAGAGGGTCACAGAGCCTTTGAGTGTCTGCACTATCCTACATAAGATAGATGGCAAGGAGAACAACCAAGGGTAAATCTGGTTGAAGCTAAAGAGGAAGAAGAAATGGAGGTTGCTACAAACTTGGGTGAAACCCTCATGATAAGGAGGGCGGTGATTGTCCCCATGGAAAGAGAAATAACAGGATGCTTGCTAGTACTGATTTGTGGTTGAGAAAAAATATATTTCGAACAAGATATACCTCTGGAGGAAAGGTATGTAAAATTATTATTGGTGGTGGTAGTTGTGAAAATATGGTTTCGAGTGTGATGGTTGATAAACTCAATCTGAAATGTGAGAATCACCCATATCCTTATCGTATATCATGGTTTAAGAAAGGGAATGAGGTAACCATAGATAAAAGGTGCCTTATAAATTTTTCAATTGGGAATACCTACAAGGATGAGGTGTGGTGTGATGTTATCCTAATGGATGCATGCCATATATTAATGGGGAGGCCCTTTGAAATACAAGAGAAAGGTTACACATGATGGAGGGAAAAATACATATAATTTTTGGAATGATGGTGTAAAGGTGGTCTTGTTACCCTTTAAGGAAGAAGATAATAGTGAGGGATTTATTTATTAAAGGAATATTTTGGCAACAAATTTTTTGTGCCCATCTGCGTTGGGTTGCGAGTGGGTAATATTTGGGCATTTTAAGGGTTTTCTTGGCAATTTAAGGTTTTTTTTGTGTCATTTTGGTTTTTTAGAGTAGATGTGAAATAAAAAGTGGATTTTAATGATGTAAAAATATTAGTGTGGATTCAGAAGGAGCATAACTATTTTTAAAACTCCTCATTTTTATTTATCCATATATTTATGTGGGTTTAGAGGTAGTTTAACCGTCGTGCAACTAGATCACATCCATTAGTATCACGCCAGATTTAGATTGTGTGGAAATAGTTAAGGTAATATTACATTTTTATGTGTAATTTTTCCCTCTATTTTATATACTCATGCCTAGAAAGACTGTGGAGGGAGGCCTATCCAGATAATAAGCATATGCAAGAGCTACAAAGACAAGTTGTGAGCGCAACAAGAAAATTTACCTAACCTGCCCGTAAAGAGACAAGCAAATTTGGATGCAGACTCAGATCAATGATACTAAAGACAAGTATCGAGATGAAGAATAAATGAGAAGATATTAAGAAACCATGAATGAGATACCATTTAAGGAGAGATTGATCCAAATATTAGAGGGAATAATGACAACATAAAGATTAATGTTTCCAATTATGGTGGAGGGGTTATGACCAGAGGAAGTTGATTGACCGTTGATCACATTGGAAAATTTATTTGAGTGGAAAACCCTTTCAAAGGAGAAGAAGGTTAGAAGGTTTATGTTGCATGCAATAAGTTGTCAGACTTGGCATTGATATAGTGGGATCACCTACAAATCAAAGACAAAGAAAGGAATGGAAAGGGCAAGATTCGAAACTGAAATAAAATGGGTTTATTAAAGAAGCTGAAGAAAGAAAATTTCTTCTTGTAAATTATGCTCAGCATCTTTCGAAGCGTTTACAAAACATAAGAAGAAGGATTTAACATTGAGGGAATACCAATGAATTTACAAAGTGTAAATAAATTCTAAATTAGGGTGGAAACAGGGAGCATCTAAAGAATAAAAGGCTACACAATCTATAAAAGGGTTGAGTTACACATATAAGGATGAGTTGCGTATGCCTAGACATATCCTGGATCGATGTGCTATCAATTGTATTAAAGGTTTTGTTTTTTTAGTTTAAGAAAAAAAGGAATAAAATAACAAGGAGGCATAATTTTAGAAGAGCTGTGAGAGCGACCACATCATCTCCATGAGAGGAAGAGGTAGATTGAATCTACAAAAAGGGGTTGAATCATCTAATAGAGAAGGGCAATGAAGTCTAGTCAAAGTTCATGGTAATCTACCAAAGAGGTAGAGGTTCAGATGGGAAGGGTTATAATTGGAGGATGGGGCTGGAATGTGGAATATGCCCCAAAGAAAAAAACCATCCAAAAAATGTCGTGAAGAGGGGCACAGGGCTTGTTTGAGTTTCACACTATCACCACAAGATAGATGAGGAAATGATAACAACCATGAGTAAATCGGTTGAAGGATGAAGAGGGAAGAAGAAAATGGAGGTTGTTGCACATTGGGTGAAACCCTCATGATAAGGAGGATTGATGATTTCCCCATGGCAAGGGAGAAATATAGTGCTTTTAGTCTGCTTCATGGATGGAACAACTTATATTCGAACAAGCGTACCTCTGGAGGGGGAAACGTATGTAAATATTATTTATGGTGGAGTTGTAAAAAGATGGTTCAATATGATGGTTGATAAAATCAATTTTAAAATGTAGAGAGAGCCCCCATATCCATATTGATATCATGTGTAAGAAAGGGAAGGAGGGTTAACCATAGATAAAAGATGCCTTATAAAATTTTTCCAATTAGGAATTACCTACAAGGATGAGGTTTGTTGGTGTGTGAGTTATCCTAATGATGCCATGCCATTATATTAAGGGGAGGCCTTTGAAATACAATAGAAAGGTTTACCACATGATGGAGGGAAAAATACATATAATTTGGAGAATGATGGTGTATTGTAAAGGTGGTACTTGTTACCCGTTAAGGAAGAAGATAAATAGTGAGGGATTATCGAATAACAAAAAGAGTTTGTTACAAAAATGAAGAAGTGGTTGGTGTGTTCATTGATGTAAAAGAAGGTGAAAAATTGAAAAATAGAGGATTTTTAATATACCGTTGCTACCACAAAGACTAAAAGAATAAAAATATGTCATACTAGATGAGATAATAGATGGGTGCCTTCGAAATGATATTATTCAACAAACATATTGATTGATCCTAGGATGAACCTTCAAACCAGGAAACCTATCAGATGGGTCCGACATAGAGTGAAGATTGAACGACAAGTGAATATCCTAATACAGAAAGGGTTACGTGAGAGAACTAGGGACATAGCTATATTTTCAGTAGTGAATATCACCCCAATATTGATGGCAAGATGGAATTAGTGAATAGAAGCTTGGGAAATCTCCTACATTGCATAGTTGGAGAAAAGCCAAAACAATGGGACTTAGCTTTGCCAAAATTTGAGTTTGCCTATAATATCTTGGTAAATAGGTCAATAAGGAGGTATCCTTTCCATATTGTATATGGTAGGAATACCAAGGGGTCCTAGTTCTGATTGTTCTACCTGATGAAGATAACACTAGTGATGATGCAGAAGCATTTGCAAAACACATTCTATAGTTAGAGGATGAAGTGAGGGAAAAGATGAAAGTAGTAATTCACAATATAAAGCAGCTACAGATGTCAATAGGAGAGTAATTTTATTCTAATAAGGATATATGGTTATGGTTCATATTATAAATGAGAGGTTTCCAAAAGGGTCATATAATAAACTCAAGTATAAGAAGATTAGGCCATGTAGGATTTTGAAGAAAATGAGTGATAATGCATAGAAGGTGGAGCTACCTAAAAACTTTGATATCTCACCCATTTTTATTTTTTTTTACTTATATAAGTTTATAGGTCATGATGAAAATTTTGTAGAGGAGGAAGAAATAAATTGGGAGCAGCAGATGCTGAAGAAGAAAAAGGAAAGGGTAATGCATGTCTTGGACCAAAAGAAAGTCACTACTAGACATCAACGATACAATAGATATTTGGTACAGTGGGAAGATTTTCAGCAAGAAGAAAATAATTGGATTCCTAAGTGGGAGTTGAAGAATATTGACAATGAAAAATTAGATGAATTTTTTCAACTGAATTCATAGCAGCTGAATTCTTTCAACCAGGGGAGAATGATGGGGGAGCATAACTTGCGAAGACCATATCTTTTGATCTGACCATTGGATCATCTTGAAAGTTTATAGGGTGGTAAAAATACATTATTAATATGTCAAGGTCAAATTTTATTTCAAGGTTGTGTCCATTTTAGCACATTTTCGGGTCCGGATTCATTCATTTAGTGGCCTAAAATTAACTTCGAACGTTGGTTTTTCTTTTGACTAGGTCTCAGAACTTTAATAACTTTTGTTGTGATTGTTATAATAAGTCAAAATTTCTTGTGATCCTTAATTTATGAAGGTATATTTGGCACAAAATTTTTGGGGCCCATCTGATTTCTTTTTCTAGTAGGTAATTTTTGGCATTTTAGGTTTTTTTGGCAATTTATGATTTTTTGGCATTTTAGGGTTTTTAGAGTAGACGTGAAATAAAAGGTGGATTGTAATGATGTAAAAAATTAGTTTGGATTATAGAATGAGAAGAAATATATTTTGAAATTCCTTATTTTTATTTGTAATTTTTTTTATATGTGTTTTGGAGGTATCTCAACCTCTTGCAACTCGATTCACATCATTATTGAACTTAGTCACGTGATTACTGAGAAGATTTGTCTTCACATACCTCATAATAACTTGGTTTTTCATGTTCACTCTCTAATAATCCAAGAAATTTTTGAGTGAAATCATTAATTCATTGAGCATTTGAACCTTACCTGTAGACTTTTTACTTGCTTGACCTCTCTTGCATATGATTTAATGACATTGAAGTGATTTGAGTAACTTGAACAACTTGATAAAGAAACATTGCTTAAATTTATTCATTCTCAGTATTGGGGAATGGATTCTTCATCATTCAACTTAGACTACTCTTGAAGTTAGGGAACTTCTCTTAGTTATATGAATTACTTTTCACATTATGAATCAATAAACACTTAATATCTTTGATATCCTTTATAAAACATGAAGAACTTCATATTAACTATGCCTTGTTCATATTTGATCAATATGAAACTTCACCTCTTGAATTTTGGATTTGGCTCAACATAGTTTTAGATTCTCATCACTTTCAAACCTCTTGCATAGAAATTTGTGGCCAAGTTTTCTTCACATTCAAATTTGGAAAAACTCTAACTCCTTCATGAGTTAGTAATATACATTAAACTTGGCGAAAAATTTAATTTTCTTACTCTTATGATAGTCTTCCTAGAATGAATCTTATTGAAAACATCATTACCAGGTTTCTTGCATACTCAAGCTTAGGGCACATTGAGACAAAATGTTATTAGCATAAGATGACTCAATCACACATTTTGGATTCATGATAAAACTTGACAGTACTTTTTTAGGTCTTCTTTCTTTATGTTTCAACATTTGAACCTAAATAGACTTGACCAAAGTTTATTGGACTGAATGGAGACACTTAGCTTCTTATCATGAAAATGAAAACATTTAATGACTCAAATAAATCAATGATGGATCTTGATAGACCCAATTCACTCCTTTCATGACTCGAAACTTTAGAGATTAGGAGAGACATTTTCATAGATTGCTATGATATATTTGATAGGTTAATTAGGAACAAATCATACAAGAGCATGACTCATGACACATTTCTTTGCTTGAACAATTTAACAAGACCCTTATATTGACTAACCAGGTGCAAATATTCTATGAGAAGATTTCAAAAAACATACCTTGGACTATTTAATCACATTCAATCATGGAGAATACTTTTCTTGGATTTTGATGGAGTAATGTGGAGTAAACCTAAAACAATTAAGAACTCAATATTTTTTGTTTGTTTTCCAAATAAGTTTGGACCTTCAAACAACATTTTCAGACTAAATGTGCCTGAGAATTTGATGGGGAAATACATAGACATACCGTGTGAATCTTCATACATTCACAACATTGTGAAAACCTTGATGAAATTATATTGATTATAATTTGATTTTAAGAACATATCTTTCTTCTTTTAGTCGATACATTCCTTCTATAATCCTAGAGAAGTAACATCACCTTGTGAGATCACCTTAGAATAGTATATAGTTATCAAAGAGACATGATGACTCTATACTTTCTCTTCTTTCTCTTGAAACCTTATTAATTTCCTTAGATGAATTTCTTGGTGTGAAAACCTCATCTCCTAAGCCCTCACTTTCTGATTTAATTCTTGATAGGATACATAATGAAATTAATTCAATTGCTTTCTCTTGACTATGACTGAAGGTGCTCCATGACTGTCACTTGGATTTATTTCATCCTTTTTGGATTAATACTCAACTTTTTATGCCTTTCTTAAACTTAAATCATGTGCGCATAATATTATCTTGTTATTATTTGCTTCCTCAACTCTAGGATTCACTTCCTTGACCTTGTATATGTATTTCACATTCTTATTTCCAGTATATTTTTCAAACATAGCTAAGTTGGTTTCGTTCTTAAAATTTTCCTTCACCCTGAATACATTTTCCCTTTCCTTTTGAATGATTGGAGATTGTTGTAATATATATGAGATTCATGAAAACATTTTGAAAAATGTATTTTTAAATGACAATTGAACCACACCACATAATTATTTCCTCTAAGACCTTCATTTCTCCAATTTCGACTATATGATTCATAGAGACAATACTTGGCAATATGACCCTTCTCTTTGTAGTTGAAGCATGCTATGTTTCTATCTCTCTCATCTCTATTATCTCTCCATGGATAGTTATCTATGACATTCTCTCTACATTCCTCAGCTCTATATCCAAAATTTTGACAAGAAAAATAGTGGCCATTGAAATTTCTCTCATACCTTGATGCATTTGGTACCTGACCGAGTTTTCTCTTCATGATCTTACATTCTTGGTCTCCTTAATGCATTTTTGTATACTTGGACCAGCCTTGTCAGTATCAAACTTCTCCATATGTTATCCTTTAAATCCTAGACCTTTTTTTATCATGTGTTTCTCTCTGACTCTCTATAATTTCATCAAGAACTTCAGTACTCTTCTCTATCTTTACATACATCTTAACTTTTTTGTGGCTTCTTATAGTTTAGCTTATCAAGGATCTTGGCCAGGATAGTCTTCATGTCTAAGGTAAGCATATTCAAAACCCCCCAGAAATTTTACCACACTAATAAACTATCTACAATCAACCTCTACTGAGGGGTTGGCACTAAGATTAGCTTCTTTTTTCCCAATATAACTTCAGATCACACCCATTAGGTTTTGAACAATGACATACAACCTTTTAAGAGTTGACTTAAGCTGAAGGGAATAATGACACCCATAATTTTGTGGCACCGTTTCCGGGGATCTCCTCTAGTTTGTTAGAATTGTCTAATTCAAGAGTGTCCAAGGTCTAAGAACAATTGTTAGAGATTCATAGGCATCTGAGTAATTGAAAAAATCAGTTCTCTAAGTTATCATAAAATTTATGAGTAGACCAAATTAGACTTCCTTAAGGGTATTATGTATGAAACTACAAAAATATCTCAAGCAATCAGAATTATCAGTATCCTCTACATTCAGAGATAAAGAAGTTGATGTAGGAAGACCTTCAAGGGATAGCACCAAATTGAAACCAATAAAATAACTTGGAAAAAAATGTCATATAAATTTTACAATTGATTTCATTGTTGAGAATCCACTCAACTTGGAGCATCACCTCCATAATTTACTCAAGCTACCACTTGACCTTCTGTAAGCCTCTACTTTATTGGAACCTAAAACTCCCAAAACATCAACTAAGTTTGAACTTGATATTCTATAATCTACCACTTACAATGAATCTTCAACTCCCTCTATCCTAAGCATCCACTTATACTTCTTTAATGACTTTTAATGACTTTTCTTGAGTTGTCTCCCACAACAAATTGTGATCACTTGTTCACACTCATTCTTCTTCTATTTTGACCCTAATTATCACATTTATTCCTATCTTTTTTCATCCTATTCATCTTTTCTAAGTACATGACTCAAGGCTTCTTCTTAATTCTTATTTTTATCAAGGTTTTGATCTTAGATACACCTCTTAACCAGTTGCACTTTCATGCTCACTAACTGCAGCAAAATTCCAGTCCTCAAAAACATATTCATACACACAATCAGTTGTTTATAACATCAAGGAAAACATACTTAGATGAATATTGAACTACACCTTGCAATGAAACTTTTCCACTTCAACTCATCAACTTGATAGACAAGAAGGAATGACATCATACAAAATTGATTTCATAAAATGATTGCATCCAATTATAGGTTATTTACATGTGTAAAACTTATAAAACTAGCATGTAAGCTTTAAACCTTCATTTAGATCACAAAATAACTCCTTAAATCACTGCACACTTGAATAGATTCTTCTTACACTAAAAATTTACATCTGACATCTATTTTGTAACCACCATGTCAAGTTTTGTCTTCTTCCTTTTTGGTGAGTTTTCTTTTGTTTTCTAGTTGATATGACCATTAGGATGACTGTGATATGCATGCATGTAAGTTACAAAAATCTTCATTGTGCTCTATAAATTCTTGACATCCTTCCTAACTTTCCATTTCTATTCAAACTTCTATGAGAGCTTCACTCACATTCATGGAGGTCCAAAAATTACAGTCATAGAGATGCTTGAACATTTCCAAGCAACGAGTCCTTTAAATCTCTTCAAATCTCAGAGAATATGGTAAGCGGTTTCTAAAGCGACCTTAATATTCCTAGATAACTCTTAATCACGCTCATTAAAGCAATAACATGTTGATTTTATTAAGAAACAATAAGATCTTTACACTCAAAAATCCAGTTTTCAAAATGTGATTACTTAGAGCATTAAACATTTTCATACAATCACCTATCATACATCAACATTAAGCTCTTAAATTATTATTTCACATCCAATTAACAAAAATCATCAAAAAATTGCAAGCAACATCATTTCAACACCAATTTATCAAACTGGGTCTTACTGGGTTCTATGAGCTTAAAAAACAATCTTCAACTATCATGACACAATCACCTTCAAGGAACTCACCAAGGTATTTCATTTCTTCAAATACTTAATATGCATCATGAAAAACATGCTCAAGCACTCTATAGCTATAACTTCTTTTGGAAAAACATCTTCTTCATACCTGTAGTTGAGAACTTCTTCACTAGCTCAAAAGGGTAGGTTTGGATCACTCAGCCTTATGCATACAAGTACTCTCAAAAATCCAAACCAATCATGCTCATAGCTCATACAGAACACTTTAATTCTATTTAGGACCAAAAACAATCACTTTATGATGAAATTCATCATTTCTACCCTTATACCTTCATGTTTGGTTTCCCTTCATAGCATTCTCAAATGGTAGAAGCACAAACACACCTTTATTACCACATTTATCCAATTGAATAACCCATATGATTTCATAAACATAAAAATAATATCCCTAATATACTTCACTAAAAATTTGAGCATGGGTTCCTTTGCATATTTTGTCTGTACACTGATTTTTTTCACAAAATAAATGTTTTTGGTAGGGCCCACTATTTTTCATGGACTCAAAACCACCATGAACATGAACTATAAAGAGTTTTCTACACTCTCAAATTATTTTTAAATCAAAACAATTTCATTTAGAGGCATAACCAAGAAATTTTTCTCCATACTGTTTTCAACTGAGGTTTAGGAGGGTTTTGACAATGCCAGAAAACTAGATAGAACTTTCTTATCCTGGATCCTTTTGAATTTTTGCATAACATTTGTATCCCTATCATCTTAAAAATGTATCTTATTCTTTATCTGAATAATTCTTGTCAATTTATCTTGAATGCTAAGAAAATCAGGGCACTATTTTAGCATACCTTGCTTAACCCAGTTTTGAAAAAAATTGTAATTTCTTGCACAAAATGCATCTTCTAGTGTTCAAATTTGTTCCACACCTTCCTGACTACATCCTTCATGATATAAAATGGATAATTTTTCATAAATGCACATTTATATTCTTGACCAATCTCATTTGTTCATGATAAAAATGTTTGTCTTGAAGTGCATTTATATCGATGACCCTAAATATGCCTCTAATTGTTGATTTTTTACCTACCCATGCTTACATTTGCTTGATATAGCTTTTTTTCTTCATAATATCATGGTAAGCTCCTTGAAATAAGCCAAATTGAGCTATTTTATACTGTAAATAATCATTTTTTTCCTGTTATTCACCATTTATCCCCTCAAACCATGTCTTATTATGTGTTTCATTACATTTACCATGTTTGTAAACCTGCCTTGTGCCTTCACTTCACCTTTCCCTGGTCCATTTTCTACCTAGGCCTAGGGATTAATCCTGATACACTGAGCCATTGTCACCAATTACACTCATGCACCTATATATCCATCATTCTGACCTAATTTTTGAAGGAGTGTAGGACGAAGACCTGGAAGGAATTCACAAGCATCGAATAGTTGCACTTCACCAAGGTGTAGGAGTTGCGAAATTAAAGCAAGCAAGCTTTGTAAAGCAATGTGCATGCATATGAGAGCTCAAGATTCGAAAAGTGGAGTGGAATGGAAGCCTTAGCTTAGCTTGTATTGGCTTAACATAGATCAAAAGAGATGGTGTATTTATAGGGGGGTGAATGTGTAACTCCCATGTAAGAGAAGATTCCTCCATAATGGAGAAGAGGAGTTACTTTCCCAAATGGGAATGTAACTCCTATGATACACTTACACATATGACAGATTCTGTAAGAGAATCTGTCATAACTAAGATGACACCTAGATCCATGTCCACCTAAGTGAGATGACTCACCTGGTGAGGTGGAATAACACTAAATAAGTGAATAAGTATACCACCTACACCAACACCCCCCCCCCTTCATCGTAACTTAGGATGAGGCGACAAGTCAAAAACGAGAAATGGGTCCCAGCACAAAGCCTGATGAGGCACCCATGTACAAGAAGAAGTCCCAAGCAGTGAAGGAAAACCCAGTGGGAAAAACATCCACCATAAGACAAAAAAACACTCTCTAATCTAAGAAAGATGCCAAAAATGGGTCTTGGCCATAGACGAGCCTGAAAGGGTACCCATGTACAAGGAAACAATCTCTTGGAAAGAAGAAGAAGAGAGAAGAAGAGGGAGACGAGAGGAATGCAGAAGATGCCATGGACGGATCTGAACTCTGCAGCTCTATGAAGTCTCCCAGAAGAATGTCGATGACGAGATTGTCTTCCTCTGGATTGAAGAAGAGCCACCCAAAAAAAACTATGTGCCTGCCATTAGGAAGGACAGAAATGACGTGCTGGAAGTCTGCCCACTCCACAAAGGAAACTGAAGGCAGTAACACGAAGAACTCTGAGTCTGGTGCACTGAAGTGTGACATAGGTCTAGCGAATGAGTGCCAAGGAACCGAAGGTAATGCCACGTGTGTAGAACTATCAGAGTGAAGAGGAACACCGAAAGAAAGGATGTCCAAGTGATGTGAAGGGAACAAAACATCCTCCACAACAAAAAAAAGGGATCCACAACTGAGGGTGGATCAATGAAGGTCTCCGAAAAAGTGGAAGTGGTAAGAGTCCCAGAAGGGGCACTCCCAACAACGGAGATGATGAACTCCTCTGAAACACATGTAGATGGATGAGGGGACCTGTAGTGCATCACAAGTAGACTCTGCGAAAAGATGACCAAGGTCAGGAAGATACTCGTCCCAATGAGGGGGCTCAATAAACAGAAGAGCGATGTTAGATATGTAGGAGTCATCTAAGGAAGGTTGAGGAGTGAAATGGGCCTCAAACACTGAAGGTGGAAAAGAGGTGGGTGTGATGACTATATGATATTGTATAAGAGATTGCTCAATATATGATGAGATGTGGGATGTGTCAACACTCTCTAGAATAGTGAGAGGAGGAGAAGATTCCTATGTAGTACTCTTGTCATTAGAACTGGGTGCACAATCCTCATCATCAAAAGTAGAACCAAGCAATTCTGTGTCAGTGGAACTGTCATCACATGAAAAAATAGAGGAGACAACTGAATTAGCTACAACAACTGCAGAAGTATGTGAAGGGTCTCCATAGAGGGACTGAAGAATGCTCCAGACATGGTGGGGTGGATCTGATTCTTCCACATGAACCCATTTAGATGTAGAGACATGCATCATCATATGACCAAAAACAAGGTCGCAATTGTTGAGAAAATCATTAAGATGACGATGATCATTGGGTGTAGGAACAGGCCCAACCAAGAAGTGAGAAAGACCCTTGTAGGTGAAGTAATGTTCCATAGAAGCATGCCAAGATGAATAGTTCTCTCTCCCAGTAAGAATTAGCAGAGGCTGTAAGGTGATCCTACAATGCTCAAATCTAGAAAGAGCACCCTCCATGATGCGGAATCAAAAATTGCAAGATGCACAAATGCAAGACGTCGGAATCGGCCGATAATGCGTCTACATGTAATACAACACCCAGGACAATAACAACCCCCCAGAACAAAATTACACCCCCCGAGTTTGGCACTTTATAATTCAGTGCGTTGATTACAACCAGATGCGACTATGTTCTGAGAACCAGTTTGTCACTCACCTTGCAATTAGCGTAATAATGCGCAATGGTGGAGACAACAATCAAGGTTCGTAGGGTGCAACAGATCGACACTGCAAGCAAGCACAGAAAGAGAGAAGCAAGAGCGGGAAGAAAGAGCTTTGTGAGAAACAGTGTCTCACGTCGCACGAAAGAATCCCTTTTTCGTAAGACTGTGGCAGATGCGCTCACAAGTCCACAAAAAAAGGAATAGAACAAAGCTCAAGAAAAAATGAGCTGAATTAAGCAATACAAAGACACCCCCCCAGAATGTGGAACTTTATAAAATTATTGCATTTACAAAACTAATTATCCCATCATATAGAGTGCAAAAAAATATGCAACTTTGACTAAAGAAGTGCTCAAAACCGAGAAACGAGTCAAAAGTTATAGCAAAAACTAATTCCCGCAACTGATGAGAAAAAGGCCAATAAGCCTACAAATGGATTAAAAAAGTGCCCTAAACACATGCAAAAGGTGTCATATGTATGCTTGTTGGAAATGGCATAGAATTTGAGATAGGGTTTGTTTGTATTGCGAGGGGGGATTAGCCACTTGCCAATCCCGGACCTCACCCTTCGTCTTCGGCACTCACGGAAGGTTAATAAAACAAGCCAAAAAACTTACAATGCCAATAAAATGTAATGTTTTTACCTTATACCTTTTAAAAATAATGAAACAACACGTTTTTTAGAAGAGTGATAAGATAAAAAGAATGCAACCAAGTTTTTTTAAGAAAAGTGAATTAAAAAAATGTATTTTTAGAGAGATATTACCTGGCAGTGGACTGAGAAAGCCACGTGGGGATGAAAGGTAGGTAAAAATAGATAATGCAGTGACTGTCCACTGTAAGTAAATGCCAGAAAATTCCAAAAAATGTCAGCTGAAGGAAAAAATGCCTTACCAGTCCAAAAAAACGCCTCAACAGTCCAAAAACGCCAAAACAGAGTGCAAAAATGCAGCCAGCTGAAAGAAAACACCTGAGAATAGGGAAAAATGGCCAGAGAAGCTAGGAAAACATAGGAAAGGAGAGAAAAATAACTGAGGACAGTGCAAAAAACACTTGGACAGTTGAAAAAACAGCTAGAGGATAGAAAAAATGCCTAGAACAGGTTAAAAACGCCTGGACAGTTGAAAAAATAGCCAGAGGATAGAAAAAAAACCTGGAACAAAGGAGAAAATGCAGCCAGGGGAGAAAAACGCTTGAGGACAAGCAAAAAAATGCTTGGAAGGGAGAAAACACTCAGAAAGGCCCAAAAAAATGTCTGGAACAATTGAAAATGCTCATAACAGAGGAAAAACGTGAGTAGTTGTGCAAAAAACATGAGAGACCAGGAAAAAACGTGAGAGGTTTTGCAAAAAATGTGAGAGACCAGGCAAAAACATGAGTATTTTGCAAAAAACGTGAGAGACCTCATACCAGGAAAAAATGTTTTGAGACAGCAAGGAACCACAGCGATGAGGAAAAAGCTTGAAATAGTCTGAGTATACACCGGTGAAGAAAAAACAAAGATCCCAACCAGTAATCATAGGTCCATGCCAAAAAAAACGAGCTCTTCTTTTATCCTACAGCTGAATCTAACACAACCAGTAAGAAACACACAAACAACCCAGAAATGACAGCCACAAAGATCTAGAAATATCCAAATACGAACTTAGCTGATAAGAAAACTAACCAAATACCTTAACTTGCAACTGCTGAAACCTCAATACGAGGTGAGCAATAATTCCAAAATGATAATCGAAAAAAAATTACACACGAGGAAATGAGAAGAAACCAGAAGTAATAAACAACTGAGAAACAAAGAGTGCATGTTTACCGAAACTAGCTCTGATACCATGATGGAGTGTAGGATGAAGACCTGGAAGGAATTCATGAGCATCGAATAGTTACACTTCACCAAGGTGTAGGAGTTGCGAGATTAAAGCAAGCAAGCTTTGTAAAGCAATGTGCATGCATATGAGAGCTCAAGATTCGAAAAGTGGATTGGAATGAAAGCCTTAGCTTAGCTTGTATTGGCTTAACATAGATCAAAAGAGATGGTGTACATATAGGGGAGTGAATGTGTAACTCCCATGTAAGAGAAGATTCCTCCATAATGGAGAAGAGGAGTTACTTTCCCAAATGGGAATGTAACTCCTATGACACACTTACACATATGATAGATTCTATAAGAGAATCTATCATAACTAAGATGACACCTAGATCCATGTCCACCTAAGTGAGATGACTCACCTGGTGAGGTGGAATAACACTAAATAAGTGAATAAGTATACCACCTACACCAACAATTTTCTTCTCACATATCTGCTAAAATTGATATGTTATTATCATGGCATGATCTCACATCACCATTTAGCCTCTTCTAGTTAGTGGATCCTCAAGAAGTTGAGGCTCAAAATAGGTGTTCTCAAGCCTTGTCATGTTCTCCCCTTTTTTTGACTTAATCCAAATTCTCCTTCAGCTCTCATACAACCTACTTTTTTCTTTAATATGCCTTTGACATCAATGAAAAATCAACATCCACATGCCAACACTACTTCTAATTCTCAACGTCAATAAATAAGAGTTTAATTAGAGGAGCTCAATGTTTTGGTGTTGAGATCTAGATGCCTAGTAAAAGGGTGGATATCCGAGAAGAGATGGTAGCGGTTAAGAAGGGGAAGAAAAAGATGTTGGAGGTTAGTAGCTCTAAGGATGAAGGTGATTGTGCCAACAAGGGTGGGGTAGTTGGACCGAGTTTGAGAACGTGGGCCAAAATTACTCGAGGAGATGTTAGTGGCCTTATTACTAACCTTTGTTTTGGGTATTTTTGTTATTTGGGTTTGTTTTTGGTTTATGTTTTGGCTGGATTTTTTTATACATATTTTTGTTGTATTTGACCTCACATTATAATATATTTCTTTATATGGCCCTTGGAGCCTTTCTAAAATTTATCTATAAAAAAACATTCCAATTCTCCACCCATGAAGGTCATTTTACCCCTCTCTAACCATGATTTGTATTTTTCTAATGATCTTTGTAATCCTCCCACTCCTAAACCTCTCGCTCCTGGTGATTTTTCATCTACCGATTCTGATAGTAGTGATGATGAGGATTATTTCCCCTCTCACTCGAGTGATGATTTAACATATTCTGAGCTTAACTCTCCTCATGGGCCTCATTGGGTTAGGTAAACCTTGCAAAGTGTTGGTGATTGGATAGGGGATCCTTCAAATGAAAGATAAAATCATTAAGAATTCACTACGCCTGATGCTTTTTTTTCCTATGATTTTGATACATAGTCTTTTGGGAGGCTAGTGGTATATCTGAGTAGGAGTATGCAATGGAAGAGGAATATTCCTCTCGCATAAAGAATCATACTTGGGATATCATCCCTCTTCCTAAAGGAAGAAACATGGTTTGGTGTAGGTGGATATATCAAACCAAGTATGGTGTTGATGGGAATAGAGAAAATTACAAGGCACAACTCATAGCTAAGGGTTTCTACAAGGATTCTAGGGTTGATTATTCTTATTCCTTTTCTCCCATCTCCAATATAGATTCTATTCAATTGACGTTAAGCATAGCTGCAACTAATAGATGTGATGTATACTAAATGGATGTTAATATTTCATTCCTTCACGGTGACCAAGAGGAAGAAATCCATATGAAACAACCACTAGGTTATGTCCAAGATTGCTCCCTTGTTTACAATCTTACAAAGTCTATCTATGGCCTCAAACAACCCCCTTAGGCTTGTTGACTCCTTTCTTCTCGCTTCCAGGTTCATCATGTGTCACTCTTGACCCAAATGTTTACATATTTTGGTGAGATGATACCATGCTTATCTTAGTTTTATATATTGACGGCTTATTGATTACTGGAAGATCTTCCTTGATCATTGATTTTTTCAATACTTCCTTAGCCAAAAAGTTCTCCATGATCGACATGGATTTTCTTCATTAGTTCCTTAGGATTCAAATCCCTCAATTTGACTCAAGGATCATCATTGTTCAACCCAAGTATGGCCTTGATTTTCTTGTTAAGTTTAACATGGCTCATTGTAAGCAATATGACACTCATTTCCTTTCTATATTCAAGTTAGTAGGTGATTTATCCACTCCCTTATTCAATAATACCCTTTATTTCCAATCCATTGGGAGATTTATCTAATCAACCCATATCATACTGGATTTATCATTTTTTTGTTGTCATTGTGTCTAGATTTATAGAGGAACCTCATGAGCTGTATTAGAAATAAGTGTAGACAATAAACATTTGCACTTTTCTATCTACATTTAATTATCTCATTCGTAATATATCATTGCATTAGATTAATTATGTCAATACGATCAAATAAAATATTTCCTCATATACACTAATATTATATCTCATGATATTTTAATTAACCTAAGTAAGATCTCTAAATATTATTTAAAATTTCCCTTAATTCCTTATCTTAACACTCTATCATGGGTATTTTTATAAATTCCCCATTATCTTATCAAAATCTTATATTATCACAAAGAGTCATATATTCCTACATTTGATATATCTTAATCAAACAACATAATACATATCATAAACAAACCTAGGATAAATTAGAACATATATAACTAATAAAATCCTTTCCTTGACACCTCATTAGATACCACAACACTTTCAAAACTAAACAACAAACCCATCCTTCAAAATATCAAACTTTTTCCCAAACAAACTCAAGAATCCCAAAATTTTCGGTGATTTGTTAAATCACCAACAATTGTTTAAGCCCAAATTGTAGCCTCCTTATGGGATCATCTTCTCACATTCTCAAACCTCAGTCTTCTATCAAGGAATTTTATTGACATATTACATCAATGACAAAATGATATCATCTAAGTACCATCATTCACACTCACCAAGCAAGCCTGAGAAACATTTTGGAATTTACTCGACAACCAACATTTCACTAGTTAGCTTGAAGCCCCATCCTTTAGACTTGTTTAATATTTCTTTAGGTGGAAAAGGACATGACATAACTAAAATTCATTCACTACCTATTAGCCATCATCCCCTACACTGGGAACGATACGACATTCTCCATGACTTGGAATTATGTGCGATTCGCTTTGCCCCTTTAGACTAGCTACAAAATGTATTTGAATCCACTTAAAGGATTCAAGAGGACACACACGAGTTATGGGAGGCCTATTTTGAATTATTACACATTCGAGCTGACTTGGCATGGTTTGAATACCAATGTGAAGCCCAACTAGAAGAATTAAGCTCTGAAGCCGAATTTGAAGACCAGACTGATTCATAACAATCTGATTTTGAACCTGATTCTGATACAGAAGAGGAAGAGACAAAGTAAGTATTTGAATTATTTATAGAAGACATTAGTGAACATGATAATTTAGACTATCCTGAAGAATTTGATTTTACTGAAGAGGAAGATTCACCTTCATCTGAAAATTCTCACACTGATTTAAACTCTGAATTTTGAGCCATAGTCTATATATCTCATATTTCATCATCTATTATATATATTTGTAATAAATTTTGAATTTTTCAGAACATTTTCCATCTATTATATCATGTTTTGTTTTCAAAACAACTTAATTGTGTCAATAGCAGGTTGAAATCCTTGCAAGGAATTCGTGTGGCTTCCTAGTATTGGCCTTTTCCAGGAAACCTGCTTACTATTTTTAGTAATAAATATTTTGTGTAGTGTTTGTGATTGCATTGTTAGTTGCAAGACAACAACTAACTCATTGTATACACGGAGTGCAAAAATCGAACATCATCCATCCACATCTGCAGGTACCTCTAAACCTCGCCATTTTGAGGTTTTGTAAGTTTTATTATCTTTCTTATTAGGTTAAGTTGAAGAGGTAAAATTTATTCTAAACATCTTGGCATGCCCTATGGGACCCTGCCCCTTGTTTCTTTGATTCATTTTCATCAAAATAGTATTCTTTTTTTTATTTTTCTAATTATCTATGTAAAAATTATCTTCGATTGGCTAAGTCACCAGTGATTAGGCTAATCACCTATAATTTCTCTGATTATTTTTCAAAGCCTAACAATTTGTCTTTTCCTTCTTATTTTCTGTTTTTTGCTTGTTTTTTTCCTAACATGTTTGTAGGGCATTAATTATAGAAATATCGTGTGCTAGATTGCTAGATCGCCTTCTTTAAACATTGATAAAAATAAATAAAAACAAAAGGAGTGTTTAACGGTGATTCCTAAAAACTTTCTGTTTGCATTTTGTTTGATTTTTTTCATCGAAAACAACATTTTGATTTGGCTTTCAAAATGAACTTTTAATCCTTCCTGTTTCACATATAATTAATTAGGAGGATAATATGTTTCATTCAATTTTCTCCCCCCACACACAAAAAAACCAATTATAAATAAATAACGCATTTAAAACAATTCCTACTCAGGTGGATACCTACTTGGATTTGATCACCAAGAGAAGAATCTGACTCAGTGTTCTAGACAAGTATAATCATTTGTCCGTTAGTATATATTGGCTAAACACCCAACACCCTTATCATTGTGGGACTATGAAGGGAGGGGGTAGGCCCCAATACCATGCATTTATTTATATCAGTATAGAGTTGGGCCTCACGTACCTTTGGGTATATCAAGGATTCCACCCTTAAACATACCCGAAACCATCCCTAGTTTTCCATTTCCTAGGAACCTTGTTAACCATCTTACACATTTCACCTTATAATTAAATCAAGATAATTACAAAAAATCTATCTTGTTTTCTTTTGATTTTTGTTTTTAATTAATCCATTTTAGATAATTTTGTGTGTTTTTTTTACAATGGTATAAACAAGACAACAAGCTCATAATAAAACTTCTAAAAATATGTCTCAACTAATATCCACACCCTTACAGAAACAAATCCCCTTATCCACTCCATTATCTACACCATTTCTTGCACCTTTGTATACTATTATATCAACACCATCATTTACTATGCAATTACAACAATAAAACCCATTCCATCAACCAATTGCATCAACTCTTTTAAATGATGATCAAGAAGCCTAGAATTAAATAGAAGAACAATATAATGAAGAAATGAGACAACATATTTTAAATTCTATGTGTCAGTTTCACAGTCAAGAATTCAATACATCTGAACAAGAAAACATTGAATATCCATACTCCCCCAACTCATAATCAGAATCTTCTGAAACCACTTTCTTTGAAAGAGGAGATCCTATTTTCGAAGAAATATTGGATTCAAATCCCATTTCCCTTAATTTCTATATAGTAGCTAGGGGTATTCAACTCCAATCATTCACACCACAACCATCGTCAAACATTCCTGATCCTTTATTTGGATTCTCACAACAACTTGAATCCCAACCATTTTCAGGTGTTCCTAGCTCTACACATCCTATTGATTCAATTAAACAATCTATATCCCAACCACCATCTTCATATAATCCTTCCTCTACCATTACAAGGCTTATTTCGAATCAGGAACATTTCATTCAACAAGTACATTCATATCTTACTTTGATTCAAATTTAAATGTCTGAATTTGTGTCTTCCATTCCTATTCTTAGTCTTCATATGGTTTCACCTCCAACAATACTAACGTACTTCATTATCTACCCCTCCAACATCCTCAGTTACTCAAACACTTCCAATGAGTTCCATTTTTACTTCTATTGTTCTGTCTCAGCCAGCTAGTAGCATTTAGAATATTACCATGTCTATTCTTGCATCAAGTCCTTTAATCAATACTAGTGCAATTTCTACCACTCACCCTGTTTCACAATACATTCTACAATAATCATTACCATTAATCTCTATACCACAATCTACTCCTACTGAATATGTTCCACAACAAGCACCATCCTCTGCAGCCTCTACTATGATTTTTTCAACAACCACCTCCTTACTCACAACCATTTCCTTACCAGTATATACAATCTTCACAACCTTTGGCATCTCAAACAATACATTCCACAATAAACTAATCCTTTACAACAAAATTTCCCTTCTCAACAATACATTCCATAACAAAATATTCCACAACAATAAATTATCCCTTCTCAACAATATATTCCACAACAAAACATCCCTTCTCAACAAATATATCCCTCTCACAAAATATCCCACAATAGCAAAAAAAAAGTATCCTTCCCAACAATACATTCACCAAAAAACATTCCACAACAATACAATATTCCCTCAACAAAATATCCAACAATAACAAATCATTCCTTCCCAACAATACATTCCCCAACAAAAATATTCCACAAAAAAACATCCCTTATCAGTCAAAACATCCCTCAAAAATACCAGATATACTCACAGCCTGACTAGTTTGCATTCCAACCCAGTCCATCTTCACAACAATCAACACATACTGACCCTCTTCAAGCCCTTATAAATCAGTATATCAAGTCTAGTAGTTGCATCATCTACACCAAAACATTTCCTCTCTTATGATCAAATCTGTAATGAACCCATTCACCCCTCAGTCCCATACAAAGCATACCCTCCTCACTGGGATCTTTTAAAATTTATTAAGTTCTACAGTAGGGAAGACCCCCAACAACATATTCGTGCATTTCATCATTCCTATTATTTAATAGATCATGATCAAGACCTCATGTTGCGAACCTTTCCTATGTCCCTCATTGGCCTTCTCTGGATTGGTATAATAGCATTTTGCAATATTCCCTTTTCTCCTTCACCCAACTCGCACAATTGTTCTTAGAACACTTCTCTATAAATATATCCTACAAAGGTCACCATCAATGACCTTTATGATATCAAACAATTTGAGGATGAGTCCATTGCTGATTTTTTTTCCCACTGGAGGGGTATAATCAATCAATTATCCTTTTAATTTCCACAAACTGAGTTGATTGAAGTTTTCTATAGATCATGCACCAAACATATTTTGTCAACATTACAAATTCAATCATTCCAAACCTTTGATGAAGCCTTTACTATGGCCTGTAAATTAGAACTGTGTGCTTAGAAGATGGTTGTGGTAAGCTTTGACCTAAGAAACCATGAACTGAGTTTCCATCTAAGTCATCCTCTAGTCCTGAAAAATCTAAATCAGCTGCCAATGCCATAGTAGTCAAGTCTTTTCCTAAAGAAAATGTTACTGCTGAATGTTCTCGTCCACAACGTAATTACACACCAATTAGAGAGACTTATAGTGCAGTATTTGACAAACTACTAACTATAAATATGATATCCCTCCCTCCTATTCGACCTATCAACACATCTGTATCTAAGCCCTCATGCTATTAGGACAATGACTATTACAAATACCATAGGGTTAAAGGACATGATATTGAAAGGTTTCGTACATTCCGTAATGTTCTTCAAGACTTGATTGATAAGGGTGAACTCTTCAATTAGATAATCCTCAATGCACCCCCAAACCAAAACCTTGACATATTCAAACAACCCTTTCCAAATCATCCTTCATCAACTGATCAACCACAAACAAATTTTATCCATACTCATCATACCATTAATGTCATTACTAAAGTAACACTTGTTCTTAAATTTGAAATAACACCTATATCTATTGAATCAACATCCACATCTATTAAAACAACAATCATATCTACTGAATCAACATCCA
Source organism: Taxus chinensis (assembly GCA_019776745.2). Classification (NCBI taxonomy): domain Eukaryota; kingdom Viridiplantae; phylum Streptophyta; class Pinopsida; order Cupressales; family Taxaceae; genus Taxus; species Taxus chinensis. The sequence goes on along the minus strand of CM034147.1, from coordinate 659,251,504 downwards.
CATATATTAAACCAAAAAACACACATGTTGAAGAAACATCTACATCCACACAATCAAATATGACACACTAAATGATGATGCTCATTCAACCTAAACCTGTATCTACCAAATCCTTGTCCTCTATCTTGCCATTAGTGTCACAAGTCATTACCAATCCTATCCCCTTACCAATTCCACCCTCTAGTGTAGATACCCCTATAACTACACCCTCATTCAAAAACATAACTATGATACCTCTTGAAACATTCTTAACACAACCATCTCTGCCTAAACAGAACTTTGGGCCATACTCATCCTCCTACAAAAAAAACAATCTAAAATCGACAAAACCCGTAAATCATTTGGATTACATTAACCGTGTTATTCAAAATCCTCTTCCTCCATTAGCATCAACCTCAATACACTCACCTAGTACGTCCAAAACCTCAAAAGGATCTAACAAGCATGGCATGGTTCATGTCTTTAGGAGTCCTTACTATGATGAAACATACCATTTCTGTGGCCCTCCACCTTTTCTTCCATCTCCTCCTAGAAAGACCATTTCCACTCTTAGTGATCCTCTTGTCATGCTAAGGCCAAGACCTACCTACCTATCTTCCATAATGGGACCTCATAAACAAGACGTCATTCAAGATTTTAAAGCCCCTATTATGTTCCCCTAGATCAGAATCCCCTGCATGGTCCTAGATCCCTTATACCTACAAATCACCCTATTATTTTGGGTCCAAAACCTGTCTATCAAGCTTCCATAATTATCTCTCATCCCTCATCCATCACCACACCCAAGACTCCTTCATAACCAATAAAATGAAAACCCCAGAAAAAAATCTTACTTCCATCTGAAAGATAAGATATCTAAAACTCCATCATCGTTTTTATATATGCACCTGAAAGGGCGTTATGCAACTATTTTAGAAGACCTCTTCAACAATCACTCATAACATTACCACCTCTCAAACCATAGACTCACAAGGATGGAAATCTTCTTGGTATGACTTCAATGCCTCATGTGAATATCATAGAACATGAGGTCATTCCATTGAGGATTATAAAGCCTTCCACATGATTGCACAAAAACTAGAAAATCCATCTTCCCTTCCAGTTAAATCACATACAACATCGACATCTTCTATCTTCCTTCTAAACCACATGCAACATTAACATCAACATCGTCATCTCCTTTATCAAAATATAAGGAACCCATGTCAAAAATCCCTTCCCATCAGGTCGATGTTGTACATATTACTACTCGTTCACAGAAATATGACATGGACCCATCTCAACCTAAGAGAGATAAAACCTATGTAGTTATACCTCCACCACCAGAAGTAACCCCTGCTTTAAATAAACCCAAATTATCCATCCCAGTGGCTCCCGAAACATCTGGTCCAACAATGTCACCAAATACCAAGGTTTTTATCCTAACTACACCACCTTCACCATCCACTATGAATGCAAAAGGTGGTCATTAAACAATTACATCAAGCTCCTGTTAAAATGTCATTATATGAACTGATACAAACATCACCACTTCACAAAAAATCAATGATGGAAGCCCTCTGATCAATAACAATACCTTCAGATGATCCATCATGTTTTACAAACTTTGTTGGGAGCTCTCAAAGCATCTTCTGTCATATCATTCGAACCATCCGAAATACCTTCCCTCAAACCGGAAGATCATGACTTACCACTTTTCATCACAGCTCAAATTAATGATGTCTGTATCAAAAGAGTAATGATTGATAGTGGTGCTGTTATTAACATTATCTCCTCCCCTTGCTTTTGATCAACTTAAAGTACTCAATACCATTGTCTTTCAAATGCCAGTCTTATTATGATCCTTCAATGACACTATCGCACCCACATTAGGCATTGTCATTATACCACTAAAATTTGGTGTAAAACTTTTCCAGAGCTCTTCTACATCATAAAAGGAGAATTTCAATATAATATGTTATTAGGACGCTGATGGATATGCTCTATATGGTGCGCTCCATCGACTCTTCATCGTTGTCTCAAGTACAAACATGAGGGTCAAACATTCATTGTTCCCATAGATCCAAATCCTTTTGTCAATTAGTTACATGATGTATCATCTAAATGACGTACTTATTCCCAAATCCACTTTTTGAGTCATCTAATGAAGCTTCCACTAGTGCATCTATTCCCTCTTCTAAATTACCAAATGATTCTTCCCTTAGTGATGTTTTACAATGCCTCACATTGGATGGATATCGTCTCTTCATGCTTAATCGCATTCCTTCACAAAAAACTTATGGTCACCCTGAAAAACAACCCGCTTATGTCCCTAATGTGGGAGATGTTATCTCTTATGATCCAACTTATCTCAAAACGAATTTTTTCTATGGGGGACTTGACCATCCTTGATCTTGTACTATTGCAACACCATGCCATGCCTTTCACATTAGACTTCAAATATTTAGATAATCCAAATTTCACCCATATGTACCTTCACCATTGTGCATGGAGAGGTTTTGGACCTTGGATGTTATGAATAAAGAATACATGATGGGGTCATCCAATGTTCCCTTAAAACTTATGAAAAATATGGTTTAGGTTATAATAAATTCAATTTAGAAACATCTAAGGCTACTACATCCAAACCAGCTACATCCATGCTCATTACTAGATTAGACCCGTTGTCACCAACATCCTATGAAGACCCTATGGACCTAGATGAGGTTGTGCCCATCCCATATAATTTTTTTTAGTCAATACCATATCTTTAGGACTGCTCACTTATCAATCTAATCACATCACTAAACAAATACCTCTTCTTTGGCTAGAAATGGTTGAGGAAGATTCTCCTATTATAAATGTCCTTCAGTGTCATGATGATCAAGACATCCTTTTGCATATGGGAGACTGAAGATCATTTCCTTAAGAAAATCTTACCATCTGAAACATCAACTCTCCTTAATGAATCCACCATCGATGTTAAATTAGGAACCTCTCAAGATCCTCGTATAGTTAAAGTCAACCAGTCATTAAGTCTACAAGAACTAGATGAGTTCACCTCATTTTAATCAAAATATTATCAAGCCTTTTCTTGGTCATATAGTGATATGCCTGGAATTTATCCCAATATTGTAGTACACAATATTGTCACATATCCAAACATTAAGCCAGTTAAACAAAAAAAATCTGAAAAATGCATCCCCACATAGCTCTTCTTGTTAAAGAAGAGTCTATAATGTATTTTATCCACTAAATTCATCATACACATTGATTATCCAAAATGGGTTTCTAATATTGTTCATGTAACTAAAGCATCAAGTAAGTTACGTATCTACACATATTTTAGGGATCTCAATCTCACTTGTTCGAAAGATGATTTCCCCCTTCCAAACATAGATCAACTCCTTGACCTAACATCTGGCCATGAAATGCTTTCCCTCATGGATGGTTTTTTAGGTTATAATAAAATTCTTATTGCTAATGGTGACCAACATAAAACCTCTTCCATTACCCCTTGGGGAACCTTTTGTTACCACGTTATGCCATTCAGCCTCAAAAATGCAGAAGCCACCTATCAGCAAGCCATGACCTACATTTTTCATGAACTCATTCAAAAAACAGTTGAAGATTATGTTGATGACCTTTTGGGAAAGTCCAAACAATGTAAAGATCATCTTACTGACCTTAAGTCAATCTTCACTCATCTCATCCAATATTTTCTTCATCTCAACCCTGCAAAATGCATTTTTTCGGTGTCCTCACTGGTAAAATTTTAGGATTTATCATATCTATCTGAGGTATTGAAGTTGACCCAGCTAAGGTTAAGGACCATCTTCAAATTTCCTCCACCATCTAATCTTACACAACTACACAAACTTCAGGGAAAATTTCAGTCCATATGATGTTTCATATCACAACTCTCTGATCGTTGTTCAGCCTTTTCATCACCTCCTCCGTAAGGACATATATTTTTATTGGGAATTCTGATTTTCAGAATACCTTTGATGAAACTAAGCATTATATCTTATCACCACCTGTTATCACTCCACCATGTGAAGGAGAGACATTTTACTTGTACATATCTACTTCAAAACATGCTCTTAGATCCATGCTCACCCACCATGATAGTTAGGGTCGAGAACAAGTTGTATATTATATCAGTCAACACACTCCATGAATATGAAACCTGTTACACTGAAGGTTAAAAGAATATGTTGCACTTTATACTTCGCCACTTCTAAGTTGCATCATTATCTTCTTAATCATAAAATTTAGGTTGTCACTAGCTTTAATCCTCATCAAAGCTATACACCCTAAACCATATCATAGTGATCGTATCACTTGATGGCTTATGCTGTATGATTGGGTTTGACCTTGAATTCATATCACAAAAATCTATTAATGGCCAAGCCATTGCAGATCAAATTGCTAATGCTCCTTTATCTAGATAATCAACTTCCTCATGATTATTTTCTAGATGAATCCATTAGTAATGTCAATGAATACGAACTCATCCTTATCAGATGACTCTCTTCTTTTATGGTTCTAAATGTCAGGAAGGGGGAGGAGCTAGTGTTGTTATTATCCCTACCTTGGGGTATTCCTATTCCATTATCATTTAAACTCAACTTCGAATGCACTAATAATATGGCAGAATATGAAGCTTTAATCATGGGTCTCACCACCGTAATTCTTCTAGGTGTTCACATCTTAGACATCTATGGAGATTCACAACTTGTTATCAGTCAAGTTAAAGGAGAATATCAATGTAAAAATGAAATTCTACAAAAATATAAAGCCAACGTTGACTTTCTCCTCGACACTTTTGATCAATACACCATCCAAGCTATCCCACAATCTTCTAATAGTTTTGTAGATATAATGGCCTCTTTAAGATCCCTCATCCCATTAAAAATAGAAGAGTCAAAAGATAAGTACTAAATTATTCGTCATTGTTCAATGATTAGATCACCTTCACATCAAAATGAACTTCCTCCTATCAATATCGTTAATGATAATCCAACTGATTTATGGTATACTTAGATATATGATTATCTTGTTGAATCCAAAATCCCATTTGACTTATCACATAATGCTAAATGGTCATTCCTTCAATGCATCACTCATTTTTTCATTATTGGTGGTATACTTTATAAATTAAGTTTTGAAGGTATCTTGTTAAGATGCCTTAAATCACATGAGTCAATTAAACTCCATTTAAGAATTCCATGATGGTATTTGTGGAGGTCATTTTAGTGGAAATTCCTTCGCTAAACGTGTTATACGGCTAGGGTATTACTGGCCCACTATCACCAAGGATTTTTGTGAGTATGTTAAGAAATGTGTGAAATTTCAAATTCATTCAGATCTCATCCATGTCCCTAGTCAAGCATTACAAACCTGCTCAAGACCTATGGCCTTTCTCCCAATGGGGATTAGACCTCATTGGGTCCATCAATCCCAAGTCATCTCATCAACATCATTCCATTATCACAGCTATTGGATATTTCACCAAATGGGTTGAAGTTATCCCTTTGACATCAACTAAATCAGGACCTATTATTAATTTCATATATCAACACATTATATGTCATTTCAGCATCCCATATAAACCTATCACAGATAATGGAAAATCTTTTAAAAATAAAGAATTTAAAAAACTCTATGACACCTTCAACATTAAAATCAACTTTTCATCACCATATTATCCTCAAGAAAATGGGTAGGTTGAAGCCTCTAATAAAACACTCAACAAAATCCTTATGAAAATGGTAAACAATGCAGGAAGGAATTGGCATCTCTAAATCCCATTTTCTCTTTGGGCTTATCAGACTAGCATTTGCACACCTATAGGTGCTACACCCTATTCAACTTGTCTATGGCTCTGAAGCCATTGTACCTCTTGAAATCCAAATCCCATCACTTCATGTATCCCTCAAGGACTTCATCCCTGACAAAGAATATCAACAAGACCATTTAGCACAACTTGAACTATTAGATGAGAAACATCTAATGACCCTTGAACATCATCAAGTTTATCAAGAACACATTAAATGAGCATATAAAAAACATATCAAAGAACATGAATTTAATTTTTGTAATCTTGTGCTTAAAGAAAATCAAAATGTCACTCAATTAGAACAGAGTAAACATGGAAAGTTTTCCCCCAATTGGATCGGTCCATACATCATTACTCATAAATATGGGTCAGGAATGTACCATCTCACTTATCTTGATGGTGAACCTGAAGCGGAACCTTGGAATGCCTTACACTTGTGGCCTTTCTATTGTTAAATAATTTATTGTCATGATAATACATGTTATCTCCATCATCATATCACAATAGTGATTTGAAAGTATGTGGTCATCCATCATGTATCCTAAAACACCTTAAAGATGAGACCACGAATTTTTCATAACATCTTTCTCGGAAAGTTCTTTATTAGGAACCCCACAATCATTACCCCATCTACCTTAGCCAACTAAAAATATGGGGTATGTGTGTAAATCATATATGAATTTTCCCCTCCTCGGGAATGGTCTATTATGGATTTTAACCTCAGCTAAAAATGGTATGTACTAATCATTTGGAGTGCATTTCTCAAAAGAAAAATAAATGGTAGACCGATCCCTTGAAGGAGGGCTATCCATAAAAAAAATTCATAGAATGATCCCTTGAAAAGTAAAAAGTAGACTGATCCCTTGAAGGACAACTACCAATAAAAAACATAGACCATACCCTTGAAGGATGGATACCCATAAAAAGTCAGGGGAAAGCTTCCCGCATTGATCAGATTTTCCATTATAGCAAACTTCTTTCATTGATCAGTTTTCTTCAAAATCAAAATAAAGTTGGGCATCTCTCTTTAGACTTGTAGAAAAGGAGAATATTTTTCCCCATCATTGATCTATACATGTTCAAACCCCCTTTCAAGTCCAAATAAGAAGATTCATTCAATCCCACATTTTATTAAGTACGTTGTAACTACCCATTGATGATCATATTTAACATTTGTTAAAGGTTATAAGTGACAAGAGTGTTCAAGCTTTCAAAACCCATCGTGTATGTACCAAATCCATAGTTGGATGATCATTTCATGTTTATCCTATTTTATTGAGCCACATTTTGATACAATACAATTTGAGATCATATTTTAGGTTATTTAATTTAACCTATTTTTCAAAAATTATAATATCATATACATCTAATAACCAACACATCCAAATTAAAAACATACATAACCATAAACATTGAAATCAACTACACATGAAAGATAAAAAAAATAAGCATCATAAAACCTCATCATCATCATCATCATCATCATCGTATATCGATCAAGTCCATATACATCAATATCAAAAATAATCTTCTAAGATCCACATCATCAAAATACTTCATATTAATGTCATAACAAAAATGGGCTTCCATGAGCCATACATCTACTATCAACTACATATCATGAATCAGTAAACTGAAAATCTCCAAGGGACTTACAAGGAGGAGTTGTACTCCCCTCTCCTCCCTGAGCACCTCTACCTATAGATGCTCTTGCACAACCCACAACACAAATATCTCCTCTAGCTCCCCACTCACTATCACCAACTCAATCAGGTCTTCGAGGTGGGTGACCCACACTCTCACCACTAGTAGTAGGGCCTGCTTCACCTTACCAACCAAATAGTTAGCATACAAACCAACATCAAGGTAATACTCATGAGTCACCATATCAATATAATAATCATGTAACTCAGCCATACTGACTCATAGTGATCCCTAGAAATTGTTCCAGAACCTATAGGTGGCCTCTGTCCACTATCTTGTGGCCTTTCTCTGCTAGTCCATAGGTATCTACCCACTGGCCTGTGCTCTTTGAGCCATATCCACCAACTCTGCACCGAAAATAGAAGGCCCAATAATCCCTAAGGCCTTCCTCATCCCGTATCTTTGACCCTTGTATCATTATCTATCTACAATGGCCTAAGGAAAAATGATCTCAGAAATCCTCTTGCTCAACCATAATGCCATCCTGCTCAGTGATCAAATTTCCTCTCGCTCAGTAATCAATGTGTCTCAAACACCAATGAGGTCATCCCTCTCTCTCCTAGCTCAGTATCCCTCTCCCCCTCAACTATGACCTTCTCAATAAGTCAATACCGTAATATGGCTATAGATACATCATCATCACCCTCCTCCTCACTATCATCCTCTATACCCTCCACTACCTCCTATGTGCCACAGCTCCTCTCGCTACCTAAGCACGTACTCGTATGACTCTATATAATGCTCTCTCTGAAGACCCAAGCTCCCTATAAAATCTCCTCAATACATGGGTCCACCATGTTGTATAATTAGGGGTAACCCTTGCATTATCAATCGGAACAATATGACCCTCATCATTAGGGACCCATGCCCCCCTACTGATCAATAATAACCTCAAGATCTTTCACAACTACCCTAGGGGTCTCTGTATCTCCATCCTCCCATGCCTATATTGTATACAGGATCCTCTAGCACTCCATGTGCACCAATCCAAACTGTCTCCTAACATGATCAAAATGGAGTAGCTCATGCTCACCTAGTTGGACAAGCCTGCACCCATATAGGCTACTAGTAAACTAACCAACTCACCAGCAAACTCATGGGCCAAATAGGAAAATCTAGGTACATGACCTCCATAATACATCACCCCACTTGCAATCCAGATAATAATATCTCTATAGTATCCTGACCTCCTCCTCTTTAGCCTCTATCTGACATCCTCCCTCCATCTCATGAAACAGGGTATGCTCATCACCAATTCACCTTAGAGTAATCTAACTGGTCTGAGCAACTGTACAATGTGTGCTTGAATCCCAAGCCTATTGTAGTAGAAATCAAATGTAAATACCATATCTCTTGTGGACCTTCTAGGCTGCATAGCTCTCTGTATGTATGCATCAAGTAGGGTAGGACCCCACTCAAAAAGGGTATGGTGCTCCATCATCTCAGACATAACTCCTTGTCATCATCCAAGGAAATCAGACCACCTCCTGAATCTGATAAATACATAACAAAGAATGGCCATCATCATCATGGTCATTCTGAGTACGACCCTCTATGTCAAGCTGAAGTAAATTTGGCCATAGGAAAATACTCCTGATTCATATCTAACATCATCCGTATCTGCTCCATACAACCTAGTCATCACCCCATCCCTCTCCTTCTGAGTGATGATATATACACCCTCTCCTCGAATAGGAAATATTAGGATATGGTGAACATCCTCCAAAGGAATCGTGATCTCACCAGGAGGAAAATAGAAATAATTAGTGGAATGGTTTCACCGCTCTAACAAGGCCAACATGAAACTCTGAGACCTATGTAACCAGAAAAATGCCTCATGACACCAAAACCAATGGCCTCAACATGCTCCCAATCATTGTTAGTCATATCATCTCTCACCTCATCTAAAATCAATGGTATACAATCACAAATCATCAACTTAGCATCCACGTGCAAAATGGAAATAAATCAACATTCGTATGGTTATTTAAAATGAAATGATAAAAATCATCCAAAACAGATGAAAATTTCATTCACATCAACATCAACTTCATCACTTGAAAATACCAACAACATCTAAAACATTAAAATTAAACGATACATTGCTATCTAAAAAACAAAATCCAATATTCAAAAGAAAAATAAATTACGCAAAATCACTTAGATATTAAAACTAATGTTGTCGCAAAACATCAATTTGGTCAATATCAATTACATTCAACACTAATATCAATATTGGAACTATGAACAACATGTTAAATCCCAAAACATTACGTACAAATCAAGGCAATAACCATAAGAAGAAAACTACCCATAAAGCAGGTGAAACACCAATGATTTAGTTTGATCGTTGGTGATCCCTACGTTTTTTCTCTAGGGCATCCACGGCGCCCCAAAAAATGGAAATACAACCCTAAAACTATGAAAAACCACCAAAAATGACACAAACAAGGATAGATCACCTACCTCGACCATCGTGGGCTTCCATTTCCTTCTTTAAGTCATCATTCCATTCAAAAATTCACCTTTTTACCTTTGAAAGCACATTTTCGTCGCCCATCTCATTCTATCAAATTGTTTTCCCCATATGGTTAAATGAGCCCATGAATTAGATTTTTATAGCCCAATTTTTACATTGAGAAAATCACTGACATGTCACGAGCTTCTGTTTGCAAAGTATAGCAATGGAAAACCTTACATTTACTCAAATTGGGCTATTCGACACTTTTAGAAAAAATAGGATAACAAGAGGAATGATTTAAGATGGAGAAAACTGAGACAAGATTTCGTAGAGGGTACCAACATAGAGGTGTAGGAACATAAGAGACCTTTCAAGGTGCCATGGTGACTGAGAAATCACCTGGAGATCTTATAGCCTTTTTTACTCTTAGGCCTCTTAAGGGACTATGCCCAGACGAAGTAGCCCGGAAGCATCGAGATAGTTGGGCATCAATACAAATCCTCCCCAAGTGTTTACTAGGCCACCCCAATGCATGTGCATAGTCCGTTTGGTGCCATGAAATTTTGTTTACAAAATATTGCATCGTATAATCTTACATTGACTCACATTGGAATATTCTATGCAGTTACAAAAAATAGGAGCTCGATAATACCAAATTGGTCTGGGGAAAATAGAGACATGATTTCATAGAGGGTACCAGCACATAGGTGTAGGATTTGACGAGACCTTTCAAGGTTCCATGGAGACCAAGAAATCACTCGGTGAACTTATAACATTTTTTGGTCTCAGAGCTGTTAAGGGACTACGCCCAAAGGAAGTATCCCGGAAGAACCGATACCATATGGAACCAAAAATAATCCTTCCCAACCATTTAACAAGCTATCTCGATGCATGCACACAGTCGGTTTGGTGCCATAAGTTTCTATTTGCAAAATATAGCAATGAGCAACCTTATACTAACTCAAATTGGATTATTCAGTGCTTTTAAAAATAATAAGAAAATGAGAGGACCGGATTGAGATGGCACGAACCAAGACATGATTTTGTAGAGGGTACCAACTTGGAAGTGTAGGATCAAACAAGACCTTTCAAGGTGTCATAGTCACCGAAAAATCACCCAGATAACTTATAGCATTTTTTCTCTCATGGATCTTAAAGGACTACGCTCAAAAAAATTAGCTCGGAAGCACTGGGATTGTTGGGAAAAAAAATTAATCCTCCCTAAGAATTTATCAGGCCACCTTGACAAGTGTGTAGTCTTTTTGGTGTCATGTGCAAAATATAGCAATAGATAGCCTTATACTGACTCAAACTGGACTATTTGGCACTTTTGTAAACAATAGGACAATGAGAGGACCGAATTGAGATGGAGAATACCAAGACAATATTTCATAGAGGGTACTAACATAGATTTGTAGGATCAGACAAGACCTTTCAATGTGCCACAGTGATTAAGAAATCATCCAACAAACTTATAGCATGTTTTTCTCTCAGGACTCTTAAGGGACCACACTTGGACAAAGTAGCCCGGAAGGTTTGGAATCATTGGGCACCAAAATGAAGTCTCCCTAAGAATTCAATAGGCCCCCAGCTGTGTGTACGTAATCGTTTTGGTGCCACGAGCTTCAGGTTTGTAAAATATAGCAATGGACAACCTTACACTGACTAAAATTGGACTATTCAACGCTTTTGAAAACAATATGATAATGAGAGTACCAAATTGAGATGGAGTAATTCAAGAATTTTTTTACAGAGGGTACCAATGTAGAGGTGTAGGATCAGACGAGACCTTTCAATGTGCCACGAAGACTGAGAAATCACCCAACGAATTTATAGCATTTTTTTCTCTCACGGCTCTTAAGGGACTATGCCCGAACGAAGTAGTCCTGAAGCATCGAGATCATTGAACACCAAAATGAATCCTCCCCAAGAATTTAATAGGCCACCCTGATGCATGTGCACATTCGATTTGGTGTCATGAGCTTCCGTTTGCAAAATATAGTAATGGACAGTCTTAAACTAACTCAAACTCAATTATTCATCATTTTTGTAAACAATAGGACAACGAGAGGACCAAATTGAGATGGAGAAAACAAAGTCAAGATTTCTTAAAGGTTACCAACGTGGAGGTGTAGGTTCATACAACACCTTTCAAGGTGCCATGGAGACCAAGAAATCACCCAGTGAACTTATAGTATGTTTTTCTCTCAGGGCTCTTAAGGGACTACGTCCAGAAAAAGTAGCCCGAAAGCACCAGAACCATAGGGCACAAAAATTAAGCCTTACTAACCATTTACTAGGCCATCCTGACATGTTTGCATAGTCAATTTGGTGCCATAAGATTCTGTTTGCAAAATATAGTAATGAAAAACCTTACACTGACTCAAATTGGACTATTCAATGCTTTTACAAACAATAGGACATCGAGAAGATTGAATTGAGAAGGTAAAAACCGAGATAGGATTTATTAGAGGTTACTAATGCATAGGTGTAGGATCATATGATACCTTTCAAGGTACCACAAAGATCGAGAAATCACCTGGAAAACTTATAGCATTTTTTGCTCTTAGGGATCTAAAGGGACTACACCCAGACGAAGTGTCTTGGATGCATCGGGATCATTGGGCACCGAAACAAATCCTTCCCAAATATTTGTCAGGACACCCCAATTTAGTGCCATGAGCTTTCGTTTGAAAAATATAGCAATGGACAACCTTACACTGACTCAAACTAGACTATTTGGCACTTTTGTAAACAAACAGACAACAAAAGGACCAAATTAAGATGGAGAAAATAGAGATAGGATTTCATATAGGGTACCAACACGAAGGTTTAAGATTAGAATATACATTTCAAGGTGCCATAGAGACCAAGAAATAACCCGAAAAACTTATAGTATTTTTTTTCTCTCAAGGCTCTTAAGGACTATGCTTGGACGAAGTAGCCTGGAAGCACCGACACAGTAGGAAACCAAAATGAAACCTTACCAACCATTTACCAGGTCATCTCAATGCATGTGTGTAGTCAATTCAGTGTAACAAGCTTCCATTTGCAGAATATAGAAATGAACAATCTTAACTAACTCAAACTGGACTATTCGACGCTTTTGTAAACAATAGGACAATGAGAGGACCAAATTGAGATGGTGCGAACTAAGACATGATTTCATAGAGGGTACTAAAATAGAGGTATATGACCATACGAGACCTTTCAGGGTGCCATGGAGACCTAAAAATCACCCGGCGAACTTATAGCATTTTTTTCTCTCATGGCTCTTAAGCGACTACACCCGAATGAAGTATTCTGGAAGCACCGGGATCGTTGGGTACTAAAAATAATCCTTCAAAACCATTTACTAGGCCACCCTAACACATGTGTGCATTTATTTTGATGCCACGAGCTTCCATTTGCAAAATATAGCAATGGAAATCCTTACACTGACTCAAACTGGAGTATTCAACACTTTTATAAATAATAGGACAACGAGAGGACCGAATTGAGATGGAGTAAACCAAGATAGGATTTCGTGTATGGTACCAATGCAAAGGTGTAGGATTAGATGATAACTTTCAAGGTGCCACAGAGACCGAGAAATCACCTAGCAAACTTATAGCATTTTTTTCTCTTAGTGATCTTAAGGGACTATGCCCAACCAACATAGCCCGGAAGCACCGGGATTGTAGGGCACAAAAATGAATCCTCCCTAATAATTTAATAGGTGAATCTGATACGTGTGTGTAGTCCGTTCAGTGTCATGAGATTCCATTTGCAAAATATTGCATCAGAAAACCTTACACTGACTCACATTGGAACTACTACGAGAAGACCAAATTAACCTGGGGAAAATAGAGATAGGATTTCGTAGAGGGTATAAATGCAGAATTGTAGGATCAATTACGACCTTTCAAGGTGACAGGAAGACTGAGAAATCACCCAGGGAACTTATATCTTTTTTTCTCTCAGGTATCTTAAGGGACTATGCCCTATCAATGTATCCAAGAAGAACTGAGATTGTTGGGAACCAAAACAAATCCTTCTCAATCATTTACTAGGATACCCTGATGTGTGTGCACAGTCCATTTGGAGCCACAACATTCCGTTTGTAAAAAAATGCATCGCACAACCTTACACTGACTCACACTCGACTATTAAGTGTAGTTATAAACAATAGGACCACGAGAAGCCAAATTGATTTGGGGGAAACTAAGGTAGGATTTCATAGAGCATATTAACATGGAGATAAAGGATCAGACGAGGCCTTGTAAGGATCCACAGAAACTGAGAAATCACCCAAGGAACTTATAGACTTTTTTGCTCTTGGGGATCTTAAGGTACTGTTAGTGCAAAATCACAACACCCCTGGATGTAGATCAAGTTTCTAGGTTGATCACTTGGCATCCAGTGTGATTGCATAACATTGAATCCTTTCTCCAAGTGTGGGACTTGAAAAAATGAGAGAGGATTCTCCAGAGAAGGCTGGTTCCTATTCCTTTGTTCGGATGCACACGAAATATGCAGAGGGTTTTCTCAAAACCTAATCTAATCTGCCAAGGAGACAAGGTAAGAAAATGCATAAAATAAATCTAAGCTAATAGAGGTGATGCACCGAGGAATGAAGAACACCTATTTTGTCCAGTAAACACAGACCATTCAAATGTGATATAAGATCATGCACAGATAACAAAACTTGTAGTGAAAGACCAGGAGGATGCAAGATGAACACAGAGAGGGTTGAGAATCATCCACAGACATGTATTACTTGCTCCAAAGATTGATACAATACACTGACAGAATGCCAAGAGGCAGAATCATATTACAGTTTCAAATGAGAGGTTCGAACTCCACAAATTCGCCTGATAGGAGAAGAAGGGAGGAGCAAAACAGAAAATGTTCGACCTTGAAAAGAAGCTCCTCTTTACAATATATAGAAAGAATGAGAGAGGAAAGAGAGAAGGGAAAACCAAATCTACCCCAACCACCTCTAGGTTGCATTCAATTCATCTCATCATGGCAGAAGTGGCGGATCCTGGCAAAACGGCGGGCTGCCTAACAGAAGCGGCGAACTGTCTGCTGCATTAAAGTTGTTAGTTGAAGCATTACTTCTGCTTGTTATTTCGCGCCAGAGGTGTTTCTTGATTTTCTCTCTCCAAACTGAACCAAAATGTAAGATTGACCCTGGAATCATGTAGAGAATCTCACAAGCTTTCCGTTGATATAAGGAACGTGCAAATCCGAGCTCTGGATCAAAAGATATGACGATCTGAAGATTTAGGGCACGAAACAGACCAAGACGGATTTTGAAATATTTTCCCGCGCTTCGCCACCTGGATGACACGTGGCAGGCATCTGATTTGCTCAGCAATTCTCTCTCCTCCACCTCTCAGTGGGCTATCTTTTGAAATTTCCTTGTGGGCCCCTGCTGGGACATGTGGCACTATCCCATTGGTTCGGATCAGTGCTCGAAAAATCGCCCCTTTGACTTTTCTGGACCTTTCTCCTTGTGACACGTGTCATGCGTCCTGGTTGGTCCATAGGTCTTTCAGATGATCAACGTCCACCGCATCCCTGGATGTCCCAAACTGTCTGGGACAAAAACTTCCGATTCGCCCGCAATGGGCTTCCCTGTCCCTCATTTGGCCGAGACACATGGCATGCATTGATTGGCTTTCGGCTTCTTCGGTGATCCGCAGTCCTGCTCGTCCACTTTGTCCCATTTGGCACTGCTGAAATTTCCCATTTCGGCCGAATCCGGCCGGTTCGGGTCCATTTGTTCCAACTGTCCTAGAAACAGTTCGATTTTCCTTTCCTTCGGCTAAACCACCTTTCCGCGTCCCACGCATCCTGACGTCCCAACTGCTTTCAGACTGTTTGTTCTCATTTCGGCCGAACCGGCCGGTTCGCGTATCTTTGTCCCAGATGTCCCAAAGCATTTAGTGCGAAAGTTCTCCTTTCCGGCCGATCCGGGATTTCCGTGTCCGCTGTGTACTTCTGGCCCGATTGTCCTAAATGCTTAGCGGGCTGCTTGGAGGCTTTTCAGCTGATCCGCGTCTTTCTGTCCCACACGTCCCAAAGGCATCCTTGAGCAGGACTTAGCCAATTTTCACGATTTTTCCTGGATCAACCTACTTGCCTGGGACTTGAATATTCTGATGCATGTTATCAAAATTACCCTGGGGGGGTGAATTTTGGATAACAATTTGGCGACTCAGTGGGGTCATCTGCCTGCTAGATGAAAAGACCAGTTGCCTGAAGTAATCCATTGGGCATGGATTCATAAGCAATAACCTAAAATGAGCCTGATATCTAATCCCGAGCCTGATACTGCAACTTCCTTTCCAACAACACTCTGAACTGTAAAAAACAACCTGAGAGCAGCAAAACCTGTGCCGAAGCACTTAGGAAAATTGAACCTAACTACAACAGGACAATGTGCACAAGCACTTGGAGGAATGAAAATCTAATTAATATTTACAAGGTAGTGAACTTCCCTCTAGAGGCAACGCTTGAGGTAGATTCCATTGACTGGAATCTGCAGTTCTTCACCATCCAATGAGGCCAATTGGAAAGCATTGCTGCTCTTGCGCTTTGTGACCATGTATGGGCCACTCCAAATGGCATCAAATTTGAAATGCCTTCCTGGTTTTGCCCGATCTGCATCCCATTTCAACACTAGATCTCCAACTTGAAAAGATCTATCCTTGGCCTTTCTGTCAAAGGTCTTCTTGATCAAAGCTTGATCCTTTTCCATTGCTTGGGATGCCTGATTTCTGATCTCTTGCAGCTCCATCAGCTCTGCATATCTCACCTCCATAGGCTCAAATTCAAGCAACTCCAGCTGCTTCATGAGTTCCAATGTTGGCAACTCAAGTGACATGGGCAAGATTGCCTCTCTTCCATAGACAAGCTTAAATGGAGAATTACCTGTGGATCTTTTGGGAGTGATCCTATCAGCCCATAAGGCTGATTTTAGTTTGGTATGCCAAGCCCTCTGATTCTCATCAAGAGTCCTCCTAATGATCCTCAGCAAGTTCTTATTTGTAGACTCGGCCTGGCCATTACCTTGAGGGTAATAGTTTGATGAAGTGCTTAGGTAGATCCTGTTCTTGACAGCCCACTCAGTCACTTTAGATCCAATGAATGCCAATGCATTATCAGAGACTATTGTAGCAGGTACACCAAATCTGGTAGTTATCCCCTCGTAAAAGTCCAAGATGCTAGACTCATTCGCCTCTTTGAGTGCTACTGCTTCTGTCCATCTGGTGAAGTAGTCCGTGGCTGTCAAAATCCATTTGTGCCCTTGGCTTGAATTGGGATTGATGGCTCCAATGAAGTCTAAACCCCATTGCATGAATGGCTGGTCAACTGAGATTTGATGTAATGGAAGGGCAGCGAGTCTCTCTTTTCCTGTGAAGAATGCACAATTCTTACATCTCTTGATCCATGCATAGCAATCACTAAAGATTTTAGGCCAATAATAACCAGCCTTCATGATTTTCAGAGCTGTCACTCTTGGTGCAAAATGGCCACCAGCTGGTCCATCATGAAACTCTTTTAATACCCTTTGGATCTGACCTGTGTTAATGCATCTCAGCAGCACTCCATTCACATCCTTCTTGAAAAAAACTCCATCAATGATGGTATATGGAACAGCCTGCAACCTGAAGTATCTCCTCTTCGCTTTGCTCATTTCTGGAGGGCATAGGCCTGTTTGTAGGAAGTGCATAATGCCTTGGGTCCAGTAAGGAGTCGGGGCAGCATTGTCTTCTTCTTGCCTGCCACTCGGCTCATGGCTGTCTTGCACTGTCAAAACAGCCTCTTCTTCATTGCAAACATCTTTTTGCTTCCCCAAAACCAGCTGCTCACACAATCCTTTCCCTCTTACCAGCTTGGTGATCTTGATCTCAATGGCATACTCCATGACACGGGTGATCCAACCTGCCCTTTTTTCATTCAAATCCTTGTTGAGGAGGAAGTCCTTAACCCCAGCATGTGAGACAAATAACTGGACCTTATTGTTTGAGATTAAATGCTTGAATTTCTTCAGGCTTCTGATTACTGCAAGCACATGCTTTTCAATAAAAGAGTACCTCACTTCGCAGTCATCTAGGCTCTGGCTGAAGAAGGAAATCGACTGTTCATCATTATCTTTGTTCTGCTGTACCAGAATGGCAGAAATAGTGTCATCACCTCCAAATGCATAGAGGATGAAATCCTTGGAAAAGTCTGGGTTGATGAGAGTAAGTGCTTGGGAGATGGCTTCCTTGATTGCTTCAAAACTCTCTTTGCCTTTTGCCATCCACTTGAAAGCCATGCTTTTCCTTAACATTTTGGTGATGGGCTTGACAAGGGCTGCAAAATCTGGGACAAACCTCCGAACAAAGTTTATCCTTCCCAGGAAACTCTGAAGGGCTTTCTTGTGGCTTGGCAATGGTAGAGCTCTTATGGCTTCAACCCTCTCTGGATCAATTGCTAATCCTTCCTTGGAGACAATATGGCCAAGGAGCTTCCCTTCATGTGCAAGAAAGATGCACTTCTTAGGATTTAAGGACACTCCGAACTTTCTACACCTCTGAAACACTTGCCTGAGGTGAAAGAGATGGTCTGCAGCATTCTTTGAGAAGACAGTAATATCATCTAGGTATATCAGCACTATCTTGTTGATCAAGCCTTTGAATGCCATATCCATAGCTCGCTGGAATGTTGCTCCGGTTTCGACAGTCCAAATGGCATCTTCTTGTAAGCATATGTGCCCCATTTGGTTGTGAAGGCTGTCTTGAACTGGTCTTCCTCCTTTACCATAATCTGATTGAAGCCTGAGTAACCATCAAGTAGTGAAAACCTTTCTGAACCAGCTACGACCTGCAATATTTGTTCCATGGAAGGGAGTGGATAATGGTCCTTGAGAGAGGCTCTATTCAAATCTCTGAAGTCAACACACAGTCTGATCTCTCCACTCTTCTTTCTGACTAGAACTAAGTTGGCAACCCAACTAGAATGCTTGATTGGGAATATGATTCTTGATTCAATCAGCTTGTCCAATTCTTTCCTCATGAGAGGCTCCATGTGTGGATTGACTGGTCTCTGTTTCTACCTGACAGGCTTAGTATTTGGATCCAATTCGATGGTATGCTGAGCTAAGTTGGGATTGAAACCTTTCAAGTCTTCATAGCTCCAAGAAAACATGTCAGGGAATTCTTGACATAGCTGTATGAACTCACACCTTTCTTGCTCAGTTGTCATCCTTCCAATTTGCAATGGCTTGTTCTCTTCTACCAAGATGGATACCGAATCTTCTCTCTTGACCTGAATGTTTGCTTTCTCCTTTCTAAACTGATCATTGGGGTTGAAAATGGACTCCAAAGTGATAAGTCCCTTGGGCAGCTTGTCAGTTCTCAGCTGTATCACCTGGTCACCATATTGCTGTTCCAACTTTTCTTGATTCTTAGCTGAGAACTCAGCTTCTTCTTGCAAGAAATGGATGATTTGTTGGTCATTCTCAAATACTTGCCAACTGACATCGTTATCTGGCACTGAAGGCCTCACAATCACGTGGATGTTTGGTTGTACCTTGTCTTGTTGAATGTTTTCTACAATGTCAAAGGCTGCCCCTACTGCTGCAAGCCTGTCAGCAGCTTGATTCTCTTTCCTAGGGATGGCTTTGATGCCGAAACCCTCAAAATATTCCATGAGGTCCCACACCCTATTCTTGTAGCACCTGAGTAGATCATTTTTGGCAGCATGTTGTCCCTTGACCTGATTTACAATCAATTCACTGTCCCCAAAAACTTGCAAGTTCTTTATTTTTTTCTTGATTGCCCAATGCATCCCTTGCACCAAGGCTTCATATTCAGCAGTGTTATTGGAGCATGCAAATTGAAATCTAAAAGCTGAATAATACTTTACTCCTTGAGGTGAAATAAGCACGGCTCCACCTCCTGCGCCTTGTCTACTCCTTGATCCATCACAAAAAAGCTGCCATACCTCATTGTCATCCTTGTGGCTTGGCTTGGTGATGCTAGGAATAGGCTGACTTTCTTCGTGTATACAATAGACTCCCAGCTCAGATTCTTCTATTCCTTGATAAGGATCAAAAGCATGTACCTTGTTTGCCCATTCATCAAGAGTTAGATCTGGGATGTTTCCAACTTTAGTGTCAGTTTCATCCGTGTTTGGGTGATCTTCTTGATCAAATGCTGAGCAATTGGCATTAATCTGACTTGGAGTATAGGGCTCAATGTGGAAGTTTGCAATAGGTTCTGACCTAATTGTAGCCTTAGTTCCATACCTTGTTCTGAATAGCATGTGAGACCAATCAGCGGACAAATATCCCCCAATTTTGGCAGTGAAGTCCCTTGACAAACATAGGGCAAAGAGTGGTGGAAGGTCTATGACTGATATATCTTGTAAGACAACAACATTTGGACATGCATGCAAGGTAAGACTCAAATTTCTAATCACTCCAACTGTTGCTATTGCTGTCCCATCCAGCTGCACTACTCCCTTAGATGTTATTTCATACTGGAGCCCTAACTGATCAGCTATCTGTTTAGGCATTACTGAGCTACTTGCCCCGGAATCTATCATGCAATTATGCACTAGCTGATTTCCAATTATTAATGAAACATAAAAAGGGGGAGGCTTCAGCATTCTACCTTGTTGTGCTCCATGATTTCCTTCAGGCTGGGCAGCATTTGTGAGCACTTTGTCTTGCATCTGCTGATTCGAAGCTGGCCAGTCCTTCATGGCAGCTTGCAGCAGATCTCTTTGGCCTGGGATGGATAGGGATTCCCACATAGATATATTGACGTTTGTCTTCTTCATCTGATCAATGATACTGAATGGTGATGAAGGATCTCTCTGTTGTCCCTTGGTTTACACATTTACTCCTTGTATGTGGGCAGCAACAGCTGGCATTTGAGTTGGCCTAGGGGCTGTTCTTGGCTGCCCTTGTGCATTTGAAACTGGATTTTGCCTGCCAATCATTTGTGGAGCCATGGAAGGTTGTGGATTGGCTGGGGCTAATGGCTGCTCTTCACCCAAATTTCTCCTTTTTGACCTTGTGTTTGCTGCAACACCTTGAGAAACTACCTGGTTCATGCCACAAAAATCCTCTGCTTGCCAATTTACCAATGTGGTGTCATTTGGGGCTGATTGCTGTTGGAATGTTTCTTGTTGTTGGCTGTTTTCTTGACTGTTCTCACCCTCCACACCAGTAGTTGTTATCATTAAAGCTTGAGTCAAAGCACCATTGTAGCACATGGATTGATTATGAGGTTCATTACATGGAAAACACCAATCATACTCCTGGGCAATGTTGTTTTGTGCTGGTACTAATGCCTTAGAGGCAGATATGGCATTTGGATTATAGGGCTGGAATGGTCTATTGGCAGGAGGCCTTGTTTGATTCAGATTTGCAGCTGGATTGGGTGGCCTTTGAGGCTGATATGGCTGCCTATTAGGTTGAGCTTGAGGCTGATATGAAGGTCTAAAACCTTGAGCTTGCTGTCTTTTGAGAGTGACCAGCTCATTGCCTAGATTTTGCAATTGCTTCATGACCTCTTGAAGCTCATTTGGGGCACTTGGAGATGAAGTGGAGGCTTCATTTGAACTCTGATTTCTAGGAGTGGGAATAGGAGCTAAGACAGGTGCTTGACTAGCACTTGGGCTCTCTAAACTTGGATATAATGGCATTGGAGGCCTAGGAGCTAGCTTGCCAGCTTGAATCAGACAATTTTCAGCTCTAATGGCAATACTATAAGCAGCAGGGATAGTTGTGCCTCCCATAGATTGAACCAACATAGAAATATCAGAATTTAAAGCTTTAAGGTAATATAGAAAAGCACCTTCTGCTGTTGGCCTGACTGCCACTGGAATCCTATCCCAAGACCTTTGAAATCTGAAGTTGAAGTCAGTCAGCTGCTCATTGGGGGCTCTCTTGATAGTTGTCAGCTGCTCCAAAAGAGACAAGTTGTCTCCCTTCTCTCCAAATTGATCATGAAGTGCAATACACAGCTGATTCCAGTTTGTGATAGAACCAGCTTCAAGGCTTCTGAACCATTGCAATGCCTTCCCTTTGAATGATGATGCCAGCAGTTTGACAGCCACATCCATTTCATTTATCTCATGGATTGCACAGATGTTAGCAATGTCTTTGACATGATCACCAGGAGTGGTATGATTTTCTCCAGTAAAAAATGGAATGTTCTTCAACGCTGCAATTGGAACTGGATTCTGTGCATTGAGGGCAAGTGGGCTGCTGCCAGTGAAATTGACAAAGGGATTTGCTGGTTGAGCCATTCTGATTGGTCGAAGGACTCTTGAATACTGAATGAAAGGCCAAGCAGGTGGAGGAGTTGAGAGAGTTCTGTTTGGTGGAGATGGAGACCTTTGAATCCTTCTTCCTCTTTGCCTTCTTCTTGGAGATAATTGCAGGTATTCAAACAACACTTCTTCTTCTCCAACTCTTGACCTTGTGATTCTTCTCATAAGCTCTTCAGGCCTGCACTGCTGAAACCAGTTGATTCTTCCTTTTGGAGTCACCAGATATGTGAATAATAGCTCTTTTCAAGCAAGAAAATTGCAGCAGATGCATATCAACTTTGCTGCAATAAAAATGAGACCTCTAGGTCCCACCGGGCGTGCCAAAACTGTTAGTGCAAAATCACAGCACCCCTGGATGCAGATCAAGTTTCTAGGTTGATCACTTGGCATCCAGTGTGATTGCATAACATTGAATCCTTTCTCCAAGTGTGGGACTTGAAAAATGAGAAAGGATTCTCCAGAGAAGGCTGGTTCCTATTCCTCTGTTCAGATGCACACAAAATATGCAGAGGGTTTTCTCAAAACCTAATATAATCTACCAAGGAGACAAGGTAAGAAGATGCATAAAATAAATCTAAGCTAATAGAGGTGATGCACCGAGGAATGAAGAACACCTATTTTTCCAGTGAACACAGACCATTCAAATGTGATATAAGATCATGCACAGATAACAAAACTTGTAGTGAAAGACCAGGAGGATGCAAGATGAACACAGAGAGGGTTGAGAATCATCCACAGACATGTATTACTTGCTCCAAATATTGATACAATACACTGCAGAATGCCAAGAGGTAGAGTCGTATTACAGTTTCAAATGAGAGGTTCGAACTCCACAAATTCACCTGATAGGAGAAGAAGGGAGGAGCAAAACAGAAAATGTTCGACCTTGAAAAGAAGCTCCTCTTTACAATATATAGAAAGAATGAGAGAGGAAAGAGAGAAGGGAAAACCAAATCTACCCCAACCACCTCCAGGTTGCATTCAATTCATCTCATCATGGCAGAAGCGGCGGATCCTGGCAAAACGGCGGGCTGCCTAACAGAAGCGGCGAACTGTCTGCTGCATTAAAGTTGTTAGTTGAAGCATTACTTCTGCTTGTTATTTCACGCCAGAGGTGTTTCTTGATTTTCTCTCTCCAAACTGAACCAAAATGTAAGATTGACCCTGGAAATCATGTAGAGAATCTCACAAGCTTTCCGTTGATATAAGGAACGTGCAAATCCGAGCTCTGGATCAAAAGATATGACGATCTGAAGATTTAGGGCACGGAACAGACCAAGACGGATTTTGAAATATTTCCCACGCTTCGCCACCTGGATGACACATGGCACGCATTGATTGGTCGCTGTGATTCTCTCTCCTCTGCCTTTCGGTGGGCTTTCTTTTGAAATTTCCTTGTGGGCCCCTGCTGGGACACGTGGCAGCTATTTCATTGGTTCGGATCAGTGCTCGAAAACTCGCCCCTTTGACTTTTCTGGACCTTTCCCCTTGTGACACGTGTCATGCGTTGATTGGTCCTCGGCCCTTTTGGCGATCCACGTCCCACATCGTCCCTATGTCCCATTTTTCCTTGTGCTCCTTGTGCTGATTTCAGCCGATGAACCGGCCGGTTTGCGTCTTTTTGTCCCAGATGTCCCACTTTGTTTCGGACTGAAGTTCCTCATTTCGGCCGATCTGGCCGGTTTGGGTCTATTTGTTCCAACTATCCTAGAAACAGTTCGATTTTCCTTTCCTTCGGCCGAACCGCCTTTCCGCATCCCACGCGTCCTGATGTCCCAACTGCTTTCAAACTGTTTGTTCTCATTTCGGCCGAACCGGCCGGTTCGCGTATCTTTGTCCCAGATGTCCCAAAAGCAGTTAGTCCGAAAGCTTCTCCTTTCCGGCCAGATCCGGGCTTTCCGTGTCCGCCGCGTACTTCTAGCCCGATTGTCCCAAATGCTTAGCAGGCTGCCTGGAGGCTTTTCGGCCAATCCGCATCTTTCTGTCCCACATGTCCCAAAGGCGTCCTTGAGCAGGACTTAGCCAATTTTCACGATTTTTCCTGGATCAACCTACTTGCCTGGGACTTGAATATTTTGATGCATGTTATCAAAATCACCTTGGGGGAGTGAATTTTGGATAACAGGTACTATGCTCCGATCGATGTAGCCTGGAAGCACCGGGATCGTTGGGAACTGAAACAAAGCCTCCCCAAGCATTTACCAGGCCACCTTGATGCATGTGCATATTCTGTTTGGTTCCACGATCTTCTGTGTACAAAATATTGCAATTAGATAACCTTGCATTAGAGTTTGACTAAAAGTTAATGTTTACTTTGATTCTCATCACTTTTTTTTTTCTCTCTCTCTCTCCCCCTCTCTTTATCTATCTATCTCTCTCTCTATCTCTCTTTCTCTTACTTTCTCTCTCACTCTTGGTGATAAATTTGTACTTTAGCTAAATATGCTCTTTATTAATCTTGATTGAAAGAGATGAATATACTATGTGTGTAAGTTAATGTGTATTGTGTTTTAGCGTGCAATTGAACATGAATAGACTATGTGTGTGAGACCAGAACTGTGTTTACTTTGAATCTTATTGCATTGGAGTGAAACTAAGTGATAAAATTCTAGAATGTTGACGCATTACCCTTTTGGATAACTCTTGTTGCATGGTCTAATGATCTAGTGATAAATGCAAACTGTGTGCATGAATGTATTGAGTGTTCTCAGTTGAATAGTTAAGATCATTATGACAAGTGGAGTATGTGTACTTATTGAGGAATAGTTGTAAGTAAGGTGATCCCAATGGAATTGAAGAATTTACAAAATAATAATTGAACACTATCCCCCACTGTAGAATCAAGGGTTTTTATATACCCTGAACCAGCTTATGAACGAGCAGGGAATTGTCGATTCAAGACATTGAGTTCATTGTCAAGATTTTATGGTAATATAAGAATCAATAAGGAGTGGTGAAGATCATAAGAATCATTCTTGAGGTCTTAGAACTAAAAGCCAACCGTTTTATAGCCAAATGTTGCCTCTCGGGATCCATAGTGAACCACAGTCAAGGTTTAGGAGCGTTTGTAGTCTTGAAGCATGAAATCAAGGAATTCTTGCATAAGATTTGAAAGGAACCATATTAAAGAGGCCCCTCAACTGTTAAAAGAATAATTTTTGAGTTTCATTAGTGGAAGAGTGATATTTCCTTACCAATCCCTTAGAGGAATGAATGCACAGTTGTAAACTGAGTTTGAGAAGTCATTTTACAAAGAACCCAAGTTTGATATATTGAGCTAAGCATTGAAACTTCTAGGAAAGTATAATAAGCTTAATGGGTGGTTGAATATGCTTGAGTTGTCCTTGGGAACCAAATACAAGTGGATATATGTTACACAGTATAGTGGGACAAGGTTAGTTAGTGTTTCAAGAGCAAAAAGTGAAAAAGTGAGCTCTAAGGAGTTGTAGAAGTAGTCGGAGTATGAGATTTTGGGAGCACCTTAGGGATGGAAAAAGTGAACTAATGAATCTTGTAAGATTTTTGGGTATCCTTAGATCCTTATATCCATGCTTGTTTCAAGATACATTGTCTTAAGGGGCATAGTTGCTAGTTTTGGCAAGATGAACAACAGTGGTGTTTGGAGCCTTATGAATCAAGTTAGTGATGCTCCTAATGTGCTTGAGGTGTTAAAATAGGGGAGAAGACTAATAAGCATTAAATAAGGAAGTAAGTGCATGATAAGACAGAAAGTAGTACAAAGAGACCAAGAGCAAGAAGAAGCACAAGTAAGGTAAAGACAAGATTAAGTGTTGTATGAAATAGAACTTGTTTATGGAGTCCTTTGACACTGGAAGCATTGTATAGAGATAGATTAGAGTGCCAAGGAGACCATAGCAAGGTGATATTGTACCAATTTAGTCAAGGTTTTGACAAATAGAATAGTTTTTAGCCATTTTGGGCTAGTGAATGATCCTCTCATGCAGAGATTGGCTGGGGTAGTTGTTGTTAAATCATCTTGAACTTGTGTAAATGGCCATTTATTTATTTTCTCTACATAAAAATCACATAAATAATGAATATGGATACTTAGTAATTATTATTATAACACACTCTAATGAAACCACAAGCAATTTATAAAAATTCAATAATATATCTTATTTAATTTGAATTGAAACTTTGAATCTAGGTCTAGAAAAGGTTCTCTAAACATATACACATTGATAAATTGAAAGAATAATTACTCAGTTTAGATAACTCTTTATACATGTTATATAAATTTTGATTTCCAAAGTTTCATGCATATTATACATTAAACATGCTAGTATACAAAAATGAAAAAATATCCACAATGTCTTATATTGTCAAGTGCACATCATATTAGTTTGGATATAATTATAATCTTAAAAATGTAAGGTCTTATAAACAAATATTGAGTTCTAAATAGTATTAATGTGCACAATAAATATAAAAATTTGAATAGGTCATATAATATCAAGTCAATGCCATATAGGCATACATACAATGTCGAATGTGCATGCAATTCCATGCACACAGGCATACAAAATAAATGTCATAACACACACACACACACACACACACACACACACACACACACACACACACACACACACACACACACACACACACACATATCTTATTCATCAAAACCTATCCCTCTGTTTTCCCTAGTCGAAGAAGGCCCTCCCTTAGATGTAGATGGAGATCCATGAGATGACTTAGGACTCTCCATGGCCTGACTACGAGTCCTCTTATGCTCAAAACTCAACTGTAGTTGAACCTGTAAATGCATACAATTTTTTTTTGTCAAAGCTTTATGTATAAGTTTTCAACATATATAAGACCATGTTAATGAAACTATTT
Organism: Taxus chinensis; assembly: GCA_019776745.2. Taxonomy (NCBI): domain Eukaryota; kingdom Viridiplantae; phylum Streptophyta; class Pinopsida; order Cupressales; family Taxaceae; genus Taxus; species Taxus chinensis. The sequence goes on along the minus strand of CM034147.1, from coordinate 659,224,334 downwards.
ACATGTACATGCACATACTGTAGACACATATAATTACGCCCAAGCAATTTAAATACTTAAATTGCACTAATTATCCCCTTTCTCACAAATCAACGACATATCATCAAAAACACTCATTTTCCCTCATATCATCATTAATTAATTACACTAAGCTAATTAATTAAGTTTCCTATCCAACAAATACCCTAATTAACGACCTTCCGTTAATAAATCACCCATTCTACCTAGACTAATTAATTATTATTAGTTAATTAGTTTTCCCTTCCATTTAACTAATAAATCAATATTTAATTGATTTAATCCCATTATAATAGCCTAAATCGCATTAATATTCTTCTAATTGGCTTCTATAAGCTTACACCTACCTATTAGTTAATCACCTTTGATTAATTAAAACACCCCCCAACTCCCATGACTTACTAAACATGTATTAAACTCTTCGAAAGTAAGGTTACCTTTAATAAAGCAACCTTATCCATTCCTAATCATGTTTTACCTTTATCCCACATTCATGAGAATGTGTTGAATCCTTTATCCTTTGGGCTATATAAAGAGCCCTCCACCTACCTTTTTACTTACACCTAAACTTTCTAAGAGAGAAAATGCAAAGCATATAGCAAAGAGACTAAGAGCTTGCACATTGCCCTTTTGAGAGTTCATCATCTTGAAGAGTTAAGCCTCTTTCTTAAAGTGCTTGGGTCATATGGGAGGTGTCAAAAGGGTCTTGTAGCCCAACTTTGATTAGCCCCCATTCCTAGCTTCTTGGAACATTAAGGACAACTATTTTGATAGTCATGGAGCTTACTTAGGTCCATTCATTTATTTGTTGTTAGAGAATAGAGGAGTTTAGATATTTAGCATTGTTAGTTTCAAAGTTTGTATTGATGAATGCTAGCATCGAACCCTTGTTTAATTCTTATCATGATGGTGTTTATGCTTTGTTTTAGCTAAATTGTAGAACTATTCTAGGTGGTAGTTCTTGCTTCATTTGATTTAGCATTAAGAAAAGTATACATGCACACATTTGACACGCTCGGTGGGACTTACTCCATTGTCCTTTGCACTTAATTTCAAGTTTTTGTAGTTAAGTTTTATTTTTGGTTACTAACCCTCTTTTACACATTTTGATCTAACTTGTTTTTCTTAACTTGTTTTGTTGAGTTTGCATGTGTTGGGTATTCCTTGTAGGTATGAAGAAGGTGAAGTGCTGTCAAAATTGGAATTGATTGGAAAATTTCAAGATTTATCCATGTTTTCATTTTTAGAGCTTACTTTTTTAACATTCTACATGCTAGTTTTGTCAATTTCTTCAAAATTTTAAATTCTTGAGCATGTAGGTTAGTGTTTGATAATGCTGAGTCTTCTTGTTGTCACCAAATCACTGCACCCTCCGAATGGCCAGGATGTGAATAGGATGTTCGGTGTGATTGGGACACATGGGATCACCTCTCAAGCTGTGAGACTTGGGCTCGAGGTGAACCTCTGGAGAAGGCCAGCTGCCTCTTCCTAAACTAAGTGCTATACTACTCCTAGTGTAACAAAAATGATTATCTAATCCTACGCTAACATTTTCATGGGGTTTTAGGGAAAGAGATTTACAGATATGAAACTATACTAGGGATGGTGATGCACCAGATAAAGGGTGTCTTCAGACTCAGGAAGGGTTAATTTGAAGAGGGTGTGTGCACCACAGGTCAACTTCACCTACTGCAACTTAGAGAGGGTACAGGATACCACAAACTAAGAGACACGCATTCCCTTTGTTAAAATTTATCAGACCAAGAAATATACCAGTTTCCCAGTGAAGAAGGATGAACTCAAGAAGGGTGAACAGACACCACAACTCAACTGCATGCAATACTTCACCACTCGATAAGCACAGAACTCCAAGAACTTGCAATAGAACTTAAACTTGCACAGTGTACCTGCAAGTATGAGAAAGGCACAAAGAAGAACAGAAGGATGAAAGGACTGAGATTAGTCACAAAACACACACTTTTATTGCTTCAATAACATGCACAATGCATCATACATTCAGAAGAGGCAATAGTTGCCATTACAGTCTTGAAGAGGAGGCTTGAAAGTTCTCTCAACACACAAGAACAACTTGCAGAAGAGAGAGGATTCTTGAAAAGTATACACTCGCCTGAGATATCTAACTGTCCAACTTGTCTGAACTGTTGGAACCCTTTGAAATGAGATTCCAACTTACATTTATAGAAGAATATGTGAGAAAGAAGAGGAAAGGTCATAATTACATTCCTAAATTGAAGGCCCATGATGTATTTATTGCAGTTAGTTGAACCACCTGAGAAGGTTCCATCATGGGTCATTAATTGCATGATGACCTAGTCTTCTCAATTAATTAAAAGAATATTTAAATAATAATAATAAATATTATTATTAAAATATTTAAATAAAAATATTAATTTAATTAACATAATGTTGGGACCCCCCCGTTGACCCGTTTGACTTGAAGAGGTGGGGGGTCCATGCGGATAGAGTCTGCACAAATCTCAACTCGGTGACCTTCGAATCCTCTAACTCGGTGTTGCAATCGATTTTGAACCCCACATTAACTCTTTCCTTGCTTTGGTAATTGGGCTCTTTTGCATTGAGTCCTTTGAATGGTGAGCTATCAAACTTGATTCTTATTATTTTCCTCTATTAACTCGAGGCCATTTATGCATTCCATGTTCAAACTTCATGAAACATCACCATGAGCTGTTTGCAAATTCACCAAGCTCTTCATCCAGCAAACGATATTACCTTTCCTGGGCTCAAACTCACTTGAATACCGAGCTTAACCCAATATTTCTAAAAAGAATGGTTTTACCATAATGCTCACGGTTCTTCCTTATCATATAACACTTGTAGTAAGAATGTTTTGGATTTTCCATAATAAGCACAATTTGTACCTTCCAAACGATGAGAAAATGCCATTATCAATAAAGACCTAATGCTGCCATGATGATGACCTAGGTTCATGCCCATAACATGTCGATAGACACCCTTAAGACTGATTCTTTGACAAAGAGACCTTTGGTATTTTGGTAGTGCACTCTGCAATCTAGGCTCCAACCAACAATTATGCCACTATTGGGTTCTTAGTATGGAATGGGTAGCTGTGAGCTACACAATATACTCATTTTTCCAGAAACTAAAAAGATCCTTTATGTTACAATCTGCAACACATAAAATAAGCCCTTCAAAAAAAATACGTTGAACAACTAGGGAAACCAAAAGGACCTTGGAAAAATGTACAGGTAACAACCATATAAATTCTTCCTTAGTCGTGGATAAAAGCTAATAGAAATAAGCTAGATAAAATCAGCTTGAAACTACAGTATAATCGTCCATTGTTTAAAAACAAGCTTCTCTGAACCTGGTAAAAGAATATTTTTATTGTCTGATTAGACATACATAATGGAAGGGTATAAATATTGCCTACTACCCACAGAGTTTCTCAAAGAGACCATTTACAAGTGACAAGGATGTAGAATGCAAAACGGCCCGACCAGGTATTTTAGAGTTGACCTTCACATTCAATTCGTTTCTAGGAGAAAACATGCTGAGAAATATGAATCGTTTAATTTTGCACCATTTTAAACTTCCATCTCCTGACTCGGGAAAATTTTATGAAGCCTTGAATAGTGTGACTCCAATCCATCGTATACGGTAGTGAATATTTGTTTCCTGCAGCTTTCTGCTTGAAGCGCTAAAACGGCTTCTACTATAATACAACATGCCTGCTGCCTATGTGTGGGAGTTTCTCGCAACCACCGAATGCTCAGAACTGTACAGAGGATGAGGAGAAGGTCGTGGAGCTATCTTAGCCGATTCAAAGTCTGAAAGTTCAGTGGAATCCTAACAAGGGCAGATCTGTATGAAAGGAGACACTTTCTCGTATGATCTATGAAACCCAATCCACAGTCCATGCAACACGCATCCTTTGATCTCCATGCACTCGCCGCTCCACTCGGCGTTTGACTCATTCCTCCAACCTGGCGTCATTCTTGACTCGCACAACGTGCTCTAATCCTATTTACATGGCCCGTGCGGAAGTCTGATGTTGGATAGCCATCATATTGTCTCCACTTGGCAATTTGATCTAATTTCTCCCCTACGCAGAGGTTTGATCATGGTTTTCCAAACCAATATTTCCACGCTTGGCGGTGTTTGCCTTATTTTCCACATTCATACCTCAGCATGGGATTAACAGCTTGGACTGCCATCGTAATATTTCCACGCTTAGCAGTTTGATCGGATTTCTCCCATTTTTTGGGAGTAGATTCAAACTTCTCCCACGTCCAGGATTTCTTCTTTGGCTTGACATCACGTCATTTCCCTTGGCAATGATCACCTTATTTTCCATGTCCCCCCCTCGTATGAAGCTTGCGACTCGTCTCTACGAGCCCCGAGTGTTTTCATCACTGCATAACTCCCACCGAGTCTTGTTTATGCTTACCGGACTCCAATTCCTCTGAATCGGCGAGCTTCTCATGAGTTTTACCATTGTAAAATTATTTCGAGCAGGCCTCCCAGTTTTGCATTAATCAATGAGCCCTAGAATTGTATCCTAGAAACCATCTTTAATGCATCCACACGAAACGAGTTGCCTTGAATTATCCATCATGTTCGATGAGTCCCATTGATAGGGCTCCATCACGTATCTCTGTTTACAAAATGATCTCCATTCATTTTATGGCACTCTTGATGCCTTGGCTTGCATTTGAATCACCCTAGCTCTGCAGAATGTGTCCTAAAAGAAGCTCACTACATGATCTCCAAAATGAACAATTCACTAAGATGAGTCAAATTCCTTATTTGTACCTTCGCTTCCGCCTGTGGCTTAAACCTTTCCAATTCATTGAGGCTTTATTGATATCTCGAACTTTGACTCTCCCTGACTTGGCCTTAACTTCCGCCTGCATCGATCTCTACTGAGATCCTTATAGAGTTCCCTTCATTCGTCAATTTTCAACGAGCTATATTTTGCATTAACAAGACCTCATCGAGCTCTTACAACAGAGAGTCTCTACCGAGATGACTATTAATTTGACACTGGGTTCTCTATCAACTCGACCCCGAATCTTTACTGAGTTGAGATCAACTGGGTGCCTTTTGATACTAGGTGATCTCTCATATGCAATGTAAGAATTATTTTTTAATTATTGCATCTCGATAATAACCGAAGGTGGGTTCCTACGATTATTATTTCATTTTGAACGTGATAGGACCCCGTTGTCCAATCTTCCCATGTGTGAAAAATTGGATAACATTTTTGGCGACCTCTTGGGGATGATTGCCTACTAAGCATGATTCCAGTAGCCTTAAGTCATCCATTGGGCATGGAGTCTGTGTTGGAATCCTAAAAGTAGTATGATTTTCTTTGACACATCCCAAAATTTCTTTGAGCATTGCCGATATCCTGGGCCTCCCTGGAATGCTAAGCATGAAGTATACTGAATCTATTGAATGCTTGACATCCATGGAACACTGCAAAATTTTGAATGAAGCATATTTTGAAACTCTTATGGAAACCTTGAACCTTTCTTCTCCTTGACAACTTCCAATGATGAAACAATGTGCAGAACAAACACAAAACACAACAACAAGGAAAGAAAAACAATAACACACAACAATGTGCATAAGCACTTGGAGGAAAACACCTAATTTAACTATACAAGGGGTGGAACACTTCTCAAAAACAAGCTTTGAGATGTATCCCATTCACATGAATGGGCAGAGTTCTTCTCCATTGAGCCTAGATAGACGGAATGAATTTGCCTCTTTGCAACTTGTGATGATGTATGGCCCACTCCAGAGAACGTCAAACTTGGCATGTCTGCCTGGTTTGGCCCTGTCTTCATCCCATTTGAGAACTAAATCTCCCTCTTGAAAATGCTTGTCAGATGCCTTCTTGTCAAAATATTTCTTAACTTGAGCCTGATGCTGCTCCAAAGTTTTCATAGCCTTTTCTCGTACTTCCTCTAACTCCATGAGTTCAGAAAACCTTACTGTCAGAGGATCACTCTCTATAACTTCAAGTTGATGAGCTAACTCCAAAGAAGGTAACTCCAATGAGAGTGGGAGTTTTGCCTCTCTTCCATATACAAGAACGAAAGGAGAATTTCTGATGGCCCTTTTAGCTATGATCTGATCTGCCCATAAGGTAGTTTTAAGCTATGTATGCCAAGTCCTCTTGTTAGTCTCCATTGTGCGCTTAATAATCCTTATGAGGTTTTTGTTGGTAGACTCAGCCAATCCATTTCCTTGAGGATAGTAATTGGATGAAGTTTTGAGGTATACCCCATTTTTAACAACCCATTCACTCAATTTCATACCAAGAAAAGCCAGCGCATTGTCTGAAATGACTGTAAATGGAACACCGAATCTCGTCATTATACCCTCCAAAAAATCTAGAACTGCCTTTTCATTGCTCTCTTTTAATGCTACCACCTCTGTCCATCGAGTAAAATAGTCTGTTGCGGTAAGGACCCACTTATGTCCATCACTGGATGGAGGATTAATCATTCTGATGAAGTCCAACCCGCATTGAACAAAGGGTTGATCCACTTGAATTGGATGCAATGGAAGAGCTGTCAGCTTCTGCTTACTTGTGAAAAAGGCACATTCCTTACATTTCCTTACCAAAATATGGGCATCCTTGAATAAATCTGACCAATAGTAGCCAGCTCGCATGATCTTGGTAGCTATTTTTCGTGGGGAATAATGTCCTCCCAGATAGGCCATTATGAAATTCTTCTAGTATCTTACTGACCTGTTCTGGTCCTATGCATTGAAGGAGGACACCATTCAAATCTTTTCGAAAGAGAACGCTATCTACCAAAACATATGGGATAGATTAAAGATGGAAAGTTCACCTTTGGTTTTTATCCATGTCTGTCGGATATGCTCCTGAGAAGATGAAATTCTTCATTTTAGATAAATAGTCAGCTTGATCAACATCCTCATCAGTATTTAGGAGTGTCACATCCTCATTACTTTTTGATTCCATGTCTGTTGCAAGTTGCTGACATAAACCCTTACCTCTGAAAAGTTTAGTGACTTTGATGTGCACATCATACTCCATTACCTTCGTGATCCATCCAACACACTTTTCGTTCATTTCTTTGTTCAGTAAAAACTCCTTGACACTTGGATGAGACACCATCAGATGAATCTTGTTGTTGGACAACATGTGCTTGAATTTCTTCAAAGCTCGAATAACTGCAAAGACTTGCTTTTCAATGAATGAGTATTTGAACTCGTAGTCTTTGAGGGATTGACTGAAGAAAGTGATTGGTTGCTCCATCAGGTTGTTGTTTTGTTGGGTGAGGATCCCTGAAATGTTCTCTTGACCTACAAAAGCATAAAGGATAAAATCTTTGTCAAACCTAGGATTCACAAGCGTGGGAGCTTGAGAAATGGCTGTTTTGATAGCTTCAAAGCTTTCTCTTCCTTCCTTTGTCCACGAGAATGGCATGTTTTTCTTTAGCATGGTTGTCAGTGGTTTAGCCAATGTCGCGAATTGAGGGATGAATCTCCACACGAAATTTATGGTTCCCAGAAAACTCTGGAGGCCCTTCTTGTGACTTGGGAGAGATAAGGACATAATTGAATGAATCCTAGCTAGATTGATTGATAATCCTTCTACTGAAACAACATGCCCCAACAATTTTCCCTCGTGCACTACGAAAATACATTTCTTGGGGTTAAGTGAAACCCCAAATTCCCTACACCTTTGGAAAACTTTCCTTAGATGCGTGATGTGATCTTCTACATCCTTAGAGTATACAGTTATATCATCAAGGTAAACTAAAATAATATCGTTGATTAGTCCCTTACATTCCATGTCCATGGCTCTTTGGAAAGTAGCCCCGGCATTGGAAAATCTAAATGACATTTTATTATAGGCATACGTGCCCCACTTGGTAGTGAAAGCCGTTTTGAATTGGTCAGATTCTTGGACTAGGATTTGATTATAACCTGAATATCCATCGAGCAAAGAAATCTTTGAGCTCCTGCCACCATTTGAAGGATCTGCTCCATCGATGGAAGAGGATAATGGTCTTTTAATGATGTACGATTCAAATCCCTGAAATCTACGCATAAGTGGATCTCTCCGTTCTTCTTCCTCACGGGAACCAAATTGGCTATCCATGAGGAATGCTTCATGGGAAAAATTATACAGGCCTCGATGAGCTTGGTTAGCCCCTTTCTCATTAGTGGCTCAATTTTGGGATTAATTGGTCTCTGTTTCTGACGAACTGGCTTAGCATTAGGATCCAGTTCGATGGTATGTTGTACTAGACCTGGATGAAAACCACACATATTTTTATAGCTCCATACAAAGATGTCATGATACTCTTGAAAAATTTTGATGAAAGCTTCTTTCTCTTCAAAAGTACACACTTTTCCGATCTTAAGAAATTTTTCATTTTATACTTCAACTTCCTCAAAATATTCTTCTCTGACCACCATGTTAGGGCTTTGTCTTGTGGCTTGGTCATCTGAATTGAAAATGGATTCCAAAGTGACTAAACCTTTTGGTAACTTGTTGCTTTTCAATTGAATAATTTTCTCACCATATGACTCCTGCAACTTATCTTGATTCTTTGTAGCAAACTCCGCATCTTCTTGTAGGAAGAGGACAATTTGTTTGTCACTATCAAACACTTGCCAACTACTCACATTATCAGGGACTATTGGTCGAACCACCATTTGAACAAATTACTGCCCTTATTTCATGATATCAACTAGTATGTTGTATTGTGAACCAATTGTAGCAAGCCTATCTGCATCTTGATTTTGACCTCTAGGAACTGCATGGATTCGAAAAGCTTCGAAATCTTCAATCAGGTCTTAGAATCAGTTCTTGTATGATCTTAAAAGATCATTTTTGGATGCACTACATGCCGAAACTTGATGAACAGCTAACTCACTATCTCCAAAAACAGTCAGGGCCTTGATTCCCTTCCTTTGGGCTAGCTGAATTCCTTGCACGTGAGCCTCGTATTCAGCAACATTATTAGTGCAACTGAACTGCAACCGGAAAGATGAGAAGTACTTATCTCCCTCTGGAGAAATTAACATAACACCAGCACTGGATCCATTCTTACTTCTTGATCCATCGAAGAACAATTGCCACAATCCTTTAGAATCACTTGGTGTTTTGACAAGTTGTGGTATGATTGTATCTTCTTCATGGATACAGTAAGTACCTAATCCTGTTTCTTCCAAAACCAGCAAACCAGCTTCTTCTTCTACCAATACATCAGCGTAGGGATCGTACTGATGATCTCTACTTACTTCATCCAACAAAGTATCAGGAACTTCTTCAACAAGGGTGGTTGGTTCATGATCAACATCTTCCTCTTCTGGATCACCAATGGTGTAATTTCCATTTATGGTACTAGCAGTGTAGGGTTCTACATGATTATGGCAGATTGGTTCTGCCCTTATAGTTACTTTGGTTCCGTATCAAGTCCTAAGAATCATATGCGAGCAATCGGCTGATAGATAACTGCCCATCTTAGAAGTGAAATTCCGTGATAGGAAAATGGCAAAGAGCGGAGGGAGATCAATTTGGGTGAATGAAAAACTTGGGCATGCATGAATGGTAAGTTGAAGTCCTTTTATAACCCCAACAGTCTTAATAGCTGTGCCATCCAGATGAAAAACCCCTCTTGTAACTGGCGCATATTGTATGCCTAGTACATCTGTAATTTGTTTCGGCATGACAGAGCTACTGGCACCAGAATCGATCATGTAATTATGTACCAAGTGGTCATCAATGATTAGGGAAATGTAGAATGGTGGTGGTTTGTTTGCCGTAGGAATGATTTTCCCTTCCGGTTGACACAAATTTGTAGCATTTGTCACTCCATGGCTTGGTGATCCGCTGGTTGTACTAAAACTGTTCAGAGCTTCTCACAACAGGTTTCTTTGGGAAGGGATCGAGAGTGCATCCCACATGGTAACGCTCAGATTAGTTTTCTTCATTTTTTCTACTATGCTGAAGGGAATTGCTCCAACTTTGATGACACTTTTTTGGGCATTGGGGTCCTCCTTTGGAAATGTTTGTTGGGTACCGTGATGCCTGGAGAACCATCTTTCCCTACGGTGTGGCTAGCCGATGTTTCTAGTGATTTCTTTCCCACATTTTTATCAACTGCCATTTGAAACCCAGGTTGAGAAGTGGATGCTAGATCAGCTTTGAGAGGTTGAGGCTCCATTGCTCTCTTTTTGGAACGAGTGTTTGCCGCCACTGATGAAGAATCTATATTTAATCCGTAAAAATCTTCTTCTTGCCAGTTTAGCAAAGCGGATTCTTCAGGTGCCTGCAGTTGATCTGCTGCTTCTTGCGTAGATGAATTGTTTGTTAACTCTGAAGGGGCAGATACACTTTGAACCATAAGGGCCTGGCTAAGAACCCCATTGGGACAAAGATTTTGATTGTGAGGTTGAGAGAAAGGATAACACCATTCGTAGTCTTGAACTAGATTATTTTGAATAGGTACTATAGCTCTAGATGAGCTAGCTGCAAGAGGATTCTGAAAGTTCAAGGGACTGACATTTGTAACTTGACTTGTAGTTTGATTTCGAGGCTATTTGTTCCCTTGAAAAGGAGAACGGTTAGCTTGATACTACTGATTTTGAGTGCAACGAGCTCATTTCCAAAATTTTGTAGTAGTGACTTGACTTCAAATAGGTCATTTGAAGAGGTAGGGGAAGATTGAGATGGTTGCCTGGAGTCTACTGGAATAGGAGAAATGATAGGCTGATGATTTGTAAGATCTGGAGAAAAGGGCATTGGTGGTCGTGGAGCTATCTTTCCAGCCTAAATCAAAGAATTCTCTGCACTTATGGCAACTTCATAAGCATCAGGAAGTGTAGTCCCTCCCATGGACTAGATCATAATTGCTACATCACTATTCAAGGCTCACAAATAGTACAAGAATGCATTATGCGTAGAAGGCTTTACGAGCGCCGGAATCCTATTCCAAGTTCTATGGAATCGGAAGTTGAAATCACTCATGTATTCTTGGGAAGCTCTCTTTATGGTAGTAAGTTGTTCCAAAAGTGATAGGTGATCACTTTTGTCTTTAAATTGTTTACATAGCTTTTCTCCCAACTCATCCCAAGTGGTTATAGTGCCAACACCTAACCCACGAAACCATTGAAGTGCTTTTCCCTTGAAAGAGGTAGCAAGAAGTCTAACTGCAACGTTGTCTTCGGTGATATTATGTACTGCGCAGATGATGGCTACATCAAAGATATGCTCCACTGGAGTAATGTGAGTTTCCCCCATGTAGAAGGGTAAACATTTTAGTGCCACAACAGGTATCGGGTCACGTTGAGCCAATATGAGATGACTGCTTGCATTGAAAGGGGGAAAAACTTGGTTCCTCGCAATAGCAACGAAAGGTTGATTGTTCCTGGGTGGAGGAAATCTTCCGTAAGGAGGATTTGAATGACCCCTACTAGGTAAATCTGCAACTGGGGATGTGGAAATGCCTCTTCTGCTTCTCTTTGGAGGAGACAAGGAAATTTCGATATGCTGATACTTTCCTTTCTTTGAAGAAGCTCTTGTCTGAATTCTTCATATAAGTTACTGCACTGAGATTTGGAATCCAGACATATAGAGTCGCCAGGTACTTTGACTTGTGTAAGTGAGAAAAGAAGGTACCAACTCATCCCACCGGGCATGCCAAAAACTATTGTGTGTGGTCGCACGGTGGCTTAAGATTTCCTGTTTGATAATGAGACACCTCTGAAAGATGGAATTCTAACTTCTGTGGGTCCCACCGGGTGTGCCAAAAAATGTTGTCACCAAATCACTGCAACCTCCGAATGGTCAGGATGTGAATAGGATGTTCGGTGTGATTGGGACACATGGGATGACCTCTCAAGCTGTGGGACTTGGGCTTGAGGTGAACCTCCGAAGAAGGCCCGGCTGCCTCTTCCTAAACTAAGTGTTGTACTACTCCTAGTGTAACAAAAAATGATTATCTAATCCTACGCTAACATTTTCATGGGGTTTTAGGGAAAGAGATTTACAGAAATGAAACTATACTAGGGATGGTGATGCACTAGATAAAGGGTGTCTTCAGACTCAGGAAGGGTTAATTTGAAGAGGGTGTGTGCACCACATGTCGAACTTCACCTACTACAACTTAGAGAGGGTACAGGATACCACAAACTAAGAGACACGCATCCCCTTTGTTAAAATTTATCAGACCGAGAAATATACCAGTTTCCCAGTGAAGAAGGATGAACTCAAGAAGGGTGAACAGACACCACAACTCAACTGCATGCAATACTTCACCACTCGATAAGCACAGAACTCCAAGAACCTGCAATAGAACTTAAACTTGCACAGTGTACCTGCAAGTATGAGAAAGGCACAAAGAAGCATAGAAGGAGGAAAGGACTGAGATTAGTCACAAAATGCACACTTTTATTGCTTCAATAACATGCATAATGCATCATACATTCAGAAGAGGCAATAGTTTCCATTACAGTCTTGAAGAGGAGGCTTGAAAGTTCTCTCAACACACAAGAACAACTTGCAGAAGAGAGAGGATTCTTGAAAAGTATACAATCGCCTGAGATATCTAACTGTCCAACTTGTCTGAACTGTTGGAACCCTTTGAAATGAGCTTCCAACTTACATTTATAGAAGAATATGTGAGAAAGAAGAGGAAAGGTCATAATTACATTCCTAAATTGAAGGCCCATGATGTATTTATTGTAGTTAGTTGAACCACCTGAGAAGGTTCCATCATGGGTCATTAATTTCCTGATGACCTAGTCTTCTTAATTAATTAAAAGAATATTTAAATAAAATATTTAAATAATAATAATAAATATTATTATTAAAATATTTAAATAAAAATATTAATTTAATTAACATAATGTTGGGAGCCCCCCCGTTGACCCGTTTGACTTGAAGAGGAGGGAGGTCCATGCGCGATAGAGTCTGCACAAATCTCAACTCGGTGAGCTTCAAATCCTTTAACTCGGTGTTGCAATCGATTTTGAAACCCCACATTAACTCTTTCCTTGCTTTGGTAATCAGGCTCTTTTGCATTGAGTCCTTCGAATGGTGAGCTATCAAACTCAATTCTTATCATTTTCCTCTGTTAACTCGAGGCCATTTATGCATTCCACGTTCAAACTTCATGAAACATCAGCACGAGCTCCTTGCGAAGTCACCGAGCTCTTCATCCAGCAAACGATCTTACCTTTCCTGGGCTCAAACTCACTTGAATACCGAGCTTAACCCAATATTTCTAAAAAGAATGGTTTTACCACAATGCTCACGGTTCTTCCTTATCATATAACACTTGTAGTAAGAATGTTTTGGATTTGCCATAATAAGCACAATTTGTACCTTCCAAACGATGAGAAAATGCCATTATCAATAAAGACCTAATGCTGCCATGATGATGACCCCAGATTCATGCCCATAACATGTCGATAGACACCTTTAAGACTGATTCTTGGACAAAGAGAGCTTCGGTATTTTGGCAGTGCACTCTACAATCTAGGCTCCAAACAACAATTATGCCACTATTGGGGTCTTAGTATGGAATGGGTAGTTGTGAGCTACACAATATACTCATTTTTCCAGAAACTAAAAAGATCCTTTATGTTACAATTTGCAACACATAAAATAAGCCCTTCAAAAAAAATACGTTGAACAACTGGGGCAACCAAAAGGACCTGGGAAAAATGTATGGGTAACAACCATATGAATTCTTCCTTAGTCATGGATAAAAGCTAATAGAAATAAGCTAGATAAAATCAGCTTGAAACTATAGTATAGTCATCCATTGTTTAAAAAACAAGCTTCTCTGAACCTGGTAAAAGAATATTTTTATTGTCTGATTGGACAGTACATAATGGAAGGGTATAAATATTGCCTACTGCCCATAGAGTTTCTCAAAGAGACCATTTACAAGTGATAAGGATGTAGCATGCAAAACGGCCGACCAGGTATTTCAGAGTTGACCTTCACATTCAATTCGTTTCTAGGAGAAAACATGCTGAGCAATATGAATCATTTCATTCTGCACCATTTTAAACTTCCATCTCCTGACTCAGGCAAATTTTATGAAGCCTTGAATAGTGTGACTCCAATCCATCGTATACGACAGTGAATATTTTTTTCCTGTAGTTGTCTACTTGAAGCACTAAAATGGATTCTACTATAATGGAACATGCCTGTTACCTGTGCATGGGAGTTTCTTGCGACCACCGAATGCTCAGAACTGTATAGAGGACAAGGCTAAGGTCATGGAGCTATCTTATCTGATTCAAAGCCTGAAAGTTCAATGGAATCCTAACAGGGCGGATCTGTATGAAAGGAGACACTTTCTCGTATGATCTATGAAACCCAATCCACAGTCCATGCAACACGCATCCTTTGATCTCCATGCACTCACCGCTCCACTCGGTGTTTGACTCATTCCTCCAACCTGGCGTCATTCTTGACTCACAGAACGTGCTCTGATCCTATTTACACGGCCTGTGCGGAAGTCTGATGTTGGATAGCCATCATATTGTCTCCACTTGGAAATTTGATTCGATTTCTCCTCTACGCGGAGGTTTGATCATGGTTTACCAAACAAATATTTCCATGCTTAGCGGTGTTTGCCTTATTTTCCAAATTCATACCTCAGCGTGGGATTAACAGCTTGGACTGCCATCATAATATTTCCACGCTTGGCAGTTTGATCGGATTTCTCCCATTTTTTGGCAGTAGATTCAAACTTCTCCCACGCTCGGGATTTCTTCTTTGGCTTGACATCACGTCATTTCCCTTGGCAATGCTCGCCTTATTTTCCATGTCCCCCCTTGCATGAAGCTTGCTACTCGTCTCTACGAGCCCCGAGTGTTTTCATCACTGAATAACTCCCACTGAGCCTTGTTTATCCTTACTGGACTCCATTTCCTTTGAATCGGCGAGCTTCTCATGAGTTTTACCATTGTAAAATTATTTTGAGTAGGCCTCCCAGTTTTGAATTAATCAATGAGCACTAGAATTGTATCCTAAAAACCATCTTTAATGCATCCACACGAAACGAGTTGCCTTGAATTATCCATCATGCTTGATGAGTCCCGTTGATAGGGCTCAATCACGTATCTCTGTTTATGCAACGATCTCCATTCATTTTATGGCACTCTTGATGCCTTGGCTTGCATTTGAATCACCCTAGCTCTACACGATAATGTGTCCTAAAAGAAGCTCACCACATGATCTCCAAAATGAACAATTCGCTAAGATGAGTCAAATTCCTTATTTCTCTGCCTTCGCTTCCGCCTGTGGCTTGATCCTTTCCAATTCATTGAGGCTTTATTGATAGCTCAAACTTTGAATCTCCCTGACTCGGCCTTAACTTCCACCTGCATCGATCTCTATCGAGATCCTTATAGATTTCCCTTCATTCGTCAATTTTCAACGAGCTATATTTTGCATTAACAAGACCTCATCGAGCTCTTACAACTGAGAGTCTCTACCGAGATGACTATCAATTTGACACCGGGTTCTCTAGTCAACTCGACCCCGAACTCTTTACTGAGTTGAGATCAACTGGGTGCCTTTTGATACTAGGTGATCTCTAATATGCAATTCAAGAATTATTTTTTAATTATTGCATCTCGATAATAACCGAAGGTGGGTTTCTGCGATTATTATTTCATTTTGAACGTGATAGGACCCCGTTGTCCAATCTTGCCATGTGTGCAAAATTGGATAACACTTATATTTACATATTAATGTGGTGGGGTTGCTGACCAAATTTAATCTTGGTGAGAAAATATCAAGATTTCATCATGTTTTCATTTTTAGCTTACTTTTTCAACATTTTACATGCTAGTTTTGTCAATTTTCTTGAAAATTTTCAATTCTTGAGCATGTAGGTTAGTGTTTGATAGTGCTGAGTCTTCTATTTACATATTAATGTGGTGGGTTGCTGTCAAAATTTAATCTTGGTGAGAAAATTTCAAGATTTCATCATGTTTTCATTTTTAGAGCTTACTTTTTCATCATTCTACATGTTAGTTTTGTCAATTTCTTGAAAATCTTAAATTCTTGAGCATGTATGTTAATGTTTGATAGCATTGAGTCTTCTATTCATATATTAATGTGATGGGTTGTTGTCAAAATTAAATCTTGGTTGGAAAAATTTACCCATTTTGCAGGTTAAGGGACATTTTTTTGACATTTTTTTGAGTGCATGTCAAGTGCATACCCATGAGCATAAGAGCATATGTGTAACCCCATCTTCTGAAGGCCATAAATTTTGCTCCCGAATTCAAAATGACTCCATTTTTTTTGCATTGGAAAGGTATTGAAGTTAAATATGCAATGAAAACATAAATTTTGGATTTATAGTTACATAAATTATAGGTTTTTCTATTATTTGAAAACTGACCATTTTCTAACATGTCTAATGTTTTGATGAATGTTGTATTTTCATGCTTACTCGATTTAGGACCAAATCATGTGTATGCTCTTCTCTTGCACCTTTTGGTGATCTTGAGAATCAAAAACAACTTTGATCTCTATCTTATTAACATTGGGATTAAACTTGGAAACTTGATTATTCATTTTGCTTAAGGGAATGAACCTTTTACAAAACATTTTTTCAATGGTCGCTTGATTTGAAGTTTTCCATTTCTATATAGTTGGAATAAAGTTTGTGTATGCTCTTCTCTTGCACCTTAGGGTGATCTTGAGAATCAAAAGTAACTTTAGTCTTCATTTTATAACATTTGGTGAATTAGAAACTTCATCTTTCACTTTTGGTTTAAGGGAATGAACATTTATCAAGAATTTTGTATGGTTCATTGATTGAAAAGATTTTATTTACTTTTTAGTTGGATTATTTGTTGTGTATGCTCTTCTCTTGCATCCTTGTATGATCTTGAGAATCAAAAACAACTCTTAATATTCTTTTAAATAATGTGATTTTCTTGGAGAACTACTAATGCTTGAGTGCAAGGACCCTAAAAATACTTGTCAAAGAAAGGAGGAACCGAAACAAAATAAAAAACTACTAATAAAGTTGTTATAAAGGTTGCCAAAAAGGTGTTCAAGCAAACCACACCTAATTAAACAAAATAAAAAGAACAACATATTCCAAAACACCGTATTGTAGGTTTCGGAAAAGGGTATGTCCCTCCCTCTCCGCTCAACTAGAACATAACCCATTTGGCATAACGCAATAAGCTACAACAATGGGAGTGGTTCTAGGAACCCTAAAAGTAGTTCACGCAAGAGGGAACCTTGTGGATGAAACAGGAAGTGCTCCGTACTACCTACTTGTCTAGTTATTTCCTTTGTGAGATAGCGTTACAAGTTGTCCATTGTGGCGACCCCAGTGATAGTACACGTAGATGCACTAGTTGCCTACTATTCTTGAAGGGGGTAAAGTAAAGCTGAGATACTCCCAAACTAGTCAGTGTGACTTTTTGGGTAAATCGCACTCGCTCATGGAAACTTTGTAACACCTAGGGTGAGAGAACCACCTAGGAGAATATACTTTGACCAGGATCCCACTTTGACCATTTTAAAACAGTGTTGAGTTGTGAACCTTCTTTTTGAGAAATGTGTGACATATTACTTTTGCCTAGTTTTTACTTGCCTTAGGGCGAGGTGAAACTCTGTCGAAGTGAGGCTAACATTTTTCATATTTTTTTGATTTACTTCCTTCACATTCTTTTAACACTTTGTTGATCAAAAGAAGGGTGACTACCTTTGTGTTACCAATCGACTGTTTCTCTCACTTTTATGTCCGTTTACACCCATCCATTGTTTGCGGCTGGGTTAGTTAAATGTCTAAAGTGTGTGGAGGTATTTTCACGTCATTGGTAGCCATTGTGATCTTGATACCCATGTCAAGGTCGTCATTGTAGTTAGGCATGGTTCATCACCGCAGACTTCCTTAGAAGAGTTAGCTTGTTTATATCGTATCACTACAATTTTGATATTTACGGTCTTGTTTCTTGTAAACTCAACATAAATACCTATATTGTATGGTTACGTTCCACACATTTTAAACTATTCCTAGCTATACTTTGAGATTTTTAGTTTGGTTCTATTATTACCTCAATTTCAAAGAGTGCTAGGTGTTACTATTTGTGCGTGTTATATCAATAACACCTAGATATCAATACTTCACTTTCTCGCAAAGTGGGTTAACATATCTTGGTGATATTGTTGTGTCATTCGCGAATTGTAATTGGAACTTTTTGAGATATAGGTTTTAATCAAGTTTGAGCTCACTCATCATATATATTGATTGGGATATTGCATTGACTTCTTGTTTTTACTTACATTTTGTTCATTTCCTTGAACTTGACATAAGTGAAAACATCTTGTTGATTATCTTTGCATCACATTTTCATATGGTGTATTTCCTTGTTGATTGGCTTTGGGTTTCACACTTGCATGATTGTTCCTTATGATTATTCATTCAGAAAAATTATTTTCTAGGACAATCCATCTCGATCTCATTGATATTGGTGTCATCATGATGTCTATTTTCCTTAGACATTCTTTAGAAAATCACGCATGCATATCAATACTTACGAAATGTCTAATTGGTTGTCCTTATGCTACCCAAATCAACATGTCACTTCCTTCCCTTTGAAGGAGTTCCATCACACTATCTAGATCTAGACATTTTTGCTTAAAACAGTGCCAAAAATGACTAACTATCGCGTGGTTCCCCATACTTACAAAAATACAGAACCTAGGTTCAGCAATTCAAATCATAGGATTCCCATCACAACTAAACCTCGTTTGGTTCTTCGTGCTAGAGAGCCCATACGGGTAACTCATTCCCCACCTTCATCTCATAGTCGGTGGTATGATTTAGACACGTCTGATCCAAATTATTATTCGAGTTCCCCCCACTCTTCTTCTAATTCTAATCCAAACATTTCCTCTTCTTCTGAGGATTCCAATCCAAATATTTCCTCTGACTCTTCTGAGGATTCCAATCCAGATATGTCCTCTGACTCTTCTGAGGATTTAGATCCAAACTACTATTCGAATTCATCTAATTCAAATCCTAAGTCATCTAGTACGACTCTTATGTCGCGGTCCTCCCTTTCTTCACAGGACCCCTTTTATCAGTCACCCCAACAACGTCTTCTTCCTTTGAAGATACACGCGACTCCAAATTCCTCCAATCATAAGTATAATACAATTCTTGAGTTGTGGTCCTCTCTTTCTTCATAGGACCCTTTTCATCATTCATCTAATGCGATGCTTGAATCACAGTCCTCCCCTTCTTTGCAGGACCTTCTTCATAAATCACCCCCATGGAATCTTCCTTCTTTGAAGATTCTTGTGACTCAAATTCATTCAAAACAAACATCTGACTTGACCCATGCATCACAATCTACAGACTTTGGACTTAATCCTACTATTTTACATATGGCATACCATTGTATAGGTAGGTCCACACCACCTTCTTCTATTCCTGAGAGATCTAGCTACACATCTTCTTCATCTCTCATCTCATCTTCTTCTATCAATCATCATCAAACATCTTCTAATTCTTTCACACTAAGCGAACCTCTTTCTTCCAATCAACCCCTGATGGTCACTCAAAAAAATCATACCGATTAACCTCTTTCAGAATGAAGAAAAAATTAGGGCATTTATAGGGGCATATGAATATATTCCTTTAGTAGATTACAAAAAGGGATTCTCTTTAGACTTTGATGCATTTGCATATTGTGAGGAAAAGGTTGATTCCCTTTAATCAAGAAATGGAGGAAGAGTCTCAGATCATGCAACTTAATCCTCCTCTTATTATTCCATCTTCACATTCTTCATTATGTGATGAAACTCCTTGGTCTTGCATAGATCCATGGCCTATCTTCTCATCACCCAATAACTCTTCGTCTATCATAATTCCTCAATCACAATCTCTTGTGGGGTCAGTGCCAAGTAGCCCTTCATCTTCATCTAGGTGTGGGTCACCTTCTATTAGCCCTCCCTCTTCTATTTGTGGGACATTTTCGAGTAGCCCACTATCCTCGATTATTGGGGCACATCTAACTAACTCCTTATCTTCTATGTATGAATCACCCCCGGGTAGTCCATCATCTTCTATTCTTGGGCCACATCCCGGTATTCCATCATCTTACATCTATGGGTCACGTTCTAGTAGCCCTTCTTCTTCTATTCTTGGGCCACATCCTAGTAGCACTTCATCTTCTATTTATGGGTCACGTCCTAGTATCCCTTCGTCTTCTATTCTTGGGCCACATCCTAGTATCCTTTCACCTTCTATCCGTGGCTCACCTCCCGGTAGCCCATCCTCTTCAATTCTTGGACTGTATCCTTTTCATCTATCACATATTTCTTCTATCAATGGTTGTGGCAAGCCCACTACCATTCCTATCGTTCCTATCATCAATCATAAATGTTCACATTCTTCTCCTTCTCAAGGTCATAAAATTCAAGCGTCAGCTTATAAGAAACCCAAACAGGTTCATTATCAATCTCAAGTCAAAACTTCCAAGAGCTCAAAATCCCCCAACAACTGGAACAATCTCAAAGTTGTAAATCAAGCACGATTCAAGAATGTACATCAACATAACCATACAGTATGGTGCAAAGTGCATAAACCTCTGGATAGGGAACTCAAGCTCCCGCATACAAAATCCATGTTTCAGGATAAATCACAGTCCTTTGTTGAGTGTGAACTCACCATGATCATCGAGATTGGGGAAAACATGACTCTTGATAAACAAACATGCTTAGTCTCCCTTATTAAGGAAGTCACAAACATTGTTGTTGGATCTTACCACACAGAGTGACTTTGTTAATGCCAACCTCTTAAAAATGTCAAAAATCTAAAAATAAAAAACAATTCAAAAATACAAAAAAACATTGAGAAAACACAACAAAAATCAAAGGTACAAAGATCAAACATTGCAATCAGGTGTTACGTACACATGGATATTTCTTTCTTCCCTTCCTTGTTATTCTTCTGCAAGTCTTCCTACCATTTTCATCCCTCCGGTGATATTTTGGTTAGCTTATTCACATGAATTTTGTGACATTTATCTCTATGGTATCTGTTTGCCCCTGGTCTTTTATCACCTTGGTAAATTAAAGAACGACTGACCTCACGGAGATCCTATCATATTCAAACATCTAATAAACTTGTTGCGAAGAAATTTTGGACATATTTATTGACACTAGCCAATGTCGTCATCATAATCACTTCCACCTCCTTCCATCAAGCCATCAGTGGTTCTTAACCCTTTGTCAAACAAGAGAGCTGACATAATTTTTCAGAAAGCAAAAGAATCAAACAAAACTCAAAAGCTAAAAGCTACAAATCAAAATAAAATTAATATATAACTCTCTCTTGGGGTATTTCCAATAATCTTTATCGGGGCTATGGATGCCTGACTGGCAATAGAGCAATGTTGTGATTAGAATCAAATACATCTCTATCGGGGCTATGGACGCTTGGCTGGTAGCAGAGCAATGTACGGCTATCCTTTCACCCTCCATTCACAAAATCACTTATCAAAATAAATCATTCCTACACATTGGCTAGGGTCTCTTCACTTGTTGTCTATTAAATCTTCACTTCAAGAGGTAATAAAATCCATGTGCACACACCAGATCTCTATGAGTAAATAGGATTAGTATGTTACCAAGTATCTTTTTTTGGACCTTGTTCAGACTCTTACTCTAGTCCATATCTCGTCTCATGATTTATTCCTTTGGCTAATCACTTCTTCATCGTGAGGCTTCTAAGCTACATTCATATCATTCACATCGTTCTTCTACTTCATTCAAAACATCCATGTGTATATGACTACTTGTTTTCCATGTTTGTGGAAACCTTTGTCCCCTTCCACAAAAATACTCTTCTCCTTCCTTTCTATCATGTTCTTGTAGGCCAACTTACGCTGGGGGCATCCTTTCTTCTTCCCAGCATTTCATTGATTTATGTTCATCATCATGTTGAACCTATCCATAATGGCCTTGGGTCCCACTTCTACCTGTGAAGAGTTTGCCTTTGAATACTCCCACCTTATCGTTTGGACATTTTTACATCTTCACCTTTCTGGTACGTACGTGGCCTTATGCCCTTGTACATCCCATCTATCACTGGGGGCATCCACACTTTCTCATCTTCCTATACATAGTTTCATAAAACTTTCAAAATCAACCAAAACATTCAAATATGTTAAGAGGAAAAAATCATCAAAAAACATTCAAATATGTTTCAGAAAACATAAAAAAAAAATCAGAAAAAGAAAAAGAGAAAACAGGTCATCCACTAGTGAAAACCACGCAATTGTGGCACTTTGGACAAGTCCTTGGGTGAAAACCAGTTTCTGGTGCCTCAGGAGGATTCGTTGTTCACAAGCATTCTGTATTAGAAGGGTAGTTATCTTTGGCCTGGACCTGGTTCTGCCTTTGAGTTTCCTTGTGCACACCATTATGTCCAGCCTTGATTTGGCTTTTCTTTATTCTATTCATTTGTGAGGGATGTGGTCTTTCATTATTTCCCATCTTACGCTAGGGGTAACTCAACAAGTTCACCTTCTTGTTCATAAGTGCGTGGCTTATGCCCTTGTATATTCCCCACCTAACGCTGGGGGCATCCATGCTTTCTTGGTTACCTACACATAGCTTTGGAAAACTGTTAAAAACACAAAAATAATAGAAAATTGTTTTGGAATACACAAAAACAATAGAACATTGTTTTGAGAAAACACAAAAACAATAGAAAATTGTTTCACAAAACACAAAAACAATAGAAAATTGTTTCAGACAACACAAAAACAATAGAAATTTTTTTCGAGAAAAACACAAAAACAATAGAACATTGTTTCGAGAAAACAACAAAAACAATATATATATATAAATCCAAAAAAAAGGTAAATTTTTTCAAAAAATTCCTAAAAAGTAAAACACCCTACAAAATGGTACCTTGCTTCTTACGGTTGAAACTTGTGTCTTGCGCAAGGTATTTTCTCCATATCCTATTGGTTTGTCTCACATCTTCCCTGATTAACACGACTCACGGATCACCGGATTCACAACCATTCACAATAGCTAGCTGCTTGCTTCGTCTATACTCTGGGGAACTTTTGGTTTCCTGGTGCTGTTTCATTGCGCACAAACACTTTTCATGGACCCCATGTCCATTTTCATTTCCCCTTGGATGTATCATTGCTTGGGGCATCATTTTTAACCCTTTTCTTCAATCACGAACTTGTGGATCTCTTCAGCACTGATAACAAAACATTTGTACAATTTTCTTGACTGTTGTTGGGTTGGATATGTGCGCTCGTACTTGTTTTCCCTGTTATATGAGCTTGTTTCCTTCTCATATTGCATTACATTATTGTATGTTGCGTGGAGTTGGTACTTTCAGCAATGGATAATTGTTCGTAGTATGGCTTTTCATGTCATTCTACCTTTGGCGTATGCTTATATTTTTCATAAGGATCGATGATGTAGTTCCTATGGCAATATGATAACATCAAATTTGTTCCAAACAAAAAAGTGGCTAGAGGTTAAGCTCTTCTCTCCCCTCATCCATATTTCTTCTACACCACTTCCCTTTCACCCCTAATTCTCCCTCTCCTTGGGGCATCCTGCCTCGTCCCCATTCTTCTGCCTACTTCTCATCTTTTTCAATCATCGATCAACTTCCTTCATCACCCCATCGACACTCGAGGGGGCATCTCTCCCTCCTACTAATTTTTCTTCTATCTCTTCAAAATCTCTTCTATCTACTATCTTTGAAGTGGCATCACTTACGCCACCCCAAAGAGGGGCAAATGTAGACACCTATAATTACGCCCAAGCAATTTAAATACTTAAATTGCGCTAATTATCCCCTTTCTCGCAAATCAATGACATATCATCAAAAGCACTCATTTTCCCTCATATAATCATTAATTAATTTACACTAAGCTAATTAATTAAGTTTCCTATCAATTAACAACCTTCCATTAATAAATCACCCCTTCTACCTAGACATATCTTTCCCTTCCATTTAACCACGGGGGGTTCGCTATTTTCCCTCATATAATCATTAATTAATTACAGGCAATATCCTAGCACGTGGGTTCATATTGAGGTAATTAAAATTAATAAAATTAAACTCAATATACCGGTAGACATGAGGGGGTGAAAGGGTTTAATTTATTAATGTTTTGAATCAGGTATTGGGGGTAGGTTAGAGAGATGGGCCAAAGGAAATAGAGGTTTACTTTTAATATAAAACTAAAATGTTTGAACCCTAGTTTTTAAACGTAAATACCTTAAAATTGCAAAAGGAGTGTGGTCATAAATTAAATTATAATCTCTTTTTAATAAATAAATCTAGATTCTTAACCAAGAAATATAAGATGGTAGAAAACTAGAATTGAGTATGCTTTTCAACACAAGTGATATTATTTCACCATCTTAATTATTCGAAGAACTATTGATAAATGCATAAAGCTTAACATATATAAGGTGACTTGTAATATGTATTCAATGGCTTCAAACTATCTTTCGAAAGGAAATGCATATTAAAAAAAATTGAGTGAGAAATATAATATATTTTTGTCGAATATATTGGGGTAGAAATAAAAAGGGGTAAATAAAATTGTAATTGAAAAACGGGTAACTAAGGTACATGGAAAAAATAGGGGGTATTTTCATTCTAATAATATAACAGGAGGGGGTATTATCAATTGAATAATTAGAGGTAGAAACTAGAATTAAGGCTATTCTTTAATACCCTTCGAACGCAGGTGCTATACCATACTTTTACTAAGTGAATCCCCCGTGCATTTAACTAATAAATCAATATTTAATTGATTTAATCCCCTTCTAATAGCCTAAATCACACTAATATTCTTCTAATTGGCTTCTATAAGCTTACACCTACCTATTAGTTAACCACCTTTGATTAATTAAAACACTCCCCAACTCCCATGACTTACTAAACATGTATTAAACTCTTCTAAAGTAAGGTTACCTTTAATAAAGTAACCTTATCCATTCCTAATCATGTTTTACCTTTATCCCATATTCATGAGAATGTGTTGAATCCTTTATCCTTTGGGCTATATAAAGAGCCCTCCACCTACCTTTTTACTTACACCTAAACTTTCTAAGAGAGAAAATGTAAAGCATATAGCAAAGAGACTAAGAGCTTGCACCTTGCCCTTTTGAGAGTTCATCATCTTGAAGAGTTAAGCCTCTTTATTAAAGTGTTTGGGTCATATGTGAGGTGTCAAAAGGGTCTTGTAGCCTAACTTTGATTATCCCCCATTCCTAGGTTCTTGAAACATTAAGGACAACTATTTTGATAGCCATGGAGCTTACTTAGGTCCATTCATTTATTTGTTGTTAGAGAATAGAGGAGTTTAGATATTTAACATTGCTAGTTTCAAAGTTTGTATTAATGAATGCTAGCATCTAACCCTTGTTTAATTGTTATCATGATGGTTTTTATGCTTTGTTTTAGCTAAATTGTAGAACTATTTTAGGTGGTAGTTCTTGCTTCATTTGATTTAGCATTAAGAAAAGTATACATGCACACACATACCACAATCTCTCGGTCACGTTGAATCAGCATCTCATGCTCAGCTGAGTCACGTGAGCTACTGGATCACGAAATGGGCTGTCAAAATGATGATCTCGAGGATTCCATGCCCTCGAAGTAAAATTGGATGGGGTTGAACCCTACATACACATAATATTACAAAATCAAACATGAAAATTATCTTATAGATCTATATTAAAAATTAAAAAATTGAATGCAGATCTAAACATTTATGCCAACTAAGAACATGTATGTGTAATGACAATATTTTAACTAATTTTATCAATATACAACTATTTTTTTACCATGCCACATGAATCATATATACAAGGCTGCTACATGTCATAGGTAACTCCTACATATACACAATGCAGTCACATTGATTATCTACATGATGCTACAAGGAAGGAAATTATTAAAATAATTGAACATAATATGAATTACACAAGCTATTTAACAAAAATACATAGTTTGTATACCTCAGTGAGTTGTTATGCAGATGAAATCCTAGTGGTAACATCTTTCTTTACTCCTGACAGAGATGGTGGTATGTCTTGTGTGTTCATCAAATTTATTAAAAATTATATCACATCAATTTAGTTAAGCATATATAATATCTATAAAAGAAAATACATATATAGACATATATTTGAGTGAAAGTTATATATATTTACGTACATGAAAACTTTACACAATTAACAATCTAAATTAGATCTGTGAATGTATACATAGCCATGGTGCTCGCAACCTAAACTGTGGTTGGGATGATGACGTCCCTCTCGCACACTGTAATATTAAAGCATACATGTACATATGTATCTGTAAGTTCATAAATTTGACCAAGTTCAAATAAAATTATTTTAAAAATTTAACATATATAAGTAAATCAAGTACTCAAATCTTTTTGTAACTTGTAATAAAAAATTAAAAAATACCTATGAAGGTGTCATCGATGTGTGAAATATAAATGTATCACTTAAAAAAGTGTCCGACAAAGCCACATTATCATGTGTACCACCGGTAACAACTCCACCAACACCATTCTTCATGAAATTATCATCCTCATTGGGTCCCATACATATGCTACCATAAGATGTGCAAAGATGTGGCCTCATGCTACTAGTACCTAGAGGAATACTTTTTCTACCTCCACCAACATTGGTATCAGAAATCCCCCTCATATGATGGAAAAAGATATCAAAAAGTGCTTGAAGTGCATGTAGTGTATCAATTTCTACTGTATCCTTCATTACCACAGGGAAAGTATAAGGATGAGGGAAATTTTGTATGGGGACTTTACCATGTTGAATAAGATAACGTTGTGCACCTGGTCTATCCTGCGTAGAACCTTTTCCTTGGCCTAATCTCAGTAGTCAAAATAGTTCAGGATCTCATTGAGGATAAAATCGCAATAGAGTTTCCTCAAAAAGTATAGTGGAACCTCATTGTTATTGCAAGGTGGAATATCAAATACCATCCACCATCGGTCCCAAAAATTATTTTTTATCAGATCATTATTGCATCAGTGGATTAGAAACTGTTTGCATGAAAACAGAACAAGGAAATTGGTTCTAGGGTTTTTGAATAATGCACTTATGAGGTATTTTGTGATTTGTTTGTTTTTCATCTGCATATGAAAATTTATTAGCGTAATATTTCCTACAATTATCTCTACAAGATGTCCACCGATCAATTTGACTCATTTCCGCATCAACCTAAGCCAATAATGGCTCCAATGTGTTTACAAATGAGGCACAGTGAGGGGTTTTCACTATATGAGCTGCAAAATCCTCCTGACTACCTAGAGGATGTTCAAAAATTTTACAGTAGTAGGAGATTAATTGATTGCAAGAGGAGAAATACCCATCTTTGTAAGCAATTATTTATGTCATATGTTGAGACCAGATCTGTTGTATATTATAACGCTTATAAGAAAGAATATTGAATGCTTGCGGTGATGAATAACGGTGAACATCATATCATAACATCATTTTGTGAGATATTAGATGGATTTAGAGTAATGGCCTTCGTGTCACAAATAGACATTTAATATTTCAGCTAGTATCGTTGATGCTCTATTTTTCCCCCATAAAATTTCATCGGGTATCGTTAGCTAGTAATAGTCTATTTGTGACATATATTCATCATATTTTTTTGTGTTCTATAATTTTTTTTAGCTTTTGGGATTCACTTTAGATGGCACAAAAACTGAGAACTATGCAACTATATTCGTAGAATCTTTATGGGATTCACCGTGGATGGTACAACAATGATTTCTATTCTGTGTTTAAACCCCAACACAAAATATAGGATAAGAATTTAAATAATAGAACATAATAGGTTTAGAAGCCCATAAATTCCATAAACTTGAAAATTCCATAAATTTAGATAACTTGTATTAGATAATTTCGATAAGATGCTGTGAAATTTCTGTGACCCTAAACCCCTAAAAAAAGAAAACTTGAACGAAATGTAAGAAATTGGAAAACAAATACCTGAATGCTGACTAGGAAGTTAGAGCCAAGAGCAGAAATACTTGAATGCAAGTATTCGAATACAAGAGAAATACCCAAATGCAAGAGGTCCCAAGCTTCTTCAAGAGGGATATTATAGCCACAGATTGAAAATGTGGGAGGCAATGAATGGAATGGATAGAGGGGAGGGATGTGAAAATGAAGTTTGAAAAGACATGAGAATGTGGCAACATCCTCTACCTACATCCTTTGCCTCTTAGGATGATGTGTGAAGGTTCTAGATCATCCCAAACCAGGTACCTTTCCTGTTAACAGATTCTGGCAGCTACAAAATTACTCAGGGCGGTATTGTGCCATGCTAACAGGTGATTGTTTGGAAAAGTGTGATGTATATACATGGTGTATATGCATAGGGATCATGCAATATGGATGTGGGTCATGTGATCCTTTCGCTAGGATAGCCTCAGGCCTTAGATATAGCAAGGTAGGTGTTATTTTTTGAGGTGTAAATCCACATTTCAATGTTATCTCTATTATAGGCCACTCCCGTGCAAGTAATTACATGGTCTTATAAATTTGTGTTGCAAATGATTTATGTAAGCATCTGGATGTAATTATATTTATTTATAAAAGGTAACATGTATCTAACATTAGGTTGATTTTATTTGGTTTTCTCGAGTACGCTAAGTGAGGTTTGGAGTGCACTAAGACTTTTAGTATGTCTGTAGTAGTTATTGAATTTTCTCTAGTTTACTTATTATTTATTATTTTTGAGTTTGATTTAGCTTACTATAAAAAATTTTGATTGAAAAGAAACCAACTGGAATGTAAATTGAATGTGTCTCACATTCTTTATGCTCTGCTTGTGGTTAACTTAGTTTAGATATATAGGAATATCTCTTGTTCTCTCTGAAATTCACATATTAGTAGAGGCCAAGGGAAATTAAAAGACAAGTGAATGCTTATTTCCAAAGGAAAATGGGACAAAAATCTGGGTGATGCCTAAATAAATTCACACTCTATCATGTGCTTCATATGTGATTCTTCAAGATGATTTGGAACATGAAGAATCCCTACAACAATATGATGAGAAGTTGGCACAAAACAATGATAATGAGAAAGAAGCGTTTGGAACTAAGAGCAATTCTGAATGTAACCATTCACCCATTGATGAAGGAAATAATAAAGTTGGTAACATAGTAATTTCCTTTTAAATCCTTAGAAGGGATTCAATTTCTTAAATCCCTAGCTCCAGCTAGACGAAAGTGGATACATTATGATGCTACTTCTGTCAACATAAAAATCCCTGATTAAGTGGAATTTATTTCACAATGTTATCATGCTACCACAAGACCAAAAATATGGCTTCACAATTAAATTGTCATTTGAATTTCTAGCTGAGTCAGGAATAACTTCTTATTAGTGTCTATATCTAATTTCTTATGTATAGTATTATAAATTAAACACTTCTTTCCACAATCATCTACCTATGTCTTTCCCTAGCACGGTGGAAGATAGATTTAATTCATTCCATCTATAAGTTAGTTGTATATTTCTTGTACATAGACACTGTGAATATGACAATATGCTTGTAAAGAATGTTGGCATAGATATTGCATTACTTTAGGCACTCTTGAAAATAGTAACAACAAATCTGAAAATAGTACTCAATCAGTGCCTTCAAGATTTTAATTCATAGTTAACATAGTTTAAATATCATTGAATGTAAGTATCTCCATTTCAAATGGTTACTAGTTTCTATGGCATGTACACTTTCACTTTCTCAACTTTTCCATATGAATTTAGAATAATGTAGGAAACAAGTTTACACTTCCTCATGCATTATATAATCCAAAGGTACATGTGGGTCTATGATGTTTTATATTTTTATTTCAATGTAGATGTAGAAATCGAAACTCAAGAGTAATGGATCGCAGCCTTATTTTTACAGTTTATTGATCCAAGCATACCCTTAAAAGCAATAACATTAAATTTTGTTATTAGGTCTAGACACCTCCTCCCTATTTTACTCCCAGTGCATGCTTAAACAACAATTCAACTATATTTACCTCCACAAGCACCCGAAGTAATGCCATCCCTTTGGCAGGATAAGTCATTCAATGGCATTATTATTATTATTATTATCTCATTCATATATTTTTATATATAATTTTATATCAAATTATTGATCTAAAATAAATTTTTTGAGAGATCAATATTAAGTCTCTCATCTCACAATTTTAACATACTATATTTAGTAATGAAATCATTACCATTTTGAAAAAATCTGTATGAGTGGAAAGTAATATTGACCACCCAAATAACTTCAAAATCCACATTATATGGTTAAGATATTATGATTTTTCAATTGACCTCTATCAAGACATGTGTATGACCCTTTCCATTTGATGGCGATCCACACCCATTATCATACTATTGTGATCACATGAACCCACTATTGGGTTACCCGGTTCTACCTTGAAACTCATTCTGATTTGATTGGTACTACCCTCCCAACAATCAGAGCAAGAGAGGTCACTCAACAATGACCCACAATAAAATGACATGTCAAGACGCTATCCAATGAGCATTTTCAATTATGCTAAGATGATGGAAACCCATTGAGATCCCTTCTAGAAAGATGATTTACGGAAAAAGGAAGTGGGGGCATTACATATCCCTCCCCTTATGAGAGCATTTTCCTTAATGCACAAAAAAAGCCAAGGTTATCTATAGAAGGGGGAACAATGACTACTAACACCCCTATATAAAAGTACCTTACCACTGAAGCACAACCGTAATGAGAAAATAAATAAGTTGTAATTTTATCCTGATCTTCATGTTTTGTGAAGATTGGTATTCCTCTCATTGTGTTATTCATTTAATTCATTTTTATAGAAATTGTATAGTTAATAAATTTTTCAAGTTTCCATAGGTTTCCCAAACAACACACGTCATCCTAACCTCAAACAAGACCCCCTCAACACAACACAAGTCAACTTTACAAAACACCCTTTGTCATATTGTAACACGACAGTTACTCACAACTAGGTCACCTACACATCAAAGAGAGAAAGGAACATATCACATATCATAGTTATCATATCACATGCTTAATACAAAGAGGTCTATAAATGGCATTTTTATAACACATAACAAGTCATCACAATAACATATTTTTAGCAAGTTTCACATGACTCAAAATAACAATTGTCTCTAATAGTAATTCTAAAATATGGATCCAAGTATTAGAACCAGCGAATAACAAGAACTCATAGAAATAGCTCATAAGTCTCCTAACAAATCCCAAGTACAAATCTACAAATGTCTCCCAAAATAAAAAAAATCTCCAAATTCCAAAAATAATTTGTGAAACATATTATCAAGTGAGGTTGGGTCACTCTATGTTCCCAGAAACAAAGTCTTGTCTCCTCAAAACCATGGGAATATGGCCCTATAACCCTAAGAATTTCATTCCAATGGCACTTGGGTAAAACCCCCATACAAAAAATAGGGTCCATTTACCATGTTAATCCATGATAATGTCCATAGATTATATCAAGACATGATAAGGCCATGACCCTAGTCATGCACATTATGAATGTATCAAAACCAACTTACCAACAATTTAAAAAATTCACTATTACAAAGTGGGTGATGAATAGCTGAGCAGAATCAAGATTCATAAAGCTTTGAGTTAAGAAAACAAATAAGTAACTTAATGAAGTCTCAAAATCAAATAGAAATGAGTGGCTAAGTAGTCATATTCAATCCAAAAGAATCTCACAATAAGAAGTAAATAAATAACAAAAATACATAAATATGTAGAGAGTGTCAAAGCTTCAATTTCAATATCAATAAAATAGATTTGGTTCTGATTAAAATTAAGTTCACGAATAAAATATAGATGAATAGATTCACATTATGCGCACCATGTATCCTCTCACAACCACTTAAGGGTTACTTCATCGAGATGTGCACTTTAGTCAATAAGTCAATATATAAAATAATAATAATATATAGATTAAATATTTTTGAATCATCATCTTAAGTCTCTGCAAGGCT
This sequence comes from Taxus chinensis, assembly GCA_019776745.2. Taxonomy (NCBI): domain Eukaryota; kingdom Viridiplantae; phylum Streptophyta; class Pinopsida; order Cupressales; family Taxaceae; genus Taxus; species Taxus chinensis. The sequence continues at coordinate 659,192,185 of CM034147.1, read as the reverse complement.
CAACATAGTCAATATCCTGATAAAGGTCATCCATAGAACAACCAGTTAAGGAGTGAGAAGAAGGGGTATAAGTTAGTTTTTGATACTAAGGTGTGTGCTATACAATATACATGACACATATTGAGTAAATGGCATGTATACCAAATGAACAGAATTGGTTTTTTAGTTTGCGTTAGGCTCCACTTCCTATCTTGTACTCGTCTCAAGAAACTATGCTCAACTGTTCACGTATTCCTCACCCTACACTTAAAACTTGATACTACTGGTAGGGATCGACGATGAAGGGTAACACAACACAAAACTACATCACTGAGACAAAGGTTTACTACACAACAACATAATAAGAGCCTTATAAACACATGTACTATATAATAGTGTGATACAACATCATAGTAAGTCTATGATTCACAACATGACACATTGTCACACAATGTCTTGACAACACAAGTATACTATAATGAGGGAAATGACTCCACAATACGTCTAGAATTGACAAGGAACACATTTTTCATGTAACATATTGGTAGCATTGGTATGATATAACAAAGTGATGTAACATCAATATACATTCAAAATTCATGAGGAACATGTTTTTCACAAAACATGTTGATAACACATGTATAATACATCCATAATTCACAAAAAAATAGTTTTCACAACATATTGATAGCTCACAACACCATATCAAGTGGTACAATGTTATAGGTACATTTACAACATCACGATAATGGTTGGTTAAGAGCACAATACAACTCTTTTATCTCATACTTAGTTATCAAGTCACTAATTCATCCTAGAGGTTCCAGAGTTTGAAATTCTACTATTATACTATAAATAATGCCAACAATTTACAAACCAAAATCACAGTTAAAACCAAGGTAAAAAATTAGAAACTTATTGCATAAAAATGCATGAGTGGCTTACCCAGTCAAAAACACTCTCATGCAAAAAATAAAAATAAATTCTTAAAACAATAGAGAAAGGGGAAGACAACACTCCAAATGTAAAACAACACATACTACCAAGCATGCCAATAAGGCTTGTAAACAAGAGAGACCTCCATGTGTACAACCCACACTCCCTAAAGGAACTATGACTAGCCCTTGATTCCTTCAAGATAAAACACACAAATAACCTACTATTTTCCCTCCACTTAAACCACTCATTTTTACTCCACTAAGACTAGCCACATATTCCCTTGGCTTCTCCAATGTAACAACACAAAAATTCTTATTCCTTCATTCACTGAACAAGCCATTTTTCCTCCACTAAATAATGATGTATTCTTATCCCCACACATACATTCACTCTTGTATGCCTATAATAGTGCAAATCAAGTCCACATGATTCAATACAATTGTTATCAAATGCTCAATGGAGCAATAAAAATACAACATTTGATCCATTTAAAAGATGAGGGAAAGAAGAATTACTATCCACAATTCACACATGTTATAAATCAACTTACACACTTAGTGCAATTTAATTTCTTATTCTATCTTTTGTTTTACATGACATTTAAAATATGTAATGAGGTGTATAACACTTATTTTTAATCTATGGAATTACATTTCTATTTTAACATGTTTCCCTCGAGAAAAAACATTACTTGTCTTTTATTTAAGAAATCCAAAGGTTTTCCAACAATTTAAAAGTGGGGGAATTTTCAATTACAAATTACAAATGGCTCTTAAATTATTTGTTACATACCAATATACCCTTTAACTCACAAAAACATAATAAGGTTACTCGTAAGAGTTCAATGCACAATCTATGAAGTACATGGAATTCAAACTTATAAATGGGTTACAAAAGATGATAACCAAGATTAAGGCTTGGTTTTCATAAGCACTAGAAGGGGGTTGTATAGTCATGACCCAATCCACACATGGTTACACAATATTATGGAGTATTATAATCACTTACTACTCAAGATAATTTATACATTGAGTTCACCGTGAGGATAATTTTAGGTAAGTCCCATATTACACAAACAATAAAATATCATTTTGTGAGATCAAAAGAGTTATTTCATACAGTTTAAAGAGTTTCCTTGACTATTATGGGTTCAAGTAGGAGAGAATAATATAATGATATGATTGAAAATTGATTCAATTTTTTTCTAACGCAGACGGGGTGTGGGGGTCCAAGGAAGGACAAGTCAAACCTATCAACCCTCAGAACACGCATAAAAAATTGCTTAACCTAAATAAATTAAGCATAAACAAAATGATGAAATGAACACAGATTTAGACAAAAACAAAGATAAGAGACATCTTATTCATAGAAATATCAATATCAAACCGATCGCCAACGATTTAGTGTTCTTCCAAATTTATTTAGTAATTATCTCCTCTCATGTCACAACTTCTTCATTCCTTCTATTAACAGTGAGCCCTCAACCCGAATCTCTACTTTGCCCTTGATAAAAATATGAGTTGTTACTAAAATTTGAACTACTAATCTAAGGTGGTTGGTTCTACTTAAATAATCGTTCATACCACCTCCTAAGACTCCTAATTATATGTAATTAAAATAAAATGATCAAAATACCCAACAATAGATTCAAACATAAGCCTTTGTCATTTATTGTAGCTTGTCCCTTCAATTAATCAACTATTCCAAGTTTGAAGATTGAACAAGATTGCATGGACAATGCACTAAATGATTGTGTAATAGACCAAACATTACACGAAAGAAATGTGCACTCAAAATAAATTGTGCAAAGCACTCAAACATTCTAAATAATGAAACAAAAGACTCCATGGTCCTTCAAAAATGTATTTCTTCACTGTGTGACTACATAAACATAAAAAAAATGTTCTATATAATTCAAACACTAACTAACTCCATTGTATCCTATTTTTGGTTGACATAAGATTACATGTGAGCCTGGATGTTCCTATGTTATACACCTCAGGTAATTTATGAAAACTTGAGCTCCTGCTCAAGGAATTAGTATACCACATTATGCATATATATGCATCACTTAGCCAAGTCACCTCTTCAATCTCATTACCTTTCCTCTTAACCAAATACTCATTATACTCCATAATAGATGTGTCTTCTTGGTTCTATTATCTATTATTACTTCTTCTTCACAACACTCCTTAAGAATTTGTTTCCTACAATCTACTTTGTCATCTTAGGATTCAAGTTTATCTTCATCTTCTTGTACTATGTGGTATGGATATATATCTACAACATTAATGATGTTAGAGATACCAATGCCTTTAGGAAACTCAATCTAATAAGAATTTTATGCAAATTTCATGTTGATCTTACATGGTCCTACCTTATTCCACTTAAGATTATTGTAATTTCCCTTTGGAAACCCCTCCTTCCTTAAATATGCCAAAAGGATGTCTCCAATCTAATATTCAATTTCTCTTCACTTCTCATCTATGCATTTTTCTAATTGTGCATTCATCTTTTCTAATTTATTGCACACTTGTTGGTGCACTTCCATCATGTGTTTTGCAAAGTACCATGTTTCACCACTTCTATATTCATTGTGTGGTAAGTCTCACAACTTTTTAACTCCTCTTCATATGTTCTCATATATGATTTGGAATGGTGTTTTCCCTATACTCATGTTTACTAATTTTTTGTAAGCAATTTTTTCATGTGGTAAAGGAAAATTTCAAATTCCTTTCTTGTCTCCGACTAAACATTTAAATAAATTTCCAAGGCTTTTGTTTACAACTTTTTTTGTCCATCAATTTTTGGATGGTATGTTGAAATAAATTTTACCTTTGTATCTAACTTCCTCAGTAATGTTCATAAAAAATGACCAACAATTTTTGTATCTCTGCCAACCATTATATTACACAGTAATTCATGTAGTCTTATAAGTTACCTGAAGTAAATATTTACAATGTGCATTGCATCATTGGTCATTTTGCAAGAAAAAAAATGTGTCATCTTTGAAAATTTATTCACCAAATCAACACTAGAATCAACATCCCTTTGTGTTCTGGTTAAATCCAACACAAAATCCATCTCCCCAAGTTTCCTTTAGAATGGGAAAAGGTTAATATAACCCTACGTTCTGATATATTCCCTTATCCAATTTTTATAAATGGCACTTTTACGCACTTTTGCACCCACCTACACTCATATGTGGCTAAAAGTGACTCTTCCCTAGCTATGCTAAGGTTTTATCCAAGCCAAACTTCCATGCTAAGCCTCCACAATGATTTACCCTTATTAAACTTTCTTGCATTGATCTTCTAAGGATACACAACTATCTCCCCTAAATAACAATCCTTTCTGCACAAACTAGTCCAACCAAGGTGTCTTGTGAACACTTGAAGGTATTACACATGGGTAAGTGCACCAAGTTGCGGACCAAAAGGGGGTCTTAAGTGGAATTTTTTTTGAAAAATAAAAATCTTCAACTTGTACGAGTTATTTAAGATAGTTACACTCAAAATTTAAAAATGTTATAAGAACATGAATTGTAGCATTTCAAGTCTAGTTTATAAACTACTAAGTTTTTTTGAAAATGGTTAAGTGTAAGTGGGTTAAAGATCTAAAATTCCAATAGGTTCTCGTGTTTTTGTAAAAAAACATAGTAGACAGTCAGTTGTGCCCCCAAATATTTTGAGCACTATTTAATATTTTTGAAAACCCTTTGGTAGAAAGATAGATAAGAGCATCTAGTTTGAGATATATTTTTTTAGCGAGTCTTTTTTTATGGATTTTCAAGTACAAAAAAATTAATTTTTGAAAAATAATGGATAGTCGGTTGTGCCCCTGCCAACTACCTCAAAACATATATTGAAAATTAGTTCTTTTTAATATGTATCAAATTAGTCCTAGTTTGGGACTGTAAAATTTTTATTCAATTTTGATGAGTAAAAAAAAAAGATACAAGATGAAAGATAGATGTGTATACACTCAAAAAAATAGCTACAAAAAGACATAGAAAATAATTAGTATAGAAACCTTATATTAGTCAGAAAATTTGAAAAATCATATTTTTAGAAAGAAGAAAGCTTACTCGACCTCGTAATCATACTTTTATTAAATTTGTTGATTGTTTTAGTTGGATTTATTATGGAGGAAGACATATTTTACCATTTTTCTGCAAAAACATGTTGTTTGCTATGTTTTTGCAAGTCCATGCCTTAGGCTTAGGGATCCAAGCCAAGAAGTTTTCCTTGGAATAAGGAAATAGAAAAACACGTACGCATTATAACACATACATGTTATGATTTTTATATACTTCATTTCCATCCAACGTCCTTTTCTATCTCTTTCATGGGATTTTTGTTCCCTTTTTTCTACTCTACACATTCTGGTACATTCTTGCATGAATTTTAAGTAGTTGAACTTGTCCCCTACCCCACTATCTATATTTATGTAATCATGGGTGATAGAAAATGACGTAAGGACATGAAAAAGGTCAAGAACAAGACACCTAAGTAATTGGAATAGATGAGAATAAAGAAAGTGAAACGGATGTAAAAACTTTGTGGAGGGCAAGGTACATCTACTATATCAAATGTACCTAATGTTTTAGAAAATGATGATGAAATACATAATGAAAATGAGGAGAATAATGATTTTACAGTGAATATTGATAATGTTGGTATGAATAAATAAATTGATATGAATCCAATTGTTGAACCTTTACCTAAGAATCCAAATGTTAATCTTGAAATTTACATGGAAACACTGAATGAAGAAAGTAAACTCGTTAATGAATCTTTACCTCTAAGAACACCTCCTTCCATTTTGCATAGAAAACCTTTTCACCTAATTGAAATTGATGAAAAAATTATAAAACCAATGCCTACCAAAATGTATGAAATAAATGTGAGAAGAAAATCTATGGGAATTTGGGGTAATTATTTTGAGAATTTAAATTATACACAAAGATGTCAATTATTTGTTACATTAATGAAATTAATTAAGATGAGACCTACAATGAAGACACTAGTGTTAAGAACATATACTGTTGATGATCGAAAAGTGTCAATTGCTGAAAATATACATAAAGCATACCAGATTGTAGGTGTCAACAGATGCACCAAAGATAGTAATGCTACAGGGTGTGCACTTACTAATTATATAGTAAGTGATAAAATAGTTAATAAATGCTTGATTAGAAAAACAAGTAGATCTTTGAAGCTAAACAAAAAAAACATTAATGAAAGAAATAGGGAGATGCAAAAGTCTTGAGTCATCCAATAACACCAACTATTAGGAATTCTCTAGTAGACTCCCAAAGAAAGACAAGGATAAATATGATATTCTAAAAGAATTACTTATAAATTTTTGGAATGAGAACATAAGGGTGTCACCAAATAGAAGAGATACAATAAAAATAAGAATAGGTTCTCGTAATCGTGAATTGTGTGCAAAAAATTTCTTGGATATGACTCAAATAAAATTATTCTCTAAGTTTAAGAATGAAAATCTAGAAATTAACATTAGCCAAATTTTTTTTGAAATGAACAAACCCTTTTATGTGAAAATCAATCACTCATGTACCACTTGTTGTTGTAGGCATCTTGTTGAATTTTCAATGCATTATTATGTTTTTTGTCAAGTAAGTTGTGTTTTGCACATACTGACATCATGTTATAGGAGTATAGATTAAATCTCCCACCAAAATATGTAAGTAAATTTATACCTACAATATTTTGTGAAAGATCAACTGGACAAATTTTTTTATAACAAAGCATGTTTGGATGAAACATGCAACGTATGTGGTGGCTTATCAAAAATGAAAATTTGTATCCATGAGGAGAGTACACATTCAATAGGAAAAGAATTATTTGGTTTCAGAAAATATAAATTTGTGGCATATCAATAAAATGTGGAAAATAATATAAGAGGTGTGAGCTTGTTACAAAACAATTACCTATATCAAAATATATGGTCAAATTCAAAGAGGAAATTGTTTATGAGTATGCAAGGCACACACATAGAGATCGATGGTTGGATGAAAAATTCAAGTTAAGCAAAGACACATTCCCATTTGGTATTATTATTTCAATAATTTACTTTGTAGAGAATGAATCATTACAGCCACAAATAGAGGTTCAGTCACAATACTATAACTCAGTGCAAGTTGTTATTTTTGTGCATATAACATTCAATTTCTCTCCAGAAAGCAATGAGAAAGATCAAAAAATATTAAGAGAGTATCATTTCTACACCAATGATGTTCAAACAGATTCTACAGAATATTTGCAATGGTGTTTCCAATTGTTTTATGTGAACTTGAATGAGAGGAACATTTTTTTAATCAGAATTACATTTGGTCAAAAAACTGCACATCACAATTCAAAAGTACACATATGTTTTATTGGCTAAGTAGGATGCACATATAAACATGTGTGCAAAATATATGGAGTTTTACTAAGGCAGGACATGGAAAAAGAGAGCATGATGATGTAGGAGAATGTGTGAAAAGAGCCCTTGTAAGAGAAGAATTAAAGTTCAAAGATGGTGCTAAATTTATAGGTGTAGAAATCATTGTTGATTGATGTATCAAGAACGTGGGCCATGAATCTCAAGAAAGTTCAATGGTTCATAGATATTTCTTGTTGATAGAGGAACAACGTTTGATGAGCGATGAAGATTGTATGAGAATTACAGGATCAAGTGATATGCACTCATTTTGTAGTTCAAACGCAAGTTCTTACACTATTCATACTAGATGCATGACATGTTTTTGTATATCATGTATTGATTTTGTGTGGAATAAATGTGAGTCAAAACAATGGGTGGATGAATGGTCCTGTAGACCTCTAATTCCACTCAACACATATCAAGTTCCATGAGCATTAAACTTACATTCTCTTCAGATCATATGACAACAACACATGACTTTGACCAAGTATCTAATTTAGTGCAACAAGATACATATGTATGTCATGTTATAAATTCATAAATTATTAAATGATCAACTCATAATTTATTTTAAATTTGACTTGAGTTTTACTTTGTGATGTAGGGCATGTTTTTGCAGTTATTGCGACATAATTTAATGAAGAGGGAACATAATACTTATCTCATTGTGTAGAGGGGAAAAATATTACTTCCATAGTCATTGATGGTGAAGACCTTAAGTGTCCCACTGGGTCAGTGGTAGTCACTGAAACTTGGCTTCAATGATATCCTATCAAAAAATCAAATACTTGGTTTTTTGAAGACTATGAAGTAAATAGAAAGATAGTTCACTATTCACCAACAAATATTTAATTGATCAAATATAGAGGTAGGCCATCAAACAAGAATCTGTGGAAGGTTCGTCAATCAAATCATGAAGCAATTATTGCTACTATCAAGAGTAGAGTTGATCCTTGCGGTTCATTAGATTAAATTTCTAAAGGTATGTTCACTTAAGATTAGATATACATCTATATGAATTTATTTTAAATATTTACTTTAATGATTTTGTTTAAATTTTTAGGTTTTAAAATTCTATTTAATTGCTTACAAACATGTGTACGTAGGTTAGTGGTGCCAAAAAAGATTCCACCTTCATGTGGTTGGCACTATTAGTAGAGAATTTATTATTCTTCAAGATAAAAGAAGCTAAGGGAAATCAAATATTAGAAAGGAACTATAAGTAGAAATTCTCATTTCACCACCTATATTGTATGAAAAATCTCTTCTTACAATTATCATTTCACCACCTATATTGTATGAACCATCTCTTCTTAACATGTTTCCTAGTACTTATTTCTCATTGAAGGATGTTGGAAACCGAAAAAAATCCTCCCCAAGCATTTACGAGGTCATCCTGATGCATGTGCGTAGTCATTTCAGTGCCACGAGATTTCGTTTACAAAATATAGTAATGGATAGCCTTACATTGACTCAAATTGGACTATTTGGCACTTTTGCAAACAATAGGACAACGAGAGGGACAAATTGGGATGGAGAAAACTGAGACAAGATTTTGTAGAGGGTAGTAATTCGAAGGTGTAGGATCATATGAGAATTTTCAAGGTACCAATGTGACCGAGAAATCACCCAACGAACTTATAGCCTTTTTTGCTCTCATGTCTCTTAAGGAACTACAACCAGACAAAGTAGCCTGGAAGCACTTGGATCATTGGGAATAAAAAAAAATACTCCCTAAGAATTTAATAGGCCACCCCGACACGTGTGTGCAGTCCGTTTGGTGCCACAAGATTTTGTTTTGAAAATATTGCATCGAACAACCTTACACTAACTCACATTAGATTATTCAATGCAATTACAAACAATGGGAGCATGAGAAGAAAAAAATGATCTGGAGAAAACCCAAACATGATTTAATAGAGGGTACCAATGTAGAGGTGTCGTATCAGACAAGACCTTTCAAGGTGCCATGCAAACTAAGAAATCACTCGGTGAACTTATAACATGTTTTTCTCTCAGGACTCTTAAGGGACTATGCCCAGACGAAGTAACCTAGAATCACTGACACCATTGAGAACCAAAAAAAATATTTCCCAACCATTTACCAGGCCATCTTGACATGTGTGTGCAGTCCGTTCACTTCCCCGAGCTTCCTTTTGCAAAATATAGTAATTGGACAACCTTACATTGACTCAAATTGGACTATTCGATGCTTTTACAAACAATAGTTACAACGAGAGGAATGAATTGAGATGGAAAAAACTAAGACAAAATTTAATAAAGGGTACCAACATGGAGGTGTAAGATCATACGAGACCTTTCAAGGTGCCATGGTGACCGAGAAATCACTCGGTGAACTTATAGCATTTTTTTCTCTCAGGGCTCTTAAGGGACTACACCCGAGCGACGTAGCCTGGAAGCATTGAGGCATCATTGGGAATCAAAATGAATCCTCCCCAAGAATTTACTAGGCCACCCTAATGCGTGTAAATAGTAATTTTACTAACACAAGCTTTCATTTGCAAAATATAGCAATGGACAACCTTAAATTTACTCAAATTGGACTATTCAAAGATTTTACAAATAATAGGACAACAAGAGGACCGAATTGAGATGGAGAAAACTAAGATAGGATTTTGTAGAGGGTACCAATGAAAAGGTTTAGGATCATAAGATACCTTTCAAGGTGCCATGGTGATCAAGAAATCACCTGGTGAACTTATAGCCTTGTTTGTTCTCAAGGACTCTTAAGGGACTACGCCCGAACGAAGTAGCCTGAAGCATTGGGATAGTTGAGCATCAAAATGAAAGCCTCCCCAAGTATTTACTAGGACACCCTGATGCGTGTGTGCATAGTCTGTTTGGTGCCATGAGCTTCCGTTTGCAAAATATTGCATCAGACAACCTTACACTGACTCACACTAGACTATTCGAAGCGCTAGTTACAAACAATAGGACCACAAGAAGACCAAATTGATCTAGGGAAAACTGAGACATGATTTTCGTAGAGGTACTAGCACAAAGGTGTAGGATTAGATGAGACCTTTCAAGGTGCCATGGAGACTAAGAAATCACTCAGAAAACTTATAGCCTTTTTTGTTCTCAGGGCTCTTAAGGGACTACACCTGGACCGAATAGCTCGGAAGCACCGAAATCATTGGGCACCAAAAATGAATCCTTTCTAAGTATTTACTAGGACACCCAATGTGTGCACATAGTTGGTTTGGTGTCCATGAGATTTCATTTGCAAAATATAGCAATGGGACAACCTTACACTGACTCACACTGGACTATTCGGTGCTTGATTTGTAAACAATAGGACAAATGAGAAGACCAAATTTAGATGGGGAAAAATGAGACATGATTTTGTAGAGGGTACCCAACACAGAGGTGTAGGATCAGAAAAGACTTTTCAAGGTGCCATGGATGATCTAAGAAATCACTCTGGGAACTTATAGCATTTTTTGCTCTCAGGGCTCTTAAGGGACTATGCTGACTGACAGTATCCTGGAAGCACTATAGATCATTGGGAACCAAAATGAAGCCTTGCCTAAGAATTTACCAGGCCACACTTGACACATGTGTTCTGTCATTTTAGGTTGCCATGAAGCTTTCGTTTGTAAAATATATAGCAATGGACACAACCTTACACTAACTCAACACTGGACTATTCGGCATGGTTGTAAATAATAGGACAGTGAGAAGACCAAATTGAGATGGGGAAAATCAAGACATGCTCATTTTATAGAGGGTACCAACATAGAGGTGTAGGATCAGATGAAGACCTTTCAAGGTGCCACGGATGACTGAGAAATCATCCAAGTGTAACTTATAATATTTTTTGCTCTTAGGGATCTTAAGGGACTACGCCTGACCGATGTAGCCCAGGAAGCACCAGGATCATTGGGAACCAAAATGAAGCCTCTTTAAGCATTTAATAGGCCACTCGAATGCATGTGCATAGCATTTTTATGTACCACTAGATTTTTTTGTAGAAATAGTAATGAACAACCTTACACTGACTCACATTGGACTATTCGGTGCTTTTCCAAACAATAGGACAATCGAGAGGACTGAATTGAGATGGGGAAAACCAAGACATAATTTCATAGAGGGTACCAACATAGAGGTGTAGGATTAGACAAGACCTTTCAAGGTGCCACGATGACTGAGAAATCACCCAGCAAACTTATAATTTTTTTCTCTCATAGGAATCTTAAGGGACTACGCCGGACCGACAGTAGCCCGGAAGAACCAGGATCGCTTGACACCAAAAAAATTCCTCCCCAAGAATTTACTAATCCATCCCAATGTATGTGTGCAGTGGGTTTTTGGTGCCACGAGCTTCCATTTGCAAAATATAGCATTGGACAACCTTAAACTGACTCAAACTCAACTATTCGACATTTTTGCAAACAATAGGACCATCGAGAGGACATCTCAAGGATTTGAAGGGACTACGCTTGGATGAAGTAACCTAGAAGCACCTAGATCATTGGTAAATGAAACGAAGCCTTCCCAACATTTTGGAGGTGTACCTCTGATTTAGTCCTTTCATGAGTTCCATTTAGTAGAATGATAAAAACCTGGAAAGCAAATTACATTGACTCAAACTAGACTTTTAAAGGACTGCACTTTTGAAAGTTTAGAGGAGTTCATCGAGAGGACCGAATTAAGATGGAGAAAATTACCGAGATAGGATTTCATAGATTGCAGTGGTTCATTTTAAGAGACCTATTGGGAAATAGAAGGTGGTGAATATTCCTGGTGAATATCCATGAAACCACTTTCGCGAACATATTTTTCTAGTAGTCTGTGTGCAAATTATTCGCATAAAAAGAAGATTTCATTTTCAATTCAAAGGACAACTACATTTTCACTGACGAATGACAACTCCTCGAAACTTAGGAGTCACACATACATGAGGTCAATGTTGTTGCATGACAACATTTTTGACCACGATGACTGACAAAATTGATTTTTGGTGAGTTTATAGCCTCCACCCTCCTGTATACTGTCAACAACATAAGGAGGTTTTTAGGATCAACAAGACCTTTCAAGCATTACGGAAAAGAAATTGTCTTGCATGAACAACCTACCCTAGATTAATTTCATCAGTACTTTGAAGGTTAGTACCTTAGTAAAATAGTATTAAGCATCGAGTATCGTTACTACACCAAAAAAATCCTCACCTAGAAGTATATAAGGCTCACCTTGATGTGCGCACTGTATAATGTAGTGCCATGATAGTATGACCCCTAAAAATATTACATGGAAAATTTTACACTGAACACTCACACTGGACTTTGAAAAAATCACCTTTTCAAATGCATAACAATGGACCGCGAGAATCACCAAATTGATCCGAATATTCAAATACTAAGAAAATGCATGTCATAGAGGGTACCAACACAGAGGTGTAATATCAGAAGATACATTTCAAGGTGCATGGGAGACCAAGAAATCACCCGACAAACTTATATCCTTTTTTTCTCTCCTTAGGCTCTTAAGGGACTACACTCAAATAAAGTATCCCGGAAGCCTAAGAAAACCTCAATAGGGATTGTTGGGTAACTGAAAAAAAGTCCTTACCAAGTATTTTACCAAGTCACCTGATGCATGTGTCACTTTTGTTTGTGTTGAGCTTCTTTTGCAAAATATAACAATGAACAACCTTACACTGACTCAGAACTAGGGACTATTCGAGTACAGGATTCTTTTGCAAACAAGCTAAGAAATTACTCTGATTTTGTAAGAAGGACCAAATTGAGATGTTGCAGGGAATACAAAGACATGATTTCATAAGATGGTACTTAGACATGATAAAATAATTAGGATCAGATGATACCTTTCAAGGTGTTGCATGGAGAAACCATTAGAAATCTAACTTGTTGAAAAGTTATAACCTTTTTTGCTCTTAAGGCTCTTAAGGGACTACGCCTCGACTCAAGTAGCCCGGGTAGAAGCAGGAGATTGTTGGGCACTCAAAACAAAGCCTTCCCAACCATTTACTAGGCCACCCTGAATGCATGTGTGTACATTTTTTTCGTTGCCATGAGCTTCCGTTTGTAAAATATAGCAATGGACAACCTTACATTGACTCAAACTGGACTATTCAGTGCTTTTTGCAATAAATAGGACAAAAAAAATACCAAATTGAGATGGGGAAAACCAATGATAGGATTTTCGTAGAAGGTCCCAATGTGGAGGTGTAGGATCAAGATGAGAAATTTCAAGGTTCCACAGAGACCGAGAAATCACCCGAAGAACTTATAACATTTTTTGCTCTTAGGGATCTTAAGGGACTATGTTCTTGGACTGAAGTAGCTCGGAAGTAGCTGGGATTGATTGGGCACCAAAATAAAGCCTCCCCAAGAATTTAATAGGACACCCCAATGCATTTTGCACAATCTGGTTTATGCCATGAACTTCTGTTTGCAAAATATAGCAATTAGACAACCTTACACTAACTCACATTGGACTATTTGGCACTTTTGCAAAAAATAGGACAACGAGAGGACTGAAATTGAGATAGAGAAAACTGAGGAAGGATTTTGTATAGGGTACCAATACAAGAGTTTTAGGATCAATAAATACATTTCAAGGTACCATGAAGACAACAAAATCACTCGGCCAACTTATAACATTTTTTTCTCTCAAGGATCTTAAGTAGGACTATGCCCAACCAATGTAGCAGGAAGCATTGGGAACATTGGGAACCAAAACGAATGCCTCCCCAAGTGTTTAATAGGCCACCGTGGTGAATTTGTGCATTTTTTTCAATACCACGAACTTCCGTTTGTAAAATATGCATTAGAAAGCCTTACACTAACTCACATTAGACTATTCAGAACAGTTACAAACAATAAGACCACGAGAAGACCAAATTGATCAGGTAAAAACTGAGTGAGTATTTTGTATAGGTAATACCTAAGCGCAGAGAGTGTAGGATGGTAGATGAGACCTTTCTAGGTGCCATGAATACTGAGAAATCACCCGAGTGAACTTATAACCTTTCTTGCTCTTAGGACACTTAAGTGACAATGCGCCAACCAAGGTAGCCTGGAAGCACTAGGATTGTTGGGTACCAAAAAAAGCCTCCCCAAGAATTTATTAGGACATGCCCAATGTGTGTGTCATATTTCATTTGGTGTCATGAGCTTCTGTTTGTAAAATATTTCTCCTAGTAACCTTGCTAGAGTCCTTACCGAGTATAAGCTTTATTTCTACTTTGACTCTCATACTTTTTCTCTCACTTTTATATCTCTCTCCCCCTCTATTTATCTATCTATCTCTCTATATATCTCTCTTTTCTTACTTTCTCTCTCACTCTTGGTGATAAATTTTTACTTTTCCTAAATATGCTCTTTATTAATTTTGATTGAAAGAGATGAATAGACTCTTTGTGTAAGCTAATTTGTTCTTTGTTTTAGCATGTAATGGAACATGAATAGACTGTGTGTGTAAGACCATAACTATGTTTTCTTTGAAATCTTATTGCATTGGAGTGAAACTAAGTGATAAAACTCTAGAATGTTGATGTATTACCCTTTTGGATAACTCTTGTTGCATGGTTTAATGATCAAGTGATAAATGCAAACTATGTGCATGATTGTACTGTGTGTTCTCAGTTAAATAGTTAAGATCATTGTGGCAAGTGGAGTGTGTGCACGTATTGAGGAATATTTTTAGGTAAGGTGATTCTAATGTAAGTGAAGGATTTACAAAATAATAATTGAACACTATCCCCCACTGTAGAACCAAGGGTTTTTAGATACCCTGAACCAACGTATGAATAAGCAGAGGATTATTGATTCAAGCCATTGAGTTTGTTGTCAAGATTTTCTAGTAATATAGGAGTCAATAAGGAGTGGTGAAGATCATAATAATCATGTTTGAGGTATTGGAACCAAAACCCAACCGTTTGATAGCCAAATGTTGCTTCTTGGGATCCACAGTGAACCATAGTCAAGGTTTAGGAGGGTTTGTAGTCTTGAAGCATGAAATCAAGGAATTATTGCATAAGATTTGGAAGGAACAATATTGAAGAGGTCCCTCAACTATTAAAATAATAATTTTTGAGTTTCATTGGTGGAAGAGTGAGATTTCCTTACCAGTCCCTTAGAGGATTGTATGCACAGTTGTAAACCTAGTTTGAGAAGACATTTTACAAAGAACCCAAGCTTTATATATTGAGTTAAGCATTGAAACTTCTAGGGAAGTATAATAGGCTTAATGGGTGCTTGAATATGCTTGATTTTTCCTTGGGAACCTCATACAAGTGGATATATGCTACACAATACAGTGGGACAAGGCTAGTTAGTGCTTCAAGAGAAAAAAGTGAAAAGGTGAGCTCTAAGGAGTTGTAGAAGGAGTTGGAGTCTGAGATTTTGGGAGAACCTTAGGGATGGAAAAATTGAACTAATGAATCTTGTAAGACTTTCTAGGTATCATTAGATCCTTCTATCCATGCTTTTTTGCAAGATACATTGTCTTAAGGGGCATAGTTGACAGTTTTGGCAAGATGAACAAATAGTGGTGTTTGGAGCCTTATGAATCAAGTTAGTGATGGTCCTAATGATTTTATGAGGTGTTAAAATAGGGGAGAAGACTAAGAAGCATTGAATAAGGCATTAGTAGGTGCATGATAAGACAGGAACTAGTACAAAGAGACCAAGAGCAAGAAGAAGTGCAAAGTAAGGTAAAGACAAGAGTAAGTGTTGTATGAAATAGAACTTGTTTAAGGAGTCCTTTGACACTAGAAGCACTGTATAAGATAAATTAGAGTGCCAAGGAGACCATTGCAAGGTGATATTGTACCAGTTTAGTCAAGTTTTGGACAAATAGAACAATTTTTAGCCATTTTGGCCTAGTGAATGATCCTCTCATGCAGAGATTGGTTTGGGGTAGTTGTTGTTAAATCATATTGAACTTGTGTAAATGACCATTTATTTATTTTCTCTGCATCAAAATCACATAAATAATGAATATGGATACTTAGTCATTATTATTATGAAACCACTCTAATGAAACCACAAACAATTTATAAAAATTCAATGAATATATCAATTATTTATTTAATTTGAATTGAAACTTTGAACCTAGGTCTAGAAAAGGTTCTCTAAACATATACACATTGATAAATTGAACGAATAATTACTCAGATTAGATAACTCTTTTATACATGTTATATAAATATTGATTTCCAAAGTTTCATGCATATTATACATCGAAAATGCTAGTATACAACACCAATAAATGAAAAATATCCATAATGTCTTATATTGTCAAGTGCACATCATATTAGTTTGGATATAATTATAATCTCATAAATGTAAGGTCTCATAAAAAAATATTGAGTTCCAAATAGTATTAACATGTGCAATAAATATAAAAATGTGAATAGGTCATATAATATCAAGTCAATATCCATATAGGCATACATACAATGTCAAACAAAATGCATACAATGCCATGCACATAGGCATACAAAATAAATGTCATAAGACACACAAATATATATATATATATATATATATCCCTATTCATCTAAAATCTATCCCTCTCTTTTCCCTGCTTGAAGAAGGCCCTCCCTTAGATGTAGATGGAGATTTATGAGATGACTTGGGATCCTCCATGGTCTGACTATGAGTCCTCTTACGCTCAAAACTCAACTGTAGTTGAACCTGTAAATGCATACAATTTTTTTGTCAAAAAATTAATGTATAATTTTTCAACATGTATAAGACCATGCTAATGAAACTATTTACATGTACATGCACACTTACCCGTAATCTCTCAGTCACGTTGAATCTACATCTCACACTCAAATGAGTCAACGATGAGCTACTGGATCATGAACTGGGGTGTCAAAATGATGAGCTCGAGGATTCCATGCCCTCGAAGTAAAAATGGAAGGGGTTGAACCCTACATACACATAAGATTACAAAATCAAACATCAAAATTAGCTTATAGAACTATATTAACAATAAAATTTTGAATGTAGATCTAAACATTTACGCCAACTAAGTACATGTATGTGTAATGACAATATTTTAACAAATTTATCAATATACAACTATTTTTTACCATGCCACGCCTATGAATCATATGAACAAGGTTACTACCTGTCACAGGTAACTCCTGTGTATACACATTATGCAGTCATGTTGATTATCTACATGATGCTACAATGAAGGCAATTATTAAAATAATTGAACATAATATGAATTACATGAGCTATTTAACGAAAATACATAGTTTGTATACCTCAGTGAGTTGTTGCGCAGATGAAATCGTAGAAGAACACCTTTCTCTACTCCTCACAGAGATGATGGTGTGTCTTGTGAGGTCATCAACTTTATAAAAAATATATCATGTCAAGTTAGTTGAGCATATATAATATATATACAAGAACATACATATATAGAAATATATTTGAGTTCAAAAGTTATATATATGTTACATAAGTGAAAATTTACACAATTAACATTCTAAATTACCTATGTGAATGTATACATAGCCATGGTGCTCATAACCTGTGGTTGGGATGATGACGTCCCTCCCATGTGTTTTGTAATATTAATGCATACATGTACATATGTATGTGTAAGTTAATAAATTTGACCAAGTTCAAATACAATTATTTTAAAAATTTAACATATATAAGTAAATCAAGTACTCAGATCTTTTTGTAACATGTAATAAAAAATAAAAAATACTTTTGAAGGTGTCGTTGATGTCTAAAATCTAAATGTATCACTCAAAAAAGTGTCATGACATAGCCACATTATCATGTGTACCACCAGCGGCAACTCCACCAACACCAGTCTGCATGAAACTATCATCCTCATCAGGTCCCAAGCATATGCTACCACAAGATGTGAAAAGATGTGGCCTCATGCTACTACTACCTAGAGAATACTCTGTCTACCTCCACCAACATCGGTATCAAAAATCTCCCTCGTATGTTAGAACAAGGGTATCAGAGAGTTCCTGAAGTGCGTGCAGTGTATCAATCTCTACTATCTCCTTCATTGCTGCAGGGATAGTATCAGGATGAGGGGGATTTTGTGTGGGGACTCTACCATGCTGAATAGGTGCACATTGTGCACCTGGTCTATCCTATGTAGAGCCTTTTTCTCGGCCTTGAAACTCACGGTAGTCAAAATAGTTCAGGATCTCATTGAGGGTAAACTCGCAATAGAGTTTCCTCAAAAAGTTATAGTGGAACCTCATTGTTATTGCAAGGTGGAATATCAAATACCATCCACCATCGGTCCCAAAAATTATTTTTTATCAGATCATTATTGCACCAGTGGATTGGAAACCATTTGCATGACAACGGAACAGGGAAATTGGTTCTAGGGTCCGTGAATAATGCACATATGAGGTCTTTTGTAATTTTTTTTTTACATCTACATATGATAATTTATTAGCATAATATTCCCATACAAGTCTCTCTATAATATTTCCACTGATCAATTTGACTCATTTCCACGTCAACCTGAGCCAATAATGCCTCCAATGTGTTTGCAAGTGAGGCACGGTGGGGGTTTATAAAATGGTCGATCCCTCATTGTTTTAATTAATTCCTCAATTTCAATCTTATTTTCCACTATATGGGCTGCTAAATCCTCCTTGACTACCTGGGGGATGTTCAAGCAATTGTAGGAGGGCTAGGAGTATTGAAAGGATTTGCAGGGTTTTGTTGTGGTTGTGGTGGAACTGTAACAATAAAAAAACATGTATTTAATTAAAATCTACAATATAATTACAAAATTTCAATGTAATTCATAGAAAACAAATTTCCCTACCTCTTCTCCGTGGTGCTATTGTCGATTCCACCTCAATCCAACCTTTGTGGCGATCTTTGGATGATTTAGGATCTAAATGGATGAAAGAAAACTATGACTACAAGGTTTGCTGGAAAATTCATTTTTGGGGAAAATTAAAATGAGGAAGGGCTTTGATTTTTTTGTTTATAGTTTAAGGTAATGCGTACTCATTTAACAGGCTCAAGAAATACAAACCAAGAAATCTATAATGCGTATGTGTTTTACATAATTTTGGATTTATGTCCACTTTTTGGCCCCCCAGATTGGTGCACTTACCCAACATGCTTCCCAATTTTCACTCAAATATTCATCATGTACATATATCTCCATAGATTCAAAACCCATAACTTCAATCCTCATTTCTGCTAACATACAATTACACCTTCTTGGCAACTGAGAAAGAAAAAGACGATAAAAATGAAAGAAAACCTTCCCAGCAAAATCCTTATAACCTCGTATTGGATCAGTTGAATAACGGGGTTGAGTGACACTGTTGTTGGATCGTGATGAGAGATTTATTTATTTGATTTGTGGTTGCTCCAAGATATTCTGAATGGAAGAGAGCCAAGCTACGAGTAATGGAGATTGATTGATTGAGTGGTTGAATGATTAGGTGATCAAATGGACAACATAATGGTATGCAAAAGAGATTTCTAATGGAAGTTTCGCAGAGTAAAATTGAAAATTCCTCAAGCTTCCAATGATTGTTTGAGAGGAATGAAACTTATTATTTATAGATACAGAAGAAGCCATGGATTGAGGAAGGTGAAATTGACTGAGTTGCAGGGTATTAATTTCATTTTGCTTATTTAGCATGGTTGATTTATTCTATGTAGTAGGCCCTTTGAATGAGAAATAAAGATGCTTTATTTAAAATTAGTTGGCTCTTGAATTATTCCAAAGTGTATGTGCGTATTTGTAACTTATACCTTTGATTAATCAATTATTCCAAGTTTGTTGCTTGAATAGGATTGCACATGAAATTTTGTGCACTAGAACGATTGCACAATAGACCAGACAATGTGCAAAATAACTACACACTCAAAAAACATTGCATAAAAGACTTACGCTCTCCACTGAATTCATCACAAGACTCCATAATCCTTCATAAATGTTTTTCTTCACTGTTGTTTTGCCATAAAAATAACAAAATTCTCTACAGAATGCAAACACTGACTCCATTTTCCACTATTTTTCATTGATATGTGATTTTCAATTATCTTAGATGCTCTTATGTTAATGTCCATGATTCACAACACAACACATTTTTCACACAATGTCATGATATCGAAAGTACAATATAATGAGAAAAATAACTTTGTAAAAAAGTCCACAATTCATATGGAACACATTTGTGACATAACATACTGGTAGCATAAGTATGATATAACATAGTGATGTAACATCACAATACATTCACAAGGAACATGCAGGTCATATAACATGTTGATAACACATGTATAATACATCCATAATTCATAAGAAAAAATGTTTGTCACATAATATATTGATATCCCACAACACCACACCAGGTGGTTCAACACTACACGTAGCTTTGTAAAATCACAGTACTAGTTGGTTAATAACAAAGCACAACTCCATTTCATACTCATTTATCAAGTCACAAATATGTCCTAACGGTTACATGTTTTGAACCTTTGCATTGATAATATATGTAATGCCAACAATTTAGAATCCAAAATCATGGTTGAAACCGAGGTAACAAAATTAAAACACTTAGGAAGCACTTATTACACAAAAATTCTTGAGTCACTTACCCATTCATAAACAATCTCATCTAACAAAATAATTTTTTCTTGGAACAAGAGAGAAAGGGGAAGGCATTATTCCAAGGGTAAAAACAACATATATACACCTAATTTTTTCATCTTAATATTTCATACATGTTACTAACATTTTCCTTTATGCCAATAAGGGTCAACGTATGCATCTATATCTTGAGCGGATGCATTAAGGGGAATTTCAAGAATGGGGTATGACTATTCACGTGGTCATTATGGGTTATATAAAGTGCATAGAGAGATTATTACTATGTGGTCCTAGCTTTGGGTATTATTGCATTAGTTATCCTTTACCTTTTATGTCTTACACACTAGCGCTCCCGACACTTACTTACATCTAACTCCATAATTGACACCTATTCCACTTATTCTTACTTGATCATTGAAAAAATTTATCCTTTCCGTCATGACTCCATCATTGAAACCATCTCCCATGGGCGATGGTGTCAGTTCTAGGATTCCCTTGGTCGACGCCATCACCCGCGGGTAATGGTATCGGGGTACATATACACACCACACCCATAAAATTCATAAGGAAGAAATATCACATGAGCCAGCCATTTGCTCTTCTCTTTTGAATATTATCATTCTTCTCTTGGTTCATCTTACATTTGACTTAGATTGGACATTCTTCTTGTGTTGGATTTCTTGTATTACTAAGTCATCTATAGCGAGTCTAGGAAAGGAATGGTGTTCCCCTTCTCCACCCATAACAATTATCTCTTAGTGTACTACTTCTCTGGAGAGATAATGCATCAATGACCACCTTGTAGGTAATTGTTCTAACCTTATTTTTCATTTACATAGATTAGTTCCTTTCCATTCCTCATTTCTCTATGTTTAGCTTTGTATTGTATGTACATCTATGTTAGTTAGCATAGTGCTCTTATATGATCAGATCATTATCTTTCATTTCCTTTATTTCAATTATATTTCATTTATATTGCATTAGTGTATATTATGCATTATTTTCCTATCTTCTCATCGATCTATACCTCTCCCCCATTTACCGATATCCTAGAAGGGTACTATCCTTTATCTTGATTACATGCCTTGGAAACCCTAGGTTGACCTAGTGTAGGGATTATTTCCCTTGAGATATGTGACCTTACCCTCACTGTAGCCCCTTTAAATCAATCAATTGTGTGTTGGTCCATATTTTTCTCTCATTCGTTTCCTCATACCCTTGCTCAATGGAAGAATCAGGAGTGTAAGCCATTGAGACACATTCTTGGCCCACCATACATTTTTAGTGAACCTGACGTGAATCCTACAAACCTTCTGAACAAACACAACTCATTAAAAGAATCCATCTCCAATCTTGACCTAATTCCAAATCACCAAAAATCATAAACACTCTAAAATATAGTTTACATAGATGTCATCGCCCAGTGGCGACACTGTCTATTTCAATACACTTGATTCTAGGGACCTTCGGGCCCTGTGCAAACTCTCTTACATGACCAATCATTGAATTTACTAAAAAAATGTCTCCTAACACCATTGGCCCCTGTGTTAAGTTTCTGACATGGATGATTGCATCCCCTAAGAAAACATTCTGCCATCAAGCCCCAGTATAAACATTCAGTAGGGGCCGATAGATCATAAATAAATATGTCACCTATGAGGATATTTTTGGCAGACTTGAACCCCCTGAACTTCACTATGAGATATTAATTTATGCCTACATATCATCTCCATGCTCCTTAATCCTCTAGTTCTCATCCTTCAAGCACTAATATTCCTACTTGCCTTGACCTCACTCATGAGACTTTGTTGCCCCAACCCCTTCCCTCTGATCAAGCAGATTAGGGTAACTCAGTAGAATGTAATGTGGTTAAGGTCGATAAAATAGATGATAGATCCATCATTAAGAATATAAACAACAACAAATACTTTAATCTTGACAAGGATGAAGGTTTTCAAAGGATACCTACAAATGTCATGGAGATGAATATACCTCATCCTAATCAATAAGTACCCATGATTAGACTCCTCCCTGCAGGGGCTGCTCAAGGTAAGTCTCCTAAAACCCTCACTAATGAGCATGAAAATCACAAACAAACACCCACAAACAAATGCCACTCTTCTTCTATAGATCCCAACATGGTGATAGTCAAACTCCTAGATCAAATGGTCTAATCCCAAGCTACCACCACACTTAGCATGATCCAAATGAAAAATCATATGTTGTAAATAACATCTCAAAATATGGTACCTAGCATAACTTCTTACACACCTCCCCCATTAGTGGATGCACATGGGCATCATATCCCCTCCTCTGCTAATCTAGAGCGAGATGTTACAAAATTTCCAAAACGAACATTTAACTACTTACATTACAACTATGGAATTTGAAGAGCTTTCCCCTACCATCGCTTACATTGGCTTCATGGATCCAACCCTCTACCTCAAGACCTTTGGCAACCTCTATAAATAATGGATTAAAACACACAATTATAAAACTTTTAAACTTTCTAGCAAAAACTTTTGTAGGCAAAGCATTAGAATGGTATAATAAGTGTCCTCCCAATTCGATAGTTGATTTAGAAGGTTTATTCAAGGCTCTCATATTTGATTTTCAACAACAATACCTTCCCAAAAATACTTTGTAAATATTTAAAAATCTTGAGAAAGATACACACGAATATTCCCACAACTTTATTAAAAAATGGAAAACACTTTCCATACAAACCAACCATAACCTTGATAATTAGAGCCTATTTCAAATATTTCCTAAGACCCTTACATCTACCCTCCAAAAAAAGGTCAAGTCCTTCTCTCCTAATACACTAGAGAAATCCCTCGAACAATACAAAAGGACAATATCACCTCTTGTATGAGTTCCAATTCACTTCCAATTCATCTCTCAAAATACAACACATGTGATCAACCCTTCGAACCTCCCTAAAGAAAAAGGGGTTTTGGAATGTCAGGAACCTCCTCATCACCCCCTCACACTCCTTTATCTTATACCAAACTTCTCCAAATTATTCCCACTCCACAGATTGCCCCCCCTTCAAAAAAAACCTTACCCAACTTTAGAGGTGATATGTTTTTTTAGTGGCATGCCGCTATAAGACACTCTCACAGTGATTGTAAGGACCTTAGGAAAGAAAACCTTGATTTATTTCTTCAATTAGTCTTCCATCATACAATAACGTTATAAAAATTATTCAATCTTTAGAAATATGTCGCTCCAATTGTCAAAAACCAACATCATACAAGCCCCATGAACAATATTGTGGGTGTCATAGAGCCTTTATATGATCATAACTTCCTATATTCCCAATACATTAATACATCTAAGGTAAATTATAAACATAAACCTTCTCATAAATATCCCATTATTGAACCAAATAAATCCTTCAATAATCCATCTTTTCTTGATACCTCCCAAGACTCAGCGATGGTGGAGACCACTCCCACAGTTGAGCCTCCTCCAGTAGTATCGAAGGTAGTAGCAAGTGAAGACCCTATACCACCTTCTTTAAATAAGATGGCTCAAGCTTATAAAAAACAAACATTAAGTCTAGATACATCTTGTATTGCACCACTACCATGATACCACTATGGAATCTATTCCAAACCTCATTAATTTTTTTTTAGATGAGCTAAACTCCCTTACATGTAAGATACCCTTCCTGGAACTCATGTGTACTTTGGCTTCACAATTCACATCAAAATTTTTCTTCTTCAATAGTTATAGTGATTTGGGGATCCTCTTAATGATGCTCCCAAGGATCATATCATATCCCCAACCCCATACATTCATCACATAGAGACTAAAGGGTCACCCTTACAAAAATCACATTTTGGTTTCTTAGCCCTAGAGTTTGTAGAGAATGACATGATCACTGATGAGGTCCTATTTCATGTGGATGACCCACCCCCTACTAATTATTTTTCATCATACATGATGAATAATTGTGTAGGGTCCTCGTGGACAAAGGATTGGGACTTAACTTAGCTTTTTTTCCTCATTAAGAATATTAGATACTCCATCGAGGACCTTAATCCTACTTGCTTGACCTGCTGTGGATTTTAAAAAATTAGACAAAAACCCACAAGATGCATTTCATTACCTATCATAGTTGGACCTAAAAGGGTCAATGCCAAGATCATGGTATTAGATCATCCCTCTCTCATATAGCCTCTTATTCAGCTGACTATGGATGTATTGCATGTGTGCAGTCGCATTGTCCTGAATATCAATGTATTAAGTTCATCCATAACAACCAACATTTTAGGAACGATGCTGATCCAAATCCTTGGGATATCCCAACACTATTTCCCAATGACTCATTCCTAAGGCCAACCACCCTCGAGATCCAAAGCATCTTTATACCCATAGTTCTTTGATCTTAGGTCTGAAATCCAAAGTTATAATGACAAAATCAGATGATGATAAAAGTAACGAAATTCAAAACACAGTCAATAAAAATAAGTTGTCTAAAGACATCATGCATCAATTACCTTTGGTTCTCCTACCTTGAGATCGATTTCCCCCTCATCCTAATAAGAAATATCTAATGAGAGACGCCTTGACCTCCAACCACTTAGAATGTAATGAGTTATGAATTACACAACTCTTTTCTAATCACCCTCCTCTTTCTCCTAGATATTTTAGTAAGATTGATATCTCAGCTAAGGAGGAGGTGCATGAATCTAAAGGAAAAAGGATTGTTTGTTCCCTCTCTTCTAACGAAGATTACATCATTTCGCAAGCTGAATCTAGGCACTTGGAAGTATTACACTATCAATGTGCATTGGCCCAAATATGGTATTATCAACTTGAAAACTAATGTCATTGACATTTATTACAAGAACCTTATCTATGATACTAGTGATAACAAAGATGATGAAGAAACACTTCTTTACATCTCGCCTACTAATCCACTACTCCTAAACACTCTTTGGTTCATAAAACAAATATCTGACTATGCTTTGCGTCACACTTCCACTACAAATTTACTGCCTGTACCATATTTTGAGACAACCCTTTGCGTCCAATAAATGCCTCAATGCTCCTAGCATGGCCATTTGTTATTCTACACATAAAGATGTCACCTTGGACGTCAAGGTATTAGACTATGACAAACTAGTTCTAGGGCAACATAGAGATGGTAGGTGATAAGTGGGCCTAGAGATTGATGTATAATACCATGGGCCTCTCCCTACATTAGA
This sequence comes from Taxus chinensis, assembly GCA_019776745.2. Taxonomy (NCBI): domain Eukaryota; kingdom Viridiplantae; phylum Streptophyta; class Pinopsida; order Cupressales; family Taxaceae; genus Taxus; species Taxus chinensis. The sequence goes on along the minus strand of CM034147.1, from coordinate 659,165,990 downwards.
TAATGACGAGGCTATTCTTGAACTCCTATATTCCCAAGAAGATAAACTCCCTCAACATCACCATAAGTTGGGAAACTTCTCCAAGACACCTATGCACTTTGATGATTATTTCGTTGTTATTAATCCTAGCGAGGATGAAGTAACTAAGTTACATGAGGCTCCATAACATTTCAAAGACAACAATACTATTTAAGAAGAATCAACCATTAGTGTATAACTTGCTGACGATCTGACACACATAGTCATGCTTGGTGATTTTTTTTCCTCATTTACATGAGTGTCATATAGATGTTGTACACCAAACATAAAGAGGTATTTTCATGGGGATATGTCGATATTCCTAGAATTGATCTTGAAATTATCTCCCATAAAATCATTACCTATCCTGATGCCACTCCCATTCGACAAAAGATAAGGAATTTCCCACCCAAGATCAATGATTTGTGTCATAAGAATCTCATCAAACTCGTAGATGAAAAATTCATTCTTTTAGTGGACTACTCTAAATGGGTGTCCAACATCGTCCTGGTTTGAAAAAAATATACTTTGGTTTATTTGTATCTACATTCACTTTAGAAACCTTAACCTCGCTTGTCATAGGAATGACTTTCCTCTTCACCCTCTATCAACACCATCATCGATGACACAACAGGGTACAAAATTATCTCTCTTATGGGATGGGTTCTTAGGATACACTCGAATTCAGATTACCCCTGAAGATCAACACAATACTACCTTTACAATGGAGTGGGGGCACCTATTGTTATGTAAAAATGCCCTTTGGACTCAAAGATGTTAGTGTTCCATGACACATATCTTTCATGACCTCATACATAAAATTTTCTAAGTCTATGCTGATGATTTACTCATCAAATATTGATACACCGATGATCATGATCATGACTTAGACATTTCCTTAGGACTCCTTTGCAAATACAAGGTTTGCCTCAACCCTAGAAAATGCATATTTGAAGTGACACGGGGAAAAATCCTAGGATTTTTAGTGTATAAATGTGGAATTGATATCAAACCCACCAAAAATCAAATCCATTCTTGACATGCCATGGCAATCCTTCATAGTAGACATACGCACCTTTCATCAAAAAAATTGAGGCAATCCGAAGATTTGTCCTTGATTTTACCTATCACACTCATGTTATATAAATATCCTACTTCGGAAGGCTACTAAATTAGAATGGATGAAATATTGTCAACATTATTTTGACAATATGAAACACTCTTTGTCCTCATTACCAACCCTAAAACATCCTTCACCATATCAACATATTCTATTGTATACCTCTTCCACTCTAGTGTTCATAGGGGAAATGTTCACACATAAAGATGAAAAAGGAAAGAATCATGTCATCTATTATGTAATTCGAGCCCTATTAGACAATGAAACATGATATACTTCCATCGAATAGGCTTATTTATCCATTTATTACACAACCATGAAATTACTCCACTAAATGTTGTATCATACTATCTACACCATTATCCATATATATCCATTACATAAATTCCTTCTCACACGTCATCCTCCCAATGGATCGCATCACGAAATGGATGGCCCCTCCTTATGGAGTTTAACCTTTGTATCATCACATGAAAGGTGTTAAAAGGCCAAGTCATAGAGGATCTGTTGGTTTTTTTATCCCATCTCTTCTCCTCATCCCATTCATGATGCATTAATTAATGAGGAAATCCTCCTCATTAAGGGTGTGGACAACACCATTTCCATAAAATATTACTACTATAGCTTCACATCTGGTCTTGAGGCCTAATCCTCTGAAGCCAGTAATGAAGCACCTTCCCCACCTAAAACCAAACCAACAACCAAAAGCAATGAGGATGACGTCAGTATCGACCTCCATGAAGATACGTGTATGCTAGAATTCAACAAGGAAAAGTTCCTCCAAGGAGCTGGGGCAGGCTATGTACTTGTTATCCAAAATGTGCCCCCCTGCTCATTTTGTGGATAACTCCTCTCATTCTTCCCTCTATTGTGCCTCAGTCACAAAATTTTTGCTCTTCATGCACTCAAAACCTTCTGAAAGTGGCACCATTGTTTAGAGTTCTTTCTCAGCTTTCCAGAAAGGTAAATTTTTTCTCGTAACTCCATGTATTTTTCAAGTTATGGCTCGGTGGAGTTTTTGTGGGAAATTTTCCCCTAGAAGGCCCGCAGCCAATCAAGACGTGCCACGTGTCCAAAGAAGTGGTGGGGGTCGGAGGAGAACTTGGTTTTTTACCAAGTTTTTTGGTAAAGGTTTCAAAAGGAACAATTTTTCCCCTCAGGCCCACTGACCAATCATTTGCTGCCACGTGCCCAGGGGAGAAAGTTGGAAAAATTGACTAAGTGTTGGCGCAAGAATTTTTTTGAAGGATGGCCCTGCAGCCAATAGAAACATGCCATGTGGCACCTGAACTAGTGGAGCGTGGGGAAATTTTGGAAAATTTTCCAAATGACCAAAAAGGTAAAAATTCAAAAAAAAATCCCACCAACCCGATTTGGCCCTGTTTTTCCCTAAAACTTCAAATCGCCATATCTTTCGATCCAGAGCTCAGTTTTTCACGTTCTTTATATCAATGGAAAGCTGGTAAAATTATCTACAAGATTATGGGGTAATTTTTTCATTTTGGTGGAGTTTGGATAGAGAAAATTGAAGAAACGCCTCTGGCACATGGTCATGGACAGAAATGACGTTTCAACCACCGTTTTTAATGAAGAATGGCTCGCATTCTCTCCCAGCATGGTTAAAAATTTCAGGGAATGGGTCTGTCAGGGTGTCCATGCTGTTTTAATGGAATTTTGGTCAATGGTTGAACCCCTTGCATGTTTTCCCCGTGTTTCTCTCTCCTGGGGTCGTGGTTTGCACTGTAAAAGCCAGAATGAGTTCATTTTTGCAAAAAAGAGAGACACTTTTTAGCTTTGCAACTTCATTTTTCTTCCTCCTTGGAAGAATTTGTGAAGAAATTTTACCTTTCCATGTAATCCAGCACCTTTTCTTGCCTCTGGATCACTGTAATGTACTGTATTAGATTTGAGATGTTGATATATGTTCTGTGATTAAAATCCCTCAATCCTTTCATATATCTATCATTACTTTCTTGATCTTTCATTACATTTTGAAGCATTTGTGCATGTTTTGTGTTGTGTTTCCTTATGGATTGTGTATTTCATGCAGCATTAGGTGTCTACAACTCCTTTGGTGCATCACCTATTAGCATTAGTTCTTTCTTTTTGCATTCTCTATCCTTGTCTCCTTTGGAATTTAGAGTAGATTTAGGAGTTTAAACCTCTACAATTGTGCAAGTAAAATAGCTGATCATAGGAGTTGAGGAACCAGCCTCTAATCTAGAGATTCCTTTTCCATTTTTGCAAGTCCCACACTTGGGAAGAGGATTCAATGTTGTGCAATCACACTAGATGCTTAGAATGATCAAACTAGAAATCTGATCAACATCCAGGGGGTGCTGCTGATTTGCAACAACAGTTTTGGCATGCCCGGTGGGACCTTAGAGGTCTTACACTTTATCTTTGACAGGTTGGTGTGTTCCTGTTAAAGATTCAGCCTTTTGGAGGCACTTTCAAAAGCACATCTGGTGACTCCATCTGGTAAATAACTCATTCTCTAAGTTGCAGACCTATTTTCCATTCATTTCCATCCATTCTTCTTTCCATCATTTTCATTCTTTTCCATTCCATGAAGTTGTGCAATCATGAATTCATTTCCATCATGGAATTCACATTTACAACAGTAGTATATCACACCTCCAACATGTTTTACAAATCCTTCAAATCAGCATTTTGATCAAATTCAAAATCAGCATGTCTACCCATATGAGCAGCAGTGCCAAAGTCAGTTTGGATATGAAGCATGTCAAGCACAAGGGTATGCTGGTTGTGAGGGAAGTCAAAAATAAAATGCATATCTGCTGGAACAAATCCAAAAGATGGAGGTAAACATGGTGCAATCCAGGGCTCAAGCACAAATGAAAGCATTTAGAATCAGTTGTAGAGCACCTTGTCCATGGGTGGGACCTTTTCCAAGGCATTTCATCCCTCAAGAGAAGCTATACTTCATGATTACAACACTACCATTGCTTTCAAAGTGGACTGGAGGAATAAAGGTGTATGAGAGGAGTATTCAACAACCTTGTCAACAGGTAAGCACACCATCTCATGCCTCTTCTCTCCTTCTTTCCCAATCTGTTTTATCTCAGCAGTGTCAAGTTTTAAACTCTCCATCTGCTGTCCCAAGTGTTGAATCCATTTCTCCATTCCCTAGTCTTCCAACCCATCTCAATTCTTCTGTCCTTTTCCATTCCAAACAACCATTCCCTCAAAAGAAACAAGACTTCCTACCTCCTCCACCACCACAAAAAATTGCAAAATCAATTGAGTGACAATCCACTTCTCCTCTTGCATTCCCAAATCCATGTTGGGAGGATAAAAATGAATGCCAATCAAGGAAAATAACAGCAGAGTGAAGAACCAAACAAGGATGAAGAAATTAAAAGTCTGAAGAGTTGGACTCTTAAATTCGGGATTACAAAAATCCCCTTGATGCTGAAACCAATAGAGGATGTTGAATTTGGAGAACAAGTGGAAAACAAGGCTGATTTTATAATAGCAGTGAAGTGAGAAAAACAACAGTTTGTTGGTGATGATTTGTGTGTCCAGTTGACTTTTCCCAAAGAAAATGCTGATCCAGTTTGTACTGCAAAATCAGCCATCAGAAGGAGGGAAAACCATCTCAAAACCACCATCTTTGAGGAGCAAATGGATGAGGTCTAGTCAGTTTTTACAACAGTAGAAGAAGGAAGCATTATTGATACGTTTTTGCTTTCATTTGAAGGGGCTGATTTGATTGATGAAGCCATTATGGAGGTGAACAAAACATGTCCAAATTGTGAGCAAAAGGCACAAGAAACTTCAGGCTTCTCTCCCACTTCATCTCTCCAACAATCTAATTTTTGGGATGAGTTTGGATAGACAAGTTTCATGTTTGAAAATGAAGTTATACAGGGTGAAGAAAATGCAGATTTGGAGGCCACCATACAAGAGGGAGAGACTTTGTTGCAGCAAGACATTCAAGAGTTTGATTTGCCATCAGACTTAGAACAATGTTTAGATGAAGAGCTAGCTGAAATTACCATGTTTCCTTCTTCACCATTTGTTCTCCAACAACAAGAACTTGCTGCCATGGACAAAAGAGTTCAAGGACAATAACCTATAGTTTGTAACATGCCTCTTGAATCAAAGCTGGAAGAATTTGATCTTCCAAAAGCTACAATGGAGGAGCCCCAAAGCCAACAATGTATTGCAGCAGGTAACAACAATGCAAAAGCAACTTCATTGGATGTTGCAATCAATAACGAGGAGTTGCACACTATTGAAGAGTTCCATGTTGCCATGAAGGAATAGAAAGGGCAGAAAAGTCCTACCATTGCTTCCACATCACCCACCCAAGAAGGTCTACAAGAGAGACTCCATTCTTGGAGTTGAAAATCAGAGCTATGGGCATATCAAACGGATCATACCTTGCCCAATAAGGTATTTGACTTCATTGGAGTCAAAGGAGAAGTCACAACCAGTCATGCTTACTTCTAAGCATGAGGGTGAGCTACCAAGTACCAAGGATCAGCTGTCATACCTCTTCAATCCAAATGCAGAGCAACTAAAAGAGGTATTGGATTTGTTTTCAGTTGACACCTTGATGATTTGGGTAGAAGACCAGCTTCTTGTTGATTTTCCACTCATCCAATCAGCCATGTTCAGTGCTAAATCAGTTGCATGGTTGCAAAATTTTGAGAAAGGGAAGCTATTTCTCCCAACCAGTTACAGGGTTTGTTTAGCCCACTTTTGCTTCCAGTTAGAGTAGGATAGGTAGTTTTGCTTTTAGTAAAAGAAGTGCTTGTGCACACTTTGCATGTTCCATTTTGGAACATGTATGACCTTTAGTTTTGTACATAGTTTTTTGTGGTGCTGGTTTTGCTCTTGCGCAGTCCATTTCAGTGGGTTTCCAGGTGGCTCAGAGAGGGGGTTTTCAAAGTTCAGATCATTTTTACAGGCTACAACTCATGACTCCATGCCCAATGGATTGCTTCAAGGCAACTGATAACTTCATCCAGCAGGCAGATGACCCCTCTGAGTCACCAAAATTGTTATCCAAAATGTGCCCCCTGCTCATTTTGTGGCTAACTCCTCTCATTCTTCCCTCTCTTGTGCCTCAGTCACAAAATTTTGCTTTTCAGGCACTTAAAACCTTCTGGAAATGGCACCATTGGATAGAGTTCTTTCTCAGCTTTCTAGAAAGGTAAAGTTTTCCTCCTAACTCCATGTATTTTTGAAGTTATGGCTCGGCGGAGTTTTTGTGGGAAATTTTCCCCATAGAAGGCCTGCAGCCAATCAAGATGTGCCACGTGTCCAAAGAAGTGGTGGGGGTCGGAGGAGAACTTGGTTTTTTACCAAGTGTTTTAGCAAAGGTTTCAAAAGGAAGAATTTTTCCCCGCAGGCCTGCCGACCAATCATTTGCTGCCACCTAGAGTGGTGGAGTGTGGGAAAATTTTGGAAAATTTTCCAAATGACCAAAAAGGTGCAAAAATTCAAAAAAAATTCCCACCGACCCGATTTGGCCCTGTTTTTTCCCTAAAACTTCAAAATGGCCATATCTTTCGATCCAGAGCTCAGTTTTTCACGTTATTTATATCAATGGAAAGCTGGTGAAACTATCTACAAGATTATAGGGTAAATTTTGCATTTTTATGGAGTTTAGAGAGAGAAAATAAAAAAATGTCCTATGGCACGTGGTGATGGAGCAGAAATGACATTTCAACCACCGTTTTTAATGAAGAATGGCTCACATTCTCTCCCAACATGGTTAAAAATGTCAGGGAATGGGTCTATCAGGTCGCCCATGCTTTTTTGATGGAATTTTGGTCAATGGTTGAACCCCTTACACTGTTTTCCCATGTGTCTCTCTCCTGGGGTCGTGGTTTGCACTGTAAAAGCCATATTGAATTCATTTTGCACAAAGGAGAGACACTTTTTCAGCTCTGCAACTTCCTTTTTCTTCCTCCTTGGCAGAATTTGTGAAGAAATTTTACCTTTCCATGTAATGCAGCACCTTTTCTTGCCTTTAGATCACTGTAATGTACTGTATTAGATCTGAGATGTTGATATATGTTCTGTGATTAAAATCCCTCAATCCTTTCATATATCTATCATTACTTTCTTAATATTTCATTACATTTTGAGCATTTGTGCATATTTTGTGTTATGTTTCCTTGCGGATTGTGTATTTCATGCAGCATCAGGTGTCTACAACTCCTTTGGTGCATCACCTATTAGCATTAGTTCTTTCTTTTTTGCATTCTCTATCTCTGTCTCCTTGGAATTTAGAGTAGATTTAGGAGTTTAAGCCTCTGCAATTGTGCATGTAAAATAGCTGATTAGAGGAGTTGAAGAACCAACCTCTAATCTAGAGATTCCTCTTCCATTTTTGCAAGTCCCACACTTGGGATGAGGATTCAATGTTTTGCAATCACACTGGATGCATAGGGATGATCAAACTAGAAATCTGATCAACATCCAGGGGGTGCTGCTGATTTGCAACAATAGTACTCACTGACCCATCTGGTCAGAAATTTCCTCTATCCTATTGACTTATATTTGAATTCATGAATAACATAGTGGAATATGAGGATTTTATTTTAGGTATGCAAGGCACCTTAGCCAAGAACATATCTTATCTTCATGTCATTGAGGCTTCTCAGTTGGTGTGTCGACAGGTTAGTGGTGCATATCAATGTTGCAGTAAAAATATCAAATCTTATTATGACTTAGTTCAGGAATTGACATCATAATTCACGTCATTTACCATAAAATAAATCCCATGTGAACAAAATACCTTGGCTGACTCTTTGGCCACATCTGCCACCAAGTTCAAGTCACATTCCAATTCTCATGATAACACCATTATAATACAAATCTGCCAAGTCGCAGCCACCTTGCTCTCCTAGCATGTTCAGGATATTTGTAAAATTGAGCCACACCTCCCTATGTATGACCCTTGGTATGTTTATATCTGTCAATTCATACAATAATATACCTACCCAGAAGGTACCAACCCCAAAATGTGACTACACATACGTAAAAAGGCTCTTGAATATGTACTTAAATATGACATATTATATTATCATAGCTTCAAAGGTACCCTACTCTGATGCGTTAACAAATATGAGGTCCAATTATTTATAGAGGAATAACATGGGGGAACTTACAGTGGGCATTGTAGTGGTTATGATATTGCACGCAAGTTCCTACGTATGGGTTACCATCAGCCTACACTAGAGTCTGACGTTCACACATTTGCCAAAAATTATAGACCTTACAAATATCATGATGACTTGATTCATTCCCCTCTGGCTAAGCTACAATCTATTATAGAGCACTGGCCCTTCAGTATATGGGGATTGGAATACATTAGGAAATTACCTCAGTCTCCAGATGGGCATGTCTTCATCATTACAACCATGAAATACTTTATTAAATGGGTTGAAGCCGTGTCGCTCACTAATATGTTTGGCCTTAATACATCTAAATTTTTACTTAATCACATAATTTTCCACTTTGGAATTCCCCACACCATCATATCTGACAATGGTGGGATATTTAAATGCAAAGATTTGAAGCAACTTTCAGGGTAAGTGAAAAAATATGGGGGGTCAAAAAGCGGAAACAAATATGTTTTTTCACATTTTGTCCATAATGTGCTCACATTATGGCTCAGTCACATTATAATGTGACAGAGAAAATTCAAGGTCACATTATGATGTGCTCGTGTATTGACTGATAAAAAACACAGTCGAAACCTAAGGCCTATTCACTTCGTAAAAAAAAACTTAAAGGGGCAAAATGCGAGCGCTAAAAAACATGAACGTGTTTCCTTGCATTGATACTCTATGGAAACTTGAATTGACAATGGCGGTGATCTTGGAAGGTTGGCTTATTTTCCTTATTAAACTTATTTTTTTGAAGAGTTTTTTATTTGTTATTTATTTTCATTTTCATATGTTTTTGTATCTCTTATTCAAACCCCACATTCACTTGCACACCAAGATGAAGAAGAAAACATCTATAAAACATCCCCTCCAATGGCATGACATCCTCCTAACACCCAACAAAATATTTTGGGGGATATTGAAAACAATAAAGCTCAAATTGAGGGTTTGATAGAAACCTTAAGAAACCCTAATGCCAAAAATGCATATCGTCAAAACCTAGTTGCATCTTTAGGATCATTAGTATCTAATATTTACAATGTGGTTGGAAAAATTAACACATGGGAGAGTTTTAAAACCAAATTCGACTATTTTTATGCTAACAAGTTGTCATATGATGCAGTGAAGAAGAAAAAAATAACAAAAGACAAAGTGTGTGCATTATTTACTGATCCTAAAACAAATGCATTGTTACAATTGGATTGCAAAATATTCCCCATCCACTAGTGTAATCATGAGCGGATAATTTTTTTTTTTTGGGATAGGTGGTGGATGGTTTTTGACCAACCACCTTGTAATAATTTTGAGGTGCCACAATATTTCTTGAGGAAACTCTATTGCGAGTTTTTCCTCAATGAAATACGTAAGTATTATGACATTTGAGATTTTCAGGGCAGAGGAAAGAGCTTTACACATGATAGATAGGGGCACAACGGTTATAAAACAAGCCAAATAGACCCATTGATCACCCATCTATTCATCATGTTTCAATCCCTTATGTTGCGAAGGAAACAATGGAGATTCAGACCCTTGGTTGTATCAGATCATTAACTTATTCAATGCTTCATCATGGCACTCATCTCTCTCACAGTGATGAGCCTAGTCCTTCTAGGAAACATACATCATATACCATAGAGTTTCATGATTGTGGGAGTATAAGGATCTACGTGGTTTATGTGGCAGTTCTACAGCCTTGTGAGGTAACTACGCAGGCTGAGTGGAGTTTCTTATTGGTAAAGGCTCATCGTGATTTAGTGTTGGAGAATATCATCATCACAAATGATATATTAGGTGTGGCCTTTGGTATTGACCAACAAGTAATTTTAAATGAAATGAGTTGCAATTATATATATATATATATATATATATATTGTAGAAAATAGTATAATTAAGAATGTTAATCACTTGTGAATGAAAATTTATCATCTGAGTTTTTATAAAATTACAAGGTCAAACTATACATCCAGTATCACATTCCACTGCTTCATAGTTGTTTGCAGGCACATCATCCCCTCACGTATAAATTGGTAATAAATTACTAAATATATTGTGTTATTTTGTTTTCCATGTATAGAGATGTTATCTTAAAATTACATTTTGATGTTGAACAGGTGAATGTCGGTACGATATCTCATGTTGGTGAATTCACTAATGTGTGTTTTATAATTGTTTTTATTAATCATATATACATTAAGAGAATGTACTATAGTTAATGTATGAATTTACCAATGTGAATTTTATTTATTTTTAGTTTATGACATCATTGCAGTCTCATGATGATTCGACGTTCTTTATATATTGGAGTTTTTATGGGCATAGCTTCTGTCGCACCTCTTACACAGGTATGCGCTAGTAAATTAATTTTCATAATGAAGAGATTGAATGAAATAAAATCATTTAATATAACTAAATAACATTCATGCGTATTCTAATTATTTTCATCATGATTTCCAACAGGAGGAGTTGTCTACTCCAATTCATGCACCTCATACTAATGTTTTTGATGATCTTGAGAAGCAGAGGATAATTACTAGTGATCATTAGAGTGCAGTAAGTATTTATTTTTAAGTAGTGTCATTTTATATGTCACTAATTTTATACTAATGGGTATGTTGTTTATTTGTATTAACAGATGGATCTACAAGTATCCTTTGAGCATATGAGGTATGAATGGAATAAGGGACATTCCACTGATGTGTCTAAGTCATCTTCTCAGCAGGCAAAGAGAACTAGATTATTTGATGATACCCCATAGCTTAGATGTATACAGATTTTTTTGTCTGCCTTCATGGCATATTGGTGTAGATTTATATTTTGTTGATGTATATCAGTGTATATGCCTACATGGCTTTGTTAAGACATTGATTTTGATAAAATATTGTATGCTATCGAGGATTTTTGAATCAATATAATATATGATATTTAAAAAAAAACTTGTATAGTGAATGAAACATGCTTTATACATGTATCTAAGTCCAGATTAATATGATATCATATGTTTGTTATGTTAATATGTATTTTTAGTGTTAATTTTTTTTATGTTTTAAACATGGGAATTAAAATATGTCTAACAAATTTTTAAAAATTCCATTGAACTATAATCAATCAATGCCATCAATTATAATAATATAATTTCAATGTCATCCACTTCTTGAAATTTTAATCATTCAAATAAAACATATGTAACGTGAGACAACACAGTATTACATTAATTGTAATAATTAAATTGTAACTACAGAGAGAAAGAGAGAGTGGGTGTGAGAGAGAATGTGAGAATGAGAAATAAATAAAGAGAGAGTGTGTGTGTGTGTGCAAGAGAAAGAGAGATTATGAGTGAGAGCAAGAATGAGAGAGAGTGAGAGAGAGAGAGAGAGAGAACTATAGTGAGAGAGAGAGAGAGAGTATGTTAGAAAGAAAGAGAGAGTATGATAACTAAAAAGGTCATTCCACTTGTTGGTTCTTACATTCATATTATCCAAAATCATATTCTAATCATCCTTAAGGATGTAGGAAGGAGTCAATGTTTTTCCTTAATAGTTTCTAGGATAAAATGCTCTTTGAAATTTTAAGTTATTGTTGGGCCTAAAAATATCAGCTAAGTATAAAAAGACGCATGGGTGCACGGGACCTAGTTGAAGAAGGGCACTTGGGTTGAAGGTACACAGGGAAGGGTTCTATCAGGGTTTTGCATAACACACGACATGTGCGTGCAAGGCAAAACATGTTTTGTAGTTAGCCACATTTGGTATCACAGGAATCACACAAGAAAAGCATGACCCTTATGGATAAGGTGCCAGCCTAGTGACTATGGGATCAAAAAGGGAATATTATAGCATACAATGGAAGGTTCTATAAGGCATCATTACAAGGAGTGGAGAGCTTGGATCTGAGAAATCAAGCTTCCATAGAGGACCACCTCGACACTTGGCAACTAATCTGTAAATTCTGAAAGGCATGGCAGTGGGTGCTAAGGTTATAAATAGAAGCACCCATTGGAAGTAGATAGAGGATATATGATATAGATAGAGTTTGGAGAGTGTGGAAGAAAAGAAAGGTGAAGCCCTGCATAAACTGAATGGGGATGTTATGGGTTAGGGATTTGAAGAACTCTGTAACATTTAGAGGATGGGTTTTTATTCTTCTTTGTAATATGATGAGCATGTTATGGCTCTGATGCATGACTTTTCTCTACACAGTTAAATGAGGATTTTTCATGACCTCAAGGGATTGTAATGTGGTTATTGAATCTATTAATATGAATACAATGCTCTATTATAAATCATTTGTGTTTGGAAGTATAATACTTATGTATTTCCTTTCGGTGTGAACCATTTCCTTATGTTGCTTATTATTTCTCTTGTCTGGATGCAATAAGATAACAACTCATTCTAGAATATGGCACGTTCTTTTTGCTCATTTCCATTTGAAAATCTGTTATAAGATGATGCATTCCCATAAGACTCACATAAAGGAGAGACTCGGTTCCTCCACGTGTCTCGGGTGAGTGCCCAATGGCCATTGGGTGATAGGTCGGCATGCATGGGATTAGACTATTGGTCTAAGGCTATAAAATATGACTACATATTGGTTCCGTTGCCAGAACCTCTTTTCAAAGTTGTGAGAAATGGCATGCATCTTTATCCCTATAATGTGTGATGATAGAGCGTTTGACCTTAGAAAGTTTTGAAACATGGTTCAAGAGAATGGAGGATGAGTTTTCTCAAAGATTCAGCACTGGACCTGAGTTCGATGCACATAGATGGGTAGAAGAGAACCTATACCATGAGTTATATGAGACATTCTTTTTTTGCTTCCCAGTAGAACTATATGAATGGCTTTAAGCATACGCATCCAGATCGAGCTGGTACTATAGATCACGTGTGTGGACCCAAGATGACTATCAAAAGTTTCATGATACATATCTGACTTATACGCATGTTGTTGATCACTAGTGGAAGGGAGTGTTGACCAGTTATACTCTTGAATACGCCATTTCTATGTATTCTTTCCCAAAAGTTGTTGAGTTTGAGTTTCTGAGGGATCATAGAGGATCATTTTTGCATGTTATTCCTTTGGCTATGAAGCTCTTGGTCATTACTTTGAGTTTAGAATCATTTCCCATGGCTGGCTAAGCTTCTCTCAGCAAAGGGAGAGGAAGCTACGGTGAAGGAAGATGGAAAACATTGCAGCTTAGAAGGAAAGGGAGGAGATATGACTCAAGTATAGAAAATCTCATGAAAGGGAGATGATTAGACAACATGAGGTTGCAAGTGTAATGGATGTATGGAGGTAAACATTATGGGAAGGAATTGAGGTTCATGCAGGGGATGTGGAACCTGAGTAGTTTGTGCTACCAAATCTTGGCAAGAATGGGAGAGAGGCCCCTTTAGCTTCTGATAAGAGTTTGTCACATGGAGAAAGAAGAGTTATCAGCACACATCTAAACCATTCTAGCGACCAAACCATAGCGCTTAGTTTTCTAGATCAAGTAAGAAGTATTATTAACCTAGTTGGTATTGGTGGGATTAACCAATCTATGCCCAAGAGATATAATTTCTCATTTAGAAAATCCATGGTTTCACAAGACATCCCTATATTTGGAGTAATATTTGGACAATTTGGAAGTATGCAAGGATTGGGTATCGTGTCTGGTAGTGGCATGGGACATACCACTAGAAGTGGGAAAATATCACAAACCATTGGCGCATAGTTGAGTGGGTCATTGGGAACATTATGCATGATAACTTCTGGTCCCTTTCCAACTATAGGATGTGGATCTAGTGGGTCAGAAAGAATAGAATCTGGTGGATCTAGTGGATCTACTGGTGGAGGAAACACTGGGGGGAACCAAGGCTTTCGATCTGGAGGAAAAGGACCCCCTCCACCTCCCCAAGTTTTTTTTGAGATGTATTTACACTTTCTAGAATATATGGGTATTGAAGATGCTCCATAACATGTGCACAAGTGTGAACTATTATGGCATGAGAAGGGAATCACTAACCTAGAGCAGAAGGCAAGTTAGTTTGAAACAATGTTGTAAGCGTGCAAACATAGTTGTTATAAGAAGTATAAACCCCATCAAATGGTGGTAGAATACACCGCATTGAAGAACGCCTTCCTAGAAGAGTTCCATATCCCCAAGTTTGATTAGAACGACATGAACGATATGAAGGAAATCCATCAAGGAATGGAAGAGAGTGTGTGGGAATATGATGCACATTTCAAGACTCTCTTATCTAAACTATCCTATGACATTCATCCTTCTCAACATGCTCAATGGTTTGTTAGAGGACTTATAACACCATTTAGAATGGCTCTGTTACACAATAATTTCACAGACCCACGTGAGGCATTAGAAGCTACCCTGCACATTGAAGCTATTAGGAGCATTGATACTAGTGTTATTCCTTTTTTGGAAGATCAAATTATTGCAATGGCCAAGTAGTTGGAGAAGTTGTCTACAAACTCAGTGCATGAAGTTTGTAGTGGGATTTGGTGTACAAACTATGAAGTGGAGAGACATGTAAAGGGTAATTTCCCTCAGAAGTCAGTATGAGCTATGAAGGTAGATTTTGAGATTTTCCATGGGGATCATGACGCAATTAGATACCCTCTACTCCAACATCTAATCTGTAAGAATTTTTCTTACTATTGCAACATTTTTACCTCTATGACCCATGATACTAAGGATTGTAGACTGATTGATCAAGTCCATGACACTATTGATTTGGGTGTGCACCAAACTATCCTTAAAAGAAGTTCAAAGGATAATAACCATTGTTATGAAGGTGCGCAGATGGAGGAACATGTGGAAGGGATTTGTTGTAGAGTGTTTCATGGTCAAAGTAACCATGGCATAGGACAAAGTGAGTTCCCGCAATGAACATGTTATTATTGTGGATCTACAGAGCATTACAAACGTGAGTGTTCTGACCTGTTAAAATTCTTATGGTGTGGAAAGAAACACAAGTACGAGGAGTGTCCAGAACTTTATGAGCATATGAATCAGCAACACTAGAAAGAAAAAGGCACTGGGATGGTGAGCATCAAGAATTCTGATTCATAGTGGATGCCAAGAATGACGGATGAGTCAGGGCTAGAACCTATGCTGGTGATGACGTGAGCAGAGGTCGTGCACTCTAGGGAGATGCCAAGAAAAAGGATAGTAGTTTCAAGAGAGGAAGTGGTACATGGAAACTATCTGGAACTAGCTCATCAGAAGGAGGTGTAACAAGAGACTATGGACATGATTCAAAGTTTGCAAGGGGAGATCCAATATCTAAAGGATAAATTGAGGTTGTTGGAGTAGAGGAAGAATGTTGAGGTTCCAAAAGATGGTCTGGATGAATTCAAGGAAGTATGTAGGATTTTAAGGAAAGAGAATATTCAATTTCTAGGAGAATGGCTGAGAGAGAAGGTACCACATGCAAGAGTAGAGTGCAAAAGGTAGGTCTTACATGAAAACCTTCCTCATCACAACCTTAATTATAATAAGGATATTACTTTGAATTTGGTTGTTGATGGGTGGATTCTGAGTAATATCCTCATCGACATGGGATCATAGGTCAGTGTTCTTACGTTATATTCATAACATCAAATGGGAAGGCTTGCATTATAGCCATCTTTGAATGTGTTTTATATGGAAAAAAAGAATAAGGAAGTGTTGATTGGAGTCCTAAAGGATGCAGCTATCACCATTCAAGGGTCCAAGTTTACTAGAGACTTTAAATTCTTGGTGCTCACTAAGGAAGACAAATTTCCAACATTACTTGGGTGCCCATGGTGTTAGAGGAACAATGCTGACCTGCGGTTTAACAAAGGGTATATCAGCTTTGAGAACAAGGAAGAAAGGGTGGTGATTCCTTTGACATATGGGAAGTCAACACCTTATACTGAGTGCTTAGGAGAATAAGTCCTTGATATAATCTACATGTACTCCATCAAATATCTTGAGATAATTCACCCTATAGAGGGAGTTATACAATTTGATTATGCTCAATCCTTGAGTGATACCAATAGTGTGGCATGCAATAATTAGGCACAAGGGACTTATGAATTAATTGGGTGATAGTTGAGAGGATCACTAAGAAGGGTAAAAAAGGTGCATAGGAGGAAAGAAGTTTCCAAGCTACTCTAGGGGAACATATCCTGAAATTTTCTTGCGAGAAATGGAGGCTCAGTGGGAGAATGAAGATGAGAGGAGGGGAATACTCAACAAAAACCTGTTTGGAATTGTAGCACGGTTGTGGGTTACACAGCAGGAGAACCTCCTAGAATGGCATGAGGTCAAGATTGCATTTTCTATAAGGTTCTCAAGGAGTAACATGCCCACCATTATACAAGACTACCATGGTAAAGAGGCCACTTCATTTCATATCGAAGCATGTGAGAAGACCTAGATGGGAAGTGCAAAAGCGTTACCACCTTTGTTATGGGTGCACAAATTCCACATTACAAGGATGTGCACATGAATGGTATATTCATTCAGAGATGCATCGTCAAATAAGTAATTGGCACTAGTTGGCAGCTAATCTCGTTTAAGACTTCGAGTATAGGAGTACAAGTCATCAATTGATAAGGCGTTGTAAGTAATCAAGCGCCTTACAATAGGAGACAATGTTATGGTAGAGGATAGGCTCTTAGAGTTACTTGGTGAGCCTTATTAAAGACACACCTCAATGAAGAGGAATCAGAGGAAGTACAACTTGATCACACGTGCATGGAAAAAGAAAATGGAAAGATGGTCTATGTAATAGAAGGATAAGAGATGAAAACTTTAGATGTTTACAATTTAGAAGGTACACACGAAGTCATAAAAAACGTTGATGAGAGATCACGTGCCTACCATGAGCTCTTGAAAAAAACAGGTTAACATTAGAACAGAGATAAAACCTAAGGAAGCTATAATCAGAGACTATTGGTTGGAAAAAGAAGTTTCAAAGGTTATTGATCAATTGTGTACATTCCAAGATTTATTTCCTCATGGGTACCATGAACTCATAGGTGTTTACCATTAATTAGGAGAGATGAAGATCAATTGGAAGGAAGGTGTGCACCCAATTTGGAAGATGCCTTATCAGATGAATTTAAATTTGTGTGTATAGGTCAAGGAAGAAATGAAAAATATGACAACATCTGGTATCATTGAGGTAGTGGAAGAATCAGAATGGATAAGCCCAATGGTTATCAACATAAAGAAGGATGGTAGGATAAGAATCTTTGTTGACTACAGGGATCAAAATGTAGTGTGTGTCATCGATCCTTTCCCAACCCCTTTACTGAAGAAATTTTAGAGGGAGTAGCTGGGCATGAAGTCTACTCTTTCACAGATGGGTTATTAGAGTATCACAAAGTCGGGATTGCAAAAGAACAGAGAAAGACAACTCTTGCCACTGAGTGAGGAATTTTTTCCTACATTTTTATGCCTTTTGGATTGAAGAATGTGCCTGTTGTGTTCTTGTACATTATGGTACAATCATTTCAGGACTTCATCCATAAGTTTCTTCAATTTTACTTGGATGACTGGACTGTGTATGGATTGATGAAAGACCATTGTGACAATTTAAGGCTGATGTATGAGAGATGTCAACAATTAAGGATATCCCTCAACATTAATAAATGTGTCTTTACTACCCCATTTGGAACCCTTTTAGGAAACATTATATGCAAATAAGGCTTATTATTGGATCACGCTAAAGTTATAGTTATTATAGGATTAGGGGAGCTTACTAATCAAAGCGTAGTGTGTGGATTCCTTGGAAATATGGGGTAATAAAGAAAATTCATCAAGGGATATTTAAATATCACCACACCCTTGGAGGAATTATTAAAACATAAGAGTTCCTTTCATTAGGGAGAGGTGCAACAAAAGGCATTTGACACTTTGAAGGATAGGCTTGTCATGGTGCCCATATTAAATTTTCCTTCTTGGGGTAAGCCTTTCTATGTGCATGTTGATGCCTTAGTAATATCTATGGGAGTAGTGTTAGTACAACTCGGTGAGGGAATTGTTGATCATTTCTTGTTCTTTGCAAGTAAAAGGTTAATACCAGCAAAAAAAAATTACACAACTACTAAGTGTGAAGCATTTTCTATGATCGATGTGCTGTACAAGTTTAGAAATTTTTATTGGAAACACCATTCATATTCTACAAAAACCACATGGCGTTGAAGTACTTAGTCAACAAGATTGTTTTGCAAGGGCGCATATGTCATTGGGTCCTATTATTTCAAGAATTTGAGTTCATTGTGGTCATGAAACTAGGAAAAAGCAATTCAGGACCTGACCACTTATTAAGGATTAACTCAGGAGAGGACACACAAAGCATTGAGGATACCATGCTAGACGCACAACTATTTAGGTTGTGGTACATGCCATCAGACTTGGAAGATATCGCAATATTATTTAAAATAGGTGTGGCACCGAAAGGAATGAAGGCTCTGGAAAGAAAGCAATTAGCAATATGCATCACACCTTACATGTTGATTAGTGGAGACCTAGTTATGTTGTGACAAGGTTATGTGCCAATGTATATTGGAGCATGAGCGCGTGGAAATTATGGATGAAGCCCATGGTGGGATTGCAAGATGACACTATGCAAGAAATGCTATCGCATGAAATATTTTAGTAGTAGGGATTTGGTGGGAAACAATCCAAAATGATTGTATTGAGTTTTGTAAGTCTTGTGACCATTGTTAACACCTTGGCAAACATGGAAAGAGAGATAAATTCCCTTGCAAATGATAGCCAATATTGAACCATTCGAAAAAATGGGGAATCAAATTTGTAGGGCCAATTATGCTAGCTGCACGAAGGACTGATTTTTGGTATATCACCCACTTCACTGATTACTTGACACGGTTGGCATAGGAAATGCCTACGAAGTATTGCACCACAGTGACAACTACTAGATTCTTATGGGAGAACATAATCAGCAATTATGGCTACCCTTTAAGTTTAACAAGTGATAGGGGTACTGTTGGTCTGAAAATCTGTCGGGTGGGCAGATCTATGGATAGATGAGCCAACAGTGTGTAGGGCACATAGCCCTTCTTTAATTCAGCAAAGCGAAACTAGTTTATTGCTATTCTACCAGTAGGAATCTACGCATGTCTCACAATATTCTGCCTTCAAGGATTTGGGATCTCATCCCATTTGGGGTATTTCCGACTATGAGAAGAAAGGAAAGAAGGGGAAGATGACAGATAGGATACGATAGATCCGAAGGGAGAAAAGAAATGAATTCCAAAGCAGAAAGGTCAGAAGGTCTATGTTTTGGGATTGGTAATAAATGGAGCAAAACCTATTTGCATAAACAAACAAAGCAATACTGTATGAACAAATGATAAAAAAGTAGAGATAGATTCTAACAAAATAAACATGCAGATTACCTGACATAAGAAAGATCAGATGCCCATGACACACAGGTATTCATCACAAATTCTTAATATTTGTATTATGTATTTTCTTCTGTTACAAAAGTACAAAGTCTTTTCTTCTCACTTCTATTTTTTATCTAAAAAGTGTCCACCCTTGAATACAACAAGTATCCAAGTATATATAGAAGAAGGAGAAGAGAGAAGGCAAAAAGAAACCAACAACTAACTACAAACATATTTACAAAATATCTAAAAGTCAACTGTTGACTTTGGGCAACTTGGTGGATGACAACATCCCATGATGCAACATGGATGATGTCATCATTTATGCCAACATACTTTTAAATATTACAAAAAGAAAGCCAAGAGGAGGAAGGCAATTCATCATCATCCCATGGCTGGAAAGGAGTATCCTGCTGTTGTTCAGGAGAGGTAATGTGGAATTGGGTCTGATACTCCATGAACTTGCTGATCATCAATTGAAGTAGATCCTGGGCAGAACCCTTGTGGTGATCGCCGATAACTTCGCAAGTCTCACGCTCATCTTTGAGTTTTTCTGGGAGCTTGAAGTATTCATTACCTGCTTCCATCAGGTACCCTATAAAATCAAGACAGGCCAGAAGGTTATTGATGGATTCAGTGTCAAAAGTGGCTTCTGTCCCTAGCCCTTGCGAGATGATCTCCTTGAAGATCCGAATGGTTTCATCTACCTTCCTCAAGGTGAATGAAGGAGTGAGCAAGTCCGAAGACATCCTTAGGACAATTCACTCCATTTGATGTAGGGCATCTAGGGCTTCCTCCTTAACCTTATCTATCTTCTCCAGGAAAATTCCATTTGATTGACATGGTAGTCCAAAGCAGCAAGGATTTTGTTGGGTGCTCTGGGGTGATCAAAGACGTCGAATTTAATTAAATCTTCAACTGAATAGTCGAGCATCTTATGGAATGTCTCATGTTACAACCTAGCATGGGCCAACTCTTCAAAGATAGGTCCTGCAATCGCCTGGAGTTCCTTGTTCACCTGACCAATGTTCTGATATAGCTCGATGAACCTAACGATTACTCCCTCAATTTCTTTGAGGATTTGGTCTCTCCAAGCGGATACTACCATGCCTTATTCACCAATCTTGGCATACTCATTTATCTTAAATCTGACTGAGGACCTCAGGAGTTTCAGCGGCAGTTGTAGAAGGTGCATTTCCCATTTTTTGCAGGGCGTGGAGAAGATGTTTATTCTATTCTTTTAACAACCTCTTCTCTTCCTTTAATTCTTGAAGTTTCTTGCAAAGGGAATCCACCGCAGATAGGGCCTCTCCTTTGAAGGCTCTCAGATGGCGTTCCCATTATGACCTATGTCACCATATAATCTATAGGGGACATATCCTTTTTATCCTTTGAGGGATCAGGATACACGATCTCCATTACTCTTTCTCCTGATGCACTCTAAGAGAAGTGGGTTACCGGATTTTGCTTCTTATCCCCCTTTGCTAGGATGACGGAGAAGTCCATAGGTGCAATAGGGACTTTCCTCCTATGCTGGCTCAGGTGCTAAGAGATCCACACTGGACTTAAGGGAGTGGGACCAAAGGTGGAAGATGGAGCAGCTGTAGTAGTCGAGGGGAAGTGCGTCAAGACACTTGGTGGCAGCATTGAAAGAGAGGCCAACAAAGTGCTCACGGAAGGAGGAGACACTGCAGGGGAAGTAGTCGTGGGAGTGGAAGGGAGATGAGAGATGAGAGAAGAAATGGTTGGGGACAGCTCCGCAAGGGATGAGAAGATGGAGGAAGAGAAAGGGGGAGCAACGGGAAGATGGGGGAGAAGAGAATAACCAAGGGGATGGTTGGTTGATTCATATGAGGAGGGGAAGGAGGAGATGAAGAAGGAATGGAAGGCCCATTGGAACACTCGACTCATTAGTTGTAGCGGTGGCAACACCCTAAGTGGATGCACTCGTCGGAACACCCCTTCTGCCACTTCTTTTTCTAGGGATACCCAGGCTCACAACCTATTCTTGTGCGGCGGAAGGAGGGCTCTTAGGAGCTTCTTCTTGAGTGGAGCTTGATTCTCCCTCTTCTTCATCAGTTATTTGATAACCTTTTGGAACAATGGCCACGTCGTATTGAATAATTTCTGTTGCGGCTAGGTGAGAGTGATCCTTTCTTCTGAGCTCGACCTCATGATATAGGTCAATGTAGATGTCCTCGATCTGTGGAACATGGATCAGATCAAGTTTTTCCTTAGGGAGGAAATTTCTTGGATTGAAGGTGGGCCTTGCCAGGAAATTGTGCTTTAGGTTAAGCAGTTCCAGTTCTAAAAACATTTCCCAGGCTTTGGTGTGAGAAGTGCAAGTGTACCTACCCACTGTGAGGGGGAAAGGAGTTCCACCCTTCTTTCTTTTCAGGCACTTCTCATGATATGTTATGAGCTACCTGGATAGCTCCAACAGGATCAACTTAGGGCCTACATACCTCGGTAATTTAGTGGGCTCCCCTAAGAAGTTAGCTTCCCTGAGATAGGTGAAATTGGGGAATTGGGTAAACAATGCCCCCCACTTCTTGGTTTCCGTGACTATGCTCTTGGTCGTTCGATCATGAGTCATATTGGGCCTCAGAAGGTAGATAATGCCATAGAAAAAGGCATCATTGATCTTGGTGAACTATGGGATGTTGTTCTCCAGCCTCAACTCTAGGTAATATTCGTATATTTTCACCTGAGGCCAAACTCTGCATCGGCTTAGTGCTGGATAATCCCTCTCTGAGGCTGTAGCGTAGACTACATAGGAGTTCATATAGAACCTCCCCATTATGGTGAGTTGTTGGAGCTGCTCAGAGATGGTGCTACTTATGATCTCTGCCCACTCAAAGCGCTGATCAGGCACGTTCTTATTCATGGTTTCCAGGTACCTGAGCATCCATTTGTGAAAGTAATGGGCATTAGAAATCCCAAATACTCTACTTAGGAAGGTGATGGTATCACTCAATTCCTTAGAGAAGTCACTGTGGTGAATAACCTGTGGCCACCTGGTTATCACCTTCTTATTCTTCAGGTACACTTCGTTCATTAACTGCATGCACTTTTCCTCATTTTCCTCCCATGCCTTGATGTAGTCCTCTTGGCTTATAGCCACAAAAAGTTAGTGGTGGGGAATACCTAGCATGATTTCGATGTGTCGGGCTGTGAGGTTGATTTTAACCTCACCCTTTTCATTCTCGACACATCTTGTGTCTTTGTTATAACAGCGAGCCACCACCATCATAAACTCGTTATTTACTGCACTGATGGGGATTCCCCCAGCAAAATGTAGACCACTGCCCACTAGCTTGTCCATCTAAGGACTGCCTGTGACCCTCCTGGTTCTAGCCCAAAAATCATCCATGTCGATGTGGCCAAGTTCGGAATCTCTGATTTCTAGGTCACATTCTGCCTGGGACTCGGGCATTCTGACCCTTTGATATTTGTATTTCATCTCTTCCTCTGTGAGCTTAGCCTTACCCTTTGACTTGGTTGGCCTTTTTCTTGATGTAGACATATGTGGATCTGAGTTCAGTTGCTGATCTACAAGAAGAAGGAGTGAAGTCCAACGCAGAAGAGCCATGTTAGCTATCAGATCTTCCATTAAAGCTTTACAGAATGAGGAGTTAGCAATTTAGAAGCCTCTGGTTGCACGGGCACGTAGGAAATTTGCAGGCTGTAGGGTCAAAAGTATGGCTTAATGAAGCAGAGTGTTGCAAAGAAGAAAATAGCGCCAAAGGGCGCAAGGCACAGGTATTTTACATATAACATCATTGTTGTTGTAGACAGGGGTGTGCCTGCGCCATTATATGAGTTTTTTATACTGGGTGCAAATAATTTTGGTGTTGCATGGAAGCAGGATGCACCAATGGCATAGGTATGTAACATGTAACATGGAATTTTGGTGTGCAGAGGGGCGTAGAATCAATACGTGTAGCACTAACTTTATGTGCGCAAAGGGGGCCTTTGGCATGGTGCAGGAAAAGATTGCATAACAAGGCTTTGTTGTTGTAAGTGGGATTGCGCAAGTGCCTAAGACAAGTTCTTTTCTAGTTTTGTATGGCGCAAGAAAGGCACGTGCTGCAATCAGGGTCAATGCGCCATTGGCGCGACTGTGTTTTTTGTAACAGGAATGGCGTTTGCACCAAAGGAAAACCGTGGGTGGAAAAGGTAACTTTTTTAGGTTTCTTGCCTCTTGAGTTTGTGATTTTTCAGGTTTTACCGAAATGATCCGATAGCGAGGGGTACATAGCAAAGAGGTCTGGATTCATTTTTTAGACAGAGCCCTCTTGGCCAACAGATCTAGAAAGAGGGTGAAAATGGCTTAGGAGGGAAAACTTGTAAAAACGGGCTGGAGGGGTTCATGGTTTCCTCAGATTCATTTCACCATATTTCACAAACAACCAACAAAAACTAAAACAAAAGAGAAGCAAGGACCACTTACCCGGAATATATAGAATGAGAGAAATAAAGTGGGGTCCACGAATGTGACACGAGGATGACGGGCGTGCTGATAGGTGCAGAGGAATAAAGTTTACACGTGTTTTTGAATTGTGAAAATGACAGGGCGGATGCGCCTATATATAGCCAAAAGTGGAATAAATGTGCCAACCAATTTTTAAAGGGGCACACCAAAACATGTGTCGACATGGAAAACTTTGTACCCAGTGGCGCAGATATGTTTTTGTCAACATGAAATTATCTGTGCCTTAAGCACAAATTTAGGACTGTCAACACTGGATTTTGAGTGCCTTGGTGCACCAAAACATGGCGCAACATTTTTATTGTTGACAGGAAGGCACATGCGCCTTAGCGTAGGAAAGAAAGGTGCATCACGGGGAGGTGAAAACAATTGTTGTGTCAACACTCCAAAGGGTGCACCAAAGGAATAAGGGGGTGCAAATAAGCTTGTGTTGCATGGACAAAATTTGCGCCCATCCTATAAAGGACCAAAATGACTAAGTTCGAGAAACTAGATTTTTCAGAAAGGAATTTTACACCATTCTGAACGCTGAGGGACCTCTACGAGGAAACAAAACAAAAGTTTGGTAAGGTTACCTACAAAATTGCCCTTGTCAATTTTACAGGATAACAGCTGGCTCTTTCTGGGGGCTATCTTTGAGTTAAGCTTAAGGGTAGAGAAATCCCAGATCAACATGTGCCTATCCATTGGGTAACAGAGTCAAAAACAAGGGTGACTATAAGGGAAAATAGGGAACACACAACAAACGGAAAGCAAACACACAACATAAAGCAAACTGTACAAAGAAGAGAGCAAGCTCTACTTCCTGAATATTTTGAGATGTTGCCCGCTATAGGGAAGCAGGAGATCAACTCCATCTAGATACGAGAGATAGAAGCTATTCTCTCCCGTTGAGCTGCTTGATCTTGAAAGGCCCTCTCCATAGAGAATCAAATTTCCCATGTGCATGCCCTTTGGTTCTCTTCATTTGTCCCACAAAAGGACGAGATCTCCCACCTGAAAATCTCTTTGATTAGCCTTTTTATCGAATAGTCTCTTGACTTGATTTTGATGTTCGGTGATCCTGTCAATCACTCTTACTCTTTTTTCTTCGAGCTCTGCTAGATACATGATCCTTTTTTCAAGAGAATTTTGGAAAGTCTCATCTTTAATCGCTCGTGCCAAGCGCAGAGTAGGAAGTTCTACAGAAATGGGAAGCTCGGCGTTGATTCCATATAACACTTGAAAAGGTGACATATCGAGAGACCTCTTGGGAGTAATACGGTCCACCCATAAAGCGTCATACAATGACTTGTGCCACGTTCCCTGACTCTCATCAACTAGCTTCCGTATGATGGTCACTAATTTTTTATTACTGGATTCTACCTGGCCATTTCCCTGGGGGTAGTAATCTGAGGCGTGAGCCAAGGTTATCCCATATTCATAGCAAAAACTGATAACTTCCTGAGAGGAAAAATTGGAAGCATTATCAGCAACAATCTTGTTTGGAAGGCCAAACCTCACAATGATATTCTCTTTGATGAAACTACAAACAACTTCAGAAGTGGCATGTTTGACAGGTATGGCCTCCACCCATTTGGTAAAGTAATTTGTTGCTGTTAGGATGTAACTATGTCTGCACTCGATTGGGGATGGAGTGCTCTGATAAAGTCAATTCCCCATTGCCTGAATGGTTCGTCAATAACGACCGACCTGAGGGGAAAAGCAGCCAATTTTGGTTTGCCAACAAATTGTTGGCAGAGCTCACATTTCGCTACCTAGGTGGTTGTATCTTGAAATAGCGTTGGCCAATAGTACCTAGGCCCGGATGATCTTGTGTGTTGTCATGGAAGAGGAGAAGTGACCACCATAGGCTGAATCATGAAAACTCTCAAGTAACTTTATCTGTTGTGGCTTGTCAACGCATCGCAAGAAGATGCCATCAATTCCACGTTTGTATAAACCGTCATCCCAAATGACATATTTGGCCACTCTGAGCTTTATAGAACGCTTCCCCTTTGAAGTCAGATGAGCTGGGTAGTCACTGTAAGTGAGAAAGAAGGTGATATCAGAATACCATTCATCGCTAGTCACGACAAATAGAACCATGGGTAGAGAATCAAATTTTTTCAGCTGGCCTTGTGTTCCATTGATGCAATCATCCTTTTCTTCAGGGTCTTCTGAATCTTGGTTTTCAGCCATGAGCTGGCATAGACCCTTGCCTCTTACCAGCTTGGTTGGTTTTATATCTAGATCATACTCCTGGACCTTTGCGATCCAATTCCCTTGCAAACTCCCTAACTCTTGTTGAGTTAAGATTGACTTGACTGCCGTGTTAGGAACCAAAACCACTATATGAGAGTTTAGAATATAATACCTGAAGTTCTTGACTGCTTTGACAATAGCAAAGGCATGTTTTTCCAACTGCGACATCTTCAATTCATGAGGCTTGAGGGGAGAGCTCATGAACGCGATTGGGGATTCAACATCCTTAGAATTATTTTGCATTAAGATGGCCGATACAGTATGCTCAGATGCATAGCTATACATGATAAAATCCTTGGAGAAATCGGGGCATACCAGGACTGGCGCGTGAGCAATGAAGGCTTTTATATCCTCGAATGATGTCTTTCCTTCTTCACTCCATTGGAAAGTCTGTGAACCCTTTCATCATGTTTGATATGTGGCAAGTCTTTTCAGCAAAGTCGGGAACGAAGCACCTGAGAAAATTCACTTTTCCGAAGAAGGAGTGAATGCACCGGTTTTTCTTGTGGGTAAAGTGAGGCTCTGAATAGCCCTAACCCTTTCAGTATCTATCTTCGTCCCTTCTTTTCTGACCACATGTCCCAACAAATTTCCTTCCGTGACTCCGAAAATAGACTTTTTTGGATTTAGGGAGATCCTGTGTTCTCGGCATCTATTCAATACTTGCTCCAAATGATCACAATGATCATTTCGTTGTTTAGAGAACACAGTTAAGTCATCCAAATAAACTATGATAACCCTTCCCATCATACCTTTGAACGTGAAGTCCATTTCCCGCTGGAAGGTGGCGCCAGCATTGGTCAAGCCAAAAGGCATCCTGCTGTAGGTGAATGTACCCCAGGGGGTAGTGAATGTTGTTTTGAATTGGTCTTCAGGTGAGACTTCAATCATGATTATAGCCTAAAAACCATCAAGCATGGACAACATTTCTGATCCAGTTACTGCCTGCAGAACCTGATCCATTATGGGAAGCGGGTAGTTGTCCTTCAAGGACACCTGATTCAGGTTGCGAAAATCTACGCATATGCATATTTCACCATTCTTTTTTGCATACTGGCATGATATTGTGACCCAGGTACTATGATGGATAGGAAAAATGATTCTTGCATCCAACATCTTTTGTATTTCATCCTGGATGGTACCCATGAGACCTTGGGATTATAGTGCCTTTTTTCTGGAGAAATGGTTTGACATCTCCCTTCAATGGGATGTGATGTTGGACATCCTTCGGCTTGAAAGACTTTAGATCGGCATAAGACCATGCCAATACATCCATATACTTTCTTCAGCAATTTGACGAACTTCCACTTTTCTTTGGGTGTGCAACATTTTCCGATGTTCACAAACTGTGGATGTTCCATAGTACCTAGATTGACCGGCTCGGTCTCTGGAGAGGAGTTAGGATTATCTCACCTTTTCTTCCTAACAAAACGATCATGTATGTCAAACAAATGTTCCAGAGAAACCAAACCTTTTGGAATTTTATTTCCTTTGAGTTGACATATGCCATCACTTCCTTTTGATTCACCATCTTGATCAGTAATAGATTCATGGCATGTAGAAGTGGATCCTTCAAAATGAAGCTCATTGAAATTTTCCACCTTTTCTAGAAAGGAAATAAGTTGATTGTCATCATTGAATACTTGCCAGTGCTGAGAATTGTCTGGCACGCTTGGGCAGAAAACTACTTCAATGGTATATGTGTCTATTTTCAACCCTGGGTGAGGGAGCATGAGGGATGCTGAGATGGCTAATAATTCAGCCATGTCGTTCTGAGCTCTTGGAATGAATTTTATTGAAAAAGCATCAAATTCTTCAATGTTGTCCCATACCGCGTTGCGGTAATGCCTAAGCCTTTCATTTTTTACTTAGTATGTCCTTTTTACTTGATTTACGACTAGCTCTGCATCACCTTGTACTTTTAAATTCTTGATTCCCATTTCTTTTGTGGCATGCATGCCAAGTAGCAAGGATTCATACTAAGCAGTATTATTTGTGTTGAAAAACTACAACTTGAAAGAGAGAGGAATAGTTTCCTTCTTGGGGGATATCACAATGGCTCCAGCACCACACCAGCTAGTTGCACAGCTGCCATCAAACTGCAACGTCCATATCTTGTTAAGATCCTCTTCTTGGATGAGAATATCCATTCTATTAGACTATGTAGATAAGAAATAGTTCCCCACCCCTGATGATTTGAAGAGAATTTGGGCTTTGGGGTCATCGGAATTGGTAACCAAGTATTTATTTTGAGATTTCGGCTCCAATGTTTGCATTACGCCTTTGACGGGGATTCTGGCCTTAGACCAGTCCATATGAATCTCTCCACCAACTTCACTGCAAAATATCCTTCCTAGTAAAACTCCATATGCTTCCGGAATATCGGCAATGAGGACAGTCATCTTTACTCTTTTCTCTAGGAATGTTGCGAATGCGAACTACATGTCTTTGATCTAACCAATCAATGGAACCTGTTTGGTTTCCAAGGAGTAACATCTACCAAAAGGATTGGTAAGGGTGAGGCCCAGAGCATGGGCTACTTTTACCAGCATGACATTATCAGAAGCCCCATAATCAATTATGCAGTTGCTTAGTTTATGACCATTGATAAGGAGGGAGAGATAGAAAGGTTCTATTTTACCTGACGCAGAAGTTGAGGAAACATTTATGCGAGATGCAGGTGGGAAAGAATTCCTTTATGGGAGACCTGGGAAGTTATGACAGCTTGGCTTTGAATGTATTTGGTCAACCTTATAAGTTGTTCAGGGTTTGACTGAAGATACTCGGCCTCAAACATTTGGATCTTGGTCTTTTTAGCATGATCAATTATGTCAAATACGGCCAAGGGTTGCATTGATGAAGGAATGAGTCCCTCATTTCGCAATGGTAGGGTAGGATTGTTGGTCTTGATAGGAATAGGAGAGGGTTGATTTGGAGGGGAGACAGGGGAAAAATATTTCTTCAAAAAAGACTTAATAACAGGTTGAGCAGGAAGGGGATTACCTCTTTTTGCAATGGTTGGAGGTGTGTTTGACATGGCCTTCTCTTTTTGCATCCTGGCAGCAACTTCTTCTTTTCCTTGTGAGTGGGTGAAAACAGCATATGACTACCCACTTGCATATCCTTGGGTACCCTCTTCTTCATCAGATTCCTCCTCATCAAATTCCATATACCCGATAATAGAGTCACTAGTCAGTTCATCGACATCTTGATCATCTTCACCTTGCGATGAAGGTTCTTCATAAACTTTCTCCTCCTCTTCAATCTCGACCAAGGCATTGACCGGAGGGGCCTCGAGCACCAACTGTGGAGTGGTTATAGGTAAACATGGCCTTTGTGGGATGTTGTTGGAAGTGAAATTCCTCCATGGGATATCCTGGTACGAAGTGCTAGGAGAAGCTTGAGCTAATTGCTTCTTTAATGTGAGCAAGTCATTCACCATCTTTTCGAATGCCGGATCAGATGAAGTTTGAGAAGGAGTTGAAAATTTCAGCTTGGATGGCTCTCACTTTAATTCATTAGATATTAGTAATTTATCTTCGATCTAAATGGCATCAGCTTGGGCAAGAACCATAGTAGTGACCTATTCTTGCTAAGAGTAAGAAACTTACTTTTGAGCTCATGGCATTTATGAAGAAACACTTCTAATTTTCTGGTGTTGACAACATGGTAGGTGGAACCCAATTGATTAGTGAATTGAAACGAATGATGAAATTACACATGATTTCATTGACCTCCTTCTTCAGGTGGGTGATCTTGGACAGTAACGTGAATGCATCCTTCTGAAGGCTTATACCTTTCTTCAAATGAAGTCTGTAAGGTGGCCTAACTAGTGATAGATCCGGCCGGTAAATGCTGAAACCATTTTCGCTGTGGGTCCTTGCAAGGTTTCTAGGAAGAGGAAAACTAACACATTCTCATGGGTCACATCCAAGATACTGCATGACATGATGAATGCAGATATGTGTGAATCCGTGGTTTTCGCTTCCATCAAATTTGGGAAAATTCTTTTGGTTTCCATGAGGGAGCACGTGAAAAGGATGTGGCAAAGCAAGTGGGACCATAGCATTTCCCCATGGTACTACCATTTGAACAACTGGAAAAAGGATGCAAGCTGGAAGCATAGTTCCACTGAGTAGTAAAGCACTGCAAAGAGATGAGAATGTTCCTTGTGAAAAATGCTTCCTTCGTGGAGGTGAGACACTTCTGGATAACCGGTCAGCTGAACTTAGTGATGAGAAATGTGCCGATGTAATACTGAAGTTGTGCCTTTGAAGTAGATTAAAAGTAGGATCAATTTCTCCACGAGCTTTCCTGACTACGAGTGAATGGTTCACCCACCAGTGTACCTTTCAGATTTGTAATATTTTGGAGCAGATTAAAGAACTCTTTTTTATTGTACTTACTGATTTTCTAATTTTATTGACAAAAAACAGTAGTATGTACTTTTCTAAATATTTAGTTTTATCCCTCTTTTGAAAACTGATTGTGGTTTAATGACAAAGATCAACAAGGATAAAACAATGGTAAAACTTAGGAAGCTGATTTTCAGATCTTAGAGTTGACTTTTGCAAAGGTTTGAAATTTTTGTAAACTGTCAAGAATCTCAGATCTATGGAAAAATACAAGTTTTTGAAAAAACTCAGTGAACTAAAGATCTCTAACTAGTCCAAATCTATGAATATCTGAAGAAATTTTTGCTCAGCTTGGAGCATTTTTGCAAAAAAATTGGATTTTAAGCAAAAGTTAAAATTTGCAAACAGGTAGTGATTTTTTTTGTTTTTACTGATTTTCTAGAATACCACAACCATAGATCTGTTTCAATCCCCAATAGAGTCGCCAAAAAATGCCTTGGTCCAAAAATCTGTCAGGTGGGCAGATCTATGGATAAACGAGCCAACAGTGTGCAAGGCAATAGCCCTTCTTTGAGTTAGCAAAGCGAAACTGGTCATCCAGGGATTCCTCCTTGACCTTGTCTATCTTCTCTAGGACAAAATCCATCTGATCGACCCGGTAGTCCAAAGCAGCAAGGATTTTGTTGGGTACCCTGGGGTGATCGAAAATGACAAATTTTACCAAATCATCGACTGAGCAGTCGAGCATCTTCTGGAATGTCTCATGTTGCAACCTAGCATGGTCCTACTCTTCGGAGATAGGTCCTACAATCACTTAGAGTTCCTTGTTTTCCCAACCAATGTTCTGATATAACTTGGTGAACTTGACAATTACTTCCTCGCTGTCTTTGAGGATCTGGTTTCTCTAGGCAGATACTGCCATGCCTTGTTCACCAATCTTGGCGTATTCATTTATATTATCCTGACTAAGGACCTCAGGAGTTTCAGTGGTAGTTGTAGGAGGTGCATTACCTATTTTCTGTAGGGCATGGAGAAGATGCTTGTTTTGCTCTTTTAGTATCCTCTTCTCTTCCTTTGCTTCTTGAAGCTTCTTGTAAAGGGCATCCACCGCAGATAGGGCCTCTCCTTGAAGGCTCTCAGATGACGTTCCCATTGTGACCTATGTCATTGTATAATCTGTAGGGGACAGATCCTTTTTATCTTTTGAGGGATCGGGATACATGATCTCCATTACTCTTTCTTCCAATGCACTTTGAGAGAAGCGGGTTATCAATTTTTTCTTATTATCCCCTTTTGCTGGGATGACAGAAAAGTCTATTGGTGCAATGGGGACTTTCCTCTTATGTTGACTCAGGTGCTAGGAGATCCATGCCGGACTTAAGGGAGTGGGACCAGAGGTGGAAAAGGGAGCAGCTACAGGGGATGAGGGGAAATGGGTCGAGACACTTGGTGGCGGCATCGAGAGAGAGGCCAAGAAAGTACTCGTGGGAGGAAGAGACACTGCAAGGGAGGTAGTCATGGGAATTGAAGGGAGCTGAGAGATGAGAGAAGAAATGGTGGGGGACAGCTCCACAAGGGAAGAGAAAATGGAGGAAGAAGAAGGGGGAACAATAGAAGATGGGGGAGAGGATACGAACAAAGGAATGGTTGCTTGAGTCACATGAGGAGGGGAAGGAGATGGGACAGTGGGAACCTCCATGGTTATAGAAGTGGCAACATCCTGAGTGGATGTGCCCATTGGAACACTCTCTACCGCTCCTTTCTATGGGGATACCAAAGTTACAACTTGTTCCTATGCGGCGGAAGGAGGGCTCTCAAGAGCTTCTTCTTAAGCGGAGCTTGATTCTCCCTCTTTATCTTTGCCTTTTCCCTTTGGTAGATGCTTTGGCCTGGTAGGTGCGTTTCCTAGAGTGGACATGGTGAAATCTACTCCAAGGTAGATAAGGCCATTCATTCTGCACCAATGTTCTATTCACCGCAATGTTTCCTTAACCCTCACCTCAATGGTCTGAGGTGCCTTTATTCTATCTATTTCGGCAAACGGCCAGCTGTCCCCATCCATGTCTAGATACACCTGATCAACTTCTTGATCAGTTGTTTGATAACCTTTTGGAACAATGGCCACGCCGTAATGAATAATCTATGCCAGGGCCAGGTGAGAGTGATCCTTTCTTCTGAGTTTGACCTCATGATACAAGTCGATGTAGATATCCTTGATTTGTGGAATGTGGATCGGATCAAGTTTTGCCTTAGGGAGGCAATTTCTTGGATCGAAGGTGGGACTTTCTGGGAAATTGTGCTTTAGGTTAAGCAATTCCAGTTCTGTAAACATTTCTCAGGCTTTTGTGTGAGAAGTGCAAGTGTACCTACCCAATGTGAGGAGGAAAGGAGTTCCACCCTTCTTTCTTTTTAAGCACTTCTCATGATATGTTATGAGCTGCCTGGAGAACTCCAACAGGATCAACTTAGGGCCTGCATACCTTGGTAATTTAGTGGGCTCCCCAAGAAGTTAGCTGCAGGTGAAAGTGGGGAATTATGTAAACAATGCCCCCCACTTCTCGGTTTCTGTGACTATGCTCTTGGTCATTCAATCGTGAGTCATATTGGGCCTAAAAAGGTAGATAATGCCGTAGAAAAAGTAATTGTTGATCTTGGTGAACTTTGGGATGTTGTTCTCCAGCCTCAAATCTAGGTAGTATTCATATATTTTCACCTGAGGCCAAACTCCGCATTAGCTCAGTGCTGGATAATCCCTCTCTGAGGCTGCAACGTAGACTACGTAGGAGTTCATATAGAACCTCCCCATTGTGGTGAGTTGTTGGAGCTGCTCAGAGATGGTGTTGCTTATGATCTCTTCCCACTTAAAGAGCTGATCAGGAACATTCTTATTCATGGTTTCCAGGTACCTGAGCATCCATTTTTGAAAGTAATGGGCATCAGAAAGCCTAGATACTCTTCTTAGGAAGGTGATGGTATCACTCAATTCCTCAGAGAAGTCACTGCGGTGAATAACCTATGGCCACCTGGTTATCACCTTCTTATTCTTCAGGTACACCTCGTTCATTAACTGCATACACTTGTCCTCATTTTCCTCTCATGCCTTGATGCAATCCTCTTGGTTTACAGCAACAAAAAGTCAGTGGTGGGGAATACCTAGCATGATTTCGAAGTGCCGGGCTATGAGGTTGATTATAACCTCACCCTTTTCATTCTCGACACATCTTGTGTCTTTGTTATAACAACAAGCCACCACCATCATAAACTCTTTATTTACTTCACTGACGGGGATTCCCCCAGCAAAATGCAGACCACTACCCACCAGCTTGTCCATCTAAGGACTGCCTGTGACCCTCCTGGTTCTGATCCAAAAATCATCCATGTCGATGTGGCCAAGTTCAGAATCTCTGATTTCTAGGTCACATTCTGCCTGGGACTCGGGCATTCTGACCCTTTGATATTTGTATTTCATCTCTTCCTCTGTGAGCTTAGCCTTACCCTTTGACTTGGTTGGCCTTTTGCTTGATGTAGACATGTGGATCTGAGTTTAGTTGTTGATCTACAAGAAGAAGGAGTGAAGTCCAACGCAGAAGAGCCATGTTAGCTGTCAGATCTTCCATTAAAGCTTTACAGAATGAGGAGTTAGCAATTTAGAATCCTCTAAGCACACGGCGTAGGAAATTTGCAGGCTGCAGGGTCAAAAGTATGGCATACTGAAGCGGAGTGTTGCAAGGAAGAAAACAACGCCAAAGGGCGCAGGGTGCAGGTATTTTGCATATAACATCATTGTTGTTGTAGACAGGGGTGCATTTGCGCCATTATATGAGGTTTTTATACTGGGTGCAAATAAGTTTGGTGTTGCATGGAAGTAGGATGTGCCAATGGTGTAGGTATGTAACATGTAACATGGAATTTTGGTGCGCCGAGGGGCGCAGGATCAATACATGTAGCACTAACTTTATGTGCACAAAGGGGGCCTTTGGCGCGGCGCAGGAAAAGATTGCATAACAGGCTTTGTTGTTGTAAGTGGGATTGCACAAGTGCCTGAGACATGTTTTTTTTCTAGTTTTGTATGGTGCAAGAAAGGTGCATGCTGCAATCAGGGTCAGTGCGTCATTGGCGTGACTGTGTTTTTTGTAACAAGAATGGTGTTTGTGCCAAAGGAAAACCATGGGTGGAAAAGAAAACTTTTTTAGGTTTCGTGCCTCTTGAGTTTTTTATTTTTTAGGTTTTACCGACATGATCTGACAGCGAGGGGTACATAGCAAAGAGGTCTGGATTCATTTTTTAGACAGAGCCCTCTTAGCCAACAGATCTGGAAAGAGGGTGAAAATGACTTGGGAGGGAAAATTTGTAAAAAACGGGCTAGAGGGGTTCATGGTTTCCTCAAATTCATTTCACCATATTTCACAAATAACCAACAAAAACAAAAACACAAGAGAAGCAAGGACCACTTACCCAAAATATATAGAATGAGAGAAATAAAGTGGGGTCCATAAACGCGACACAAGGATGACAGGCGCGCTGACAGGTGCAGAGGAATAAAGTTTTCACGTGTTTTTGAATTGTGAAAATGACAAGGTGGATGCACCTATATATAGCCAAAAGTGGAATAAATGCGCCAACCAATTTTTAAAGGGGCGCACCAAAACACGCGTCAACATGGAAAACTTTGTGCCTAGTGGCGTGGATATGTTTTTGTCAACATGAAATTATCTGCACCTTAAGTGCAAATTTAGGACTGTCGACACTGGATTTTGAGCACCTTGGTGCACCAAAACATGGCGCAACAATTTTTGCTATTGACAGGAAGGCACATGCACCTTAGCGCAGGAAAGAAAGGCACATCACGGGGAGGCACAACAATTGTTGTGTCAACACTCCAAAGGGTGCGCCAAAGGAATAAGGGGGTGTAAATAAGCTTTGTGTTGCATGGACAAAATTTGTGCCCAACCTAAAAAGGACCAAAATGACTAAGTTCAAGAAACTAGATTTTCCAGAAAGGAGTTTTACACCATTCTGAATGTTGAGGGACCTCTACGAGGAAACAGAACAAAAGTTTGATAAGGTTACCTACAAAATTGCCCTTGCCAATTTTACAGGATAACAGGTACACACTTTCTCAATGAAACAGTCAGGATTCTATTAGCATAATTTATGTTGACCCATCACAAGACTACCCCATATCACCCTCAAGCAAATGGAACTACTGAGGCATTTAACAGGATACTAAGTCACATGTTGTCTAAGATCTATGACGTTGGAAGACAAGAATGGGATGGCAAACTATCATCCGTTCTATGGGCATACAAGACAACCTACAAAAGGTTGAACAAGGCCACACCGTTTTAATTGGTGTTTGGCATGGAGGCTGTTTTACCATTGGAATTCATGTTACCATCACTGTGTATAGCGCGTGTAGGAGGGTTAGCTGATGAGAAAGCATTGTAAGAAATAATTAATAAGTTGATGTAATTAGACGAAAGGTGATCACTTGCTAGATGGATTCAAAAGATAAAAAATGTAAGACAAAAGGCATGGCATGATCGTCATATCAAGAAAAAAGAAGTTTGAGGTTGGGCAGATTGTGTTGTTGTATGATTCCAAGTATTTGCGCCATCCTGGGAAGTTGAAAGTCCATTGGCTGGTACCATACATCATTGTGTATATTCTTGATTCAAGAACTTCCCATTTATAAGTGTTGGATGGGACGAGGTTACCAGGTTACTTTAATGGGTGTAGACTGAAGCCCTACTATAAATAAGTCTTCTTAGTGTTTGTAATAAGGTAGTATTGCTAGTTAGCTTAGAATTTCCCTTTATGTTTTTCCTTTCTTGTGTTTCCCTTTCTCGTTTCTTGCTCCTTTCTTTTTGTTTCTGTTTTTCACCTTGTGCGTCATTAACCACATTATTTTTTTTCAAGGTTGTGTATGCGCAGAGGACCACACATCTATTTTAGCGTGGGGTGAAGTGATACGAAGTATAGGCCTGTAATACAAGATTGAGCTGGCAGTAGCAGTTATGGTGAATGGCCCAGTAGAAGGAAGCATGTAAGGTGGAGAAAACACGTGAAAAAATGGTGGATATTGGATTATGGTGTCGAAAAGGCCTTACAAAAACCGTGTATAGAAAGGATCAATAGCGCAGGAACAACATGAGGTAGGAAAGGGAAAAAATTAGGTAAAAGGATAGAAGAATTACCTTCGGTTCTCTACATGTGTGTGTAAGAGTCTTCAGTCAGGTTGATTTTTTTGTGCGCTAGAAGGTTGTAAAGGGTTTTTTGCACAAGATGTGGCGCATGGGTAAAGATGCTTAAATTTGGCTTATGGGAAAATGTCACATCTAATGTTAAAGTACGTTAGTAGGTGGTATAGAATTTAATGTTGGAAAGAAGAAAAAACTATAAATATAAGGTCGGGCAAGTCATTTGTTACCTTGCGATTATGAAGTAAAAGAAGCTCTTGTGAACTAGAGAATCCAAGAGAGAAATTTGTGTGAAGAAAGGAGAGTATGAGAAATTTGAGTTTACCTCTAGAGTAGATTTGTGAAATAGAAGGAAGAAGTACACAGGCATGAGGAAGGTTGTGTGAAGAGTGTCTTCTTGTGGAAGGATTTCCTGGTTAGGTTTTTTCATCCAAGGCACAAAGAAAGAAGGATTCATTTCAGGAGTTGAAGCATTGGAGTGAGCTTTGGGATTGAGTAGTGTAGTAGAGCAGAGCAAGAGGGAGTAGTTAAGCTCAGTTTGACTAAAATATATGGCACACAGAAAACCAACTGTTTCATCGAAGAAAAGAAAGGGCAAGGGAAAGGGAAAGAAAATCGATGCCATTACGAGCACCAACGAAGAATGGTATGTGGAAATGTAGTACCCAGATGGGTTATTTCTAGGAAAAGAGTGGGAGTCACACTTATGAAAGATGGTCGTAAGTGGTTATAACCATTACACGAGAAAAATGGAGAAGGAAATGGCATTGGAGTTGGTCTGACCAACTAACAATAGGATACCAGATGGAATGCCCATTTACAATGATGAGGTGAAGGTAAAATTAGAGAAGGTTGGATTATTGCAACTATATGAGTTTCCATACTTTAGCAAGCCTGACCACCTTTACCAGTGGTTGATGTCGCGCGTACATGAGGATCATTTTTATTTCACGGGGTCATTTTATTTTCATCGGGTGCAAGATGTGCATCACACCACAACTAATATCCAAGTTCACAAGCCTCATTTGTGAAGGAGATAGTATAAATGACGATTTGAGTGACAAGGAGGCTATCAAGGAGATTTTAGCCACATATGAATACAAGAAGGGGTCGCGATACTTTGACATCATCAAGATTCTAAATCCAGTTATGAGGATGGCCACACACTTGGTGGCCAAGCTCAATGATCAGGAACGGTGGAAACAAGTGAACAAGGCATGGATAAATGTATGCCATAAGATAGCTGAAGGAACCATATACAACTTATATGCTTTCATCACAGATGAGATTATAAGCAGCGCACAAGAGGGAGAGAAGATACTCTTCAATAATTTCCTCCTCACCATTGTATTTTTAGAGATTGGTGTGCTTGATGGCCCAAAAATGTTTTTTTAGGAGTATCCAGAAGAGGATCCCTCACCTACAAAAAGTTTTTCCAAATATAGTTGTGAAACCATGATAGCCACTCACAAGTTAAGCCTAGAGAAGTGGTATAAGAGAATGCGTGATGCATTTGGGGCTGAGTGGAGGATCCCATAATAGTTTATCACGCTTGTGAATGGAGAGGTAGAATTTTTAGTGTACCAACACTTTTGCATTGGCAGATTTATATTGATAGATGGGAATACGAGTCCATGATTCAAGTTACCCTTCTCCTTTAATGCATAATACTTCCAAGCAAGATTTAGTCGGTTCAAGGAGGCCAAAAGACTGAGGTTCGACCTTAGTGAGGTATATATAGACCATCGTGAGCTGCACTGGAAGATCACCTACCCACAGAAGTGTGCATAAGTGGAGAGATATGTCTCCCATGAGAGGCAAATGATGAAGCCTTTAACGTTTCCGATTGTAGGAAGGACCGCAACAAGGGTATATCTGTGCATAAGGCTAAAATTTGAAAAAGGATCTTACTTAGAGAATGATGTCTCCATCCCTGAAGACCCTACTAGAAGGAAGAAGGCCACACCTAGGAAGAAATAAATAGAAGAGGTGCAGAAGGCACCAAGTGTTCAAACCACACAAGCAATAAGAGAACCAGAAGCAAGTGTTAAGCCTAATACTTACACACGGAGGAAGAAATACCCTATCAAGGAAAAGACCCTAGAAGAATAGGTGGCGGAGCATGAAGAGCCCCTCACTTAGGAGTAATCTCCAATGAATACATCACCTATCAAAGAAAAATAAAAATAAGAATCTCCTGTGCTGGAATCCCCAGTAAGGAAGAAGAAGAAGGTGATTGATGAGGCAAATTCATAAGAGACAAAAGGTCTAGATGCCTACATCGGAGATAGGGATGATGATGATGAGCTAGAAGGAGGAGAAGACCATCCTATCTATGAGATACATGAATTTGAGGAAGAGGGATATGAGGAGTATAAAGATGGAGATAAGAATTATAAAGAAGGAGGTGAGGAGTATAACAAAGGAGATGAGGAGAAGGAGGATGACGAAGAAGCTAAGGCCCAAGGCAAGGGGGTGAGCGGGGAAGAACACAAAAGAGATTAAATGACCCCAAGCCTCATAAAGGAATAGATAGATGAGGCCAAAGAGAGATAACTAGTCGAAATCATCGAGAACCTGGTGGAACAAGAGGCTGAATGCAACATGGATGTGGTGCTAAAGGAAGTTGAGGAAAGCATAGGAAAATAATATTATAGCATGGGAGGAGATCCTAGTTTGGCTGTAAGCTTTCCAAGGGCCACTCACATAGGGAGGAAGAGCATAGAACAACGCAAGGTCAAATAATGGGCTACATCGATGATCTGAACTAGATGTTTTGCACTTCCTTCAAGAGCACCGTGCCAACAGAACAACTCTTAGCCATGACATCATTTGTTGAGGAAGGTGCATACCCTTGGATAAGGAAAATGCTATCATGGGAATTTGATTCCCACATTGATGAGCCCAAATTTGAAGTAAGCCAAGGAGTATTAGTGAAGGTGCCAAAACAAAGGGAGTAAACCCCTTGGTAAATGCCCAACAATTATCAGATGAGAAAAATTACAATGCACTCAACAAAGTATTAGTTGAGTTTGAAGCTAGGATCTTTGGGAGAAATGACAGAGTGAAGTTCCTAGAGGTAGATATGGAGAAAAAGAAGGAAGAGCTCCTTGAGAAAAGAAAGGACCTTAAGTAGAAGGAACTAATCAATGCTTAGTTAAGGCGTGAGTTAAAACGCGAGAAGGAAAGAGTGTGTGAGGTATACAAGAAAATAGAGATGATCACGGATGTCATTATCTTGAAGCATCCAGACTCAACACCGCCCACGTAAAAGTATGGATCATCCTTGAAAATTCCTAGAGGGCTTGACCCACATACTCATTATGGAGAGGCGGCCACTTTCCTTAGAATCCATTCAAAAGGTGTTGGCACGGAAAGAAAAAGAGAATAAGAGGAAGGTTGTGTAAACTTTTGCTCAGTACAACAAGATCCAAGAAAAGAACAAGGGGAACAGGGCTGAGTGGGACAAAATCCTAGCCAAAGTAGAAAATAAATCAGAGGCCATTGAGACCTTACGGGGATCAATCAAAAACCAGATGAAGGAATTGTACCCCCAAATCACTCAGAGGATGGACATGCTTTAGGATTTCAGAAATCAATTGGAGGAGATTGTAGAGACAATGAATGCTAAGGGAGGGGGGCTGAGTTTTGAAGAAGCGAGTGCCCTGGTGGGTGACCTCTGTCAACAATATCAAAACAAGGTTGACATTTGGGGGAAAATAGAAGCAGAGTTAGGGAATGATTTCCTTCTCCTCCTCCAGAAGTAAACAAGTTCCCCATTCTTTGATTATTTTCCCCATTTCTTCATTCCTTTATTCTTCTATTCCAACCATTTGTAAGGATCCACCATTCTTTATTTCTTTATTAAAGAGTGTTTCTGAGGATGGAGAATAGGTGTAGTGTAGGGTGATGTTAGGCCTCAAAATATCAGCTAAGTATAAAAGGGTGTGTGGGTGCACAAAACCTAGTTGAAGAAGGTCACATGAGTTGAAGGTGTGCATGGAAGGGTTCTAGCAGCGTTTTGTAGAACACAAGGTGTGCATATGAAACAAAAAATAGGTTTTTTCCTTAGCCGCATTTGGTACCCTAGGAAGCACACGAGAAAAGAATGACCCTTATGGATAAGGTGCCAGCCTAGCGACTGTGGGATATTCTAGGCATGCAATGGAAGGTTCCAGAAGGCCTCATTGTAAGGAGTGGAGATCTTGGATCTAAGAAAACATGCTTCCATAGAGGACCACCTCGACACTTGGCAACCAATCTATAACTTTTGAAAGGCATGGTGGTGGGTGCTAAGGCTATAAATACAAGCACCCATTGGAAACAGATAGAGGATATATGATATAGATATAGTGTGGAGAGTGCAGAGGAGAGAAAAGAGAGGTGAATCCCTACAGAAACTGAATGGGGATGTTATGGGTTAGGGATTTGAAGAACTCTGTAACATTTAGGGGATGGGTTTTTATTCTTCTCTATAATATGATGAGCATACTATGGCTCTAATGCATGACTATTCTCTACACAGTTAGATGAGAATTTGTCATGACCTCAAGGGATTGTAATGTGGTTATTGAATTTGTTAATATGAATACAATGCTCTATTATAAATCATCTATGTTTGGAAGTATACTACTTATGTATTTCCTTTCGGTATGAACCATTTCCTTATGCTACTTGTTATTTGTCTTGTCTAGATGCAATAAGATAACAACTCATTCTAGAATATGGCATGGTTCTTTTTTCTCATTTCCATTTGAACATCTATTATAAGATGATGCATTCTCATAAGACTCACATAAACATAAAGGAGAGGCTCGATGCCCGCGTGTGCCTCAGGTGAGTGCCCAACGCTTGTTGGGTGATAGGTCAACACGCATGAGATTAGACTATTGGTCTAAGGGTATAAAATATGACTACAGTTATGCAATTTATAGTTTCAAATTTTTCTATTAGTGTTGAAGATTGTTTGAGATTTTATCTCATAAATAAATTATTCGAAGGATAAAATATATGTCGAAATTTAATTGCATAACATATTTCCTTAGCCAATTATGATGATCCTGAATAATTACCTCAAACGTTCTTGATATCCTTTGAATATCCTCTGACATAGGCCAACAAACTTAATACTAATAAGCATTATTTCTAGAGATTAGTAGGCATCACCATGAACTATATAATACAATCCTCCATTTATCTATTAGTCAACACTTGTAAGGCTCAAACTAAACTATTCATCATAGTTACAAAAAATAGGACCACGAGAAGAATAAATTGAGATGGAGAAAACTGAGATAGGATTTTGTAGAGGGTGCTACCACGAAGGTATAAGATCCAACAAGACCTCTTAAGCTACCACGAAGACTGAGAAATTACCTGGAGAACTTATAATCTTTTTTGGTCTCAAGGCTCTTAAGGGACTATTCCTGAATGAAATATCCTGGAAGAAATGACATCATATAGCACTAAAAATAATCCTCCACAAGCATTTACCTAGCCACCCAAATGTGTTATTGCATTCTATTTTCTTCCAAGAGCTTTTGTTTGCAAAAAAATGCATTGGACAACCTTACACTAAATCAAACTGTAGTATTTTACAATGTTGCAAACAATAGAACAATGAGAGAATCAAATTGAGATGGAGAAAACTGAGGTATTATTTTGTAGAGGGTTCCAACATTGAGGTTTAGGGTCAGATGATATCTCTCAAGGTGCCACGGAGACCGATAAATCATCTGACGAGCTTATAGTATTTTTTGGTCTCAGGGCTCTTAAGGGACTACGCCCAGATGAAGTAGCCTGAAAGAAATGACACCATCCTACACCAAAATGAAGCCTCCACAGACATTTACCTAGCCACCCAAATGTGTTGGTGTATTCAATTTTCTTCCAAGAGATTTCGTTTGCAAAATAATGCATTGGAAAACCTTACACTAACTCAAAATATAATATTTTACATTGTTGCAAACAACTGGACAATGAGAGAGCCAAATTGAGATGGATAAAATTAAGACAAAATTTTGTAGAGGGCCTCAACATGGAGGTGTAGGATCAAACATGGCCTCTCAAGGTTCCACGGAGACCAAGAAATCACTCGATGAACATATAGCCTTTTTTGGTCTCAGGGCTCTTAAGGGACTACGCTAAGACGAAGTAGCCTAGAAGCAATGACACCATTCAATACCGAAATGAATTCTCCAAAAGTTTTTACCTAGCCACCTAGATGTGTTCGTGTATTCGATTTAATGCTAAGATATTTTGTTTGTAAAATAATGTGTTGGACAACCTTACATTGATTCAAACTGTTGTTTTTTGCATTTTTGCAAACAACATGACAACGAGAGAATCAAATTGAGATGAAGAAAACCAAGAAATAATTTTTTGGAGGGTCCTTACACTGAGGTTTAGGATTAGGTGAAACCTCTCAAGGTGTCATGGAGACTGAGAAATCTCCCGAAAAACTTTTAACCTTTTTTGGTCTCAAGGATCTTAAGGGACTACACTTGGATGAAGTAGCTCAGAAGCAATGACACCATCTGACACAAAAAAAAACCTCCAAAATTGTTTACCTAGCCACTTGTATGTGTTGGTGCAGTTGAATTGGTGTCATGAGCTTCTTTTTGTAAAATAATGCATAGGGCAGCCTTACACGGACTCAAACTACAATATTTTACATTGTTGCAAACAATAGGACAACGAGAGAACCGAATTGAGATGGAGAAAACTGAGATATTGTTATCCAATTTTACACACTTGGAAAAATTAGATAGCGGGGTATTGTTGAACTCTAGGACAGAGAAATATCTTCATGGGAGATCTTTGGGCATATAGGAAAAATTTTGTGCTTTAGGGACATTTTTCGGTGTTCAGGGAGATTTCATGATCATCTTGAACTATTTTTCTTTTTCCTGGGTTTTGGAGGCTCAATCTTCACTCATATTAGGAAAATTGACATTTGTAATTCCACATTCATCTAACACAAACAAGGAATCATCAAAATTTGTAAACCATTTCTAAGGGGGTCCTACTATGCTTCTCTAACCCTTTGATTTCAAGAAATAGCCTCAGAAGATCAAAAATCAGGATGGGGTTAGATGCACGAAACTACATGGCACTGAGCTAGAAATAGCTCGCTAATCTCATACAATGCATGGGTGTTAAAAAATTCAACATAGAACGGTTAAGCTAGATGGATGTTATGGGGTGATCTAATG
The DNA here is from genome assembly GCA_019776745.2 of Taxus chinensis. Lineage (NCBI taxonomy): Eukaryota > Viridiplantae > Streptophyta > Pinopsida > Cupressales > Taxaceae > Taxus > Taxus chinensis. Next base: position 659,121,814 of record CM034147.1, on the reverse strand, counting down.
ATTTGTGGCTCATTTGAGGAGAAAAACCTGACACTTTGTTGATTGATCAAGCCGTTTAATGTGATCATGAACTCATGAAACATGATGGCTCGGTATTGGAGAAAACACGTGGGCTCATGAAATACGTAGGTGATGTGTGTTCACAATGATAGCTTTCCCATAGGGAAAAAATGTAATGAATAAGTGAATTCAAGTTGTATGCACACAAAATGGTAGGTCGGCACATTTCCAATGTAGAGAAAGGAAGAGCTCGTGAGATCGAGCCATGCGTAGAAGGTCGTGGGGTCAGTTAATTTTTAGGGAAAGCTAGAGACCGTGTAAAAACATGTCAAAATATGAGTCAACAATGATTACAGCTACTAAGTGACTCGGTGTGCAACTCAAAAGTCATCGCTAGGATAGCTTTGAAAGAGATCGAGCACCTAGAATGTCCCAAGGAGTGAGTTAAGGTCATAATGAAGAGACAAGTTTGAAGCATGACTTGACATTGCGGCCATGAAAATCTCAGGAGTCACCCAACCAAATAAAGGAATTACTTGTGATCTAGATCAACATGTAGGGAGTCATCTGAGTTAGGGCACTAATCGGAGATAACATTGAGCTCAAACAAGGGGACCGAGTAAATTAGAGGAGCTCGCTAGATGGAAGGAGCTCGGGAAGATTTGTGTGGGAGAAATTCTAATTAATGGTCAAGTGGGAATAATAATATTGGAGAGACGAGGTAAGAATTCCATGTGGGGAATAATGAAGGTGGGAGGCCAAAGTGAGGTTTTGGTGATGGCAGGACAACAAAAGGTTTCCGCATAGGGGGGTTTTGAGACTTGTTTTTCCAAGAATGTGGAAATTTAAGAGAGAATTTCCATGCGGGGATGTCAAAATGACTACCCAACACAAGAGTTTCATAACGAGAGGAGTTTGAGTTGGTTGTCAATTCTACATGTGAGTCATTAGGGGAGTTAAAATCATGTTTGAGGGATATAGTGGTTGTGGACAAGACAATGATTCATTTGCCAGAGTTGTGCAAAAGGTTATTGATGAGACCGAGCAACACGGTGATGGTTAGTGATAATGGCATATTACATTGATGGAATTGGCATCGACAAGATAAGTGGAACGTTACACAAGCATACTGGTGTTACAGGAGAAGCTCTTACTCAAAGTTAAGATGAGCAAGCTCTCAAATGATGTGGTCATGACAAAATTACAGGTATGGGTTCACAGGCTTAGAATCAGGATATAAGCTCATGGAGCTCAGTCATGAAGTTTGGCCCATGGAAATTGACTTGGCCATCGAGATGAGCTCATAGAACTTGGGGAATTAAATCCATGAGCAAGTTTATTAGCGTGAGGAGCACGGTGGATGGTCATAACGAACGAGTGAATGCAAGGAGCTTGATTGTTCCACATCGAAAGAGATGTTTTGAATTGGCTCGACATTGATTTCATGGGAAATGGTCAAAAGGTGAGATCACTTGATGTTTCAAGGAGGAGAGAACTTAGACAAGTAGCTCAGCCTAGCCTTGAAAGTAGAGATCCCAATGATGGACGAGTTTCTCGGTGGTGAGCATTCAAAATAGATCCCATGGAGGTGAACCGGCCAATCACAAATTGAAATCCAAGCTTATGAATGAAGCTCAGAATACCTAGTTAAGAGTGTAGACTCAACGATTCATGAAGGAACTCGAGCTCAAGGTTATGATGTGGTGAGAGACATAGGTCTAGAAAGGATTAGGTGGACTGAGTCATTTATATGAGGGATCTAAGTTGCTCATAAAGTGACTTTGTGGCTCGATGAAGATGTCAAACTTGGCAGATGGATATGAAACTAGGAGCTCAGTAGACTCATGAAGAGGGAGCTCATTTGAAATAACTCACCAAGATGAGCTCACGAAGGACTTGACATTAAGTTCAAGGATGGTGTGATGTAGAGGAAGTGACAGGTTCAAACTCCTCACTAACGAGGTTACACATAGGGTGACGATGGTAAAATATATTGACCATCGAGTTGGAGTGAATGACTCGACATGAGAGAAGATTCAATTATGCATGGGGAATATCTCGGAGTGAGCACGAGGCATAGAATGGCTTGGTCCTTGGGTCAGGCTCATAGCAAGGAATATTTACGGTGCCGATTCAATGAGAAACTCATGGTATTTTCCTTTTAATCCATGAAGACCTCAGGATGAAATAGAGGTTGAAGGAGTTAAGCTTGTAGATCGGCTCATTGACGAGTCATGGACATGAACTGAAGGATCCTGTAGTTCGATGTAATGAAGGAAAGAAACTCGCAGAGGGATTTTGAGTTATGCTGATGTATGATGAGCTCATAGAACTCATGGATGTGGAACCGAGAATTTGAGTTCACCAAGGCCCACCCAAACATGGAGGAGTTTGCCATGCATTGTGATGTACTCGCAGAGCTCTACGGTTGAGTCTTTTTGGGATCATAAAGCTGAGTCATGATTTAGACATGATGACACAACGCAAAGGATCAATTTAGATGGCCATGTCACTCAGAGTTATTGGAACAAGATCTAGGTTGAGCTCGCTATGATGATTAGGGTTTTCAATCCAGGGTAATCTTGCGAGGAATAGCTCAGAGTTGGAAAATGATCCATCAAGCTAGAACATGGGGAGTGAGGTGTATAGAGGTATTGAGCTATTGCCATCTCAACAATTTCGAGATGGATTCGATTCATGTCAAAGGAGCTCAGATGATGATTTTTGAAGCTCAAATATGGATGATTAAGCAAAATAACTCTCAGGCTTGATCTAATAGTGTGAGTTGTAGGGATCATGACATCTTAGAAGAGATGGAAGGGAACAATGATAAGGAGGATCTAGACACCAACTCAGTGAGTTGGATCAGCAAGCCAACCACTGAGTTGGTTTGTTTTTACCGTTTCTCATGGACCCCCCCTTTCTCAATGTAAACCGGTCCTAAGGGGTCCCACCTAAATTTGTCATTAGATTGATATTATTTTAATAATAATTAAATTAATATTTTTATTAAAATATTAAATAAGAAGATTAATTCAAACCTTTCATTTATGACACATGATGGGGTTCTTAAGTGGTTCAACCAACTTTGTAATTAATGTTGACCATCACGTACCTTCATTTAAGGAAGAAATTTATTACTTCTCCTCTTCTCTCTCCTAGAATTCTTCTATAAATGTAAATTGGAGGCTCATTCCAAGGGGTTACATATTGGTTGCAGAACTTAGATGTGTAACATAAGTTGGAAAAGTTAGACATCTTAGACAAGTGTATATTTTTCAATAATCCTCTCTCTTCTACAAGTCAGATTTATGGATTGGGGAACTTTCAAGCCTCCTTTCCAAGACTGTAATGGAAACCATAGCCTCTTATGGATATAATGATGCATTTTGCATGTTGTTGAAGAACTAGAATGTGTGTTTTGTGACTACTCTTAGTCCTTTCATCATTATATACTTCTTTATGCCTTTCTCATGCTTACAGATACACTTTGCAAGTTCGAAGTTTACAATGCAGGTCCTTGGAGTTTTGTGCATGTAAAGTGGTGGAGTATTGCTTGCAGTTGAGTTGTGGTGCTTATTCACCCTTCTTAATTTCATCCTTCTTCACTGGAAGACTGATATATTGTTTTTTGATTGAGTTTTAACAAATGGAACACATGCTCTTTAGTTTTTGGTATTATGTTTACCCTTTCCAAGTTGTAGTAGGTGAATTTGTCTTGTGGTGAACAACACCCTCTTCAAATTAACCCTTCTTGATTCTAGCAACACCCTTTATTTGGTGCGTCACCATCCTTAGTATAGTTTCATTTCTTGCAAATATCTCTCCCTAAAGCCCATGAAAATGTTAACATATGCCTAGATAACCATTTTAATGCACTAGGAGTAGTATAACACTTAGTTTAGGAAGAGGAAGTTGGCCTTCTCCGGAAGTTCACCTTGAACCCAAGTCCCACAACTTGAGAGGTGATCCCATGTTACCCAATCACATTGAACATCTTGTTCACATTCTAGCCATTCGGAGGATGCAATGGTTTGGTGATAATAGATATTATTTTTTATAGGGTCCCTAGCCGAAGGTTTAGGATCAGATGAGACCTCTCAAGGTGCGATGGAGACCGAGAAATCACCTGATGAACTTTTAGCCTTTTTTGGTCACAAGGCTCTTAAGGGACTATGCCCAGACAAAGTAGCTTGGAATCAAAGGCACCATCTGACACTAAAATGAATCCTTCACAATAGTTTACCTGGCCACCCAGATGTGCTGGTGCAGTCAGTTATGTGCCATAAGCTTCCATTTGAAAAATAATGCATTGGACAACCTTACACTAACTTAAAATGAAGTATTTTGCACTGTTACAAACAATAGGACAACGAGAGAACCAAATTGAGATGGAGAAAATCAACAAATTAATTTTTAGAGGGTCCCCACATGGATGTGTAGTGTTAGACGATACCTCTCAAGGTGCCACAGAGACTGAGAAATCACCCAACGAACCTTTAGCCTTTTTTGGTCTCAGAGCTCTTAAGGGACTATGCCTGGAAAAAGTATCCCAGAAGAAATGGCACCATCCGACACCAAAACAAAGCCTCCAAAAACATTTACCAAGCCACATGGGAGTGTTGGTACAGTCGGTTTGGTGCCAAGAGATTTTGTTTACAAAATAATACATTGCATAACCTTACACTGACTCAAACTGTTGTATTTTATATTGTTGCAAACAATAGGACAACAAGAGAACCAATTTGAGATGGAGAAAACTGAGTCAGGATTTAGTAGCAGGTCCTGATGTGGAGGTGTAGGATCATATGAGACCTCTCAAGGTGCCATGGAGATAGATAAATCACCCGGTGAACTTTTATCCTTTTTTGTTCTCAGGGATTTTAAGGGACTACGCCCAAACGAAGTAGCTTAGAAGAAATAGAACCATCTAACACCAAAATGAAGCTTCCATAACAACTTAATAGGCCACCTAGATGTGTTGGTGTAGTGAATTCAGTGCCAAGAGCTTCCATTTGCAAAATAATGTGTTAGAAAGCCTTACACTGACTCAAACTACAATATTTTGAACTGTTGCAAACAATAGGACAACGAGAGAACCTAATTGAGATGGAAAATATTGAGACAGGATTTTGTAGATGTCCTCAATGTAGAGGTGTAGGATCAGGAGATACATCTCAAGGTGCCATGGAGGCCTAGAAATCACCCGACAAACTTTTATCCCTTTTTGGTCTCAGGGCTCTTAAGGGACTACGCCCGGACGAAGTAGCCCAGAAGAAACAACACTTTCTCACACCAAAAAGAAGCCTCCACCAATGTTTAATTCACCACCTAGATGTTTTGGTGCATTTGGTTCAATGCCATGAGCTTCCGTTTGCAAAATAACGCATTGTGAAGCCTTTCATTGACTCAAACAATAATATTTGGCACTGTTGCAAACAATAGATCAACGAGAGAACCAAATTGAGATGGAAAAAACCAAAATAGAATTTTTTAGAGGTTCCTAACATGGAGGTGTAGGATTAGATGAGACATCTCAAGGTGTCATGGATCTCGAGAAATCACCTGGCAGACTTTTATCCTTTTTTGTCTAAGGGCTCTTAACGGACTACGCCCAAACGAAGTAGCCCAGAAGCAATGGCACCGTCTGGCATAAAAAAATCCTCCACAAGTGTTTATCTAGCCAACTAGATGTTTTTTTGTATTCGGTTCGGTGCCATGAGCTTCTGTTTGTAAAATAAGCATTACACAACCTTACACTGACTCAAACTGTCGTATTTTGCACTGTTGTAAATGATAGAACAATGAGAGAACCAAATTGAGATGGAGAAAACTGAGGCAAGATTTTCTAGAGGGTCCCGACAAGGAGGTTAGGATAATAAATGACCTCTCAAGGTACCACGGATTCCTAGAAACCACACGACGAAGTTATATCCTCTTTTGGTCTCAGGGCTCTTAAGGGACTACGCCCGAATAAAGTAGCCCAGAAGTAACTATATTATCTGGCACCGAAAGGAATCCTCCACTAGCATTTACCTGGACACCTATTGAGAAGACATATTATTATCCTATGGAGAATACGCACGTAGGATTCGTGCATGGGAACAAGGCGCATTTGAAGGCGCTGAAAGATAGGAAAGGAAATGCGTGCTAAAACAAGTTGACTAAGAACTTATCCATTTTTATGGTTACGGGCTATTTTTGGAGATAGCGTACAGAGCACACCTTAGGATGGAGACTTGTGTGACACATAAATGATGGTTTGGGAATGAGCAACTGATAATATCCATGCATGAGCTTGAGTTAATAATAGGATTACTTCTTCCAGTTAACTATAGGATGTCTATTACTAGCGCACTTGCATGTGTGCATGTTATTGTAAAGGCGCATGGCTATTATCATCATGCAACCTATTTTTAGAAGTGTGTAGGTGGTGAAGGGAAAGTCCCCACCCCTATAAGTATGTATTGAACTATGTAGTTTAGTAGTGGTGAATTATTGTAGAGTTATGTTGTTGGATCTGATGTGCGCATGACTTATGCTGATACTTTATAATGTAAGAAGCTTCTATGTTTTACAGTGTTTAATGTAATGGAGTATGTTGGATGGATAATGGTGTTAAACATGATTGTAACTTGTTCTTGTATGGTTGATCTTATTATATTTATTGTTTAATTCATGATTCTCTAAGATCTAGATCTGGAATATGCTCTGAGGAATGTTTATGGTTATTTATGGTTTTGAATATGTTTTATCTTCATCACACTAACATCCTACACAAACAACTCTAAAGAGGGGCCTAGTACCTTTGCATGCTTCAGGTGAGTGCTCAGCTTAGGCTAGGTGATGTGCTAACGTGCACTGGGTTTTATACAGTGGATTCTAGGCTGCATCATTAGTTCCATTCTCGGGACCTCTTTTTCAGTTGTTTTCAGGATGGTTCATGATGAAGACATACCGGTTGACCTTAGAAAGTGTTGAGGAGTGGATAAAATATCTGGAAGAAGAGTATGCTCAGAGGTTCAACACTGGATCTGAGTTTGATGCACGCGTGTGGCTGGAGAAGAATTTTTTATGACTATTTATATGAGAGCTTCTTTGTTATCTTTCTGGTAGAGCTGCATGAGTGGCTAGTTGCTTATGCATCTAAAAGGAATTGGAGGTATCACACACTTGTCTAGATGTAGGAAGAATTTTAGGCCCTCTATGATGTTGACCTGATTTGGACGCGTGTTTTGAATATTTGGTTCTGTGGTGTTTTGAATAGCTATATTTTGGAGTACTCAATTTCCACTTACTCATGCCTAGAGGTAGCTGAGTTCTAGTTTTTACGTTATCCCAGGGGAACTTATTTGCAAGGCATTCCACTAACAATCAAAATCTTGATGGTAACCCTGAACTTGGAAGAAAAATTGATGGCTAGCTAAACCCCACCACGCACGGGGGAAGGAGTAGGTTTGGTGAAGGATGGTGGACCTAGCAGTAGAGAGGTAGCGAGAAGAAAGGTGGCTTAAGTACAATGAGGTGCATGAGAGGGAGATAGAGAAGCAGTGTGATATTGCAGAGTGGGTGACATTGAGGAGAGAGATGGCTCATGAAGGATTTGGAGCTCACGCAGAATGTGTGGAGCCAGAGCATCTGGAACTCCCCCATTTGGGAAAGTATAATAGGGAACCCTCCTCAACCTCACATGGGAGCATGCCAGCAAAGACGATATGGGCCATAGGGCATGCATCTGAATCTACCTAGCAACCTAGCCCCTTGCACTTGGTTTTTATCAGTATTAGTACAACAAGTAGTCATAAGCTAGTTTGGGCAGTAGGAGAGTAGGAGTAAGTCAGATAGAAAGTACATATATGGCTAGGAAAACATATTCTTTGTTGTTTGGAGGTACCTTCTCAGGCACATCCTCAACATAGAACTCAAGCATGTAGAATTTTGGACTCACTTCTGGGAGTAGTACCACCTCACAGACTGTAGGAGTTCAGTTTAGTACCACTGTTGGGACACAAGGTAATACATCCACTGGTTTGCTTCCAGCTACAGGTGGAGGATCCAGGGGCATATGTGGCTCTAGTTCTAGTGGATCTTGGTGGTTCTAGAGGCAGGCATAACACAGGAGTTCTGGATCAGGTGGGCAGGGTCCTCATCAACCCCAAAATATTTACATGGAGATGTCTCTCCATCTTCTAGAGTATAGGGGCATAGAAGATGTTGTTAAACACGTGCACATGTGTGAGATACTGTGGCACAAAAGGAATTATGGCTTCTGAGTGCAAGGCAAGTCATTTTGCAACTACATTACAGGGACATGCACATAGTTAGTACATGAAGTTTGACCTTGATCAGACTTGTGTAGATTATGCAGCATTAAAGGATGCTTTCCTTAAGGAGTTTCATATCCCTAAGTTTGAGTAGAAGAGTATAAGTGTGCTCAAGGATATTAAGTAGGGCACTACTGAGAGCATTCAAGAATATGATTCCCATTTCAAGACACTGTTGTCTAAAATTTCTTATGATATTCATGCAAGCCAGCATGCACAGTGGTTCGTTGGGGGCTTGATCAGACCTTTCAGAAGGGCACTGTCACATAAGACATATACGGACCCACACAAAGCACTTGAAGCCACTTTTCCCACTGAAGTAGTTTGGAGTATAGACAATGGAGCAAGCCCATTCCTGGAGGCATAGATTGCAGCTATGGCAAAGCAGTTGGAGAAACTATCAGAAAATTCAGCACATGAGACATGTACTAGGATTTGGTGTACAGATTGTGAAGTGGAAGGGCACACTAAGGATAGTTTTCCTTGCAGATCAGTGTGTTCATTGTTGCTAGATTGTGAGATATGTCATTTGGACCATGATGCAAGCCATTGCCCATTATTACAATGCATGATAAGAAAGAATGTATCTTGCTATTGTAAGATTTTCTAGTCCATGAATCACAATACAGAAGACTATAGGTTGATTGGTCAGATCCATGATGTCATAGATATTGGTGTGACAGACAGGAGTATTAGATAACTCTAAAGGAAAAAGTGAGCACCATGATCATGACCACCTCAAGTGCGCTATGATCAGAACGAAGGGCACTTTGAAGGAGGTCATGGCAGAGGTCGAGGATATTGTGGTGGATTCAGGGGCCAAGGCCGTGGTGGTGGATGAGGTGAGTTCCCTCACGAAACATGTTTTTTACATGTGGATCTCCTGACCACTATAGGCACAAATGTCCTCAGAATATTACTTGTTATTTTTGTGGGAAGAATCACAACTATGAGGAATGCCTAGACTTATATGAGCATCTTAGCAAGCAACATAAACAGGAGAACAAGGGCAAAGGATGGTTAGAATACATCGCGCTATGGGAAAATCAGTGGATGCCAAAGATGGCACTAGAACCTGAGGTATTACCTGTGAAGATTACTACACGCGTTGAAGCTGCACATGCCAGGGAAGTGTTACAGTAGAAGCCTACCATCACTAAGGAGGAAGTTTTACATGTAAGGTACCCAGATCCTACACATCAGAAGGAGGTTTATCAGGAGACCATGGAGGTACTCAGAAATCTTCAGGGTGAAATACAGTGTTTAAAAGAAAAGTCACAGGAAGTTAGAACAAAATAAGGCAACAAAGATAGTCCAATCAGATATTGATGACTTAAAAGAGGTATGCAAGATGCTACACCAGGAGAATATCATTCCATTATTAGGGAATTGGCTAAAGGGAAACACTCCCCATGCAAGTATTGAAAATGGATGGTAGATCTTGCATGCTAATATTCCCCCTCATAGCTTGGATTATGACAAGGAGATCACTCTGAATGTTGTTGTGGATGGGTGGTTTTGAGAAATATATTGATTGACACAGGCATGGAAGTTAATGTGCTTACTTTAGATGCATGGGTACAAATGGGCAGACCTCCATTACAACCATCCTCTAATGTACGGTTTATGGCTAATCAAACTAAGGCCACTCCCATCAGATTTTTAAAGGATGCATCCATTACTATACAAGGGGCCAAGTTCACTAGGGACTTTGAGGTCTTATCACTTGCAGAAGCAGACAACTTCCCAGCTCTACTTGGGCACCCTTGGTGTTATGCAAATAATGTTGATCTATGGTTCAACAAGGGGTATATAAGTTTTGAGAACAAGGAAGAAAGAGTTATTATCCCTTTGATAGATGGGAAATCTGCACCTTATGTTGAACCTTTGAGTGAGGAAGACCTGAATAGAATTTATGTATGCATCATTCAAGACCCGAACGTACTTGAGCCATCTAAGGAAGGAATCCTCCAGTGGGAAGATGCATAGTCTATTAGTGATACTACAAGTATTTCTTGTGATAACTGGGCGCATGGAACCTATGAGATGGTTGGGTGCATAGTAAGAAGTGCATTTACAGTGGAGAATAAAACCTCATTGTGTTAGGAGGATAGGTAACTCGGTACCTCAGTACACTGGAGAAGGAGACCCTATGGTATTCATGCATGCCATGGAGAAGCAGTGGACAAATCAAGTGGAAAGAAGAAATATGTTAGTGTATACCCTACACAGGATAGTAAACGCTGGTGGATGGTTCACAGGGATAATCTCATAGAATGAATGAAGTCAGAATTTCTCTAACCACTCAGTTCTTCAAGAGAAATGCACCTACTCAAATCTGCATGTATCATGGTAATCAACCTGTTCAGCACCACATTCAGTAGTGTGAGAGACTTTGGAAAGAAGGGAAGGAAGCTTTACCACCTTCACTATGGGTGCACAAGATTTATTCCACTTTACAAGGTTGCGCACGCACTTGGTATGTTTATGCAGAGCTACATAGGGAGACTGGAAATTGGCAGGACTTAATTGTAGGAATGACCTAGACTTTTGACTACTTCTCTACTAAACCTCTGGTAGAAGAGGCATTAAGGGTTATAAAGTGCTTAACTATGGGAGACAATGTAAAGGCTGAAGAACTCATTCAGGAGTTATTTGGTGAGGTAGACTTAGGAGCATGTTTTGATGAAGTAGAAGAGACAAATGCCACACTACTTAAGTGTGCTTACTGTGAGAAAGAAAAAGGAAAGATGGTCTACATAGTGGATGATGAAGAAGTAGAAAATATGGATATAGATCATTCAAAAGGTACACATGAAGTGTTAGAAATGGATAAGAACGTGCATGCCTATCATGAACCTATGAAGACCAAGAAAGTGAACATTGGCATGGATGTTGAACCTAAGGAGGCAATAATCAGGGATTATTGGTCTAATTCTGAAGTGGCAAAGATAATTGAATTACTACGTGATTTCCAGGACTTATTTCCTAGGGGCTACCATGAGTTAAAAGGAGTGCATGAGTCATTAGGGGAGATGAAGATTAAGCTAAAGGAAGGTGTGCGCCAGTTAGGAAGAGACCTTACATGATGAACCCTAACCTGTGCACATAAAAGTTAAAGAAGAAATTGACAAAATGTTGAAATCTGGTATCATTAAGCCCCTAGAAGGAGTCAGAGTGGGTTAGCCCAATGGTAATCAGTATAAAGAAATATGGTTGGATTAGGATTTGTGTGGATTATAGGGAGTTAATGTATACATGTGTGATTGATCCTTTTCCTACACCTTTCACTAAGGAAATATTAGAAGGCATTACAGGGCAAAGTTTACTCTTTCACAGATGGATTCTCAAGGTATCACCAGGTTAGAATTTCTCAAGGAGGATCAAGAGAAAATGACTTTCACCACTGAATGGGGAATTTTTTCATATACTGTGATGCCCTTTGGTTTGAAAAATGTGCCTGTTGTATTTTCACACATAGTTGTTCAAGCATTCCAGGATTTTATTCACAAATTCTTATAGGTTTACTTAGATGATTGGACGGTATATGGGCTTGTTAAGGATCATTGTGACAATTTGTGCTTAATGTTTGAAAGATGCAGATAGTTAAGACATCTCTTTAAACATCAAGAAGTGTGTGTTTTCTACACCTTTTGGAACTCTTTTAGGGCATATCATTTGCAAGGAAGGTTTGTTAGTAGATCCAGCTAAGGTTGTAGTTATTGTAGGCCTAGAGGAGCCTACCAGTCAGAGTGAGGTGTGTGGATTCTTGGGCCACATAGGGTATTACAGAAAATTTATCAAAGGATATGCGAATATTTTTACACCCCTAGAAGAGTTACTAAAAGGAAAAGGGACATTCTATTGGGGAGAACTGCAATAGAACGCATTTGAGGCATTGAAGGAGAGACTTACTACAACCCTATTATGTGTTTTCCCTCATGGAACCAACCATTTCATGTACATGTGGATGCCTCTAGCACAACCCATTGGCATGGTGTTATCTCATCCTGGAGAAGGTATTATAGATCATCCTATCTATTTTGCTAGTAGAAATTTGACTCCTACAGAACAAAATTACACAACTACAGAGCGTGAGGCCTTGTCAATGATCTACGTGCTACATAAATTCAGACAATATTTGCTAGCAACACCCTTTGTATTTTATACTGATCACATGGAATTAAAATACTTGGTAAATAATCTCATTTTACAGGGGTGCATATGTCGATGGGTGCTCTTATTCCAAGAATTTGACTTTACAGTCATGGTAAAACCAGGTAAAAGTAATTCTGGCCCAGACCACTTATCAAGGATTCAATCAGGGGAGGACATAGATAATTGAAGATACAATGTCAGATGCATAATTGTATAGGTTACATCACGTGCCCTTCAGAATTGGAGGATATTGTTGTCTTTTTACGCATAGGTATGGCACCAGAAGGAATGAAAGCATTAGAGAAGAAACAACTTGCAATTTGCAGCGGCACCCTTCATGTTGATCAGTGGTGACTTATACAAACTAGGCTGAGATGAAGTATTGCACCGGTGTGTACTAGAGCATGAGCACATAGATATCATGGAAGAGGCTCATGGTGGTATTGCAGGTGGGCACTATGTAGGTGATGCCACTGCACAAGATTCTACTCACTGGATTATGGTGGGAGACCCTGTATAAGGATTGTAAAGAGTATTGTAAGGTGTGTGATCACTGTCAGTGCCTTGGAAAACCTGGGAAAAGAGATGAAATGCCTTTGAGGCCTATTTTAGTGTAGAAACCTTTGAGAAATGGGCTATAGACTTTATGGGTCCTATTTCCCAGTCGCGCATAGAATGAGATCGCTTATATCATCACTTGCACAAATTATCTTACTAGGTGGGTAGAAGCAACACCTACAAAGGATTATACAATAGCTACAACAAGCCAAGTTCTTATGGGAAAATATTCTTACTAGGTATGGATGTCTGTTGAGCTTTACAAGTGATAGGGGCACACACTTCTTGAATGAGACAATCAGGATATTGTTGGATGAATTTATGGTTGCACACCACAAGACTACACCTTATCATCCTCAGGAAAATGGCACTACGGAGGCCTTCAACAAGATATTGAGCCAGACCTTGACAAAAATTTGTGATGTTGGAAGGAAATATTGGGATGATAAAGTTTCTATTGTGCTTTGGGCATATAGAACAACCTACAAGAGGTTGAATAAGGCCACACCCTTTCAGTTGGTGTTTGGCACAGAAGTAGTTCTTCCAATGGAATTCATGTTACCATCATTGCATATTACACACATTGGAGGTCTAGCTGATGAGAAAGCATTAGAAGAAAGAATTGACAGGTTAATACAGTTGGATGAGAGGTGCACCATAACATGTTGGAGTCAGAAGTAAGAAAAGGCCAGGAAGAAGGCATGGCATGATAGACACATCAAGGAAAAGAAGCTTGAGGTTGGACAAATGGTACTTCTTTATGATTCTAAGTTTCTGTGACATCCAAGACAAGCTTAAGGTGCATTGGTTGGGACCGTATGTTATCACTCATATACTTGAATCAGGTGCTTGTCAGTTAGAGGCACTTGATGGAATACAGTTACCTGGTTACTTTAATGGGAGTAGGCTGAAGCCCTACTATAAATAATTCTTCTTGGTGTTTGTAATAAGGCAATATTTCCATTTAGTATAGGTTTCCCTTTCTGTATTTCTTTTCATGTATTTCCTTCTTCGTCGCTATGCTTTGTCAATTTAGTTTGGTGTTTTGTGTAATAAGCATGTTTGCGTGCTGGAAGCTAATTACAATCTGAAGTATTTTTATGCACAGAGGACTGCACATACCATTGGTGTGGGGTGGTTGTTATTTGTTATTCACAAATGGGTACACATGAGAAAAAACTATTATAGGTGTTATTCAAGTATGGAAAGGAGTTGCTAAAAAGGAAATTGCTTCTAAAGAAGACCATAGATGGAAATGAATGAATGAACAGTATAATGCGAGGTAAGCAGAGGCCATGGAAACTACTAGAAGAGGGCACAGTAGTGAGGTACTTCACACATGGAAGTGCACGTGGAAGAGAATCTGTAGCCAGAAGGTAGGAAGGCATGCTAGAAGGTTATAGCTGGGGTGTGAAGGTGTACCATGTGGAAATTGGGAAAATGGTCAATTAATGAGAGGATTGGTGGTAGGTGAAGGAGAAATAAATGCACTAAATTTTTGAAAATATATATAAGGACATGATGCAGGTTCATTTTTACCTTTGCGATCACAAGTATTCAAGCACAGCTAAGTGCACCTGAGCCAAGCGAATCATATTGAGGTGTGGAGAGCTATGAAACCAGACATGGAGAGAAGATTTGTGTGTGGAAGTGGCTTGCGTCCCCATTAGTGAAGGGTTTGAGCACAAAAAAAGCATTTAGAAGGATTAGAGAAGGTTTTGAGCTAGGGCACATGATTTTGAGCTAGGGTTTGAGCTTACTCAATACAAAAGACAAAAGGTAGGATTTTTATAATGGCACCGAAGAAAGAACCTACAGTAGGCACAAAGGGAAAGAAAAAGGTGGAGGTTGAGGTCAAAGTTGTGCCCGAGAGAAACTTTTTAGAAATGCAGTACCCAGAAGGAGTGATAGTTGGATGGGATTGGGATTCCCATGTTTTGATGCAAAGTAAGTGATTACAATCACCACACCACCGACAACAGGGGAGAATTGGATGCGTTGTTGAACAAGAAGACCAACAAGTGCACAATGGATGATATGCTAGTATATGATGATGCTGGGAGAAGTTGATTAAGAAGGTAGGGGTTTATCAGTTATATGAACTCCCATATTTTGGAAAACCAGAAGCTTTATACCAATGGCTTATGAGCAGAGTCCATGAGGAATTTTTCTATTTTGTTGGATGGAGGGTAAGGATCACAGTCATCCCTGATTTCCACATTGAACAAGACTAAAAGGCACATGGACAAATATTATGAGTGATCTGACTGATAAGGCAAGATTTTATAGCCACCAACAAGGATTTAGGATACTCCAAAGGTCCGCACGGAATGGACATAGACAAACTAAAGAAGTATCCTGTAGTACAGGCAAGCTGCACATCTGCTCACAAAGTTAAATGATCAAGAGAGATGGTCACAGGTAAACACAATGTGGCTACATATTGCAAAGAAAATGTCAGAGGGTGAAATCTACAACTTGGCTAGATACATTATGGAAACTATTACTGAGGAAGCACACACAGGTGAGAAGATAAGTTTTGGCGCTATCCTACTATCCCTTGTTTTTGTAGAAATTGGAGTGCTCGATGGGCCAAAGAACAAAATTTGGGAATACCCCACTGAGAATAAGTCCCTCACAGAAAGGTTTGAGAAATATTTATGTGAAGGATCAATGAGTGGCCCATTCAAGCAAAGGGAAGAACTTTGGTATGACCGACTTCACGTGGCATTTGAGGAGGAATGGCACATTCCAAAGGAACTACCTTTGGTAGTAGGCAAGGTAGTATAGTTCATGGTGTATCAACATTTCTACATCACGTGGTTTTCCATGAAGGATGGGACATGGATTCCATGGTGCAAACTTCCCTATGCCTTCACAACACTTTACTTCCAGGCCTCAGTTCATAGATTTACTGATGTGTCATCTGAACTTCAACACAGACAAGGTAGATTGTGACTTACCACACTCTCAGGAAAACATATGTATATCCAGGTTAGTCTGCCTACATTGAGAGGCTCATTTCAGATGTCATAAATATAAATCTAGTAAGTTTGGCTATTGGGGACAGTGGAGTCCACGCTCATATATCTTCAGCTCAAGCCTAGGCTGGAGAATAACAAGTATGTGGAGAATGATTTCATGCTCCCAGGGTTACCTAAGGGAAAACACACGATGGAGAATGTGACAGCTCCAAATCCTGCAATGACAATAGAGGTAGATGAGGAAGAAGAACATGAGGATAGTGGAGGCTTAGACCATAAAGGCCAGAGGCAGCCCACAAATAGAGTGGAGAGTGAGCATGTAGATACTCCACCATAGGTGTAAGAAGGAGAGGAGGACTTGGATGTGGATGCAGTCCCTGATGAGTGCCAGTTTAAAAGGGTATTCAGAAGAACCAGGACCCAAGGCGCAAGAACATCACAACCTATAAGAAGATCACCTCGACTCTCCCCTCAGAAAGAAGCACCTGAGAAGAAAAGAAGGAGAAAGTTGAAGCTTAATGAGGAGGTGGAGGAGTCCAAAGAGAGTGCACCTGGAACTCCAGTGCAACCAAAAGATGTGGAGGAGCCCAGGGATGAAGAAATGAAAGATGAAGAAGAAGGGGTGAAAGAAGTAGAAGAAACTATGTGTGAGAAAACCAACGTGCCAATTACAACTCAGATAGGAGAAGGGTCAACTCCAAACCTTGGCGCTCAAGTTCCTAAGGGGCCAAGGACAAGGAGAAGTGAAGAATATGTTGTGCCAAGTATGGGCTATGCTGAGGACACAAGAAAAATTCGTTTCCACACCCAGTTTCAGAGTATAGTGGACCTTAAGGAGTTATATGGGTGGGAGTTGATGGACCTAGATATGGCCACTATGCATGCAAGGAAACAACTATCCTGGTCCATGCAGACTCACATGGACAAACCATATTTTGATGTGTGTGAGGATTCTTGTGTCTCAAGGAGAGTAAAGAAGGCACCTCAGAGCAGGAACATGACCATAAATCCCACACTTATGTCTGATGAGTAGGTCAAAAATTCCTTAGTCAAGGTATTTGCTGAGGTGGCACGGAGAAATATTGATAAGGCCACCACCATTAGAGCACTGATGGAAGATAACAAGGATAAAACTACGGAGATAGAGTGCTTAAAGGAAAAGAAGGAGTGAGAACGGACAAAGAATGAGGCCTTCGTTAGCATGGCAGAGGAGATTGGTGATTACATTATGAAAGCAAGGCCTCATCTAGAACCAAAGGTACCTGAAAATTTTCCTTCTGTAATGCATTATGTATGCACATTGGTTGATTTGGTGCTAGAAGATGGACCACTTAGAATGCCTACACCAAAGGATGTTGAACAAGAAGCAGAGAGAGCAAGGGCCTCTATGGTTAGAAAAATTTCAATGTATGAGGCGATGCTCTAGAATTTGAAGGATGAGCTGAAGAAAGTAGACCAAGCTCTGAATTTGTGTGCAGATCTAGAGGAAGTAATAAGGACCAGAAATTTGGTTGAGGATAATGAAGTTCTGGCAGCAATGAAGGATGAGACTTTAGGGCACACAGAAAGATTGGCACTAGTGAAACAGAAGTGCGAAGCCCTTGCAGTAGCCCAAGATCCACATAAGGAGAGGATAGATGAGATTGGGAAGCTCATAGCATAGAAGATGGATCTTCTAGAGGGAATGATGTCTGTTATGGCCAATGTTGTCCACGTTTTATAGAATGAGAAGGAAAAGATTACTCAGGATGAGTTGGATGTCCATCACTATAGACATTCCAGAGAAGACAAGGACCATGCTAGATGACTGGTAGACATTGGAGGCTGAGATTAAAAGTGAATATCTAGAGTTGATCCTCCCAGTTGAAGAAGAGGAAGCTGCAGAGTAAAGATCCATTCTTTTGTATAGTGATTCTTTACATTCTTTCAATTCTTATTCTTTATTATTTGGGAACATAAAAAATAATCCCCATTGTCGGAGATGATAATGTACTTTAGTGTGGGGTAATGTTGAGTAGACATAGTATTGTCCTAAGGAGAAGACACACATAGGATTCACACATGGGAACAAGGCACATTTGAAGGTGCAGAAAGATAGGAAAGGAAACATGCACCCAAGAACAAGTTGACTCAAAACTTAGCCATTTTTATGGATACGGGATATTTTTGGAGATAGCGTGTGGAGCACACATCGCGATGGAGACTTGTGTGACACGTAAATGGTATTTTGGGAATGAGCGACTGATAAGCACCATGCATGAGCTTGAGTTAATAATAGGATTACTTCTTCCAGTTAACTATAGGATGTCTATTACTAGCACACTTACATGTGTGCATGTTATTGTAAAGGCACATGACTATTATCAGCATGTGACCTATTTTGAGAAGTGCGTAGGCAGTGAAGGGAAAGTCCCCACCCCTATAAGTATGTATTGAACTATGTAGTTTAGTAGTGGTGAATTATTGTAGAGTTATGTTGTTGGATTTGATGTGCACATGACTTATGGTGATACTTTATAATGTAATAAGCTTCTATGTTTTACAATGTTTAATGTAATGGAGTATGTTGGTTGGATAATGGTGTTAAACATGACTATAACTAGTTCTTGTATGGTTGATCTTATTATAGTTATTGTTTAATTCATGATTCTCTAAGATCTAGATCTGGAATATGCTCTGTGGAATGTTTATGGTTATTTATGGTTCTGAATATGATTTATCTTCATCACACTAACATCCTACACAAGTAACTCTAAAGAGGGGCCTAGTACCTTTGTGTGCTTCGGGTGAGTGCTCACCTTAGGCTGGGTGATGTGCCAATGTGCCTGGGTTTTATATAATGAATTCTAGGCTGCATCACCACTCAAATGTTTTGGTGCAGTGGGTTTGGTGCTAAGATCTTCCATTTGTAAAATAATGCATTAGAAAACCTCTCACTCCCTTTGTTTTTCTCTCTCTCACGTTCTCACTCTCACTCTTTATCTCTTTCTTGTTTTCACTCTCAAACACTCTCTCGCTCCCTTTTTCACTGTTTACTTAGAGACTATGTTATGGTGCTTAGATGATTAATTTATTTTCCTTATTGAATGTTATCTCTCTCTCTCTCTATCCCTAATAAAAAACTTTAATTTTATTGACAACTCGAATAGGAGGGCATGCCAACCACAAGGAAACTTTGAGGTTGTTTAAAATCCCTCTTGTCTACAGTAGAGATTACAAAGTGAAAACTACTCTTGATCTTATTTTGGAATGTTAATATTAGGACCATATTTCCTAGTCTCGTGCCTAGAACCATCATTGAGTATTCTTGTATAGATACCTTTTTTTTATGATAGGTGGCACAAGTAACTAAATGGATGTGGCATCTACCTTGTGCCTTGCAATGCATATTACACATCTCTTTCAAACTTGTTTCTCCCCATGTATACTTGTACTCTTGAATGTCAATTTCTTCACACTCTGAAAAAAATTCACATTTCTCATATTTCCATGTATTGTATTATGCAAGCCATGATGACCCATTGGAAGCTAGAAAAAATAACCACATGTTTGACACATTATGTCACATTAGTGTATAACCTCTTCCTTCTTGGTGTGCAAATGTGGACCTTCATGATTCAGTTTGAAAGGTGGGATGAGAACAAAAAAATATCTATGCAAGCCATTTTTTTTCTGATACATGTTCATGTTTCACAAGAACCTCTTCTTCCTTGAAAGATCCTGGTTTGTCTCACTAACTCAGTAAGGATTACGCATACTCCAGAAACTTCACATTTCTCATTACAGATATGATTGTTTCCACAGAGATGTTAAACATTGTAGTCCAAAATATAAAAATGATCCTTGTATTTTATTGAAGAGAAAATATTCAAAGGATATCAATAACGTTTGAGGTAATTATTTGGGATCATCGCAATTGGCTAAGGAAAGAAGATATTTTAATAAAATTTGGACATATTTATGAACCTCCGTACAATTTATTTATGAGATCAAATATTAAGTGATCTTCAATACTAATAGAAAATTTGTAACTATAAATTTCCTAGCTTAAAATTTCAAGGATCATCTTGTCCTAGAAACTATTAAGGCATAACATTGTTATGAATCCTAGAACCAACCAGTGGACTAACCTCTTTAGTTATCATTGGCAGGTTTGAGTCATCCTAATTAAATGGGTCCTTCAAGAGCTCCCTATATACATATTTTATGGCCACCATCGCAACACAAAAATTAATCTCAAAGGAAATGGAAGAAACATAAATAATATACCAACACAAATTTGACAGAACTTCTTGAAGTGTTCAAAATAAGCATAGTAATAGGGGAATGGCTAAGAACACACAAGAGTTATCAATCACCTAGTAAATATTTCTTGTTTAGTTATGAATGGGATTCAACTAGCCTACAACTTAATGACCTTCCATTCATTGATAATTCCTTCTATGATAAACCCATGGATGCTTTCAAAAGTGCCTTAAAAAAGATAGGGGTAGTCATCAAGCCTAGTGAAGGGTGTGATGTGATTTCCAAACAAATTTAAATGCATATAGATTTAGAGGTCATAAAATGAATTTAAAAATATATGTATTGTTATAAATGGAAGCCAAGTAATGGTGTATCTATGTATCGAAGGATCGAGGACTACTGGGGTCTATGGCAGGATTGGATATTCATGAATAATCAAGTGTCTGAATCATAATGTTGTTGCATCTGGAGAAACATTCTCAAACATTGGATTAATGCATTTGAGAAAAAAAATTGAACCTTAGAAATACTCTCAAATTTCTATCTTATACAAGCACTAGACATATCAAGCTCTGTTCTTCGAATGAAACCTTCATTCCCGATAACTTGTAACTAAAATAATTATTCAAAAGAGCATAAAAACAATAAAATTTGCTTGGTATCCTGATCCGTCAGACCCAGAAATACAACTGGACTTGTTATTCTCAATTTATAACACTCTTGGAGCTCCAAATATTTTGACAAGCTATAGAAAAAAAGGAGATAGTTGTACTCAGTAACATTTTTTTCTACCAAATTTTTCTTGGATATCTAGTATTTCCCTCCTTCAAAATATCAGCAGATGAAAGGCATCAAATTGTGATGACTCTCTTTAATGTTCTTCCTATAAAGCAGATGAACCCTTTTCAGTTAAATACTCTCTGTTAATACTAATAATAATGGGTAAGCCATATAACATTACAATGAGTGAAATAGTTCCCATGCGATGGGAAAAAGAATATAGTTGTATTGGGTAATATTTCTTTGTGAAAGCTTCCCGCAAGGAAGGGGTTTCTTAGAAAAAGGTTATACCAAATTTTTCTTAGATATTTGACATTTCCCTCCTTCAAAATTATTGTACTAAATTGGGCACATGCATCGGGATGCCTTGGTAAACACTTGTGGAGGCTCCATTTTGGTGTCAAACAATGTCGTTACTTCCGAGGCTACTTTGTCTGAGAAAAGTCCCTTAAGATCCCTGAGACCAAAAAAGGATAAAATTCTTCAAGTGAATTCTCAATCTCTGTGGCACCCTGAGAGGTCTCGTCCTATCCTACACCTATGTGAAGGAACCCTCTACAAAATACTTTCTTGGTTTTATCCATCTCAATTTGGTTCTCTCATTGTCCTATTGTTTGAAACCATGTCGAATATTGCAGTGTGAGTCAGTGTAAGGTTGTCGAACACAATATTTTGCAAACAAACGCTCTTAGCACCAAACCACATATGTCCATGCATTAGGGTGGTCTAGTCAACTTTAGGCAAGGATTCATTTTGGTGCACAAAATCCTTCAATTCGAAACAAGTACTAGGAAACATGTTAAGAAGAGATTGTTCATACAATATAGGTTGTGAAATGAGAATTTGAAGAAGATATTTTTCATACAATATAGGTGGTGAAATGATAATTTATTCTTGTTGTTCATTTCCAATATTTAATTTTCCTTAGCTTCTAATAGCTTCAATAATAATAAATTCTCTACTAACAGTGCCAACCACATGAAGGTGGAAGCTTTTTTGGCACCACTAACCTACATAAACATGTTAGTAAACAATTAAATAGAATTTTAAAACCTATGCACAATTTTTTAAAAATAATTAAAGTAAATATTCAAATTAAATTCATGTAGATGTATATCTAATATTAAGTGAACATACCTTTGACTTGAGAAAGTAAGCCACTTGGAAGGCTTAAGGGAATTTTTGTGTATCTTCATTTGTACAAATTCAATCCAGTGAACCATCTGGGTCCAATCTAATTTTTAGGGTGTCAAGTATTGCTTCATGGTCAGACTCAAGAACTTTCCACAAGACCTTATTGTGTCTACCTCCATATTTAATCAATTGAACATTAGATGCAACAACTAGGTGAGAATAATGAATAATCTTTCTATGAGTTTCAAAGTCCTCAAACAACCACACATTGGATTTCTTCATTGGGTATATTCTTAGCCATGTTCCAGTAATAACCACAGACCCCATAGGATATTCTAGGCCTTCTCCATCTATGATTGGGGCTATCAATTTATTTTTTTCCTCAACACAACGAAACAAATAATAAGATGTTCCTTCTTTATTATTTTCTTTTGCAACAACCACATAAACATGACCTACATCACATTGTACAAAAAATCATTAGTTTCAATAATTGATTCATTAATAAGTTACATAACATGAGAAAAACTATAATTTTTTACAAAATAATGTCAGATATATAATACCTGGTTGCACTAGATCTGATATATGGTCAAATTCAATTGATGCTTCACTCACTATGAGTTGTAGAGCTCGTGGAGGTTGATAGGTGTCGAGTGGATATAATTGTCTACAACACCATTCATCAACCCACTCTTTTGACTCACATTCATCCCAAAATGAATACGTACATGAAGAGAAAAAGCATGTCATTTTCCTTGTATAAATAGTCCATGAACCTACATTTGAACTTCTAAAAGAGTGCAACTCACTAGATCCCATTAGTGTACAACAATCTTCATATTTTACAAAATTAGATTCTTCTACCAACCAAAAAAAACCTACGAACTATAGAATTACCCTCATTACCTAGACCCATTGTTGAGTTACACCATTCCATGATGGATTTTGTATCGATCAACTTGGCACCATCTTTGTACTTCAATTCTTCTCTTGCTAGGGCTATTTTAACACATGCTCCTGTACACATCATGTTCTCCTTTTCCATGTCTGGCCTCAGTGAAATTCCAAAAATGTTGAACATCCACTTATCCTATGCATTCTTCTCAACCAATAGAACATTCGTGCATTCTTGAATTGTGATGTACAATTATCTGACCATATGATGTGTTTATCAAATATGATGTTTTTGTTATTCAAATTTCCATAGAAGATCTTGAAAAAACCTTGCACAAACTCTGATGAATGTTCCATGATCATCACTAATATAGAAATGGTACTCCCTCAAAATATTTCTCTCTTCCTTTGTACACTGTCGAGAGCATGAGTGAATACTATATGTACAAATATGGAAACCTGAATAGAGTTGTAGTATTGTGATTGCACTTCATTTTGTGGCTGTAGAGTATAGTTCTCTACAAAATCAACAACTAAAACAATGGTACCAAGAGGAAATGTTTCCTTGCATAACCTGAATTTCTCATCTAACCATCGAGCTTTGTGTGTATGTCGTGCATACTCATACACTAGCTTCTCTCGAAATATAGTGATAAAATTTGATACACTTATTTCTTTACTCACTAATTCACACCTCTTGGCTTCATTACCATCTTTTGAAGTGTATGCCACTGACTTGTATTTTCTAAAACTAACTAGTTCATTTCTGATTACATGTGTATTCTCTGTGTGTATACATCTTTGCAAACATTGCAAACCACCACAACTATCACAAGTTCCTTCTAAACATGATTTCTTATAAAAAAATTGTCCTTCTTCTCTTGTACAAAAAACACTTGAGATGAAATATCTTGCTGATTTAGGTGGAACATTTATCATACACTCCTATAAAATATTCTCAGTATGCAAATTAACACATATATGCTGGAAAATATCATAATGCATAACAAATTCAATATGGATCCTACAACAACAAGTAGTCTGTGAGTGATTTATTTTAACATAAAAAGGTTTTGACATTTCAAAATACCTTTGACTAATTTGTATTTCGGGATGAGTCTCTTTAAACTTATTAAAAAATGTGTTTGTGTCATATCCAAAAAATGTTTAGGATGTGATTCACAGTTTCTAGAACCAATTCTTCTTTTTAAAACATCTTTTTCATTAGGTGAAACCCTTGTATTATTTTTCTAAAATTCTAAAAAAAATAATTTAACTCATCAACTATGTCTTTGTCTTTTTGTGGCAGTCTACTAGAGAATGCCCATAATTCATTGTTATTTGTATCTTCAATTCTTTCACGATGCTCGAGAGCTTTATATAGTGTTTTCCTATTTATTTTTAGTGCACTACTTGTTTTTCTAATTAAACAATATTTTTTTGTTGCTTTACTTACTATAGTCGATGTAATAACACGTCAAGTAGCATTACTATCTTTGGTACGTGAGGTTGAACCTACTAATTGGTATGCATTCATTAGATTTTTTACAATATATTTTTCACTGTTGGTCTTAGATGTTCTTAGACCAAGGGTTTTCATTGTAGGTCTATAATTAATATTTTTCATCATTTCAACAAATAATTGACATCTACTTTTTTCATTTAAGTCATGAAAATATGTTTTCCATATCTGATTAACTTTTCTTCTACAAGTGTGTTGACAAATCTTATTAGTCATTGGATTTAAAATATTTTCATTGATCTCAAGTAAAAGTTTGGGTGTTTTACACGAAATTTTAATCGGTGATTTCAATGGAAATGATTGTTGAATATCATCTAAACATTGTTCATTTTCTATTTGTCATTCATCTTCATAATTTGGTAAAGAGTGTGTGTTTTCAATAGGTTGGTCATTTGGTGTAACATCTATGTCATTAATTGAATATTCATTATTTATTGATTCAATTGGTGTTTCAAGATATCTTGTACCATAAATTTCATTTGGAAGAGAAGACATACCTTCATCTCCATATGTTGATTTATTTTTTTTCATAGATTTTTTGTACTCGCTCCCTTGTTTTCTTTTTCTTATCTTCTTTCTTGGATTTTTAGGATGATATATTGCCTTTAGAATAATCTTCAATCTCTAGTAAATACATGTTCAATTTATTTTTTTCACGCCCTTTTTTCACCCATTCCCTTTGTTTTTCCAATTCCTCGAGCATTTGATTTCGTGGTTTCCTCCCCATAATTCTCAAATATCTTTATCACCACAAGACAATTGACAAAATAATGTTATTAAGTGTTAGGAATATAGAAAATTATACAAACACACTCATATCTAAAAAAAGGCTTAAATAATTCACAAAACAATTTCTATATAAGACAAAATAATCAAAATTGTCAATAAGAATAAAAAAGTGCAGGAATATGTAGTTGTTTTTAGAAAACTTGTGACCAGTGGGACAAAATTTGTAGATTCCTTTTTTTTTATGTATGTTTGGATTTTAGTTCAGGACATAACGCGACTCGCATTAGAACACGTTCGCACACGCATTTCACCTTCTATGGGTTTGGGAATCCCAATCCATAGGCTTGAATTTTCCTTGGATATCCTACCCTAAGGCTTGGAGTGTGTAATCCATGAATAAATATGTGATTTACAAAAAAAACATCAAAATGTCACGTGTACACCCCAATATTGCATACGTTATAACATAATATTCCCAAAAAAATTATACTACGACGTCAAGCTCAGTTTTACCTTGTGACAATATACTTCTTTTCTAAAATTTGATTAGTTTAAGGCTTTCATCCTTAATTTCTTTTACTAGTGCCTTCTTTTCTTGTCAAAACGTATGCATATGTTTTTGTACACAATTTATGATTTTTTCATCCAATTTTTTTTAAAAAAATCCTCTTCTAAACTCCATTCAACATGCATTAAAAAATGACTATTTTTCTCAAAGTTACGGGGGTGTACACACAAATATTTCATTTTTCAGGATGTGTGCACTTTGAAAATTAATAAAAATAATATATATTCATCCAAAAATTATGAAAAATTAGTGGGACCTCATACATGGAATTACCTAACTTTTAATTAAAAGGATTTGAAAAATAATTTATGAAACTCAAAAAAATTGGGGGGGGGGGGTTATTATCTTTTTGACACAAAAATAGACATACTTTGTGTGCACCACATTTTACCCTCTTAATCTCCACCATTTTTGAAAAAAAAATAGTAGTTTAGAAACTAGATTCTGAGATCTACAATACTTATTCTTATCACTTTATCAAATTTTGAGTATATGCATGCAAAATTATTAGATGAAGTTTAGGTTTCACTGATTTTAGGAAAAAGGTGTCCCTTTTTTACCCCTTTTTGGCCCCCCATTTCCATGCACTTACCCTCCACTAAGTTCAAAATTAAAAATTGATTTTAAAGACCATATAATCCACAATGCAATGGACAAGTCGAGTCCATGAATAAAATTCTCGATAAAATCTCATAGAAGACGATCCATGAATCATGCATAGATGGGCATACCGCACCAAGGTCCATATGACCACTGAGGCAACCCCATTTTCAATCACCTATGAAGTTGAGGCAGTCCTTCTACTCGAGGTGGAACTCCCTTCTTTCCACATTTCCATTCATAATATCATTCCAGACAAGGAACTCCATGAAGTGTGTCTCCATGACCTTGACCTATTAGACTAATGACATGACCAAGCATACACTCGTAATCAAAAACTTAAAAAAATGTCTTGCTAAACAACATAACAAACTTGTTCGTCTGCGTACTTTTGACGTGGGTGACCTCATCCTTAAAATTGATTATACACATGACATAGAAGGAAAATTCACTCAGAAATGGTGAGGTCCCTACTCATAAAAGATATCATAGGTCCTGATACATACCTTCTTTAAACCAATTAAGGCCACATCTTCAAAGAACCAAAAACTGCTCAATTCTTCAAAATGTTTCATGCGTGAAGGAGCTCAGGAGTTTTGGTACTCAATTACCATATATCATCTTTCTTCTCAAATTCACTACTCCATCAACCCTTTCCTTCTCTTTCACACTAAAAATATTAACAACATTTTGGCTTTATACGCCCCGTTCTTTCCCATTGGATTGTCGCAGTATTATGCACATCCTCGTTTAGGCTCATGGCCTTTCTTGGATTTATGTACCTATCTAATGATAGTTTCTTTTTATAGTATCTACCTCATGGTTTTTTACACTTTTCAATGTTGTTATACACCCTTTGGGCTACTCATTCATTTTCTCTTTATTTACAACTTAAAGTTTATGACAGTTTATTTTTGTAGCTTTAACCATATAGTTTATTGCGCTTATCAGTGTTGTTACCCATCATTTGGCTATGAAACTATAACACTATGACATTATGACATACCAACACCTTGACAATATGACATGTCATTTGTCTCATGGGCCCCTAGCTAGGTGATTTATGTCTTATTTTATTGATGATCCTCTAGTGTTTCCTTTTAGTTTTGCTTTTCCAAGGTTCTTGTAGCATTGGTTGGGCCCACTCATGGCAGGATGAGCAACACTATTAGGTACATATTGGTGGGTGTATTTCATTTTAGCTAGTCCTTTCTCACTTTCAATATCTACTTTCAATTTTTATGTTATGGACTATTTCATTTTGTTAACCACCTCATGTTTCATTATTGTGACATGCAGTGATCAACAGTTGGGGCATATGTACACACCTAATTTTTCATCTTGATATTTCATACTTGTTACTAACAATTTCCTTTGTGCAGATAAGGGTCAATGATGCATCTATTTCTTGAGCAGGTGCCTTAAGGGGCCTTTCGAGAATGGGGTATGACTATTCATGTGGTTATTATGGGTTAGAGACAGTACACATAGAGAGTATAGCTATGTGGTCCTAGCTTTAGTTATTCTTGCATTAGTTATCCTTATCCCTTTATGTCTCACACACTAGCACTCCCGATAATTGCATGGATCTGACTCCCTCATTGGCACCTTTTCCGCTTATTCTTTCTTGACCCATGACTCACTGCACCACTTTTTGACATTTAGGCATCCTTGGCCGATGCCATCACCCATGGGCGACGATGTTGGTGTTAGGTTTACCTTGTCTGAAGCCATCTCTCATGGGCGATGGCATCGAGTACATATACACACCACACCCAGACATTCATAAGGAAGGAAGAAACATGAACTAGCCATCTTCTCTACTCTTGTGTGCCATCTTCACATCTTCTCTCTCTACTCTTGGTTCATATTTCATTTGACTTGGATTGGTCATTCTTCTTAATTGTTGGATTTCTTTCACTACTAGGTTATTTATAGTGAGACTAGGACACAAAAAATGTTCTCCTTCTCCACCCATAGTGATTCTCTCTCAGTTTACTACTTCTCTAGAGAGATAGATGCATCAGCAACCACCGTACGAGTAAGTTCTCTAACCATCTTTTTCATTTTGCATAGATTAATTCCTTTCCCTTCCCCATTTCTCTATGTTTAGCTTAGTATTATATGTAAATCAATGTTAGTTAGCAGAGTGCTCTTATATGATCAGTTCCTTATATTTCCTTTCCTTTATTTTAGTTATATTGCAGTAGCGTAGATTGTGCTTGTTTTTCCTATATTCTCATCAATATATATACCTCTCCCATATCAACCAATATCTTATAAGGGTAATCTCCTCTATCTTGACTACAGGCCTTGGAAACCCTAGGTTGACCTAGAGTAGGGATTACTGCCCTCTAGATATATGACCTTAACGCTTGTTGTAGCCTCTTTAAATCAATCAATTGTGTGCATGTCCATATGTGTCGCTCATTTATTGTCTCATACCCTTGTAGAATGGAATACTTAGGAGTGCAAGCCATTAAGAGACATTTTTGGCTCACCATACACAACACATACTACCAAGCCTACCAAATTGCAAAGGGGGAACACCATCATATGTACAGCACCTTCTCACTCTTCAAAAGAAAACATGGTTAGCCTTTGGTTTCTTCAAAATAAAACACACAAAAAACATACCCTTTTTCCTCCACTTAAATTAGTCATTTTCACACCACTATGACTAGCCACATATTCCCTTCGTTCCTCTAATATAACAACACACAAATTATCATTCCTCCATTCAAGTAACAAGTCATTTTCCCTCCATTAAACAATGATGTGTTCTCACCCCCACACATACATCCACTCTCGCATGCCCATAATAGCAAAAATCAAGTCCACGACATTCAATAAAAGTGTTATCACATGCTCAATAAAGCAATAACAATACAACATTTGAGCCATTTAAGAGAGGGGAAAGAAAAATGACTATCCACAATTCACGCAAGTTACAAATGACCTTACACGGTGCGATTTCATTGCTTATTCCATCTTTTGTTTTGTGGGACATTTATAGTACATAGAGGCATATAACACTTGTTTTTTAGTTATGGAATTCTGTTTCCAATTAAATAGGTTTCCATAAAGGAAACACTTCACTTTTATTTTATTTAAGTAGTCCAAAAATTTACTAACCATTTTAAAGAGGGGTCATTTTCAATTGTAAATAGCTCGCCAATTATTTGTTACATGCCAAGATATCCTTTTACTCCAAAAATATAATGAGGTTACTCGCAAGAGTTTGGTGTACAATTTGCAAATTACATTTGATTTAAACCTTATAAATAGGTTACAATAGACAATAACCAAGATTAAGGCTTGGTCATCCCATGAACTAGAAGGGGGTCGGATAGCCATGACCCACTCCCCACAAGGTTACCCAAAAATACAAAGTAGTCTAATTACTTACCATTCAAGATAAGTTAGGTAGTGAATGCACTACGAAGATAATGTTTTTCAAGTCCCATCTTACTAGAACAAGTAAATATCATTTCATGAAATTACAAGAGTTATTTCATATGGGTTAAGGGGTTTCATTGACTAGTTTTAGTACAATTATGAGAGAATAGTATAATGATAGGATTGGGAATAAACTCGATTTATTTATTTGTTCCATTCTATTTCATGCATTTTTTTTTCCTACATAAGGCTACAATCACATAATAAAAACCAATTTCTTGTATACGTACAACTTACTTCAAGTAAGTACATGATGATTTCCAATTCACAAATGATATTAATAATTTCAATCTCTTTTCAATAGACATTATAAATTAGTCACTCTCAATTATCTCATATTAAAATAACTAAATTTAAATGATTTATAACATTATCTTATATAATTTTACTGTGCATTAATATGTAAAATAATTAGGATAGTAAATGTCGAATGTTTCCATTAATAAAATAAAACAAATCCCTTAGAAAAAAATTACAAAATATGAAAACTGCAATACAAGAACCCTTATTCATGGTTTCTTTGTTATGGATACAACAAGAATACCCAATTACAACAATACATAAATACAATAGCAATCCAATTGTTTTTTTAAATGGAATTATACAATTTAAAGAGAACTACAATTATATTTTGTGAGTAACACCGATCATGCAACACCTACCACCTGCAAAAAAAAACATGAGTCAACACAAAACTGACATGGATTCTCGTTCTCTTATCTACTAATGATATCATACAATCACATTCACAATCTAGAGAGAGCAATCAATATATCCCACAATTTCCTACTATATTCACATTTCAAGGTGCGAGAGAGAGCAATGTTCATTTTCTTTACACAAACAACCAGTTTAGTTGCATATCCAAATAAGAGTTAAGAGAGACATCATTTTTCACTCAATTGACATTTTTAGAAACATTGTCAAATTATCATTTGTGTGTTGAGTTTTCAGTCTTACCATCATAGCTAAGTTCCATGTTGAGCTACATGCCCAACTCACCTGCCAACATACCCACTATAAAGCAAACATGAGTCAAGATGCCAATATTTTCTTTCTCACATAGCATAAGGTTAAGAGGGAGGTAGATGAAACAAAAATTTGAAATGTAACAACATTTATCAAATAATGTTTGTGCCACCACCGCTAACCTCCATGTCGACTCTCATAGCCAAGGTAAAAAATCAGTTAAAAGGGGCGCCATACATTTTCCTCACTACACATCACTGCTTAGATCTACGTGTAGCATTTCTTTTGCAAAATTTCAATTCTAACCAACACCAATCTCATATTCACAACATTAAGTCAAGAGGTTGTGGTGAATAAAGTGCTACACATTCTTCTTCCATTACACAACCCCTAACAAATCTTCTCCATATTTTCAACCATTCTAAGCCTATATCACCAAGAAAATTCAAACCTGACATCTACATTTGCAACTATGACATCTAATAAAACCCTCTTTCAAAATGTTTTGATGGATGCCAATACCCAATTTCAGGTTCCTATTAGCACAAATAGAGAGTGTGATGGAAAAGGTGACGTGATTGCATATGAGATGGAGAAACAATTGATTCCCTTGTGGACATTGTCAGAACTCCAAGAACACCTCACCCTCATACTCATTAAATGTGAACTCCTTGTGTTACACTCTATCGATTTTCTTTCCTTCATGCTCTAATGGACATCCGAACTCGACCCAGTAATTCCAACCACCTTAACTACTTTTGATTCCTCTTCCACACATTACAAATTCCATCTTTAAAAAAAGAAAGGTTGATTTCAACTTATCTAATATTATTATTATTTATTTAATCCTAATATTATTTTAACTTATTTATTCATTTAATCATTTAAATATTTTCTTCGTACTACTTCATTATTATTAATTTTATAAATAGCCCACTCATATAAGTTTATATCAAATATATCGATCTAAAATAAGTTTATCTGGAGAGCAATATCAGGTCCACCCAAATGACCCCAAACTCCACATCATATGGTAAAGATACTGTGACTTTTCAATTGACCTCTATGAGGACACTTTCGTGACTCTTGCCAACTGATGGTGATCCACAACCATTACCGCACTATTGTGCTCACATGAACCCACTTTTGGGTTAGCGGTTCTAGCCCCAAAGCTCATGTTGATGTTATTGGTATTACCCTCCCAACAAGCGAAGAAAACGAGGTCACTCAGCAATGAACCACATTGAAATGACACATCGAGACACTAGTAAACAAGAAGTTGCAATGATGATAACACCATGACAACTTGTCGAGATCCCTTTTACGAAGATGATAAGTGGAAAAATAAGTGGGTGCACTACATATGCCAAGAAGGGTTTAAAATATCTAGTTGAGAGGTTACAATAGATCAAAACAATAAATGCCTTGCCAAGCACCCCAATTTGATATATTGGTGTCGATTTATATTTACAAGTCAATTAATCAAAATTTAACTCCCTTAGATGGAAAAATAGTCTATGCCAAACAAGTTTAAAAACCTACAATTAAAAGATGTTTTGATAATTTAAAAAATTGTAAATGCCTAACTAAACACCTTGGTTTGGTGTTTTGGTATGCACTTACATAAACATCTTGATGTGGGATTACATTTAAACTCAAGTTCTTATCAAAAGTTTTACAATAATCTACACTTTTTTTAATTTTTTGTTGTTATTATATGTAGTTAATAATAGATATATATTTCATCATAGTTAATAATGGATCTAAAAATGTTTCCATGGGCTCTTCACATCCAATAAATGCTCATTGTGGACCTTATTTTATATTACCTTTTTTTTAGATTTTTTGAGTTTCATTTTTAGAGTATTTTTAGATTTCTTGAGATTTACTTTTAGGTTTTTAAACTCTTTATGGACCTAATTTAGTTTTATTGTGGGCAATAGAGCTTTTAATGAAATAAAATAAACACACTTGGTTATTTATTATTATAAAAATTTGTAAATTGGGCTATTTAAAAATTTACTTTAGAATATAAAAAATAAAGTTTTAAAAAATTAATTAAGTAATCTCATTTTTTTATGTTTTTTTTTATATTCTATTACCTAGGGATAGGTATTGTATTTAAATTTTTTAGATTCATGTAAAATAAATTATTAAAAAACCCACCTAAAAGCTACTGCAGCTTCACAAGTACCATTTTTATTTATGACTGTATTCATAGCAAGCATGCTCCCAAGAACCCTACTTAGAATTAAGACATCTAAATCAGTTCTTAAAATAAACTTGCAGCTTCAAAGCCACGCACTTCAAAAACATAGAATGACCATACAATAAAATGGCCATCATCTTAGACAAACAAAAGGACATCAACCAAGAAAATTAATCTATTTAATCCCTTAATTGTGCGCTTTATCATAGGAAATATTTACAAATGTCCTTTATAGATACAAGATGTTTTAAGTGGCCATTTTTTTGTGATTCAAACTACCTCTTAAAGAAAAAGGGGTTTAACTTATCGCTTAAATTTTTCTTTTTTCTTCTGATTATGGATTTCTTCTTATACAAATAATTAGCTAGGCTCTATAACCAATTCCTTTATAGCCTATGTCGAGGAAAAGTTGTCGAAGTATAATAAAAAAAATCTCAAACCAAAAATTTATCAATATATATTTGTTCTACATCATTAAATAGTTAACAGTGATAAATAAGAATTATTAAAATTAGATGTCTTGAATATTCCAAAATTCCAAGCACAACTCTCATTGTGGAAACTTCAAAGCAAATGTAAAGTATATGACAATTCTCTCGGAGATTATGCATTATGGGTATCCCAATCAAGTCAATTATAGAAAATACTCAGCTTTAAAATATTCCAATTTATAAAATTGTTTCTTAAATTATCGATACATTTTGGATACAAATACGAATACTGAGTACTCAATACACAGGTATAGCAAAAAAATGGGCCATATATATATATAAACTTCCAACCTAATAAATAGGAATTAAATAGTTAACAATGCTAAATAAGAATTATTAAAATTAGATGTCTTGAATATTCCAAAATTCCAAGCACAAATCTCAAGGTGGAAACTTTAAAAAAATGTAAAGTATACGACAATTCTCTGGGAGATAATGCATTACAGGTATCTCAATCAAGCCAATTATAGAAGATAATTAGCTTAAAAATATCCCATTTTATAAATCTATTCCTTAAGTTATCGATACATTTTAAATACAAATACGAATATTGAGTACTCGATAACAAATATAGCAAAAAAAATGGGCCCGATATGGATTTCGATATAGTCGTACTAAAAAATATGTATAACTTCCAACATAATAAATAGGAATTAACCACATATTATGCATATGAAAAACAAAATAAGTTAAATAACCACAAAAAAACTACCCATAATTTGTTAAAGGCTTAAATTCAAGTCATCCAAATGCTAAATGAAAACCACAATACACAATGTCATGATATAATAAATTTAACTATTACACCAATAATCAAACTAGTATGCAATATTCATCATATTGCTCTTCATTGAGAGCATCAACATCAACATCATGATGAAGTTCATTAGAACCACATGAAGTTAAAGCACTTCCACTACCACTAGCACCTCCTTGTGAATGTAGGTCTCAGGGTGTCAAAGAAATCTTTAGTTCCACGTCAACAATGATAGGTGGGAAATAGAAGAATCCAATTCAACACTCTCTGGGTCAACATCTTAATGCTTTGTTAATCCTTCCCTATGCTTCAGTTGCTTGTGGGATAGAAGGCACAAGTTGGAATGTATATACACCAATTCCTTAACATTTTTCACTCATGTGAGTGGATTAAGTTATATGTACTCCAACTTCACTTAGAGGAAGTTGGATTCGCAACCTATTAAGGAAAAATTAAAATTTATAAAAGGAAACACTCAAAAGCTAAATTTTTAAAAAGTCAAAAATTAAAAATAAATAAAATAAAACAAATCTTACATGTGACAATACCTTTGTCATAAGAGGTTTTGTGTACATAGATGATTGACCATGGAGGTACTACCACATGAGGATTATTCATGTATTTTTCATGAAGAGCATGAAGGATATGTTATGTGGAGGCTATGAAATTTCTAATCTCGTTCATAACCCTATCCTTGGCCTCGAGATTAGGGAACAACTTAGAGAACACCAACATATATCCCTCACTGACTTCAGAATCCCTAGATGGTGTCACCCTCCTTGGTAAAAAAATAATATTTGTGTTATAGATTCTCGGAGTCAATGCAAAAGCAAGAAAATGCAATGGGGTAATCATTTTGTTCCACTAAATAATGAGACGTGATTTTAATTCGTTAAAAAATATTTTCTCAAAATATTGTTTTTTTGTGTTTATGGTCTTAATCTTCTCAATCATTAAGTCGATGTCATCATATATATCACTTTAATATGGTTGATCCATGTCAACAAAGTGGATCGCACTCATAATGGACTCGTTAAAACTCACCAAGTATTCTACACAATCCCACTAGTCATCATCTAAGATCAATGCTTCACATTTTGGGCTCGTTCAATGTTTGAGTACCTTCGTACAACCCATTGGTTAGAAGTGACCATCCTACTAAGTATCATTCACACCTTCACAAGTCATCTCAATACTATCATGTGCGATGAGAGATGAGTCTCAATAACCCAGTAAGAAATGAATATATATATATATATATATATATATATATATATATATATATAATTTTATTTTGAAAACTTGAGTACTATATTTTTAAAAATGCACAGTATAAATAAAAGAATAGGTAGTTTCTCTTACCTTTAGCTCCAAATACAAGTAGAATCTAAAGATGTATTGTGATTGGTGAAGGTTAGTCACAAACATATAGATGCTTTCGCCATCGATATACACTTGTTTAATCCACTCAATTTTAGTAGCCAATGTTTTTAACAATAAGTTGAGTGACTAGAAAACTCGGTGTGTCCAAAAATGTTCTCATACCTCACCTACACTAACGTCTCAGTGCCTTTGCAAGTCTTAATATTGTCCATTATGACTCTGTTAACATTTTGAAACCCCACCACCTCCATGGCTTCAATAAGGATATTGGTAATAAATTGGGCAACCTTTGCATGCCCCTTACAATTAACTACTCTAAAAAACATTGCCCCTTTAGAGCATACTGCAACCACATTGATCAAAGGCTTATTTCTTGCATCTTTCATCCATTAGAAATGGACACCTATTATGGCCCACAATTTTATAATTGACTGCAATGAAAATTGCACATTTTTTTTCCTTTTCCAATAAGGTGCAAAGATTCTCATAACCTAGCACTTTTTACGCTTTTGGGGCCTCATTGATTGTTTTCACCATATTTTTTCAAATAGTGACCTGGTAAAAATGAATGACAAACGATTTACATACACATTGCACAATGTGCTTGATAACAAAACTCTAGGTTTGATGATAAAATTTAGCAACAACCATTTGAGATTAGCACATGAAAATAGGAAAAATCTAAAGACAAATAAAATATCGAAAATAATTGAGTGATTTCTATTGAATATGAAGGCATTTTATACAATTGCTTGCTCCTATAATCATGGAGACAAGTCTTATCTTTTTATCCCCAAATCTCTCCTCTATTCCCTAGTCTTACTCCCACACCCCTATCTATGAGTTGTACATGAAAACTATTTGTGCACACTAATGATATAATTAAACATTAAATAATACAATTATCTTAATCATATGTTCACACTATGAACACTTATTTCCTAACATTCACCCCCTCAATGTGAACATGGGTGAGTTTTGTCTAGTACCTACTCATGTTCTACAATCTGATGGTTTTCAAAGAGTACCATCAACTCCAATAGGTTTTCTAGTGGAACCATTAATCAATATGTATGTGATTTTCTAAGAGTTTCACAAACTCTCAAATTGGTTTTCTAGTGGACCACCAACCACTTTCATAGTAGCATACACGTTTCCTCATCCATAATTTACAAAAGAGAACAAAAATATAGGAAAATATGTTCCTTACTATGAACAGGAAATTATCCATCTGTTCTTTATTTACTACTACACATGCTGAAATTAAACACACCGAACACAACTAAAAAAACATGGCCACCAAAGCAATATTGCGACCTCATCGATGGTGTCTGACAAGATGTAAAACGCCTCCTTCCTCTGTTGCCCCCAACCTCCATGGTGATGCTCCTTAGTTAGAAAATGTAGCTTTTAGGCTTATTACAAAAAAATTCAGAGTGTTGGATTAAAAAATTACATAAATGTATTATGCACCCAATTAAAAAATTACATAAATGTGTTATGCACCATTGTTTTTTTCAGATCACTATTTTTATTTCCACTTTTCTCTTAAACTATAAACCGGGTTTTTGTAAAATTTTAACAGAAGTTTTCCAAATATTAACTAAACAAACCCAACAAATTTCGTAATATCTCAAATCTGGATCTCTTAGATACATTCAATCTATCAAACATTTGTTTTAAAAACAACAAAACATTTCACTCAACGTACACAGAATTTTACGCATAGATATAAGACAAAACTGAAACTGATGTAAACTGCAATATTGTGTGTCTTATTCTTATCTTTCCAGGAAAAAATGAGACATCAATCGGATGTCATATGAGTGAATTGTGTTCTTTTTACTGTAATGTGTCTGCTGGAAATTTGCTTACAGGATTCCTTCAACCATCTTCTTCTTCTACACTTGCATAAGGAAACCTGCTCTGATACCAGATGATAACAAAACTTCAGATTTGATGATAAAATTTAGCAACAACCATTTGAGATTAGCACATGAAAACAGGAAAAATCCAGAGACAAATAAAATATCAAAAATAATTGAGTGATTTCTATTGAATAGGAAGGGCATTTTATACAATTGCTTGCTCCTATAATCATGGAGACAAGTCTTATATTTTTATCCCCAAATCTCTCCTCTATTCCCTAGTCTTACTCCCATGCCCCTATCTATGAGTTGTACAAGACAACTATTTGTGCACACTTATGATTTATTTAAATATTAAATAATACAATTATTTGAACCATTTGTTCACACCATGAACACTTGTTTCCTAACAATGCTCATCAGCGATATCTTTGCTTTCTATTTGGAATACACTTTCTCATGGCCATTTTGTCTTCTTTCATGAAAGTGGTGAATCCTCATCTTCAATGGAAGGTGTCATCACAAAATAATGTATTGGGGCCACAATTGAGGACCCAATACAGAGTGGGGCAACAAGTGGTGTCATCGATCAAGATGAACATATTTTTCTTTACAATAAATGACCTACTTTCATAGCATAGCTTGTTTCCACATATTTTAATTCTATGATCTGCTCCAAAAAATTTGTTATTGGGCACCTACATTGTTCCTCCCCTTGTAATTTCTAATGGCATGAATTGGTATTACATACAAGAGGGATTTCGCCCAACTATATGAGCCTTTAAATGCGTTATCACAATCATGGCATCACCAAACAAAACAACCACCACCTATAGGATGCTCTAACATTGTGACATGTCTTTAGAATGGTGAATTTGAATCAAATTTGAACCAGGATTTGATCGAAAGATGTGGAACTTTTTGCCATTGTAGTAGTATTATATTTAGTTATGCCTACAAGTTAAAAACCAACACCATAAGGTAAAAAATAAAGATTAAACCCTTTTCCCTAGGGCATAACATCTGTGTATTGTTAAATATTTTAGTAAATGATTATTTTTTAAAAATAATTTAAATGAAAACCAACAAGATTGAAAATAAAATGAAAACCAAAATATAATAAAACTTAAATCATTATTCAATAAATAATCTAAGAATCCTCCCCCTTTCAAGCTTCTCAAACACCTTGGCAATAAATAGGCACTCATATTAGTTTAGAAAAATGATAGGAATGCTTCTTAGTGGTGTATCAGTCCGAACATGAGAAAAAATTGAGCTTAGAGAGGTGAGCATGTAATGAGTGCATGAGAGGTAAATTGTTTTTCTTTTTGTTTTTTTTTTGTTTTAAGGTTATCTCTGAATTTTAGGATTTGTATTGTGTTTTCCTTTTCCTTTTTGCATTTTATATTTATATATGTTGAAAAAACTTAGAATAAAAATAACATTTTTGGACACAAAAACACCCCAAATATGGCGAGAGGATATATTCGAAGTGATCCGAGTAAGTCTATAAATGTACTTGATCGTATACCCAAACCCCTCTAACCGTACCCTATCCATATCCTACCTTGTTTCTATATCGTACCCAAACAGGGCTGTCCATGGTATGCATATCGTTATCATATGTTATTACACATGAGATTTGAATAACATCTAATATTGAAACTTGTACCTGAGATTCCATAGATTCTCATGGAAAATGACCCCGGACAAACTCACATTTGTTATAATTATAAATTGCCTAGTATAAAAATCTAAAATAAATAGAATGAAATATAAAAATTGTTCATAGTATGAATGCTACTTTCATTCATGCCAAACTTGTAATAGAAGCCCGCTTGATAGAATTTCACAGTTCTACTAAAAAAAACTTAAAGATGACAAACTCTGCTTGAGAGAACAAATAGTACTGCAAAGAAGCAATTTCTTCAAAACATGTCATGCAACAACAAACAACTTAGACCCATTTCTTGTGACCTCACACTAGACCTTTTCCATTGTTTTGAAATTGATCAATCATTTGGAATCCTTTTGAGTCCACAAGAAAAGCATCACCTTGTCTAGATAAATTACCTCGACCTCTATTTACAAATTCAGCTCTTCCATTCCCTTGAGCAACATAAGGGCCACACCCCTCTTACTTCATCATTCATGAAACCACCTCAAAAAAGAATAAGGCGTCCTTAAGTATCTAGAATTAAATAAAAATGTAATAAATACTTCAACAAGGAGAACAAAACAAACCAAATTCACTACATATATGCAAAGGTCTATAATGTGTAAATACATGAACCTCTAGCACCAAAAGTTGGCCTCTTCTCCTCTACCAATGTTTGGCTTCTACTAATTATAATAATGGATGCCTAAAATATATGAAATAATATGAAGGTCCAAAGTTAGATCCAAACACCACCAGAGAATTCTAAAATAATAAATAAATTTATCTTACAACACATCCAAAATTATATTACACATTCAGGAAAAAAAATTGCCAAATAATTAGTGCTAGTTTCTCTATAATATTTTTTTATTAGGTAACTAATTCGGATTTTTTCAAAGGCGTTAATTTTATTGATAAGTATAGAGTTCTCTCTCCTTCCCTTTGTTTTTTTAAGTCGACCAAGATAATATTTATCATTTTATTGGCAAGTATAGAGCATTCTCTCTCCTTTGTTTTCTTTAAAGTCAACAAAGATAACATTTTTCATTTTCAACATTTCTAAGAAAAATAACATAAAAGAAACTACTAATTATCTTTTACAAGATGGTACATCTTGTAGAAATATTACCTACAATTTTTAATGAAATTAAAATTATTTTTGAAACATTTGTAATACAAAATTATATCTTTTATACTATGATTAAAAATACATTTTATAGCTTAAAGTTTGCTAATTCATTTGTAATATATTGTTGCACAAATTTATTAGTTATTTTTTCTAGTAGATTTAAAAAAAAAAAAATCCTTGTCATTTCTTTTGTAATGTACATTTATATATATATATGGCAATAAAGTTTGTCATGTAAAGTGTTGCACATTGTTTTGTTTTTAACATGCATTAAATATCATTACTAGCCAAATTGTTGAGGTTCCATGAATGAGGTTTCAGGATATCTTTCTGTCAATTTTTCCATGGTTACGAACTTTTTGTGGGCCAGACCAATGCTAAAGTTTGGTGGTGATATTTGTACGATAACATGGTATTCTTTTGATATCAGACTATGTCTCGGTGTATTCATAATATAAGGTTTAGTTACTTATCCATACAAAAGTGTATATTCAACATTCCCACTAACAATTTTGAAATATTTATTTGAGACGAGCTGAGTACTTAGCTCATATGCCACCACCTCTGCCATTTGATGTTGTCTACAAACAAAATGAATAATAAAAGGCGTGTTTGAAATATTAATGGCTGGAAGATAATTGAAAGATGCAGCAAATACACCCCAAGCAAATATTCCTTAACTGGTAGATAATTGGAAGATAAGGAATAAGTAACGTTAACAGAGGAGATGTATGAAACGGAAAGAGCGGTCAAATGACCATGCTGGTGGTCAACCGGGAAGATATTTTACTAATACCTTAATGATAAAATGTAAACTGGCACGAGTATTGGTTGTGTGATGTGTGAGATTGCACTTGCATCCAATGGTTTATGGTGTGTATTATAAATTTTAGTTAATCATATTATTTCTTTTCCCAAAGTTTTTCTATTTTTAAGATGATTAGGACATTGGAGTTATATTTTTATTAGATTAATTGAGTTTTATTTTATTACAACAATCAATTTAATTAAGTAGATATTAATCTCTATTTAAGTAGAGAAAGGTCAATAGAACTAACGGAAAAGTATATTCAAGAATTAAAGAATAGAAAGGAAGATATGGGATATTTAATGAGAAGCAACTAAAATTTGACATTGGAAGGTAATATGATTCAAGGCTACTTGTCTATGTCATCTCTGGTGCATGACTAACCATTGCTCTCAATATTTTACTGATTTTTTTTTTTAAAAAAATCATGTTTCTTATAAATTGTTTGTAGAAAATCTATTGTTTAGGAACAAAGTATGTATTATTTCGAAGTGCTTTATAAACAATAAATATATCATGTTGGAAAGGATTTGGAGGACTTGTTTTGTTAAAGATTTCAGGATTTAGATACAACTCGACACATGGTCTTTCTGTGCTAGTCTTCAAAAATTGCTACTTATTTAAATCTATATCACTTGAAATAAGTATTTCAATTTTCAAGTAGTATTACTTTTGTTGGATAATAGTTAAGTTCTATTAAATGCATAAGTTTCTTATGAAAATTTTCAAGTTTATGGTTCATGCATTAGTGAAATTTTAAGGATCTAACTACATGTGTGGATATAATTAAAAAATAAATAGTTCCAAAAAAATTATCTGATGTCATTTTTTAGTCTATGTTTGCTTAAATATTTTTCTCTTTTGTATTTAATTATATCGTTATTAATTCTTGGAAATGTTAGGGCATGTAGATGATTAGAATTAATGGAAAATTTCCTAATGTTGTCCTCTATATGGAATTGATGACACATGGCTCGAGTTTCAAATTAATGTTAGTAAACTATTGTGTTACTCGGAAAGGAACACATCTTGTCATTCAATCAAATTATATTCAACATGATAGGATTTGTTTCATCTCCGGGGAGTGGTGTTTAAAAAATGTTGATATCCACAAGCATATTAATTCATACTTGGGAAGTGTATTACGTCACCTAAAGCTACCATTCATAAAAATATAGTGCAACTATATAAATAAATTCAAGTTTGGGATTATACTATTTGTAGCCCGGTTACATATTTTAAGGGTCACAAAAAATTCGATAAATTTAAATATTATTAAAAAAGATAGGTGATGACATGAATAAAAATATTCAAAAGGAAAAAAAGTTCACATATTCACTGCCTCAAGAACATATATAAATATTTTTCTAGACAAACATAATGTATACTTAACAAGCACAATATTCTTTCCAACCAATTTGATTTTGTTTGTGTTACTTATAGGTCGAATACCCGTGTTTCATAATTTTTCTGCTGATAATTTTTAAGTATAAAAACTTCATATTTCTCTAAAGTATAATTAGGGTTCTACATATGTAAATGGACCAATTGATCCCCAACACATGTGCAATTATCACACTAGATGTAAGATAATTGATTAGTAGGATAAAATCAACCACTAAAAAAAAATCGATTAGTAGGACAAAATCGACTAGGCACAACTTATCAAGTTATGTATAGACTTGTCCAGGTTTTTCTATGTGTTTATGTTATAGTTTTCATGTCTTCATTTTTTTCTTCTCTGCCCTTTTTCACTCATGATAACTTCATATATATCTAAAAATGTTCCTATAACAACAATCCCTAGCTACTTGGTATAAAGACTTGAATTGACATGAGATGAGGGGAACAAGATTAAGATATATTTGAAAAAAACCATTTTTTTTCCAAACACATAGTTCTTCTTCTAGCACGTCGGATCTTGGAACCCTTGTTCACACTTTACAAGCTCAAATATTAAATTTGCAACAAGGTGCATTCACTTCTTCTCATGTTGTAGATTCTATTCAATTGCTTCATAACCCACTTGCACCCAAATTGGATTCTTATCGTTTGTCTCTTAGTTTTGTTATTCCTAATATTTTTATTTATGATGTCAAGGGTGACCCTGCATAACACCTTTTATCATTCCTAGTTGCTTTCTTTGACTGTGCATCTAATGATATCTTACTTACCAAGATCTTCCCTAAAAGTCTTAAGGACTTTATTTTACAATGATTCTATTATCTCCCCACACATTCTATATGATATTTTAACCATTTTAGAAAACAACTTTCGTCAAATTCGAAAATCCAAATGGAATTTGTATCATCTTTGGAAGATTCAATCATGAGTTAGACATAGTCATATATTTTCCATGACCAAGATCTTGATATAAAACTTCAGCTTTGGGATCATCTATTTTCTTAACGGTATATTTGGCTTATCTCTCTAGTAATAGTTTCTTCATATCTCCTTTGACTAAGAATCAAAGCATGAGACCAATCCATATGGATTTATCCTCCCATGTATTTACAAAAAAGGTTCTACTCAAAAAATCCCATAGCAAGTTGGAATATCTGCTACTCGAATGGTATTTTTTGACTCATTTTTCAAGGAAAGCATCAAAGAAAACTTGAGCATCTTTTATTTGACCTTATAAAGGAACTTATTTAGTTTCCTGAGAATATCATGAACTAAAGGCTCGAGTGGGGCTGATTACCAAGAGCTGTGAGCAACTTGTGTGGGCATAACATTGTCGGAGGTGTAAGAGTCAATAATGCAATTACTTAAATTATCTCATGTTATCATTAAAGTTACATAAAAAAGGATTCAATTTTCTCGAATGTAGGAGGGGTGGAAGCCAATAAATTTTGTGGAGGGAGGATGTTAGGAGTAGGAAGGATTGCCTTTAGAGGAAGAAGCATTTTTATGGTATTTACTATTGACCAAATGGGAAACTCTTCTTGTTCAACCTATTCCTTCTTTTATTCTTGTTGAGTGTATTCGATTTTGTTTCCTTCTTTTTTCAAGTTCATCCTTTGAGGTTCTTGCATACACTTTTTTACTGATCAAATGTAAACACTATAATCGGCCATAGGTTTTATTTTTTCCATTTTCATCGTCACCCAAAAAGTCAAGATATATAAGACCAAAAAAATAATAACATGAAACCATTATAATCACTTGTAGGTTTGGATTTATCTATTTTGGATGCAACCTTTCTTAAAATAAATCAAGGGGGACATTGGGGGAGATCTCACTTCTATGAGGACAGGAGACCCGCAGGGTAGAGGAAAGGTTGAGATAGAATTTTTGTCGAAGTGAGATCTCATAGAAGGTAAATTTGATGCATAAAAGTAT
The DNA here is from genome assembly GCA_019776745.2 of Taxus chinensis. Taxonomy (NCBI): domain Eukaryota; kingdom Viridiplantae; phylum Streptophyta; class Pinopsida; order Cupressales; family Taxaceae; genus Taxus; species Taxus chinensis. The sequence goes on along the minus strand of CM034147.1, from coordinate 659,077,240 downwards.
TGTCTTATGCAAGAATTAAAGACTGTTAGGAAGGAGGTATTGGGGAAGTTCTCACCCCTGTGACACCTTCTTAACAAACTTAAAAGTAAAACAGGGTGAGGTATTTGTTGAAACAATAAGAATTGAACACTAGGAGCACAAATGAGGGAGTAGGTAAGTTCTCCCTTGCGTGAGACCTTGTGATGATAATTAGAGTTTAATTTCCATGTCTTTCATCAAGAAGGTATTATGCCTACCACCTTCTACAAATAAATTGTTTCAATATATTTTTTATGTTCATATGGACCACCATTAATCATCATATTCAAACATAAATAGATCTAAATTAAAATATTACTTATAATATACCACCTTTGTACATTGAAATGTAGGGAACATTAACTCTTGACACAACATTAATAAAAAAAAATTCTATAGATATTGAAGAAGATAGAATCCTAAAGTAATAATTAAAAAATTAAATCTTCAACATCACCAAAAGATTAAGAAGGAAAAACATGCATATAATGAAATAAAATCCAAATGTGAATGGTAAAGAGACTGAGAACATTCTGTTAGACACATTGGTGTCTTTGGTGGAGAGGTAAGCTTGTGACATAAGGGAACCAAATGAATGCAGTCATAGAAATTCCTTCACCACTCCCTGTCGATAGGAAAGATTGTAGATGCCCATCTTTTTTAATCTTTCTGACAAGTGTTATTGTAAATTTTCTTGACGTGGAATTCAAAAATTTATTCCACTACTTGCTATTAATATAGAATAAACACTTAAATTGATTCACATATTTGAGATGAGAGAGCATGTATTATTGTAGGAGCTCAAGGAAAAATCCTATGTGGATACATAGTATTGTTCGAGGAGGGGTAAAACATGCACTCTCAACATCGACAATGGTGTATTGCAAGGCATAATTGTAGCATAAGCTCTAGCCTACCCGAAAGATATGTGGAAGTGTAAGTCTGGGAACCTTGAAACTTTCATTCCTAAATATTTTGACGTGGTTTTCAACATGGGTAGTGTAGGGATATTAATGAAAATTATCTTTTCCAAGAATGATATAAAAAAAGAGGGAATGTTATGTCATAAGATATCTGGATGACCTCAGCTAAATCCTTGGGATGTTTTGAGTGGGCTCGCAAACATTCCCATTGGAAATCACAATTATTCACACAATGCACATGCCTAGTAGAGGAGGCAAGAAAGTTGAATTGACTTTCCCGATTCTAAATACGAGCTCTTTGTAGGCTACCAAGGGACCGTCTTTACCCATGCATAAGGGTTAAAGACTTGGGGCATTGACCCTATAATCCACATTATACCTACCCTTATAGGATTCAAAAAGTTTCCTTCACCCACCTCCTACAAATAGGAATCTTGCATATGTTTGATTACATTACACTTTTTCCTTTCTTGTCATGCCCTCTAGCTCATGTTTTTCATCCAGCTTATCTTCACCATTAAGAGACTATAAATCATCAACAAAATCAATCAACGTTATCGTTGAAGCTAAAGATGTACATGCCCTTGAGTCGGTATTCCTAAAAAAATGAGAGATTTGGGCCAAACTACTTTGAATCAATCACCAAAATTCCCACTAGAATACATAAGTAAGCACCCAACCACCAAAAGTGGGAGACACAACTAATCATATCATGAAATGGTCTCTAATTTCAACTTTCACATGTTGAAGTAAAATCTCATCTCTATCGTTTTTCCACATTACACCACTTACCATCCAATGTTTTTTTCACATGAAAGTATGAAATAACGATATCCCAATGTGTGTTGGAAACTCTAAGGCTCAAGCTTGTGAAGAAGCTTTTTCATTTTGAGCACCCTGTTTACAATCTTTTGTCCACAAGGAAGTGGCTTTAGCACAATTTTCTTTTCTGGTAAGTTTTCCTAATATACGAAACATAAGACGATTTTGCAACATGACTCTTATAATATGTGTCAAAATTTGGTATTATTATACCATGTATTCATTTTTGTTCACCATGTTTTTTACGTAGGAGTTAAACACGTCTCTTGGCATGAAATCCTTTGTTGAGTAAGCTTAGGACAACATAAATTTTCATTTTCTTAATTGAAAATGAATACTCAAAGCTAGAAAAAAATATTTTAATTTTTTTCAAATGACAAAATTATTTATATGTGGATGGATAGGATGGCCTCTCCATTGTTTACAAATGGTTAGTTATTTCCAACATGTAGATAGAACGGTGACACATTTAATATTCTAACATAGATGAGCTGGTTTAATTTTATAAATTTTCTATTTTTGATTGGTAACAAATTAGTGAAGGTATTTTAATATATATCTAGAAGGTTTGATTAAAATATTTTCCGTATTAAAGATAAACAAGGGGAGAATATTTTAGGGGTGAATATGATACAATGAAATAAGTATCGAGCAACATGAGTTCACTTAATCAAAAATAGTATTGATCATAAAAATAGTTTTGTATTGTAGTTTCTCTAAGTAATATGGAGCGTTCGCTCAATCAAAACCGCGAACTTGTTTGTTTTTTGTAAGGTGCCAGCAATTGGCTCTATCCATTATATAATTGAAAGAAGCAATTTTCTTTTTGAGAAAATATGAAGAAAAAAAATGATCCGTTTTTTGGTAGTTTTATTCTTTAGGACATTGAGGTTTTCAATTAGACAATGTTTTATCCATTTGATAAGACTAAGACATGAATGGAAAGTTGAAAAGAAAAAGGTGGGAATTAAATACCTCCATGTCCCACACCTATTCCACAGTTTAGATTCTTCCTACCCAAATAATATATGCTATAGGTGTGCCACTTTATCATCGAGATCTCATTCATATTGTTCACACGACTGCAATTTATACTTAAAGGGGCCCAAATAAAAAATGGAAAATCCAATAAGTTCCAATTTGAAACCCAACCACAATACTGACTTTTTTTAACACTTTTGACCCCCATTTTTTGTTGCAGCAAAGAGTATTACACAAACACAAGAGATTCAAAAATAATCAGTTCGATAACGATTGCACATATGAATGATAACTAGATTTTATTTCTTACACTCCAATTGGCCAACTAAATTCTTGCCAAAAAAAAGGTATATCTGATTAAATCTAATAGCTATGTTCAGGTACAGTTCATTGAGAAAAACCAATATTTTAGCATGAAAATATCAAACTACTTTTATTGTATTATTTTTAAATCAATTTATTTTCCCTACCTGCGGGCACTGCAGTCTAAAATACTGACTTATTAATGGCAACGGGTGTGGTTCATAGGGAGATAATAAATGCCACGATGGACATGCAGTACGCATTGAGCTTACCTATCTTTACGAAATGATTAATTTATCAGTTACATTAAGTGACACAATACAAAAAGAATGTTGGCCGAAACAGGGGATGCCAGAAGGAGAGGTGACTGACGACCGCATAATGTAACTAACAGACATTTTGGTAGACTGTTTTGACCACAACGAGGGGCCCACATGCCACATCATGAAAAACAAGAACGGACCAGCAAGATAAGGTGTTCCAAAGTTTCTTGATATGTTACAGCTCCCTCAATAAACCACAGTCAGGGGACAACACGTCCCTCATCTTTAATGGGAGAGGTTCCCTTATTGAAAGAAGGAAAAACAAATGTACAGATATACAACTCTCAATGTTTGGACCTTGGTAGCCTAGTTTGTTTTCATACTCAAAAGATTATCAATCAGAAGGAATGGAAGAATAAAGAAATGGGAGAAGGAAGAAAACAACAATGTTTTTCAGAAATATAGATAATAGAGTATCTCCCCACTCCAATTGAACCAAGAAAATTTAGAAAAGGATCAATTACTTCACCACCGATGCAATTCTATAGACACAAAGTTCCAAATATTACATAGACCAGAACACAAAGTTTCTATTGAATCCAAAACAAATGATCCATTGAATCGAGAAAGGAGAGAGAAAGATATAACAGAGTAAATAAGAAAAGAAATCCCTTCTGTATTAAATTACTTCAAAATTTACAACCTTCCCAGAAAACCAAACTCCCCTTTTCCATAGCCAAAACCATGTTCTTATAACAATTTGTATACATCCATACTTTGTCCCCAAGAAAAGAATATCCGAAAGGACTAATGTTTGTTACAGATCCGCTTTTGTAAAGTGACATGAAACAAACGCACTCATGAAAACTGGAGGTTCAAAAAGGTGAATATTTCATCAGTTCGAGCATGATTATTTTAGCAGGGGGCATCTCATGATTTTTTTCTCCATGTGGTCCTTCCATTTCCACCCTTTAACCACTTTCATAACACTCAAGTGCTTACTGGTAAGTTTTCTCCCTTTTTATCGTGTATGCCTGATAAACTTCGTTTTCTGATGATCAAACTTTACATCTCTTCAAACTTATCAATTTGGCTCCATAATAAACCAAAAATGCATCTCATGGAGAAACGATAAGAATACAGAGGAAAATAATGAAGAATGATCTATTTTTGCATTTTGCAGAGCTTTGGTACGTTAATGGCATCAAAAACCAAATGAGTGCATTCGACTATCTTTTCCCCCTTTTACCTTCAAATTTAGACCCTACACATGGCAAGATCTAAGCAACGACAGCCCTGGGGGAGAAATCTACATTTCCTGACATTTGGGAGAAAAAGTGTAGTTTCTCATTTTGCTACCCCCCTGCATCTCCGCCAAAAGCTACACACGTGGTGCCATTTGAGTGGCTGAGGAAATGCAGTTCAAATATGTCATTTAAACTCTTTTTAGCAAAAAGATAAAATTCTCAAAAACCTCCATCAGCCCACTTTGACTTTTCAACATGGACGTGTGGCACACCTTGATTGGAAAAGGGGTCACAACTCAATTTGCAATATTTTAACCCTTTGGTGAAAAAGGCTCAAATTATCAATTTCCTCCGCAGGCCCGCTATTCCAATTTTATTCTTCAACATGTGGCATCTCCTGACTGGGTGCGGGATTGCACTTTAGATTTATACTTTATCTACTTTTGAAATGGGGAAAAATTCCAACTTTTCCTCCGAAAGTCCGTATCCCCGCCATTGACTTTTCAACGTAGGCCACGTGTCCCTTTCTGATTGCTGCGGGCCTCGAATTAGAAATTTTCCCTTCGCATGAGTGGGGCCGCGGGCCTTTTTAGAACTTTTTTCCCTTCGATGAAACAAGGCTAAAATTCCTAAAGTCTTCCGTCGATCTGCCACAACACATATGAACTGAGAAACAGTCACGTGTCCCTTTCTGATTCTCTAACATATGGCATCACCTGATTGGTTGCGGGGATGTGCTTCACTTTTTATCTGTCTTTGAAAAGGGGAAAATTCCAACCTTTCCCCCGATAGCCCATGCCCCTGCCATTGACTTTTCAACGTAAACACGTGTCCCTTTCCGATTCGCTGTGGGCTTTAACTCAGAATTTATCCCTTTCGTGTGAACGGGGCTACGGGTCATTTTGGAAATTTTCGCCCTTCTGCCATAATGCCTTAGAGAATAAAATGGATCCGTCACCCCAAACTTCTGCCAAAACTACTCCAGCCAATTAGGGACTGATGGGGATGCGGGGAAAATCTAACATTTTTCTAAAATCACCAAAAGTGATAAGTTCAAAATGAAACCCATCTGGTCACATCCAATGAGAAGCAAACATGTAGCTTCACCTTTTAAGAAAAAATTTTACAGGGAAAAGAACGTAGGAAGTTGTAGGAAATGGGAAAATGCCATTTTCACTTCTGATGAAGAATTTCTTTCTCTGCAAAAAGGTTAAAAAGGAAAAATGCAAGGTCCCACACATTCCAAATGCATAAAAGAAGAACTAGAATCATTTTCCATCCATTGAAAATAGGCAAAACATTTTAATGGCAGCAGGCTGAGGAATTTTTCTTGATATGTTATAGCTCCACATCCTACCATAATGCAGTCAAGAAAGGTTTGATCTCAAACTTCTATATCAGTCATTAGCCTCGAGGAGCAATTGGTAGCAGTTTTGCATGGGTTTTGACATTACCCTACTCGGGAATAGTTTTCTTCCTTCAGGATTTATTTTTTAAGATTAGGGATTGCAGCAGCTCTAAAAGCTTGTAATTTTTTAGGAGATAATTCTTGATATCAATTATGAAGATTTAAGATACGGTATCAACTTTCGGTAGACAAAGTAACTTTGGGGAGCTTACGTGGAAGTATTTGAGATGATTAAAATCATTACAAATTCAGAGCAAACCTATAGAAGACTCGATAGTCGGATGTTTGAAATTACATTTTTTCTTTCACCTACTCAAAGGTAATACTTATAATAAATGCCCCATACAAAATAAAAATACTGATGAATAACATACAGAAGCAGGTGCCAAAGCCTTAGTTACAATCTTGGATTATTGTCCACTTGTGCTTCAAGTAGCTTTCCTACAAAGTCATTATAAAAGTAATTGTTTTACAATGCTATAAGGCCTCTAAAGAGTCATATTAACACTGGGGATTAAGTTCTAGGTAGATTAAGCAATTGCTTAGGATGCCAATAGTTAGGGGGCACTTAAATCTAAATATTTTCATTATTTTTTAGGTATTATTAGAACTTAACATTAATTTTTTTTACCTAATGTCAATTTTAATTGGCCCTTTTATTGATATTATTATAAAGTAACATACATTTCACACGTACACATAAAAATGTACTATAATATTTTTGCAGGGAAACATAAATATGCATATTTTTAAGCTCATATGATATTGTTGGTATTGTTACCCATTATATAATGTAGCTTTAGGCAATTCAAATGTGTAAATTTTTCTTAGAAATTTTTCATGCATTTTTTATAATGTCACTTGTGGAGCTAGTAGAGGCGTGTATAATTGAAGGAAAGAATTATTTAATTTTGTATTCCTAATGTTTTGGGGTAAATATCTTTTTTTTATGGAGAAATTAGGAAGCTTAGTCCAAATACCAATCTTCACAAATCCATTCGCAAAATTGTTTATTGCTTTGGAAAAAAATGGTGTTTTGATCAATTTTGAGTCCCATCACCTATTTGATATTGGTAAATAAGATGAGTAACCAACCTTGTATAAAAAAATGTATTTGTTGCATTTTGAGCACCTCGTGTGATTAATTCTCTCCATCCATGGAGTATTACTTGTCCTTATTTGATAATTTTATAGGATATTATCAATTCTTTTTTGTGTACCAATTTCTCTAAATTAGCAATTTATTATGATCCTTATGCAAATTTAAAAATATGACAATGTATATAGCTTTTATTTATCCATTTGATGGGGGAAATGATTAACTTCAATTGTAAGAAGGGTGTCTACTTCAATTATTGCCTAGGGCGCTCATAACATTTAATTTGGCTCTGACCATATAAGTTGTTTTTTTTAACGTCACATTGTCTGTTATATCCTAGGATACCGACACGGCAAGGGAGGGGGGCCTGAAACCGGTATGAAATGTACCAGGTACTGGTACGGCTTAGATACGGGGGTGGGAGCAGGAAGGATACAACCGGGTCTATTTTGTTGTCAATACATGAAACATACAACAGATAGGATACTTTTGAAGCTCTACATGTATCTTTTCAACCGGAATCTTATTACTCCAAGGAATATTATATATATGATTTTTTATTAGATTTAAATACGTGGAAGAATATATATATATTTTAAAATAGCATCTAAAAAAAAAGTTTATATATATAAGGTTATTAAATTACTTAATATTATACATAATATTTTGCACTATATATAGTATAATAGTGTTATAGTGTTAGGATAGTATTATAATTAACATCCTTACGATGTCATTTTAATATTTATCATGCACTATATTATCCAAAATCGGATATTATTAATAATATTAGTAAGTGAGGCAATATATCTATAAGAATATAATGATATAACGTTATTTATAATGTGATATAATGTTGTAGCATTATAAATGTTAGAGCTTTATAAAATGTATAAGATTATTGTATGTATATAATGTAATAGTAATATAAAAAGTATAATGGTTATAAAGTTCACTATTATATCATTTGTAATACTTATAATACTATTATCTAATATATTTAATTACAACATTTGATGTTATTATATTTATAACATTCACTTATTTAAATTATAACTTATAAGTTATCTACTTATTTGTATTTTATGTTGTCTTTCATATGTAAAATATGTGATTAATAACATAATTCCTATTTAGAAGGCTAAAATTTATATATTTTTTACTTATATATATATATATATATATATATATATATATATATATATATATATATATATTGTACTGCCTTATCTAACACTGTATCCGGGGTCAAATTTTTTTTTTGCCATATCCGGATACTCCGTACCCGTATCTAAAATGTATCAGCTACTTAGATTATATCTAGAGATATATAGTTCGCTTCAAGCCAGGCCTGGAATTTGACGGTCACCCCTGCCTGTCAAAAGGAAATTTCATGACGGTTTCGTGATATAGCTCCCTTTCAATTTACGTTTTTAGCAAAATGTATTGATGTCTGTATCTCAAGCAGCAAGCTTTTTCTTGGATGTCTGCAACAAGATTCCTTAAATTTTCCCAGAGCAATAAAAAATATTGATAAATTGGTAATGACAAAATGAAAATAAATATAGTCACAATATCATTGAAATTAGAAACTTCTATGTATTTAGAAAAAAGTGAAAACAAATGTGAACTTTGAGTTTAATAAATTCATTATTCACATAAACTTATTTTAGTTTCTAAATTTAAATTGGAAATTATTAAAAATCATTATCAAGATTCAATATGATTTATAGAATATTTTTAAAACGAATAAAATCAAATCGTATTTCATATATATATATATATATATATAGTAATAGACCTTATATATTATATTAGATTATTATAAATTTTTACGGTTTTTAAATAATATCAACTAGCTAAAATACAGTTTTATTAAAAAATTACCTGTCTAAATTGACGGGTTTGTTTTTAATGAAATTGTAATTTACGGTTAAAATACCAAAAAACGGTCTACAGACCGTCAAATTCCAGGCCTGCTTCAAGCTACTTATCCGGCAGTCAAGCTCCCAATAAAGCATCTCCTAATTTGCTGGACATACTTTCAGTAAAGATGGACTAAAATATGCTGGCAATTAATTTTACTTCCACAAGACAGTTATTTACCTTACTGAGAAGAAATGGAGTAAGTTTTGAAGGAAAGAGCACAAAAATGGAGTGTAAACAGCATGTTAACAGGCATCCTGGAAATGAGAGACGTGATGGCGATAATCCCCATGGGTTAGGAAATAGAGAGAGGTAAATTCTTATTGATCCTATTAGTGTGTTTCACTGTAAATCTGATGAACCGAAAAGAACTGTGTGATGACCCTGGGTATTGAAATAATGTAAAAAGAGGAATGCAGGTAGTAAGATGACCCTAGCCATCACCTCCTCATTTACTAGTTTAGAAACAATAAGTAAATATTTCAGAAAATTTTCAGACCAAAGGAACATATTTGGGGCAAAACAGTTGTTGTTCCTTCCGCAAATGAAGGGAATGAGCTAAATGGAAAACAGAAGAAATCATTCATAACTGTTAGAACACTTGAACCAGCTGCCATAAAAGAATAAGATTCTACCAAATAATGGTGGTAGCACCATAAAGATTGATAACATTAAATACACGTAGACGCCATTCACTCCGAAGTCAACAAATAGACCTTCCATGAGGCTAGTTCTACATTGATTATCAAGACCTTATATCAGGTAAAAGGTCAATAATGGGGAAATAATAAGGTATTTTATTAAATGTTGGATTTGGAACCACCTTTTATTATGAAAGTTCTTCATGCATCCTAAAAGGATAGGAGGAGCAAAACTGTTGACATATTAGCAAACTTCAGAGGTTATTTCTCTGAAAGAAAATGTGTTAGCCTTGTCAAGCGCACTTAAGATAATATGATGGACATGAAAGGGCTTAAAAAGATAAGAGGAGGGCTTCCCTGTGTGCTTGCCCTGCAACAGAGAATAGAAATGGCATCTAATTTTGTAAAGCCTCCAATGCGATAAAGACATGTATTGCAGGTGGCCACAAATGCAGCGACTGTTTTCCATGCAGCTGGGTTAATCGTTTAAGGCAGGTACAAACAGATCTTTTGGAGCAAATTTTGTGTCGTTTGACAATTAACTGAAAAGATTTGATCCCTCAGATGATTTGAGTTACTTGAGATATACAGAGATGTTTATCCATATTCCCCTAGCTAGTTTTAGGACACCTGTGAGGAAGACAATCCTCAAACTTATACAAAATTGATACGCGAAATAATTTTGTTGCAGAGGATGTTAGGGATCAGGTACCTTACAAAGTAAAATGGTGTTCAAGGACTGGTCCAAGCAGAAATTTTCCATGTCAAATGATGGTGGTTAGGTAAAGTTGTATCAAATGATACTTGGTGGGGAGATGCAAAGTATGTGGTTACATTCACCTCCTCGGTAATGGGGGTCTTCCACCATGCAGACACAAAGTTATCTAATCTTGGGAACAGGGAATGTGTATGAGACAATTGTGTCACAGCTATTGTATATGAGAGGGATCCCACAATAGTATTCAATGAACAAATCCAATAAATTATAGAAAAGAGGCAGGTCAGTATAAACTCTCCTCTCCACATCTCATCTCACCCATTGAATACAAAATGGCATTTGACCGAAAAATGCCTCGTAATGTGGTTCCTATTGACGGAAAAAAAAATTGTTCTTCTTCTAAACAGCCCCAGCAAAAATGTGTATCATAGTGATGAGGTCAGTTTGCTTCAGAAATGATTCTTGACTTTTCAAAAATTGACAGTAAAACTATGTTGGAGGCATGATAGACTAGCCATAAGCAAATTCAATCAGATGGTGGAGGATGCATGGGGATAAAATCCCTCAACCGAGGTAGCTTCCCATTCACCTCTTGTCACAAGGTGCTTGATTCTTAACTACATCTCAAGAGGAATGAGCTCATCTCCAAAGAGAGAAGAGAAACTAGATATTTTCTGTAATAGTGATCCATATTTTGGGAGCAATCAAGTGGATGGCATATTAAATTTGATATATCCGATGTGTGCAGCAAGAATGGTTCATTAAAAATTTGGAGAGAGAAAAAGGGAAATGGAAGTAACACATAGAAAGCACAATATTGATAACAAAGACACGGCTACAATTTTTTATATGATGGTTATGTAGGTCACAGAAAATATCTTAATAAAGATGCAACCTGTGACACTCTATGTTTCTCACTATCAGTCAATGCATCTTTTTCAACTATGCATGGTAGCAAATGAAAGGCACCATTGGAAGATAGATTCATACAGCTTCCACTTGTTACTAAAAGATTGGTACCACATTCAAAACTGTCTGTGCAACATTGTGCGCCATTTTCACATACTATTGATGCATCAAACTACTGATTTCTATACTTAGCCGAATTTGAAAATTTCTAAGATGATGAATGGAGTTGACACAACTCTGTGCCCTGCTTGCACATGCCATTGATGCACCAAACTCCACTCTCCCCGCCTTATTTCTATACTTAGTAAACTTCCATGATGATGAATAGAGCTCAAGGGACTTCCCGCACTGTTTGCACGTGTTTGGTGTACCAAACTCCACTTTCTCCACTTTGTTTTTCATATATAGCTTTTTCCATCATGATAAGTGTAGTTCAGGATAAGTGGAGTTCAGTGACCTTTGTGCACCACTTACACATGTGATTGGTGCACCAAGTTCCACTTTCTCTTATACCTAGCCAAAATTCCTTGATGATGTGTGAGTTGGGGAAACTTGTATCGCTTGCACATGTAACTACCCAGTTTTTGAAGGATTACTTAAGACATCTTCAACCAAAATTCCTTCATGATATGTGAATTGGGGAAACTGTGTACCACTTACACGTTTAACTACCCAGTTTTCGAAGGATTACTCAAAACATCTTCAGTCAAAATTATGTAGCAGGACCTACTAAAAATAGCCAAGAGGCACACAAACAATGGACAGACTTACTTATGTCTTATGTCTAAGACAAGTTACAGCATGTGCATTAGGGCATATAAACTCATGTTTTGACTTCTACCTTTTGAATGTGTGATTTATGCTTTGAAGCTTTTTTTACTATGCATGTCATCTCCCACCATATTTTTCTTCTACAATCACTTACATTAGATCATTTTACTGGTTCATTTCTTCCATAGGAAGGAAATCCTTTCTCTGTGAATTGCTTTCTTCCGGAAAAAATGTAAAGAATAGATGCAAAAACGTTTCTATGCAGATCATAGATATTAGCAAGGATAAAAAATGTTGAATGGACATGGCCACCCTATTTAATTCTGGCCATGGGGTTTATAGGCCACCATTGTGACGTTTTCACATCATTGCATATTAAGTTGTCACATTAGAATTCATGGAGGATAAATTTGTTAAATAATTGTTTCTTTAAAAATCAGCCATAAATTCATGATTTATTCGACTAAAAGAAATATTATGCTTGTTTTTTAGATTAAATATTCAAAAAAGAAAGAATGAATCCCAACATTTTAAAAACAGGTTTCAATGATTTTTTATGCATTTTGATGAATTTATACAAATTTAAAGGCATATTTGGTAATCAACAAATTTAAAATTTTTACATAAAATTTGTTGAATGCATCAACTAAGGTTACATAGTGTTGGCGTCTCTACAGCGTCATCATTCACATTTAGAGATAAAAGCAATGTAACAAGATGGTTTGTGCTTGTGATGGAAGTTGTCTTCTCCATTATAGAAATGAGTTTGGTTTCAAATCAAGTAGTTCCAAGCACCTTTTTATTTATTCTATTTTCCGTTAATTCTCATATCTAGAAGAACATTACCTATTTTGAAATGACGGCACAACTACCAACCATTGCCCCAATTTTTATCTCACTAGGTTCGATGTGTGCCAATTTTACATCCCACAAGCTTTAGTTAGCTACAAAAATCCCATTTTATTGCTTCTGCTGCAAATATTAGGATGAGTATATTGAAACCTACAATAGAGATAAGGCAAGATGCAAGTAGAAAAATGGGTCTGGTATGGATACACCTTGGATGGTCCCGATAAATCTGGAGGCATATCCAAATGAATAAAACATATTTTTTCAACATTAAAACATAAAGTGACCAAAATTTAAAAAACAATGTACAAACCCTAAATAGTCAAAAAGACAACACAAAAGCAAAACACTAACCTCTCATCCCTCTCCCTCTCGTTGCATACTTATGACTCTTTGCTCATTTAGGTTTGATACTTCATCAAGCAACATTGTTATCATCTAATGAACCATATCATAATGTCGATAACTTGATGTTGATGCCGTTGACGAATATGATAAATATTAAATACTGATTTTGGCATAGTAATTATATCTAATATTAAGCATGATATTTGTTACTTGTCATTCGGCATTCGGTTGGCATTACATAAATCATCAGTAGTGTATTCTGGCCAAAAAAAACAATAATCTCTGTATCTGTATATCGGATTCTTCGTTTCTATACATAATGTTCCGCTTTTTTGACCCGCCTTTGATTCTTCTCAATTTCCAATGGTTTGCAGGAAAAGAGGCTTGACAGACTATAGCATTCCAATTACACGGAATGACAAAATGTAATAAGGGAGAGAGGGGTGCCAAAAAAAAGAGGAATATATAAAATAATTCAAAAGCACTTTTTAAAACATTCAATTCACAAGTTATTCCCGTTTTTTTTTTTGGATCGAATTTTGGGTTTGACTAAAAACCAATACATTGGTTTTAATTGGAACGAGAACCTTAGCGAGTCAAATTTACTTGCAAGTTATTCATGATTTTTACTACCATGGACTCGAATATCATGACTAAGTATCGGCATCGAAAAAGGGTGACCCAAATTCTTTGACATGGCAGCTATGAATTGAAGGGTAGTATAACCACCATTTTGTCAAGCAACACTTGTCTAGCACAATATTCTTTTGAGTAATATTTACTCCTATGAAGTAGGCACTACTTGCCAACATCCTTTTCGTGCTTCTTATCCAAAGATGTCCTCTTTGAAGGAGGATTGACGATTGATTGTGGCATATGGAATCAATGTCTTTCAGTTTATTGTCAAACTTGATAGCATCCAAAGATGTCCTCTTTGAAGATTGATTATCACACAAGTAGTCATTGCTTTGCAATTTATTGTCAAATTTGGGTGATGCCCTTGTCTTTCTCGTGCTATGACTCATCACCTAAAACTTTCTTTCTTGTCCATATGTTTAAACTTCTCTTCAATCTTGACCACATATCCATAGGCCCCCTTAATGCTCTAATAATAAATTAAAAAAATCATTTGAGTTTGGAAATACTCTTGCAATCCACTATGGTATTTGTGGAGCTGGTGCTTTTTGCTGTTACACATGCCAAGTTTTGCAAACATACAAAGCATGTAATACATTAGCGAACTTTTACACGTCAATTTTGTCCGTAATCGATTCTTACCAATTTCTATATTGATCATTATGACTTCCTACAAGATAAATTCTTCCTCAAGGGTTTCCCCAAAACCTTCCCAAGTTTTCAATACTTGGTGCTCAAGTATCTCATCCTTTTTCTGACTAACTTGCAAACGATATGCTTCCGACCAATGTTTCAATTGTTTTTTTGGGTGTTTGGTGTTGTCTTTGAATTTCCCTTCTACTTTGTCATATGATTAAAAAATGTTCAAAGGGACTTGGAAGGACATTTTCAACATTCCAACACCAATTAAGGGGAGGGCATTATGAAAAATTAATTGTAGGATATAACCATCCTAATCTTAGACATAAAAAGTTTATTTCTTCTCATTAATGTATAAAACTTCAAAAAACCCATTTTAGTTTGGCTATAATGTGCTAACCACTATAGTGTTCGAGGACTTTCCTTTTTCTGTCATTACCTATCTTGGTAGAAAATTCTGTGCTTTGGAAATTACATTTACAGACATAGTTATTCCTCGTGAGGGTGATTCTACTTATCATACTAACCATTTCAATTGTTTTCTTGAGGAAGCAATGGGTCCTTTTTAGTAGGAATTACTGGAAGACTTAAAACAAGGATGTTGTGATATAGAAAAAATAGTTAGGATACCACCTGCCCATGTGTTCAAATTACCTTCAGAATTGAGGGGGCAGTGGAGCAATCGGTGATGAGAGCTTAAATGAATCAAACTAAAATATAGAAATTCTAGAATCAAAAATATAATATTTAGGGAAAAAACTGACTGATAATGAACTATCTACTATAAAATAAAATAAAATAATGTTCTGATACCAACAAAGCTATCAAGAGGGCCACTACCAAATTTGAAGACAAACAAACCTTACATGTATCAAAACGTTGGTTCAGCCAGATCACACAATTTTACATTAAAAACAAAATTGCTTATTACAAGAATCCCTGTTATACTTAACAGTTAAGTAATCCCTCTCCAATATTTGCACACTCCTAAAGATAAACTTCATAAAAGCTCTATCCTTAATTTATCCTCCAGGAGAGCTCTTTAGTCTTTTCACATATTTAATTGATTTCTTCTAAATAATCTTTAGCCTTTTGTATGGCTTTGTTTGCTTTACTTTATGTTCCTGAAATAGTCCATGCTTTATTCCTCTCATATTATCCATTGAATGGACTTTTGATTTATTCTTATTTTGTCTTCCTAAAATAGATTATATCTATGGTGTATTCTTATTTTGTCTTCCTTAGGGGAGGAAAAAACATGTAACTTTATTAATGAAGAAATAAATACAAACAACTTTGTACGAGCTGAAAGGATTGATTTGATTAATGGAGGAGTGAGATGTTGTATATATAGAATGTTGGAGAAGTCTAGAAGTGCCCGTGAATGTTCTGGAAAGAACTGGAGTTGAGAAGGGGAAAAATATGGAAAGAGTGTTCTAGAAAAGTTAGAGTTGAAAGGGAGAAAAATATGGAAAAGATTTTTCTAGAATGGGACTGTTGGGAGAGACTGTCGGTGGTACAGTTGATTGAAAGGAATAAACATTAAATAAACATTTTTTTCAACACCCCCCGTAATGTTTATTTAGGTATGTTGTCACAAGATTCAAATATGGGTCCCGACAACTTGGCCTTGTTAGGTACCCATTTACAAAGCATATTATATAACCTAAGGTTTCATATGTACTCCTGAAGAGGAACATCCACCAGATGTAACATGTCTCGAAATTTTAAAAGACTTCTTGTAGACAAAGCTTTAGTAAATATATCTACAATTTGTTCTTCAGTTCCACAGAATTTTAGCTCCACCACATTTCCATCTATTAAGTCATGAACAAAGTGATGATGCACTTCAATATGTTTAGATCTAGCATGGTAGACAGGATTTTTCGCTAGCTTGATAGTGCTTTGATTGTCACAAAATATAGTAGTTGGATGATCTTGTGGTAGATGAACTTCCTCAAGCAACGTTCTTAGCCACATAGCTTCTTGAGATGCCTTGGAGGAACTGAATATATTCTGCTTCTGTAGATGAGAGTGACATTGTAGCCTGCTTCTTACTGCTCCATGATATTGGACCTGAACCAAGATGAAAAACATATCCTGAAGTTGATTTTCTATCATCTATGTCTCCTGCATAGTCTGAATCTGTATAGCCCACTAGAGTAGGTTTTCCTCCATGCTTATATTCAATTCCAAGTTGATATGTACCTCTGATGTACTTCAATATTATTTTTCCTACTTTCTAATGGTCGACATGAGGATTTTCCATGTACCTAGAAACAATGCTAACTACATATGCAATATCTAGTCTAGTGATAGTGAGGTACAAGAGATTGCCAACAAGTTGTCTATATAATGTTTCCATCTACTTCCTGTAGATTAGAGTTAGCACTTAATTTTAATCCAACTTCACATGGTGTACTAGCTGGCTTACATTCAAGCATTCTAAATTTTCTTAATATATCAAGAGCATATTTGGTTTGAGAAAGCAAGATTCTTCCTTCTTCTTGCCATACTTGCATACCCAAAAATTTGTGCATTAGCCCTAAGTCACTTATCTCAAAGGCCTTTTTGAGTTGTTCCTTAGTATCTACAATGTATTGCATATGATCTCCTGTAATGATTAAATCATCAACATACAAAACAACAATAACAATTTGACCATCATTATACTTTACATACATATCTGGATCAACTTTACTTCTTTTGAATTCTGCTTCTAGAAAGTACTCATTTATTTTGGAGTACCATGCCCTTGGAGCTTGTTTAAGACCATATATTGACTTTTTCAATCTACAAACTAGATGTTCTTCTCTAGGTTTAACAAACCCTGGTGGTTGTTGCATGTAAATTTCTTCCTTTAAATCACCATGTAAAAAAGCACTCTTAACATCCATCTGATAAATTTTCCATCCATATTTTGCAGCTAAGGAAACTATCGTACGAATGGAAGTCATTTTAGCAACTGGAGAAAAAGTTTCAGTATAGTCAATACCTTCTTTTTGTGAGAAACCCTTGGCCACTAACCTTGCTTTGTGCTTTTCCAAAGCTCCATCAGATCTGAATTTTGTCTTGTATGTCCATTTGCAGCCAACCAAATTCTTTCCTTGTGGAAGGGTTGATAATTTCCAAGTGTCATTTTTTATTAGAGAGTTGTACTCATCTTGCATAGCTTCTTCCCATTCAAATTTTCCTTTTGCTTCCTCATATGTGTTTGGATCATCAACCTGCATCACTCTAGTCATAAGAGCATAGTTAGCAACAAGATTCTTAGGACCTTCTTGGTAGATATCTTGGATGCTTCTTGTTTTTCCTGTAATTTCACTGTCACTTTCACTTAATGCTTCAATTTGAATTCCTTCTTCTCCTACTAGAAGACGTTACACCTTCATTTGAATCATTAATATCAATATTTTTATCTTCTTCAATCAAGATTGGAAGAGAAGATGTTTAGTGGAATCTTTACTATTATCAATGATGTCTTCATCAAACAATACATTTCTTTTAATATGTATTTCTTCAGTCTTAGGATTGTATAACCTGTATGATTTTGACTCCTCACTATACCCAATCATTATGTATTTATCACTTTTCTTATCTAACTTTTTCCTTTTCTGATCAGGAACATGAGCATATGCAATACTTCCAAAGACTCGGAAGTGAGAGATAGTGGGCTTTTCTGCTACTCCAAGCCTCTTCTAGAGTTATATTTATAACAATCCCTAGTGGGGATCCTATTGAGAATATATGCAGCTGTATGAATTGCTTCAGCCCACAATTTGACTTCTATGTTTCTAGAATGTAACATACATCTAGCCATTTCCATCATAGTTCTATTCTTTCTTTCTGCAACCCCATTTTGTTGAGGTGTGTAAGAAATAGTAGATTCTTTCTTTATACCATTTTGTTTGCAAAAGTTTAGGAGGGATTGATTTATATACTCTGTACCCCTATCTGTCCTTAGTATTCTTAATGACCTTCCACTTTGTTTTTCTGCTAAAACCTTGAACTCTTTGAATCTATCAAACACTTCACTCTTACTTTTTAGAAAATATACCCATATTCTTCTACTGTAATCATCTATAAAAGTGAGTACATACCTTGATCCCGAAAGTGAAGGTGTTTTAAATGGACCCATGACATCGCTATGAACTAGATGCAAGGGAACTTTTGCTCTCCATGACTTTCCTTGTGGGAAGCTTTCAACATGTTGCTTTCCCATAGCACATCCTTCACAAATACCATGTCTTTGAGAGATTTTGGGAAGCCCATAAACCATGTCCCATTTCTCCATAACCCCTGAGACTTTGATAATTGATGTGCCCCAGTCGCTCATGCCATAACCTGTTCATGTCAATATGCTTTGCAATAGCACACATATTCCTATCTTCACACTTAGAGGTGAACTCTTGAAATTTATATAATCCATTTTCAACTTTACCAATTGCAGTGACTTTGTGTTTATCATTCACATCTTTGATTAGAAATTTATCATTGTAAAACTCTACTTTGTATCCTTGATTTGCAATTTGGAATACTAAAAGAAGATTTGTCTTTAAGTCTGGAACTAATTTCACATTCTTGAATACACCATTGTCAAATTTAACATTTCCTATCCCCTTAACTTCTATAACACTATTATTGCCCAAAAATATTTTCTCTTTAGTTTCATTATTGGTTACAGATTCAAATTGCTCTTTATTATGAGACATATGTTGTGTTGCACCAGAATCAATGACCCAATCATCTTTGTAAGAACTATTTTCCTTAAGAGCCATACATAGAGCATTACTTTTTGATTCATAATTTCTTGAAAACTTTCTTATTTTCCTTTCTATACCA
The DNA here is from genome assembly GCA_019776745.2 of Taxus chinensis. Lineage (NCBI taxonomy): Eukaryota > Viridiplantae > Streptophyta > Pinopsida > Cupressales > Taxaceae > Taxus > Taxus chinensis. The sequence goes on along the minus strand of CM034147.1, from coordinate 659,057,897 downwards.
TTTCTCTTTTCTGTATCATTGATCCTTTTATAACATTCATTAGCTTTGTGACCTATCTTACCACAATAGTTACATTTCCACTTTGGCCTATTTCCATAATCATCATGATGTTTAAATGAATTATACTTGTTATCATGCTTCCAATTCCTCTCTCTTGGCTTATGTTGATTGTCTTGAAACATCTTGTAGTTATATTTTCCCTTTGTCATGAAGGCCCGAGAATCATCATTGCAAGTCTCCCTTTCCTTGATTTGACGCTTTTCTTCCTACACTAACTTGGAGTACATAGTTCTTCGGATTTGATGCTTGCTAATTTATCAGTTGTATCTAGACCTCTTATGAAAGATTGATAAGATGCAGGAAGACTTTGTAATATGATTTGCACAAAATCATTATCATTTATACTCTTTCCAAGAGAGTTCAAGTTCATTCTTCTTTTCTTTTATTTTTGTTAGGTGAGGCACTAACTCTTGTGTATCTGATAGTCTCATGTTATATAATTCTGTAGTAAGAGTTAGAATCCATACATCACCTGAATTTTCATATGTGCTCTTTAAGGTAGCCCATACGTTGACTCCGCTTCTCTCATTACGTACTTCTGGAAAGACGTCATTTGAAAGAGTGAGCTTTATCCATGCCGCTTCCATTTTATCTCTTCTATCCCAATTTTCTTGATCTTTTTGGGATTTGTAGGCCTTTTTTCCACACCAATAACAAGCTCATAACAATTCTTCAGGGTTAAAAACATCTCCATATGAGATACCCAATCATAATAATTTTTCCCATTTAATTTAAATTTTGGCAAAGGAGTACTATTAGACTCCATTATGAATAAATTCTCTCACAAATTGAAATAAAAACACTTATCTTCAACACACCAGAAAAAAAATGATTTCAATAGTCTGCTCATACACTTTTAATTTTGTCCCCCAAAAAAAACATATTCTTTGCCAAAACAATGAGAAGAAATCAAATGCAATTTGGGAATTTTTCCCTTCAATTTTTTTACTGTTCACTTACAAATCTGCTGCAGATTTGTTGCTGGTAGAAGAGAAAAAAAAATTAGCCTACTGGAAGCCTCTGGACAGGTACATACAGATCTGCAATATATCAGTGGCTCCTTAGCTCCTTGGCTCTTCAACACATGCTTGAGAATAACCTCTACTCTGATGCCATGAAGAAAAAATAGGGGAGGAAAAAACTAGAACTTTTATTAATAAAGAAATATATACAAACACCTTTGAATGAGTTGCAGGGATTGATTGATTAATGGAGGAGTGAGATGCTATATATATATAATATATATATATATATATATATATATATATATATATAGAATGTTGGAGAAGTCTAGAAGTGCCCGTGAATGTTTTGGAAAGAACTGGAGTTGAGAAGGGGAAAAAATCTGGAAAGAGTGTTCTAGAAAAGTCTAGAGTTGAAAGGGAGAAAAATATAGAAAATTTTTTTCTAGAATGGGACTATTGGGAGAGACTGTCGGTGGTACAGTTGATTGAAAGGAATAAACATTAAATAAACATTAAATGTTCTTTGTTATAAGGGTCATGACCCTTGGGTGCTAAGAAAGGTTATAGGGGGAGTACCCGGCATCCTCCTTAGATTGTATAGACCAACCACTCCATTGGGCACTCCCTCATGGGAGCTAACAAATCATGTGTTAACCCCCTCCTATGGTAGTGCATAACAATAAAATTACCTACAATGTTTTAAAACTCAGAGAAACTCGGTGAGTACTTGTCACTTGCTTGTGAAACAAGAACTTCAGCACATAACTCATGAGCAAGGTATATGTCCAAAACTCTACAAAAAATGACAAAAATTGCCATAAAAGCTTAGCTGAGTTCATCAAAACTAAGCACTGTACTCTCTTTTTTTTAAAATTTAATGGTGAATATACCTAGGTGTTCTCTACATTCATTTTAGAGTGTTTTACCATCAAATAAGTTTATTTTAAGGAACATTCATTTCTCATGTCATTTAATAGTTTTTTACCATCAAATACTATTTTTTGTCAAAAATTAATTGAAAATATATTTATGCATTCTCTACTTTCATTTCTCATGTCATTTAATAGTGTTTTACCATCAAATAAGCTTATTTTATGGAACATTCATTTCTCATTTCATTTAACATTGTTTTGCTATCAAATAAGTTTATTCTATGGAACATTCATTTCTCATGTCATTTAACAATGTTTTACCGTCAAAGAAGTTTATTTTATGAATTTATAAATTCTTTTATTTTTAAAGTAGGGCTAAAGTTGCCAAGTAATTGTCGAGTCCCGAGTAATTGTCAAGTCTTGAGTTCGAGTCAAAATTTTGGGTTGCCAAGTAATTATTGAGTAGGAGTTTTAAAACCATATGGTTAGTTATACTAACCTGAGCCTTGCTACAAAGGTGTGATTGTGCCACTTTCCAACCACAATATCCATCTTTTTTCTTCTTTGGATCTGTACGACGGAAAAGTGACAAGTGAGCTTGGGAATCTACAAGTAACTCTTCCTCACACCCAACCTCCCGAGGTCGTGCCGAGACAATCGGTGGGGATGGAATATGTGTGGGATGCAGACAAACTAGTTAGGCAATGTAATGTCTTCTACTTGCACTAGTGGAAATTGTGAATCTAAGGAAAAGAAGGTCCTCCTAACTTGAACTGGTGTGATAGATCAATCAGAAAGGATGACTGCTCGAAGGCTCCAATCAATATCGAGCTCTGGCGTGATTCGGTCTATGGATTGTGGAATACGTGGAAAATGTCCTGGGATAGTTTCGTGTATATCTCCAGATAAGGTCATAGGGTGGATGGTAAATATAATTGACTCTATGGGCGATTCTCTGGCCTAGTCTAGAACTCCTTAGCTTTGTTAGCTGCTATGTCTAATAAGGATAACTGTTTGATGATGATAGGTGGAAGTGGAGTAGATCTGAATACTAGTATACGTAGGCCAACATCTATGTCTGATTCACCTATGGGCTCGTTGGGCTATGGGATTTGTGGGTCACAACCGAAAATTCGTATTTGTTGTGGTCCTACTATGGTCATGTGCGGAATCAATACCTAATCCCAACATCTAATAGTCATATGCCTTTTCAGCTTCTATATTCAGAATTAATAATTGTGTGATCTTCTCAGAATATCTTACAAACGTTTGTACAACCTGAATTCTCAAGCTGGTATCTATATCTGTGAGAGTGTGCTGTGGGACCAAAGGGTCACAACCAAATGTTTTCTCTCTTTCAAGCCTCTCTACAGTCATGTGGATATGAATCTAGGGTAATCTGTAGTTTGGTTGATTTGACCAAAATGTGTGTGCTTGGTCGTCTTCTATGTTTAACCCGTGTAGTTGGAAACTGATTTGTTGTAAGTTTACCGTTGTTCAGAAGACTTGGATCCTGAGATTTTAATCTATATCAGTTATTGCTGTGATAAGATTGGGTTGGGGCACGATTGGCTTAAATATGTATTCTCTGGGCTCTCTAGGTCCCGTGATTGTCATACAAAAGCAATAATGAAAATTAACTGTAGCAAAGTGACATCTAACTGCGTTTAAGTATATCTATAGCATATATGATTTCTCTATTTTTGTATTTTCTGATGAACTATTCAAACGAATTTAAAAGAGTAACTGTTTAATATATCTAGAATTGACAGCTAAAATAACAATTTAAAACAAACAAAATAACTGAGTATAGTTATTTGTCTGTGTAACTGTGAACCTATTCTAAATAATGAAATAATTGATCTAGTCTATTTGCAAGACCTTTCGATCCTACCTCAGAAGTGAGGAATGAATCATAGTTTCTCAGAAACTATCAATCCCCATAGCTTCCCTAGCAATATCGAAAGTAAAATTGACTGAAATAAAGTGATTGGCTACTCTATTTGATATGCTTCTTAATTAGAACTTTGAAAGCTAGAACCTGGATTCTACAGAACAGTGGCAAATCCGATGGTGTGTGTGATCTATGTCCCCTCAGTGTGATCTCCTCGTTCCTTCGTGTTCACGTGGATCCAGAAAAGTGTGTAATGCTAGCATTAACAGAAGTAGATATTGGCACAAAGGCAGCTTAGGATACAGACTGAATACAATGCGAGTAGGAGAGAGATAGCACAAGAGTACAGAGCTTGGCTTATGCAATTCCTAGCGGGATTTATTACGAGTCATGCAACATAAAACATCCAGAACCTGAAACTATCCTATTTGAAGAACAAAACCTACAACTTTAATGGCTTCCTATTGAAAACAAAAACTATTTTACTCCAATGGATTGGATAAAATATCAACATCACTTGCACAAGATGGATATGTGGCTTCCTAACAGCAAAACAACACTAACTAAGCATGCAATGAAAGAAACTAAGAATTCTAAGCAAAATGAAAGACTAATCTATTGCAATGAGAAATTCAGAGGCAAATTTGAGGGGCCATTTGCTTGAGCACAAGCCATCTATTTATAGCATTTGCATTTACCCAAGGTAAAAACCAAATAGAACTCTTAAACTATAAACAATGGAAAAACACTATTCCAGGGAACCATAATCATTAATGCAAGCTTATGGTGGTGAAAAAAAGTTGGTGAATAGTTGAAATTTATGTGAGTTGTGTTAAAAGAGCTTTCTGGAAAACATGTAAAGGACCGCCGCCCTAAGCAGGGCAAGGACCGCCGTGGTTATCACTAGACCGCCGCCCAGGAAGGGCGGTGGGTTTCGTAACTGAAGAGAAAAATGCCAAGAAAAGAGGGAAAAGGAGAAAAGCAAAGCATCCGGGGGCTAAGCGGGGCATGCGGGATGTTAACGCACACTTGGAGAGCTTTTTTGGATCCCAAACACCTTGCAAGGAGACCTGTATCATCATTGGGGTATGTGTTACGTTGTTCTGATAGTGTAGTACCCTACAATTTTGGGTACGTACATATTGCCCCCTCGGAGAAGCGTTTTAGCCATGAAGAGGTGTAAAATGGTGGGTTCGAGTATGGCGGTCCCGAAATGGGAAGTTAGAAGTTATACCTGATACATTCGTGTGTCGAAATGACGCCATCCAAAATTCCTTCCACCTGCAAAATGAAAAGAGAACTCAAGTGCAGATAGACAAGATAGATCGGAAAATAAACGCTAAAATAATAGGAAATGAGTACGTACCATTTGTGCGGGGGTAAGAACTTACCTCCTTCGGTGCTCCAAACCTGCGAAAAAAAATATTTTAAAACAAGTCAGGTTGTTATATATATGAAAGTGGGTCCATTTTCCTATTCATTTGCGCGAGTTGATTTGATTGATTCTGAGCTCTGGGACCCACGGTGATGGTTTCTTGCGTGAGTAGAGCCAAAACGTTCATGACGGGATAGTGATCATGCCTCCACGATTGGAACATCGACCCGCGAGATCATAGGTTAGTTTTCCTCAATTTATCATTTTTACCCCCTCAATTTTAAAATGCTAAAATCTTTGTCGTGGGGGGGTAATTTTTGAAAATGTTAGGTTCAAAAGGTCCATCTAGGGGGGCCGCCTACTGGGTAGGCCTTGTTTTAGTAAAAATGGTCCTCTTTTGGCGTTTTTAGGCTTTTTTAGGTTTAAAAACCCACGTGGGCTTTCGGGCCACGACCGCTGCCCTGCCCAGGGTGGCGGTTACACAACCGCTGCCCTGTTCAAGGTGGCGGTTACATGACCGCCGCCCTTAAGGTGGCGGTTACAAAACCGCCTCCCTACTTAGGGCGGCAGTTTTAAACAGAATGCCAAAAGAACATTTGTTTGAGATTGTTTTTGTATTTTTAGCATTTCTATGTGTTTTCATGATTTTTCTAGTATTACTCGGAAGCTAACTTGCTCTGTTTTGTGTGTTTTTGGGTGCATGCAGGTGAGAGAGGAGTATATTTAGTGGAGCCGAGAGAGAGAGAGTGTGACTGGCTCCCAACAATACTAGATGCACTCTCACAGGATGAGGAGGACACTCTTCAGAGGGCCGGGATACTACGTATCTCACGTGTTCCACATGTTGCACCATCCAATCACATTCTTTGTGACTTATTCTCCTATTGGGATGCTGATCGGAACACCTTCCGATTACTAAGGGTCCGCGGTGAGTGCACCATCACTTTGGAGGATGTTTATCACATTCTGGGGGTCCCGATCATTGGGAGATGTCTGACCCTTGAGACAGTAGGTTTGCGGGCCCAGATAGCACAGTGGGCTTTCTATATGGGAGATGCAGTCATCTCCATGGGGTCGAAGAAGGGGGTTAGAGTTTGATCCATTCCTAGTTTTCCCATCCCCTTGCTTCGCCAAGCCATTATGGGGATCCTTTCCTCAAGATTGATCGAGGACAAGGGAGGAGACACACTGCTATATTGCTAGTCCCCCATCATTGCACAAATAGAGGGACATGGTCGGATATATGCCTGGGGAGTAGATATACTTGGGACTACCTACCACGAATTATACAAGGTAGTCCATTTACAGGGGCAGTCCTTGAGCCACCCGACCTTGGTCATGAGTTAGGTCTATGAGCACTTCATTCCCTATGGCAGAGGTGTAGTGGTGATAGATCCCGGAGCTGTGAGGGCAGCTAGATGGACAGATATGTCGGTGCTCAGAGCACCTCATCAGCCAATTACTTCCTTGACCACCGATGACATGGAGGCCACACCATATCAGACCATGGCAGGCATATGGGGTGAGGAGGCTCTTACTTTGATCTCCTGCTCCACCATAGGGCAGCTTATTGATAGAGTGGGGCGAGTGGAGATACACCCCTTTGGCCGAGTACCTCAGCAATTTGGCCTACCCTACATGGGCATGCTTCCCCCGGTAGCGCCAGTATACATGTCAGTTCGAGAGGCCAGAGGGGGTCCTAGAGGTCGGGGTTGCACAGTTGTTACTCCTGGCATCCCTATTACGGCCAGGAGGGTAGTACGTGCTCGAGGGAGAGTCGGTGCGCCTTAGGCACCTTTGCTTCGGATTGCTGCGGGTCCTGTCCATAACAACGATGACCCCATTGACATAGACTCTGAGTCTGAGGAGTTTACAGGGGGAGAGACAGAGGAGGAGACTGGTCCTGAGTGGCATGATACTCAGGATATCATGCAGGCAGAGAGGGCCAAGTAGAGTGCAGAGAGGGTGACTTTGGTTTCAGAGGAGCCACTCTCCCAGGGCCATGGCGGGGAGGATGAGTTCGTTGCGGGGCACTACATTGCTCCAGTCAAAAGAGCAGCACCTTAGTTAGCGGCGGCATCTGTGGCAGGTGTTGACCCTAGCGATCCATCCTAGAGGCCTGGTGATCCGAGTAAGTTACCACCCTTCTCTTTAATGTTTGTTGTTAATTAGGATTTCCTTAGTTACTATCTCTCCTTTTGTTTTATCTTCGTATTTTATTTCTTGTTTATTTCTAGTTTGTTTTCTCCTTTGTTTGCAGAGACCGCCGATGAGTGGCGGGACTTGATTCGTAGGGTATGTACTGATACCCTGATGATCCCCATGGAGAGGACCCATGCAGAGTTATCTGTGGATGCTGGGGAGCCCTCAACAGCTGGTAGACACACTGATGTCTTTGCCCCAGTTTGGCATGTGGCCAGGATGGTATCGACTCTCCGCACGGAGCTAGCAGGGTATAGGACAGCCGAGCACTTGATGAGGAGTCATTCTCGTGGCGAGACTGCAGGCTGCCCCTCGGGATCCTAAGCCCTCCGTGTACTCAGAGCGCTAGCGTAGCCAGAGTCCTAGGCATGGGTGTGCACCTTCAGAGGGGTCTCATAGGGGTTGAGAAGCCACTTGGCTCTCCTAGATTTTGCATGATATATTCTTTTGTATATACCGGGCTCTTTGAGCATTTTGACCATGCTCAGCGCATGATGGCATTATACAGGAATTTTGATATATATATATATATATTTCTTTGGATCAGACTTTTGGCATTTATGGCTTTGTTTCCTTTCCAGTTTCCCTCATGTGAACTATGATATTATGCTTATATGCTTTTTAGAATGTATGCAATGGAGAACAAATGATACAAATGTTTACTTTCTTTTTGTATTTCATGATGCTGATATATGATAATGTAGACACAATGTGATTTTGAATTTTAGTTTCTGTAAGCAATTTTGGATGCCTCATATTTGTTTTGGAAAAGTGGTGAAGACAAGATGGTACGATGAGCAGATAGACTTGCCCCTCTCCTAACTCCACACAACTAGTAAGATGTGAGGGCTCATCACCGAGAGCTAGAAAGGGCACAAGTTGTGAAATGTGTTGAAATGGTAGTGATGAGAGATAGACAAAGCCTTTGGTGGACCCAAATTAGGATGCTACAAGCTTACTCCACTCGAGTGACTTCATAGTTTTGGGATGCAACTTGCTTTGCGGTTTATCTAGACTTATATCCGTAGATGGCCACATGGTAGACAAAATCTGGGTTTTTAGGATTTTTAATTCTCTTGGAATTTTGGACATTTGATTCATTTGTTTTTGACTCAAGACTTTAAGATTTGAATTGTTTGTCTATGACCTTTTGCATTTGTTTGTCAAGAGGACCCCCTATACTTTGCCCCATGATACTAGTAAGAAGCGTGGGTTTATCACCATGGGCAAGGCATAGGTGAGTAAGGGCATTTCCATCCTTTCCCAACCCTACGTCACTAGTAAGAGACGCAAGCTCATCACCGAAGGTTGGTGGGGCAAGGAAATGTGTAAATTTAAAATTTTCTGTTTGATTCTATATTTGACTTGTTTATTTGAGCAAAATGTCAGTGTGTTCTTATTTCCAAAGAGATATATATACGGGATAGATGTGACACCATGAAGCTTCTAGAACAGACCATAGGCAAGACACCTATCCTAAGAAGAAACCAAAAGTGAGAATAACCCGCAGATCTTGACATGGTTACCGTTAAGACTTTGTCATATCTAGCTTTATTTGATGAAATGATTCTGAAATAGTTTGATGATATCATGGAAATGGAGAAGTACGATTAGAGTGTTTATGCCAACAACATCATGAGTTTGTAATGAATTGCTTTGAGAACAAATTCCTTGATCACAATTTTTGTATGAAACAAGCGGACAAAATGATCCTAATCTATATGAAGATGTAATGTAGATATAATTATACAGTAGTGCTAGTTGTTTACGCGTAGAATCGTTTGAGGTGTAGGGAATTGACTGTTTTGCCAAATTCCTCACCTTCCAGCATACATAGGAGATATGCACCATTTCCATAGTCCTTCATGACTCGGTATGGGCCCAACCATTTGGGCCAGAACTTCCTTCCTTCGCCAGTCTTTTTGTCGATCCAGTTGTCTAGCCTTAGAACTAGATCACCTTTGTATATGTCACGTTCATAGACCTTCTTGTTATACTGCCAGCACATCCGGTTAGCATAGACTCTATGCCGCTGTTCAGCATCTAACCTAGCTTCATCTAGACTTTCTAGTTGGGAAAGATGTGCTTCTCTATAAGCGTCTTCATCTAGAATCCCTTGTAATGAAATGCGGAGACTGGGTATTTCAACCTCAAGCCGGAGAACTACTTCTGCCCTGAATACTAGCGAGAAAGGAGTCACTCCTATTGGTGTTCTTATTGAGGTTTGGTGGGCCCATAAGGTCGGATATAACTTCAAATGCCAATCTTGTTTGTTTTCTTTCACCGTTTTAAGGAGAATGGCTTTTAATGTTTTGTTTGTCGCCTCAGCCTGTCCATTGGCTTGAGGGTAATATAATGAAGCCGTATGATGGCTTATTTTAAATTTATTGCATAATTCGCAAACTTTGTCATTCTTAAAAGAAGTCCCATTATCTGAGATAATGACTTGCAGGATACCATACCTGCAAATGATTTGGTTCAAAATGAACTTGGCGATTACAGAACTCGGTACAGTAGTAAGAGGCATAGCCTCTACCCACTTAGTAAAATATTCGGTGGCCGTGATTATAAAATTATGGCCGTCTATAGATGAGGGAGAGAATTTCCCTATTAAATCTAGGCCCCACGTAGAAAAGGGCCATGGAGTAGCAATCGGTTGTAGAGCTTGTGCTGGCATGTGAATCTCATGGGAGAATTCTTGACACTTATGACACCTTCATACAAACTCTACTGCGTCGTGTTCTAGAGTGGGCCAGAAATATCCCATTTGATGTATTTTACGAGTGGTGGCATGGCCACCGAAGTGGCCTCCACACATTCCACTGTGAGATTCATGGAGAATCTTCTTGGATTCTTCTGTGTCGACGCATCTTAGAAGCATTCCATCGAATGCTTTTCGATAGAGTACTTGCTCTATAATGACGTATTTGGCTACGATAATGCATAACCGCCTTCTTTGTTGTGAAGTAGCACCTTCTAGATATGTATGGTCCATGATATAATTAATGATATCAGTGTACCAAGGACACTCAGAGATAGAAGGTCAGGTTTCGACGTAGTATACGCACTCATCTAGAAAGTCCAGATCTACTAGATCACCTCCGTCTAATGGATTATCAGCTAACCAATCCACGATGATTTGTCCCCTAACGGACTTCTGATTTACGAACTGTTAATTCAAATTCACCCATTAAGGTTATAAACTGCCCAACCTTTTTAGACAAGGACCCTTGCATGAGGAAAGTTCGTAAATGGTCCATGTTTTTACCATGACCCTTGTTTCTTGATTTAGCATATAATGTCTTAAGCATTTGGTTGCAAAAACTATGGCAAGGCATTCTCGTTCTGCCTATGTATAACACATTTCGTAGTCGAGCAATGTTCGACTAATGAAATAAATCACGCGTTCCCTCTTGTCATCATCCTCCTGGGCCAACATACAGGCTAGCGAGACATTGGTAGCTCGTGAATACAAAATTAACGGGTGATCTAGCTTGGGTGGCATTAACGTAGGTGGCGATAATAAGAAACGTTTAACTGTGTTGAAAGCTTCATTGCAATCTTCGGTCCAATCAATGTTATAATCTTTCTTGAGTAGATTATTGATTGGATGGATGGTGAAACTTAAATCCAGGATGAATCTCCGGATTGCACCAAGCTTTCTGAAAATGACCTGATTCCAGATTCATCCGAAGGTGGGACAATTTCGAGGACAAGCCCAAATTTTGGTTGGGTCAACATCTATCCCTCGTGACGATATGATGTAACCTAGGAGCTTCCCTCCTGTTACACCAAAGATGCATTTTTCTTGGATTTAGCGTGACTCCGTATTCTATCAGATGTGAAAGAATGATGCGAAGTACTTCCGGATGGTCACAATGCTTCTTGGCCTTAGCCAACAAGTCGTCTACATAGGATTCCATGATTTGATGAATTAGATCATGAAATATATATGTCATAGCCCGTTGGTATGTAGCGCCAGCATTCTTGAGACCGAATGGCATAACAACATAGCAATAGGTTCCCCAAGGAGTTATAAATGTGGTTTTAGCTTGATCTTGTTCAAATATTCTGATTTGATTGTATCCCGAGAATCCATCCATGAGAGACAAAAGTTCAAATCCAGCTGTTGCATCAACAATGACATAAATGGATGGCAACGGGAAGTCGTCTTTAGGACATGCTTTGTTAATGTCTCGAAATCTATGCAGATGTGTATCTTTTCATTCTTTTTGAGAACTGGAACGATATTAGATACCCATTGAGAGTAATCGACTGGTTTGATGAATCCTACTTGGAGGAGCTTTATTACCTCCTCTTTTACCATGAGAGCTACCTTGGGTTTCATTGGTCTTGATTTTTGTTTAATCGGCTTTGCATCTGATTTAGTGACGAGGTTATGTACCGCAATGTGTGGTGCAACTCCTGTCATTTCTTTATAACTAATGCGAAAGCCTTCTAATGTTCCTTGAGGATTCGAGTGTGTATTTCTACTTCTTCTGGGGTTAATGAGGATCCTAGTTTTAAGATCTTTGGTTCATCCTCCATTCCAATGTTAACATCAATTGTTTCTTCGATTAGAGAAGCGTTACCTTCTTCAAACTCAGGCGGGGCTGGGGGTAGCTCCAGCTCGTCTCCATTTTTGACTGCGTATATGCTAAGTTCCTTTTGTGGGGGAAGCTCTGTCATGGGATTCCCGTAATAGGAAGATGAATGTGGGATTAAGGACAAATCTATTATGTGATGGGCGAGATGTAATGCTGCATAGGTGTTTAAGTAATTCAAGAGTGGTACCATATCACTACCAAAGTGGTCTAGGATAGTAGATTTGTTTCTCATCCTTGCTGTGTTAACATAGAGGTTTTGACAACAATTGTTTTTAGCAATGGTTCGGTCACGAAGGGACACCATGAAATGGGTATCCTCTGGAACTTCATTGTTTGGAGTGAAGCATGATGTTGAGGTTGCTATAGAGTCGGCTGAGAATATTTTGTCTCTCGTGGGATTGCTTCAATTGATATGAAGTCAAACTCTTTGCTTAAATCTAATATAACTATTTTGTAAAGATGTAAGTGCTTGGCTTTGGTTTTCATATATCTCAGAGACTTGGTTTGCTACCAATTGTGAGTTTCCTAACACTCTGATGTTACTCAACACAGATTCTCTTAGCTAAGATGAGGCCAAGGAGGAGGGCTTCGTACTCGGCACCGTTGTTAGTGCATTCAAATTTTAGCTTAAAGGAAAATGGTAGGACTTTTCCCTCGGGAGAAGTAAGGATTACACCTGCCCTAGCTCCGTAATGACATCTAGCTCCATCGAAATGGAGAGTCCAATAATTAGCTGGGAACATGGGCGCTAGAGACACTTGTCGTGTTAACGTTCTCTACTTCTACCATGTAGAGTTCCACTTCTGGAAGAGAGCCAACACCTAGGGTGTACCCCATGCCTACAGAATCAAATGGTAGGAACATTAGTAGATCTTGTTCTAGTAATTCAACAATTTTTGTAGTAGTTCCTAATGACATTATTTATATAGTGTTAGCCTCATCTTTAGGGACTGGGGTTGCCTTCGCTAGGCTCATAGCCTCAAGATCTATCATAGGTACTAACTTTTCTTCTGGTTTCACATTGGTAGGTTTATTAAGTTGGTTTGTTGGGAGTTCAAACTCCGAGTGCATGCCTGGTTTTTTCATTTAAGTCAGCTAGGTGGTACATCGAATGGTTTTGGATAACCCTTGACTACGAATATCTTTCCTAAGTGTAAAAGCCTTACTTCTTGAAATAGCGTAGAAGGGATTGCCTTCATTTAGTGTATCCATGGTTAGTCGAGGATCATATTATAGTTAGTTTCCCGATCTATAATATAAAACTCAGTCAGGATTGTTTTGGGTCCTAAGGTGACCAGTAGTATTATAGTTCCAATTGAAGTAGCTTTAAGGTTGTCACAGCCTCTTAGCGTATTTTGTGTTGTGGAACAATTCGTTTCTCCGTACCCTAGCTTTTGAAGGAAAGAAAAAGGGACTATGTTAACTGCTGCCGCCATCGTCAACCATCGCGCGTTTCATATAATTGTTATAAACCCACACTTGCAAGTGTAAGGCCGGATCACCTTGGCATGTAATCTCAGCGTCTGTGGGCATTTTGTTTATTTCAAATATGAATTTGGTGTCTCTATCCGCCTGCCCTAGAGGATGGATATCAAAGTCTATATGGTTTTACCTATGTTTCAGGAGGTGGAGTGATGCTAATTAGATGACCTAAACCCAATGCTTCTAAAAGAGTAGCCTTGTGGGCAAGAGAGTTCTTTAGTAAGTCCAAAAATGAAATGTGTGAGAAGGTTTTTGTTAGGTCATTAACTAAATCATAGGCACCCACGGGTTTTGTTAATACTTGTTGGATATTGTCTGTTTCTAGGCGGGTAGCTTGGACTTGGCTGAGAGGAATACTCTCGTGTCCTTGTTACAGCTTCTATGGGTAGTTCGACATCTAACTTCACTAATCTGACTATCTTAGGGTCGTGGTTGACTTCCTAGTTGTGGCGCAACTAATGGATTTAGCGAAGTTGAAGCTTCATGATCATTGTTTCCTATGAATTACACCCTTGTTTGTCCCACTTAGATTTAACTTGTTATTGTTGTGATTTGGGAGTAGATCATTGAAGATCTTGAGGGGTGCATTTTGAGGGGAAACTACCCCTGTAAAAGTATTCGGTGCTGGTGACATAGGATCTGCCAAGAACATATCTATGAATATTTATCCTTGTTCATCTGGAAAATGTTGCATGAATTTATTGTAGTCAAAACATGTTCTAGTGTCATGGCCCCAAATTTTTTGGAAACCACAATATGAATTAGGATTGTAATTCCTAGTTTGTTGGTTTGGTGTATATTGTGGCCCCAAAACTTTGATCAAACCGGTTGCCTATTAAAGTTTTGTGTTTCTTGTTTTTGATTTGAATTCTGATTTTGATAACTAGTTGAGCCTTGAGCTTGAACCCTATGTAAGGTTTTGCTCATCGTCGTGTGTTGTTGTTGTTGCTATGGATGATTAAAATCCATTGCATTGATTGTCAGGGTAAATTTGTTGTTTCGTTGATTGTTTATTTGTGGTGGAGTATTCACAACGTTTGTCTTTCTAGCCTAATTAATTACTCCATCCGTTGTCACTCCATGTAATTTTTGTTAAGAATTTTAGGTCCTTGATTGACATTCTTGAAAGTAGGATAACTTGTAGTGTTTTGGTTGGAGGTGATTAACCTCCCATTTGCTCCATATGTCTTGTGACCACTGTCAATTGCCGCTTGATCTATTCGGAGAGTACTCTCAAGTACTTCATCGTAAGTTCTTAGTGGAAACTTCTGGACTTCTTCCTTTACTTCTCTGCTGAGAGAATGAAGGAATAAATTGCATAGTTCCATCTGATCCATGTTTGGAGCACTTACCAAAGAATAGAGAACTGTGCGCCACCTCTGGATGAAATGGGCAACAGATTCATTGTATTCTTGTTTAATGTGCAAGAATTCCCTGATTCCTATTCTTAATAGTTTATTCATGTCAAAGGCCTTGATGAACTCTGACATGAGTTGCTTGAACGAATGGATGGAAGCCTCAGGTATTCTATAATACCAATCAAGAGCGATACCTTCCAAAGTTTTGGGAAATATTTTAGCAACAACCCCATCCCAAGGGAGTAATTCTTGAATGGCTGTAGCGTAAGCTTTGATATGGGCATTTGGATCTCCCTCACCTTTGTATTTGGGCAAATCGGGAAGAGGTCTTGGAAGCATGACACTTCGTATGGTGAAATCTAAGGGCTCTTTCAAATATTATGAGTAACTCCCTATCGCATAGGTTTTAACCATTGATTGTGCCTGCTGAGGGAGCGGAGGTGGAATGGGTTGTTGATATGGCATTGCATATGCATTGGTAGGAGCATAAGAGAACCCCTGTGGTTGAGTAAAAATACCAGGAGAGGAGAACATATCCCCTTGTGGTGATTTGGAGTACATGTTTAAGTATGAAGGGGTATTGTCCAAGAATGGATTACTTTGTACCAGACCGGGAGGTATTGGAACGGCGTTAGAAGAGGTGGTTCTAATCGGTGTTTGTTGTGAATGCTGAGGAGTCATACCCAACATGCCTAATCCTGTGAGGAGGTCTACTTGGCTAGGATGGTGTGGAGGATTGGAACTTCCTGTCTGCATGAATTGGGAATTTTGATTTTCTTGAGCAAGTTCTAAACCTCTCACTTTTTCTACTAACGTTGAAATGACTTCATTTGGTGAAGTCATGGTGCTTTGCCTTAGCGGAGTGTGTTGTATAGGCATGTGATATCCTGATATGAATTGATCACTTCCCTGCCAAATCTCCCCGAGGGCATTTCCTATATGTAGTGGCATGGAGGTACTTCCTTGAAAAGAGACCTCGGGTTACGTTTGTAAACCTCCTACATGTGGGTACATATTTCGAGAACGTTGTTAATTCCTAACATAATGTACCAAATGTTCATCATCTAAACCTAGGTACGGGTCAAATTGTCTACTAATTTGTGGTCTAAGTAGTACCTAAGGAGATGAACTTGACTCTCCTATGAGCGTCATATTGTTTGAGCCTGAAGGCTCTGTTTGTTGAGCGAGCTGATCCAACTCCTCTGTTTGGAAAGATGAGTTATATCTGATCCTTAGAGATGGATTTTGTGTTGATAATTGGTTATCTAAATAGTTGTCACCCCATACCAAGAGCGAGGGTGATGACTATCTATTCAGTTGAGAGTAGTATGCCTCAAGACCTAAGAGAGGCCTATCACATGCATCGAATCTCGACATATTCGGGGGGTATATGAATACAGAATAATGGGAAGGAGTGAAGGTGATGGTGAAAGCTAATGAGGTAGTAAAGATGAAAGAGTCGTTTTAATTTGAAAGAACCAGTAGAAATTTTACTCCAAACCAGAGAGTAGAAAGGTTCACGTCGGGTTCACCAATTTTGTATGATGGAAAAGTGACAAGCGAGATTGGGAATCTACAAGTAACTCTTCCTAGCATCCAACCTCCCGAGGTCATGCCGAGATAGCCAGTGGGGATGGAATATGTGTGGGATGCAGACAAACTAGTTAGGCAATCTAATGTCTTCTACTCGCACTAGTGGAAATTGCGAATCTAAGGCAAAGAAGGCCCTCCTAACTTGAATTGGCGTGATAGATCAATCAGCAAGGATGCCTGCTCGAAGGCTCCAATCAATATCGAGCTCTGGCGTGATTCGGTCTATGGGTTGTGGAATACGTGGAAAATTTCCTGGGATAGTTTCGTGTATATCTCCAGATAAGGTCATAGGGTGGATGGTAAATATAATTGACTCTATGGGCAATTCTCTGGCCTAGTCCAAAACTCCTTAGCTTTGTTAGCTGCTATGTCTAATAAGGATAACTGTTCGATGATGATAGGTGGAAGTGGAGTAGATCTGAATACTAGTATACGTAGGCCAACATCTATGTCTGATTCACCTATGGGCTCGTTGGGCTGTGGGATTTGTGGGTCACAACCGAAAATTCATATTTGTTGTGGTCTTGCTATGGTCATGTGTGGAATCAATCCCTAATCCCTAGCATCCAATAGTCATATGCCTTTTCAGCTTCTATATTCAGAATTAATAATTGTGCGATCTTCTTAGAATATCTTACAGATGTTTGTACAACCTGAATTCTCAAGCTGGTATCTATATTTGTGAGAGTGTGCTATGGGACCAAAGGGTCACAACCGAATATTTGCTCTCTTTCAAGCCTCTCTATAGTCATGTGGATATGAATCTAGGGTAATCTGTAGTTTGGTTGATTTGACCAAAATGTGTGTGCTTGGTCGTCTTCTATGTTTAACCCGTGCAGTTGGAAACTGATTTGTTGTAAGTTTACCGTTGTTCAGAAGACTTGGATCATGAGATTTTGATCTATATCAGTTATTTCCATGATGATATTGGGTTGGGGCACGATTGGCTCGAATATGTATTCTCTAGGCTCTCTAGGTCCCGTGATTGTCATACAAAAGAAATAATGAAAATTAACTGCAGCAAAGTGAAATCTAACTACGTTTAAGTATATCTATAGCATATATGATTTCTCTATTTTTGTATTTTCTGATGAACTATTCAAACGAATTTAAAAGAGTAATTGTTTAATATATCTAGAATTGACAGCTAAAATAACAATTTAAAACAAACAAAATAACCGAGTATAATTATTTGTCTGTGCAACTGTGAACCTATTCTAAATAATGAAATACTAATCTAATTTATTTGAAAGACCTTTGATCCTACCTCAGAAGTGAGGAATGAATCATAGTTTCTTAGAAACTATCAATCCCCACAGCTTCCCTGGCAATATCAAAAGTAAAATTGACTGAAATAAAGTGATTGGATACTCTATTTGATATGCTTCTTAATTAGAACTTTGAAAGCTAGAACCTGGATTCTGTATAACAGTGGTGAATCCGATGGTGTGTGTGATCTTGTCCCCTCAGTGTGATCTCCTCATTCCTTCGTGTTCACGTAGATCTAGAAAAGCGTGTAATGCTAGCATCAACAAAAATAGATATTGGCACAAAGGCAGCTTAGGACACAGACTGAATACAATGCGAGTAGGAGAGGGATAGCGCAAGAGTACAGAGCTTGGCTTATGCAATTCCTAGCAGAATTTATTGCGAGTCATGCAACATAAAACGTCTAAAACCTGAAACTATCCTATTTGAAGAACAAAACCTACAACTTTAATGGCTTCCTATTGAAAACAAAATGTTTTACTCCAATGGATTGGATAAAATATCAACAGCATTTGCACAAGATGGATATGTGGCTTACTAACAGCAAAACAACACTAACTAAGCATGCAATGAAAGAAACTAAGAATTCTAAGCAAAATGAAAGACTAATCTATTGCAAAGAGAAATTCAGAGGTAAATTTGAGGGGCCATTTGCTTGAGCACAAGCCAACTACTTATAGCATTTGCATTTACCCAAGGTAAAAACCAAATAGAACTCTTAAACTATAAACAATGGTAAAACACTATTCCAAGGAACCAAAATCATTAATGCAAGCTTATGGCGGTGAAAAAAAGTTAGTGAACCATTGATTTTTACGTGAGTCACGTTAAAAGAGCTTTCTGGAAAATGCATAAAGGACCACCGCCCTACTTAGGGCGGTAGTCATGAGACCGCCGCCTAGGCAGGGCGGCGGTTTCGTAACTGAAGAGCAAAAGTCCAAGAAAAGAGGGAAAAAGAGAAAAGAAAAGCACACGGGGGATAAGCGGGGCATGCGGGATGTTAACGCACACTTGGAGAGATTTTCCAGATCCCGAACACCTTGCGAGGAGACCTATATCATTATTGGGGTATGTGTTACGTAGTTCCGACGGTGCAGTACCCTACAATTTTGGGTACATACGGGATCCTTGTCACATTTTATTAAAGGTTCCTTCTTCATGACTTTTCATACTTGTGTTCAGATTATATGGTTTTGAGTCTACACATTTTAGATTCCCTATTCTTCTTGTTTCTTGTGTTTAGTTACTTTTCAATACCTAGGTCTCTTTTCACCCTAGCATTCCCCTATTTCTAATCAAATGGGATTTTGCATTCCATTAACCAACATTAATCAATTTTGCACATTATTATAATTTTCTTCTTTCTTTTTTATCATTTGAAAGGCCTCTATTATTTTGATCTCCTTGTTTGTGCCATTTCTTATTTTCAATTTTTAATCTCAAACATTGAACTTAGAATAACATTCTACTTAAACCCCTGTGGGAGTAATTTGTATAGGAGGGATCTCCTAAATTGTGATATTAGTGACCGGTCTCATTGTTTGTTGTTAAATCAACCAAAACTATGGATCATCTATTTTTAATAGTTCTTCCTAAGTTACACATTTTTTTTGGGGACAACAAATCAAGTTTGCTGATACTGTGATTTATTACACCCAGATATAGCTCAAGTATAACCATACCAAAAAAATCTAGCACAATAAACTATATTTCACCACATAGGACACATAAAATAAACAAAACAACCACAAAAATACTACTTATAAAGTGTTAATTGAATGCCAAATGTCGTGATAAATATTAATTATTAAATCAAAATTAGTATCCCTCACCATTTTAGAGTGGTTTTCATCCTTTTTAGTCTAGTTGTGAAACAAAATAGAAAGAAAGGCTAAAACCATGTGGATTCATCCCAAGTACACCCAAGTGTATAAACCTAATATTTCACTTTTACTAACTTTGGCTCTTTATAGGTACTATTGGCACATTGGCTTCCCCAAATCAATGTCCTCAGGGACATTGCCAAAGTAGGCAATAACTAGAAATGGTCATGTGCAACCTTCACTATTTGCACTGGGTTAGATAGAAGTTGTAATTATGAGATAGCCTTGATGTGTAGTCCAATTATATCACACATCACATGTTTTCATACATCTACAGTCATCTTTTACAACCTCCCCACGACATCACCTTATCATCCTCTTATAGTCACCTCCATAACTACTTTCAGCACAGACATACCTTAGTCATGATACCTTTCAAAAACTTTGAGTTCCTTTTTTACCCCCATTATTTTTCATTCCCCATAACTAATAATATTGACCGTGGTTAATACCATCCAGCTTGCAGTTTTTAACAACCAATGACATCAACCATAGTCGATAATGTTAGCTAACACAAACTGTAATTCCTCGTCATCATTTCTATATATACTCAGCATTTTAACATTCATTCCACATCATCACCATCACTCATTTTGTTTTTTGGCACTAGCCAACCTACCCTTGAAGCCTTAGAGGTCTTGAAGTTGGTCTTACCTATCTTTTAAAATATACACTTGGAGCTTTGGGTACTTGGGACTCTCCAGCATAGGATTTTCAATTACTAGGATTCGCCTAGCCTTTAAAGTCTTTGGAGTATTCAGAAATAGGTTTTCCTAAGTCTTCTCTTAAGTCTTCTCTTATTCCTAAGTCTTCAGCAATAGGATTTGCCTAGCCTTTATGATGGTAAAATCATTACTATGGTGCTAGTGAAATGAACCAAGCTCTAAAGACTTTGGAAACAAAAACTGTACAATATAAGAACTAATATAAAATTCTAGAGACAAAAAAACCTGACTAATAAAGAATATTCCAATATCAGAATCAATTGTCCTTTGCTTTTTTCTAAGAAGATACAAAACAACCAACACTCACAAGCAAGTTACTTTCAATTGAAAAGACAAACCAATATTCAATGTACTAAATGTTGATTCAACCATGTCACGCAAACTTCAATAAAGAATAACAACTTATACAATAAGTCGTGCCATACTTGAGTCAATAATGCTTTCCTATTTAGACACTCATAAATATAGACTTCCTTCTAAACAAAACTTATCCTTGCTTTATCTTCCTAAATCAATCTTTATCCTTTGGACAACTTTATTTGGTTAATTATCCTAAAACAATCATTAGAGGTTACACAAATTTGTTTTGATTTATATTTTTTCCCAAGAACATATCAATGATTTACTCTCTTTCTATTTTTAAGTTTCCCATAACAAAGATATTACTATTTTTTAGATTAGGTAAATATTTGGTTTTGGGGAGACCAAAAAACCTACAATACATATAGAAATGAGAGAAGTGAGGGCAAAGAACAACCCAAAAAATAGTCAGGGCTATGATAGGACAAAAAATTTTGGCCAACACAAAAGCCCAACAAGAGGAAAGACACTAACAACCTTCATTACTATATATATATATCATATTTTAATAAACCAATGCAGACCAGAGGACCAGAAAAGACAAGAGGAACAAAACCAACAAGACCCAGTCAACAAAAGTTCTGCTAATGTTTCATTTTCTTACTACTCCTAGTTCTAGTACTAGGGCCCTGAGTTAGACCTTCCATATTCTGCTTTGGAGAAAGATGATCCTCCTGAATCTCCTCGCTGACAGCTTCATCCTCCTCATCTCAATGCTGGCTAAGCTCTAGGCGCAATATTCCTCTTTTGTTTCTCCAACTTAGCAATTTGATCCTGCATGATTATATTCTTATCATATTTTCCTAGACTAACACTATAAAATATCCCATGGTCATCACAACATCTGACCTTCCCATCTCTCCATATCAATTTATGTATTATTTTCCTAATGTTCCTTTAGTTGTGATGAATATTCAACAATTGGCTTCAATCTTATCCCTAATAACGGGTCTTGTATAGAGACCCACAACATTAAGCCAAAAATCATCTACACAATTGATTCCCAGAGGCCCAAAAAAGAAGCACAATGTTAATTGTCCATTGGAAGAAATTTTGAAATAACAATTTGTCTAAGGGAATCCTTAAAATGTAGAATATGTCTTCTAGATCTAAAGATAAATCACCTAAACAATGACATCACACATTACGGTGACATCGTCTAAAACTAAAATATTATACTTTTATTTATTATAATAAATTTACTAAATTCTACAAAAAAATCACCATCTTCAACTACTAAATATTTCAATTCCAAAACTAAAGGTACCAAGTTCCGGAAGAGAAGGCACCATCAAACTAAAAATAACACCTTCATAAAAATAAAATAGCAATTATAATATTTATTTTATTAACTTTGGTGACAAAAAGCAACATGACCCTAAAAAGGAAAAACCTCACTAAAAAAAATAAATTTGAGAGAAAACATTATGACAAATCACTATTTACTTCAAGCCAAAAATAAGAAACTTTTAAGTAAATGAGTAGAAAACTGTTTTTTTAAAGAAAAATAACTCATAAAAAATCTACAAAGCAATGAGAAGGATTGTCTTTAGGAGTTTTTAATGAAAAACATGGTCCCATTTAACTCATGTACGGTGATTTATTTTTCATTTTATTAATTCTAGAATTTCTTTGAAATATCATCTTTAACCTATATTCTCTCAATGAATCAAAAATAAAATTTTAAAATTTGTATGAAGGATTTCAACTTTTAGGCAAGACTTCATAATTGTATTACAAAGCATCGCACCGAGTGCAATTATTATTAGAATGGGATGAGGAAATATTGGTGACAATGATATATTAGGCAACCCTGGTGTTATACACACAATATAATCCTTGCTTCCAAAATTAGTTGAAACAATACAAGTAAGGTTAGGATAAAAAATGTGTGCCTCAATCAATGAAATCTAATTTCACACAAGGTCAAGGGATAAAAGAAAACAACATTCATCTAAATTTTACCGTCGCAACAAAACATGTTTGAGCTCTAATAGGCTAGTTTGTAGATCCTTAATGTGAATCCCCCATTCATCATTTTTAAAAAGGTTTGATGAAATACTATTATAGCTTTGTGTAAATATTGATGAGACAATTCTACTTAAATTAGCCCTATGCTTTATTGTTGACACTTGTTTTGGATTGTTTTTCTCTATAACTTTCCTTAGTTAAAGCACAATTAGGTTGATTAGTATTACAAAATATTGTCTTAGGGCCTTGGGCATATTAATCATGAAATGGGACACTTTGTGGACACTTCTTGTTAATTAATAGAGGAATTTATTAAAGAGTATCATGCAAATTATATGTTTAAATGATTTTTTCCTCTATAAGGGTTTAACATAAGAGAGCAAATTTGACTATATTTAAAAATTAGTACCTACCTTGTTCTTAGTGTTGGTTTCAAGTTGAACTTCCAACTAGCATTGTCATGTATTTTGTTGAGTATGATGCAAATATGGGCACCTTAATTATTAATGTAGATGAATTAGTTTTATGAGGGTTTTGATTAGTCTAGGAGGTTTATTTAATTTAATTATCTCCTAGAATAATATGTGATTTTTTGAATATAACTAACTTCAACAAATTCTCTTATAGGTGGAAGTTCCAATTAGAGTGCAATTCATTGAATGTGTACTTAATGAGCTGATGAATCATATCCCTCCATCCCCAAAAAGTGGACCACCCTTTCTACTCCCAAATAACTTAATTTAATGTTTTCATGTCATTTCCTATTTGGTAGAGATATTGGGGGCGCCTAGGTTTGACTAGTGTGCATGTGTTGTTTAAAACTAATGGTGACTTTTTGCATATTGACCATATCTTATCAATGGGTGATACTTGTCCTCTTGAGTCTATTTTCAATCATCTTTAGTGACTAAATTTTAGTAAGAGTTGTAGAATTTATTTTATGATTTCACTTGTCATGCATAGTCATGCGAGTTCAGTTGTAATTGGCTATATTGCCTTGTTTATGAATAAGAAGTGTGCACATGTGGGGCACATGTTTTCTTGTGAAAACACATTTTGCATTGGTGTTATTCTCTTATTTTATAGTAGGTATTCGCAAAGGGATACCAACAAGATTAAGAATCTAATTCAGACGTTATTCAATGTATATTTTTTTCATCAATCACACATACAAGTACATTGGCTTAATAATTAGTTATTCTGAACAAATTAGTTGATCACTATGTCATTTTTCAAGGTATTACCAAATCTGATTTGCACTCCATTCATATCAAAAACATTCAATTTGTTGGGTTTTTCATAGGGTAATGTAAGAATTTTCCTAAGAACTAGGAGGAAATGTCGTTACTCTTCTTCCATCATAAGAAAAGTAACCCCCAGCAAAGGTTTCCAACGTTGCTTAGATATAATAAACAAACAATATTCCAAGAATGTCCAAACCTAAGCAACATATGTTTGGAGGAAAATCAAAGCTACTCTCTTGGAAATAATTGTTGTTTGAATCAAAGGAAGAGGATTAGCTAGAGGGAGGTAACATACATTACCCATAACACTTTCAAATATTGTTGTGTTAAGAGTAAGGTTTGTCCAACATAAGGTTAGAACCAACACACACACACACACACACACACACACAAACCACACCACCACACCCACGCATACATTATCATACACACACACACACACAACAAAACACACACACACACACACACACACACACACACCATATATATATATATATATAATATGCTGAGACTAAAAGAAACAAGGTTACACTCCTGGGGAAGCGGACCAAATTGACCTTCGATAGGGCCCATATGGGAAAATCTAGGGTTGTGCCAAATGCTAAGTGGAATATTTCTACCAAAGAATGGAAGTTCTTGGAAGGAAGAAAACTCTCTTTAAAGGACGATTTTGTTTCAATAAGAAAAGGATAAAGCTAGAAGGAAGAATGAAAATTATCATAACTATTAACCATTTTAACAGTGTCATTATACAAAGTAAATATTTCCAAAATAGGTTAGAACCATAAATATTGCTAGACTAAAACTGAAAAGTAACCCGTTATTTTTACGTACAACTTTGACCTTAATAGGGCCTTCTTAATGTGAAAATAATTCCTAAGGTTAGAGGATATTTCTATCAAAAAGAAGTTTATGGACCAATGTTTTGCTTGTGAATTGAGGGGGCCTCATAAAAATAATAATTGCTCAAAGGAGAAGCTCTTCAATTGGGTTATACCTAGCAGTGATATAAAATACTTGAATAAATATAGTCAAGGGGTCAAGCCTTTGTCAGGATAAATTCCAATAATGTGGAATCTAGGGGAGTTTTTCTAATAGATATTTCAGGTTTGAAAACTCTCACATTTACTGAGATTTCCTGATATCAATTTTTTAAAATAGAAGCAAACCTCTTAGCACAGTACAAAAATTGGTTGTGATCTCTTCAAAGAGACACAAAAAACATGTTAAACCTCTGTCAAGGACTAAGGATAATGATGGAAGGAAAAGACTTAAGATGTAGTGGAAGGAAGCATGTACCTCGAACCTTGCCCTTGACAGAATAGAAACGACATAATCTTTATAGAAGAGGTCCTTGCAGAAATCCATGTCACCATAAAATCCAAGGTGTTTAAAAAAACCTGTACCGGACTTTAGAGAGGTGTCTAATGGAAGCCTCGTATAGAAAAAGATAAATATATATACATAAAAATTTCCAAAATCCTTCAAAGGTCAACTTAAATTAGTTCAATATATTTATAATTGGTTTATAAGATCAAGCCATATTTTCCTTATTTGCAACATTGACATCTTTAAGCAACTAGGAAAGAAACATAGGTGATATTCTTTTCATGAGCTAGTAACTCTACTATTAATGAATTCATTGTATAGTTTTAAAAAGCTTACTAAGATGATCTGTATTTCACTAAAGCAAATATAATCGATAATGGAGTAGTAACATGGAGGGAACATCTGTAGGTTTGTTGGCCACTTGGG